>JAJQQW010000001.1:62519602-63245572 GCA_025583905.1 Ia io
GATTATTATAGTTGTCCTCTTTTTTCCCCCATAGCTCTCCTCCACCTGGTTCCCACCCACCCTCTGACCTTACCCCCTCCCCCACTGTCCTCATCCATAGGTGTACGATTTTTGTCCAGTGTCTTCCCACATCCCCTACACCTCCTTTCCCCCAATAATTGTCAGTCCACTCTCTTTCTATTACCCTGATTCTATTATATTCACCAATTTATTCTGTTCATCAGATTTTTTTATTCACTTAATTTTTAGATTCACTTGTTGATAGATATGTATTTGTTGTTCATAATTTTTATCTTTACCTTTTTCTTCTTCTTCCTCTTCTTAAAGAATACCCTTCAGCATTTCATATAATACTGGTTTGGCAGTGATGAACTCCTTTAGCTTTTTCTTATCTGTGAAGCTCTTTATCTGACCTTCAATTCTAAATGATAGTTTTTCTGGGTAGAATAATCTTGGTTGTAAGTTCTTGCTATTCATCACTTTCAGTATTTCTTGACACTCCCTTCTGGCCTGCATAGTTTCTGTTGAGAAATCAGCTGACAATGGTATGGGTACTCCCTTGTAGGTAACTAACTGTTTTTCTCTTACTGCTTTTAATATTCTCTTTGTCTTTTGCCCTTGGCATTTTAATTATGATGTGTCCTGGTGTGTTCCTTTTTGAATTCCTTTTGTTTAGGGTTCTCTGCACTTCCTGTACTTGTAAGTCTATTTCTTTCATCAGGTAGGGAAAGTTTTCTGTCATTATTTCTTCAAATAAGTTTTAAATATCTTGGTCTATCTCTTCTTCTGGCACACTCATAATTCGGATGTTGGTACTCTTGAAGTTGTCCCAGAGGCTCCTTACACTATCTTCATAGTTTTGGATTCTTTTTTCTTTTTGATTTTTTGATTGGGTGTTTTTTGCTTCTTCGTATTTCAAATCTTTGACTTGATTCTCAGGATCCTCTAGTCTGCTGTTGGATCTCTGTATATTATTCTTTATTTCAGTCAGTGTATGCTTAATTTCTAACTGGTCCTTTTTCATATCCTTGAGGGTCTCACTAAATTTATTGGCAGTTTCTAAAAGACTCCATTCTCCATCCTTCCATCTGTGACACCTGTCACCCTTGCCAGGCCTCCCCCAAAGTGAGTTCAGCTCAATCCCTGAATGTAAAAGGGCACAAGAGGAATCCAGTGTCCCCTGATTCCCAGTGACAGGATCTGCTCTCAGGGCAGTGGCCATAGCTGCAGAACATAGATCTGTTTCAAGAAAAGTTGGGGATGCAGACTTTTGTATGAGCCCCTATTCCAAAAGGTGGCAGTTTATTCACATTGTGGCAAAAACACCTTCAAGGTAACGTAAGTGGGTAAAGTCAAGGCCAAACCGGGCCATTTCCTCATCCAATCTCTCTGAGGCGTATGGACAGAACCAAGTCTCAGCTCTTTGCAGGACACTTCCCGGGTTTTTTTTAAGCCTAAAGACAGTAATTATTCTGTCTCCATTCTTATTCTTTGGGATTTTTTCATCGTTGGATAAAAGGATACGTACATTGGGGCAATCCTCTTGAGATACAATATTCCAGTTGCACCCCTGTGATGACGACAGCACCCGTCAGAGAGAGGGAGCCAACAGATGGGGAGCAGGGAATTCTGAAAACCAAAACAAAGGTTCAGAACACGGAAGAAGTCCTTGGTGTTCTGCTGAGAAACTTGGACTCTTTCTTCTGCGGTCACATAACTGTCACACGCCAGGCAGTCACTCAGAAATATCTTCTCATCGGCCAACTAATGGAATTCTCCCTTCTCTCCATTCTCCTGAGAAGGACTCCAGACGTTGACTACAGCATTCTCTGGGTCATCGTTTATTTATTTATTTATTTATTTATTTATTTATTTATTTATTTTTCCAAAACGTTACAGAGTTTATATGAATATAACATACAAAGATGCAGCCTCCTTTGTAGGAACAAGAAGGGAAGGGGTGGTTAAGTAAGGCACATGGAGATGCAGCAAGCACCAACTGTGGGGAGGGGCAAGGGGGAGAGGAGGTTGGTACTGGGGTCGAGGCCGTAGAGCCATTGCTGGGGAAGTAGGGATCCCCTCTGAATGCCACATTCTGAGGCTGAACTAAATGGTCAAGCTGAGGCAGAGGTGGGTGGCCATATCAGCCATCTTTGGTGATGTTTATCCTTTCCCAACCCCAGCTCTGTTGTAAAATCCCAGAGCTCTGGATTCCAAAGGCCCCATCCAGAGCAGAGGCCCTGGAAGAGGGTGAGATGAAGTGAGTAGGGCAAGTTTGAAAGCCAATATGCCTGTGTGCTGAGGGATGGCTGGAGACAGTGGTGAGAAGTAGCAGGAGAAGGGCTCTCATGCATATCCTTCTGTGGGGTCCACAGGTGAAGGGGGCCAGGGGAGTAGGGTAGGGATGGGGCACCATGGCCCCAGCTTCTTAGGCATCCCTGTTTGTCCTCTGCAGTGTACATGGAGGAAAAGGGCTACCTCTGAGGAGGGGCCAGGCCAGGCCAGGTGACCATCTTGAGTTCTGGCTGAGGTGATGGTCCTCACCCTGAGATGCCTCCTAACTGGAGATGGACCCAGGTCTGACTTCCACCTCTGCCATGACCACCAGGATTCAGGCCTGACTCCTGCCCCCACCGCCACCACTGCCAGGACCCAGGTGTTCAGTTGTCCATCTGGTTGTGACGGCCCTAGGCTATTATTAGTATAGATAGTACTGGAAGTCCTAGCCACAGCAATCAGACAAGAAGAGATAAAAGGTATCCAAATTGGAAAGTAGGAAGTAAAACTGTTATTATTCACAGATGGCATGATATTGTACATAGAAAACCCTAAAGACTCTACGAGGAAACTACTAGTCTTATTAAATGAATTAGGCAAGACAACAAGATATGAAATCAACATCTGTAAATTCATGACATTTTTATACACCAATAATGAACTCTCAGAAAGAGAAATTAAAAAAGCAACCACATTTACTATTGCAATATTAAAAATAAGATACCTAGGAATAAACTTAACCAAGGAGGTAAAGGACCTGTACTTGGAAAACTATAGGACATTGAAAAAAGAAATAGAGGAAAATACAAACAAATGGAAGTGTATACAATGTTCATGGATTGGAAGAATTAATATCATTAAAGTATCTATGCTACTCAAAGCAATCTCAGATTCTTGCAATCCCTATTAAAATACCAATAGCATACTTCACAGAGCTAGAAAAAATATTCCAAAAATTTATATGGAACCCTAAAAGACCCTGAATAACTTCAACAACCTTGAGAATGGAGAACAAAGTAAGAGGGATTACAGTACCAGATAGGAAACTATACCACAAAGCCATTATAACCAAAACAGCCTGGTACTGGTACACGAACCAGCATATAGACCAGTGTAACAAAACAGAGACCCCATAAATTGACCAAAACCATTATAGACAATTAATATTTGACAAAGGAGGCAAGAACATACAACGAAGTAAAGACAGTCTCTTCACCAAATGGTGCTGGGAAAACTGGGCACGTACATGCAAAAAGATGAAACTACACCACCAACTTACACTATACACAAGAATGAACTCAAAATGGATAAAAGACTTAAATATAAGGCATGAAACCATAAAAATCTTAGTGGAGAATATAGGCAGTAAAATCTCAGACATCTCATGTAGAAATATGTTTATGGATACATCTCCAAGGACAAAGGACACTAAAGAGAAAATAAATAAATGGAACTACATCAAATTAAAATGCTTCTGCATAGCAAAATAAATCATTAAGAAAACAAAAAAGGGAACACACTGAATGGGAGAACATATTTGGTAATGATACATCTGATAAGGGGTAAATATAAAAATATATAATGTACTCATACAAATCAACAAAAGGAAGACAATCCAATTAAAAAATGGGCAGAAGACCTCAATAGATATTTCTCCTAAGAGCACATACAAATGGCCAAGAGATATATGAAAAAAATGCTCAGTCACTAATTCTCAGGAAATTCAAATTAAAACCACAATGAAATATCACCTCACACCTGTCAGAATAGCTATCATCTAAACATCAACAAATAACAAGTGCTGGCAAGGTTGTGGAGAAAAGGAAACACTAGTTCACTGCCAGTTGGAATGCAGATTGTTGCAGCCACTATAGAAAACAGTATGGCGTTACCTCAAAAATTAAAAATGGGAACTTCCTTTTGACTCGGGGATCACACTTCTGGCAATATATCCTAAGAGCCCCCCCACAAAAAAATAAGAAAGAATATATGCACCCCTATGTTCATAGCAGCATTACTTACAATAGGTAAGATTTGGAAACAGCCCAAGTACTCATCTGTAGATGAATGGATAAAATAACTGAGGAATATTTGCACTACGGGATACTATGCACTGTAAAAAGAGGGATCTCTTACCCCTTGGGACAGCATGGATGGACCTGGAAAATGTTATGTTAAGTAAAATAAACTAATCTGAGAAAGACAAATATCACATGATCTCACATATTTGTGCAATATAATGTACAAAATGAATTGACCAAAAAAACAGGACCCGAAGCAGGGAGGCATGGAACAAACAAACATACCTCATGTGGAGTTGGATGGATCAGAAGAGCTAAACCAAAGAACTCAAAATTGTGCACAGGTAGGGTCCCCAGGCCTGGCCTGCGATCAGCGCCAATCTTCCCTGGCTGCTGGCAGGCAACACCAACCCCTGCTGCCAACGCCATCTGTGTATGGGGCAAGCAGCATTAGCCTGCTGCCACTCACCCCCGGTTCCCCATTCCCTATCAGGCGATAGGAGCCTGCCGGCCTGGGGGAGGGACCGAGAGGTTGGCCAGCATGCTTCAATAGGGTGATTGGGGACTATGGGCTGGGGGCAGCTCCTGCATTAAGCGTCTGCCCCTTGGTGGTCAGTGCATGTCATAGCGACTGGTTGTTCCACTGTCTGGTCTATTTGCATATTATGCTTGTATATATAGATAGATAGATATAGATATATAGGTATGCATAGCCCATGGACATGGGCAATAGGGTAGTGAAGACCTGGAGGTTTGGGTAGGGGCTGGGATGAGGAGTGTAAAGAGGGAAAGTAGGAGATATCTGTAATACTATCAATAATAAAACATATTTTAAAAATGAAAAAAAACAAAAACAAACAAACAACAAAAAAAAACATGTAGTTGAGTGAATCTGGTCCACAGGTCACAGTTTGCCGACCTCTGCCCTATTGCTTTTAAGAATTTTCTGTATTTGCCGAAACTGGTTTGGCTCAGTGGATAGAGCGTTGGCCTGCGGACTCAAGGGTCCCAGGTTTGATTCCAGTCAAGAGCATGTACCTGGGTTGCGGGCACATCCCCAGTAGGGGGTGTGCAGGAGGCGGCTGATCGATGTTTCTCTCTCATCGATGTTTCTGGCTCTCTATCCCTCTCTCTTCCTCTCTGTAAAAAATCAATAAAATATATTTTTTTTTAAAAAAGAATTTTCTGTATTTATTTTCTCACAAACTGTGCAAGTCATTTCCTGAACTGAATATATATGTATATATGTGTATATATATATATATATACATATATATATATAATATATATATATATATATATATATACATATATATATATATATATATATATATATATATATATATATATATATATATGTATACACACACACACACACACACACACTAGGGGCCCGGTGCACAAAATTTGTGCACTGGGGAGGGGTCCCTCAGCCCAGCCTGCCCCCTGTCACATACTGGGAGCTATCAGGGGATGTCCTATGGATGGCTTAAGCCCACTCCCCATTGGGAGCGGACCTAAGCCACAGTCTGGCTTCCTTTTGCTTGAGGCGACCAGGCTGATCAGGGGAAGGCGCCCGCCCCATCACCCCTCTGCTGCAGCCACTGCCAGTCACCGCTGCCGCCCAGGTATTTTCATCAACACAGACCCCAGTCCCTTCACCATGAAAAATGACAACTTTTTCAAGCATGTTCAAGATGTGTCTTTCATAGAATACGACATTTCTTTATTTTTCTTTTTATCCTCACCTGAGGATATGTTTCCACTGATTTTTTCCCCTTCCCTCTGATCCCAAGCCCAGCTCCTTCCCAAGCCAAAGGCCTCCGCCCCAGGCTTTATGCTTGGGAAGAGATCCCTCCCCACCCCCCACACCTCCAATAATAGGCTTGGCCCCTTCCTAAGCCTAAAGCCTCCACCCCAGGTTTAGGATTGGGAAGGGGTCCCCCCTCCTCCGGCACCTCTGATCATAGGCTTGGCCCTTCTCAAGCTTAAAGCCTCCACCCCAGGTTTAGACTTGGGAAGGGGTCTTCCCCCCAACCCCCCACCTGGAACCTCCAATCACAGGCTTGGCCCCTTCCCAAGCCTAAAGCCTCCACCCCAGGCTTTATGCTTGGGAAAGGGTCCCTCCCCACCCCTCGCACCTCCGATAATAGGCTTGGCCCCTTCTTAAGCCTAAAGCCACCACCCCAGGCTTTAGGCTTGGGAAGGGGTTCCCCCCAGCACCTCCCCAAGCCTAAAGCCTCTACCCCAGGATTTAGGATTGGGAAGGGGTGCCACCCCCACCGCACCTCCGATCACAGGCTTGGCCCCTTCCCACACCTAAAGCCTCCGCCCCAGGCTTTAGGCTTGGGAAGGGGACCCCTGCCCCTCCGATGGCAGGCTTGGCCCCTTCCCAAGCCTAAAGCCTCTGCCTGATGGCCGGCTGGGAGTGACCTGGGTGCCGAGGAGGTTCCCTAGACCCAGGTATGTATGCAAATTAACTGCCATCTTGGTTGGGTTAATTTGCATATTCGCCCTGGTTGTTCGTGGCTTGGGCGTAGTGAAGGTGTGGTCAATTTGCATATTACTCTTTTATTAGGTAGGAGATATATATATATATATATATATATATATATATATATATATATATATATATATATAAAATTCTGGCCCTAGGCAGTTTAGCTCAGTGGATAGAGCATCAGCCTGTGGACTGAAGGATCCCAGGTTTGATTCCAATCAAGGGCACATACCTTGGTTGCAGTGTCCTCCCCATCCCAGGCCCTGGTCAGGGTGGGTGCTAGAGGCAACCAATCAATGTGTTTCTCTCACATTGATATTTCTCTCTGTCTTTCCCTCTGTTTTTCACTCTCTTTAAAAATCAATGGAAAAATATCATCGGGTGAGGATTTAAGAAAGAAAAAAGGAAGAAACAACCACATCATATCACCTTTCTAAGGTCTCATGAAATTCCTGTTTAAGTTTATTTTATGACATTTTAGTTTGGGTTTACATTTTTACTGGTTTATATATACTAGAGGCCCGGTGCACGAAATTTGTGCACGGGGGTGGAGTGTCCCTCAGCCCAGCCTGCACCCTGATCGGGCCTAAATGGGCAGTCGGACATCCCTCTCACAATCCAGGATTGCTGGCTCTGAACTGCTTGCCTGCCTGCCTTCCTGATTGCCCCTAACCACTTCTGCCTGCCAGCCTGATCACCCCCTAACCACTCTCCTGCCAGCCTGATCAATGCCTAACTGTTCCCCTGCCGGCCCAGTCATCCCCAGCTGCCTTCCCCTGACAGCCCGGTCACCCCCAAATGCTCTCCCCTCCATATTACCTCTTTAGTAGATAGGGTTTTTTTCTTTAACATATTGGACAGTGTACCTGCTGTGGTCTTCACAAACCAGTAAAAATGTAAACCCAAACTAAAATGTCATAAAATAAACTTAAACAGGAATTTCATGAGACCTTAGAAAGGTGATATTATGTGGTTGTTTCTTCCTTTTTTCTTTCTTTCTTTTTCTTGATGTTTCAACTTTTGTCCTTTCTTTCTTTTTTCCTTTTATTCCTTTTCTGTCCTCTCTTTCTCTTAACTTTTCCATTGGTAGAATTGTCAGTACTTGAATCTATCTTGCTTCCAGACAAAGAAGAGGGAAACACACAGTCATCTGAAGAAAAAGATGATCTATGATGGGATCGGTGCTGTTTCTAGTTTTGCTCTTTTCCTGGTTTAATTGTCATTTCTGCTGGCCCTGGAATCTTCAGGACTTGTGCATGGGCACTTATTCATGTCTACAAAACCTCCCTGCCTTGGTGAAAACTGTAGGGGAAAAGGCCTTCCTGGGTGGGCTCAAGCCCTGCCCAAGGTGCTGAGGAACCAGGGTGGAGAGCACTCTGCACCGCCGCTGCAAGCACCAACCTCCGGACCTCGGGGTACTCTCCAGTAATGTAACTGTAATGTCCAGGTTTGCCTTCAGAAATTAGTTATAAGTTACTTCCGATGTGAAACCCTACCTCAGACATTTCCATGTGGTTCCTAAAGATTTTAAACAAAACCCATTTACCTCACTAACCTGGTCAGAAGTTTCTACCCAATGGGAGAGGTTTGCTGGGCAGCATCTCCCAGATATCACCACCCATCTCAAATCATTCTGCTGGCGGCAAGGGAAGTTCCAAGGCTATAGTGTGTGGGGGGGATCACTCCATGGGGGTGCAGCCTGACACCCCAGGCTGCCTCTTGGAGGGAATAGCTCTGGGGGGCACGGCTGCCTCCCAGGCCTATACCCCCCAGCTGCAGATGGGAGCTGATCTCAGAGAGGGCGGGGTGGGGGGGTGGGGAGGGAGGTGTATAGGCAGCTCCTGGGTCTCCCAGGCCCACAGCCCAGGCTGGGACAGGCAGCAGATGGCTCTGGCCCTGCACAGGCACCTCGCAGGCCCAATGCCCAGGCCACTGCAGGCAGCTGATCACCCCGGCCTTGCGCAGTCGCCTCCCAGACCCACAGCCCGGGCCTCCGCGGGCAGCTGATCTTGCCGGCCAGTACTGGTGCTTCCCAAACCCACATCTGGGCCTCGGCAGGCAGCTGATTGTGCACGCCTTGCGCGGGCGCCTCCCAGACCCACTGCCAGGGCCTCCTGGGGCAGCTGATCTAGCAAGCCCAGTGCAGGCACCTCCCAGACCCACGGCCCAGGTCGCAGAGGGCACCTGATGGAGGCGGCCATGTGCAAGCGCCTCCCAGACCCACAGCCCAGGCATCGCCGGCAGCTGATCTTGCTGGCCCAGTACTGGCGCCTCCCAGACCCACGGCCCGGGTTGTGGAGGGCAGCTGATCGAGGCTGCTGGGCGCGGGCGCCTCCCAGACCCATGGCCCGGGTCGGGGCGGGCAGCTGATGGAGGCGGCCATGCGTGGGTGCCTCCCAGACCCACGGCCCAGGTCGCGGAGGGCAGCTGATCATGGCGGCCATGTGCAAGCGCCTCCCAGACCCACGGCCAGGTTCAGGGCTAGGAGAGGATCTGGCCGGAGGGCAAAGCCGCCTCCTAGGCCAACAGGCTGGGCTGCTTGCTGCCTGCTCTCAGCAGCAGCCTTCCCTGGGACTGGGGGACTCCTGTGGGCCTGAGAGGACTGGGTGCTGCCATCTTGTGTCTATGGGTGCCGCCATTTTGTCGCGGAGTGATGGTTAATTTGCATATTATTCTTTTATTAGGATATGTGTGTGTGTGTGTATATATATATATAATTTCTATGTTTTATTAGTGTATTAATTTTCTATTGCCACCACTACAAACTAGCACATTTTAGCAGCTTAAAACAACAGAAATATATTATCTCACAATTCTATATTTCAGAAGTCTGAGTTGGTTTGGTTTAATTCTCTACTCAAGGTTCATAAGACTGAAATCAGGATATGGGCTGGCTAAGCTCCTATCAGAAGGCTCTGGGTAAATTCCACTTTCAAGTTCATTGCAGTGAGCAAAATCTGATTCTTTGTGGTTGTAGGAATGAGGCTCCTATTTTCTCATTAGCTATTAGATAGGAGCCATCCTCAGCTCCCAGAGGCCTCCTTCTGTGGTCCTTCATGTGGACCTCTATATCTCAGAGTCCTCTCAGCACATCAAATCTTGTTCATATTTGAAATCTCTCTTCTCAGCGACTGAATTCCTCTTCTTCCTGTTTTTAAAGGTTTAGTGAGTACTTTGGCCCCATACAGATAATCTAGAACAATCTCCCTATTTTAGATTGAGCTGATTAGAAATTTTAATTCCATCAACAAAGTTTAATCATAGCAGTAGCTAGATTAGCATTTGGCTTAATAACTAAGGGATGGGAACCTTGAGGATATAGTTTTAGAATTTAGAGTAGCACAATTATCACCTAGATTTTTAACATAAATAATGATATATAAGTCCATAGAGCACTTGAGATGTATCCAGAAATAATTTAACCCATTCAAACATTTGGTGTTTCTAGATTAGATCTTCTCAGATTTGACATATTTTATAGGCATATTTTATACAGTTTTGGAGCTAATTCAATAGTCCTTGCTTCTCATTAGGTGATCTAGCAACTTGGGAATAAATCTGAGATGTACATGCTATGGTCTTTCTTTTCAATGAATAATTTGCTCTGAGGCTAGCATGTTTATTCTTTCCTCAGTAAAGGAATTGTTTATAACTTACATTTGTCTCCTGTGTTCAGAAATAGGATTTCAGGGTAAATGTTTTGGCAATAATTTGGCATATTTTTCTGGAGTGATTTTTATATTTAGGATGCAATTGTTGTTTTCTAAGTTCAATCAGTTGCTGAATCACATGGGTATAATATTATGGAGCTAGAAATCTCTATTTGAGTCTCAGCTGCTTTTCTTCAGCCACCATATAGGATTTATAACCAGTCTTGCTGATTCTCATCCTCAGTGACCCAAGTGTCTACAACTTTCTTTTCACCCCTTGCCCCTATGATACCCTGGTTTACATCTTCATAATTTTCTATGCCATCTATTGCAATAACATCCTAATTGACCTGTCTGCTTCTGGCTTTTCCCTTCTCCATATAATGTTCCAGAGATTATATAATCCAAACTAAACTTTAAATAAACTGCCAGAGTTCCCCTATTGCCTCCAGAATGGCATTCTTACTCTAGCATAACATTCAAAGATTTCCATTATATGACTGAATCCTATCTTTCAACCTCATTTTCAATTATAATCTTCCATACAAGTGTTGGGACAGTGGTTATTGAATACTATTTTCCCAATGATAGAGATGGGCCATGTTCTGGTAATAGGCCTGTGTTAGTGGGTTAAAGAGTTTATGTTACTATTACACGTGGGGCTTAAAAGATGCCTTTGATTATTCAAAGATTCTTATTTTTTATCTTCACAGAGATGTGATTGTGAAATTCAGGCAAGCCCTTTTACCACCTACATTTTTAATTTTTTCCTTTCCTCTCTATTAGTCTTGCCATTGCCCTAGCATGGGTCTTGTCATATCTCTCCTGGACTATTGCCATAGCCAATCTGTCTCTTTGTCCCATTCTCTCTTTACTCTAACCCCATCATCATATTATAGTAAGTTATCATTCTTAAACAGTTTTATCATGGCCCGTTTTTAATTCAAAACCTTCATGTGTCCCCCACTGTTTCCACTGAAAATTGTTTACCTACTGATTCAGTGGTTGAGAATTTTAACACTAAGCCAGACTGTTTGGGATGGGATCCTAACTCTCATACTTACCAGCTATGTGATATGGGACATGTCATTTTATTGCTCTGTCTGAGTTTCCTCATCTGTAAAATGGGCATAATAATTTTTATATACAGTTGTTATGTGGATAAAAATATATTAAATATGAAAAGCAATCACCCAGTACCTGGTACATAGTATATATTCAACTAATACTGGCCAAAATAACCACCATAGAATATTGCAGAGATTGAGATGAACTCTATAAATAACTGCCTATTTTTTATTTAATTCAGGATTTTTGAGAGATATATATTTAGTTAAATAACTGAATTTCAATGTTCCTCCTTTTTGCCCTGTGCAGGCAGCTTAGGATTGTAACTGGTGAATGGTTTTTTGAAGAAAAGGCAAAACGTTTCAAGCAAGTCAATGTTCTAGGCACTGATGTTGTCCGACAGTCCATCTTAAGAAGAAATCCAGGTAATTAAAGCAATTATTTGGTTTCAAAATCGTTTTAATCTTCATTTTGGCAGGCTAAATAACTTCCCTGTATTATGTAGCAAATGACCACAGTTGAATTTCTGAATCCCTTAGGTCATTTTAAAACACGAAATCTAAATTTGCAATTCATACAAGGGAAAAGGAAATCAGTAGAAAAAATACACAGTGATTTTCTATATATCTGATACACAGATTCTTAAAGGAGGTATTTATCTTCATCATAGACAGATTTTTAACTAAATTAACTTACAATATTTTACTAAATATTAAAGGAAGTAACACAAAACACATGAATTAAATAATTCACATTGTCACATTGTGAAAGCAATCCTTGACTTTTCAACAAAATGTTTTCCAGATTTCTTTTATATGTTACTGTTTATAATCCAGTGGTTCTCAACTAAAGTAATATTGTGCATTGTGCCCCCTTCCCCCAGTCGAGGGGAGCATTTAGAAATGCAAGGGTGGGGTTTAATGGAATTTAGCAGTCAGGTGTCAGAGATGTTCCATAGTCTGAAAGGCACAGGGCAGTTTCACTCAATGAAGAATTATACTGTCACCAAATGTGAATAACAGCCCACCCTGAGAATGCTATTCTGTGCATTCAAACTATAATTTAATTGTTAAATACTGGATAAAACTTGTGTTTAGGAGCATATTCCTTATGTGTGGTGTAGTAAAGGTATCTTCTGGCCTATTCCTAGAAGATACTGGTGACTAATGCCTTTGTTTTGAAGTCTGGCAGGAAGGGCTGGAAAGATCATTGACAATTATTATAGACTTCTTTGTCTTGTGCTAATATAGGAAAGTGAAAGAAGAATACAAAATTGTTCTCATCTCTAGTCATTTTGTATGTAAATTTGTCTTCTGATTATTTTTAATGAGGAGCTAAAGAAATACAAAGCCAAGAGAAAAACCACCAGGATGCAGAAAGGTCAAACACTTCACCTTCTCCTGGGCAGAAGGCCAGCTATGATGAGTCCAAGAGAAAGGGGTAAGACAGCCTTTCCACAGGATTTTTTTACCTTTATTCCGGACACCTCTGAAATAAAGACTCCTCAGTATTTGAAGTATGGTGTCACTTCAGTAACCCAGAGAAGTTCAGAGACTCAACCCAGGTTACATTATCCTAAGGAAATGCAGTTTTAATTACTTTTAGTCTTAGATGAATACAAGTCCCCTCTGATCTGAACATCTAAGAGTTTTTCTTGCATTTGACATATCCAGACTTGTACCAAGTGGTTCCCATCTCTTCTAGGTAAGTTTCAAGTTCAGGGCCAGTCCTGCATATAAAGAGATGATGACTGACTTCCTTGTAGAATGTCAACACCCCTCCCCGCATCCCGAGTGTTGATATGTGAAATATCCAAATCAAATACTTATTAATTGGACAGAAAACATTATATCCCCTGTTTAAAATACAGGCTTCCTTAAGGAGAAAAATCACATTTGGCTACCACAGTAGCAATTCACAAAGTAAATATATGTGTCAGGTACTGAGATTAGGAATAGGAGACACATCAGGAAATAAGATTCATGGAGGCCCTGGAAAATTGGGGACAAGAGAGTTCCACTAAGGGAGAAGCGTGGCATATAAAATGATGGCTATAAGGACCAAAAGTCAAACTGCTGTTTCACAGCATTTTTCATTTTTCATTTTTCAGGCAGCTGTTGATTAGTTTTGTGGCTGAGGTAGTGAGAGTTCTAATATGCACCAAATCACTTTGTGGTACCTTCCAGGTAGCATTGCATCATTTTCTTAGCAGAAATCAATGTGAGAAACTGCCAGTGTTTGAGACTTTTTCTGGCTCTACAGAAAGTTTTTTTTTGTTGTTGTTTTTTTTTAGAATTTTGAACTGCAAGTAGGAATGAAACCTAAATGTGCTCTAACTAAAAGACTTATGACTAACCATGTCTTCATTAATTAGTAAAGATGAATGGAAAAGATAGCCTATAGTGACTATACATCCCATGTATTGATTCTTCCTATCAAGTTGCATTCGTCACTCCTCATGACTCCTACAATGCCTTGTGCCAGTGCATCACTCCTTACATTGCATTCTGACACAGACACTGCCCCCCCATACACACACACACTTAATTGTAAGCTCCCTTGGTACTGGGCCTGTTTTTTTGTGTGTGTTTTTTGTTTAGTTGTTTTGTGTGTGTGTGTGTGTGTGTGTGTGTGTGTGTGTGTGTGTGTGTGTGTCTGTGTGCTACAGCATGGTGCCTGGCTTGTCAAAAACAATCAATGACTTGATTGAATAAGTAACTCAGAGCTCACAGGTGCTTGCTTCTAAGAGCTGTAGTTTGCAGACCCAAGTTTAGGCATCACTGCATAGGTTTACAGCAAAGTGCTGAGCTTGGAGCTTGGAGCTTGGAGAAAATAAGTAACTGTCCAGCACAATGAATTATATACACCTGGAATTGTTTTAAAAAATAGTCATAGCACTGGACTGAGCCTCACTGGAACTCAGAATTGTGATCTGATGGTTCTCAGTCTTCAAGGACTGTAAACACCTAGATGGGGAGAAAAGGTACGTACCTGAAATTTTAATATGTATAGAAAGAAATTTAGGAAACTATAAGATGATAATATGAGCTGCCTGAAAGCCTTTCTAAAACAAGGCAAGGTATTAACTACAAGAGATGTCACAAGGCAGTAAATAATTAAGTAAATGTTAAATAAGTGGCATAGGTAATCATTGTCAGGAGGACACAGGGGCCATCAGGAAAGACATCAAATTGTAAGTGGGACTTGATGAGGACTTTGAAAGATAGTTGGGGTCCAAGATAGCAAAAAGGGGGAGAGTGATTAAGGTAGAGGAGTCACCTTAAGTAGAAGTTCAGAGGTGGATCTCAGAGCAAGGTGGATCTCAGAGCAGCATAGGTTAAGATTATATTAAGTGCTATTCTCAACAAAACAATGTAATTTTCTAGTTAGATTGAAACTTTTGACAAGACAGTCTTCTGGTGTTTTTGAAACAGAGATAACTTGGCAGACTCCATCAATATTGTCCTAGTACCTTTGGATACATTTCCCCCTTAGAAAACTATAGAATGTTGAGTAAATGAACTGGTCTCTCCCAGAGCCATCACAAAAATAATATAACTTTTTTTATTAAAGCATGTTTGAAAACCCTATGTTTGGGGCATTCGGTAGCTTGGATCATGACTTGAATCTTAGTTCCTAAAGGCTATTTTTGCTCAAGTTCTAAATAATTTAGTGAAATGCAATCAGATTTCATCCTATATGAGACACTTCATTGTTCATACTTTATTACCACGGGGAGAAATGTTATAGAAGATATAAAGATAGTTCCAACCACATGGATTTAGTCACTCTACAGAAATTGGTTGGATTCTAGTATTTGCCAGGCATCACTTTATGCTCAGGGGCCTTGGCAGGAAGTAAGAAGGTCAAAGTAAGAAGGTTGTCATGGAGCTGCAGTCTAATAAGCTGCCACCTCAGTTTGTCCCAGAGGATCATCTGAGCTCCCCTCTCTAGCAAAGTGAATTCAAGCTCTTTCTTCTCAACACTCCTGAAAACAGACTCAACCCAGGGAGTGGCGAGTTCCCAGTCAGTTGCATTTTTCTTAGTATGGACAGAGGCCTGACTTACCAGCAAGTGTGATGGCCTTGGGAAAATATCATAACTTCTTTTACCACTACCTTTGACACTATACTGTAGAGGCATGGGAATTCCCCACAACCTCTCAGTTCCAAGGCCACTTTATTGAAAAATCATTTACTGTTGAAAAGTACTAAAAATGGTATTTTTGAAATTATATTTTAAAATGCTTTATTTCTTATCTTTTAAATATAGTTATTTATATACCTTCAGATTTCTTCTTAGCAAGTTCAGATCAGCAACCAGAGGAGAAATCATCATAACTCCAAAAACTGAAAGTGGGCAGAGCTACAACGTGGACTTAGATAGCCAAAATTTTCGATGTTTAAAGTCAGCCCCCAGTTCAGACAGGTAAGACAGATTGAACAATGGTATAGCCTGAGGATAAGATTGGTGTATTTCCATCCAAACACTACTTCTAGGTGCCTGTGAAGTATCACCTCTTGGAAAACCCCTATAACAACGTGAAAGGCCAGGAGGATATTTTTTTAGTTGAAATGGAAAGCACTTATACTTCTTCTGGAAGTACCGCTATTGAAATCATCTGTGTTTCCTGCAGGGATGAGACTTTATGTTTTGGGACTCAGGGCTGCAGTTCAAATGGAAAATAAATTATTTTAATTGATTTCTTGATCTTTTTCTGCTAAACCTTCTGAAAAAAGAAAGCTCTAAGCATCATATACATTCATTGTAGCTTTTAAAAATTTACTAACATCATTTGAACTGCCTTAGAGAATTTCCATAAATTCAGCATCTTTCTAGTTCCACCTCCTCTAACTTGTTATCAATGGAGCCACGTGAGAATCTCCTATATAAAGAGCTATCACCTTGCCAAGCAAAGTAAAGAGAAATAGAAAGAATAGCCAAGAGCATAGCCAATCATTTTATATCAGGCTTGATTTTCTTTATCTTGCTGGGGCACAAGTTAAGGCTTACTTTCACGATTAGTGTATTTTCAAAGTGATAAGAAAAAGATCTACCTTCATGTTTCTCTGATTCTTCCAAATGTTAACTTACTTTTGCTTGCTTGGAGCTGCAGCAATTCTTCAAAGTCAAGAAGTAGAACTCCCTGTTCTAGCTTGTTTGGCTCAGTGGATAGAGCACTGGCCTGCAGACTGAAGGGTCCCGGGTTGCAGGCTCAATCTCTAGTGGGAGTGTGCAGGAAGTAGCCGATCAATGATTCTCTCTCATCATTGACGTTTCTATTCCTTTCTCCCTCTCGCTTCCTCTCTGAAATCAATAAAAATATATTTTAAAAAGAAGTAGAACTTTCTTAGGTTCTGCAAGCAGAATTACATTCTCCCCATTATTCATTTTAGAATGTAGAACAGCAAACCCTCTAGAGAGGACACTCTTTTGAGTGTTGGGTCTACTTTTTTTTTTTCGTGGTGACTCTCCATACCTGTGTTGTTGTTGTTTTTCTAAGCATTTCTGCAAATTAGTGTTACTTTATGTAAAACTGCACAGAAAAACATATGGAAAGATACAATAAATCATTTATCCACTATCAAAAAATCATCACTATAATCGGTGTTTTCAAAACTTTCAAGAATATAGATCTTTTCCTTTACAATAAAATTTAAACCGTGGTTGCCTTTGCCCTTGAAATAGTTACCTTTGATTTCCCTAAAGGAAGCCCAATGTTGTGTCCCACAAAAACTTTTGTTTTTCATTGTTGAACTCCTGACTATCAGACATCAAAATTATTTACAGATGATAAGCAAAAAGCTTAGTGTTGCTATTTTTGCTCAGCCTCTCAGGGAATCCATGGATGAACCATCTTGGCTACACTTCAGGCTATCATTTAAGAGACACATTATATATACAAAGAGGAAATATGGAGTTCCTTGAAAAAAAATTCCCCACACCCAACAAACACAATTAGATTATTCAATTTTAAATAAATTTTTACAGTTACTCAACAAGAATAAGGGGCATGCTCTCTAATATCACAGTGCTCGGACTATTCTTGCAGAGTCTATCTGCCTGGGTTTAATCCTTGTGCCTTATCTACTACTGGGTATAAATAACCATCTTATATAATAAAAAGGTAATATGCAAATAAACCAAACGGCAGAACAACCAACCAATCAAAGCATAATATGCTAATGATATGCTAAGGCTGCTCAACTGCTCGCTATGACGTGCACTGACCACCAGGTTGCTCCGACCTGTAGATTAGCTTGCTGCTGGGGTCTGGCAAATTGGGACTGAGTGAGATGGGCCATACATGCCCTGGAGCCCTCCCGCGATCCCTCACCGGCCCAATTGCACCTGTGGGATCCCTCAGCCTGGCCTGTGCCCCCTCACAATCCAGGACCCCTCAGGGGATATCGGAGAGCCAGTTTCAGCCCAATCCCACAGGCCACTCCCCTTGGGAGGGTGCCAGATGCAGGGCTCATGGCTGGTGAGGGCTGCTGTGGCAGCACGAGCCTCTCCTGGTCTGGACTGATTGGGCGCAGTGGGGCCAGGATGAGCAGGAGCAGCAGGTAGGAACTGCAGGCGATGTTGGACTGCGGGTTTCAGCCCGATCCCTGCAGGCCACCCAGAAGGACCAAACCTGTGCACACATTCATGCACCAAGTCTCTAGTAAAGCTATAAAGCCAGATGGACATATTTTATCAAATAAAGGTGTATTGACCCAGGGGTTTCTTGTTTTTGTTGTAAACTGGAAAGATGTCCCTAAGTAGACTTTATCTTTTAAATTGTAAATACCTGAAATGGTTTACAGATAATCAGAATACAGTACTCAGGGGTGCTTTGGCTTAAGCATGCCAAGAACAATGTTTTACCATTAAGAGAGTAAAGATGTTTTGGAGATGAGTAGAGCAAAATGTTCTTTGCCTAGAACCTGCATTTATTACAATGATGGCTCATTAGTAGAATGCCCCAGTGAGCTGAGTTACATTGTCCCCAAATTATTCCTTATAAAGTTGGGACATGAGGTGGCCCATCTTTTCTTAACTCCCATCACCTGAAGCTGTTAACTCCCTTTTGTTTGCTTGAAGATCCAGTAATTCTGCAAAGCCAGTAGTAAAACTGGCAGGATTTCTTTCAGGACTTCATTCTCCACTGTAATTCATTTTAGACAATGGAACACCCTAAAGAGAGTATAAGATCCTAGTCTCTGGTCTATTACCTGACCTTAGCAATTATTTTCCCTGTCTCCTCCACAATGTGTGTTTTATCATGGCTTATTGCTTTTCTCCTGGAACAGTTTAGGCATTATTTTTTAAAACTCACACCATATCACAGTTGGAATGATATTTTATCAGATACCTGACACTTTATTTCTTTTTAGTCATTTCAAAACAGGAAAGGAATGAATGGGTTAGGCAAACCTTGGTAGCCTCTTAGAAGAGCATGCTCTTCACTGGTTGCTAGGGAGTTGACATAAGAGACAGAAGATTTTAAAAATACACATAAAAGTAAACTATTGTTAATAAACAGAATGCTCTTCAATGCACTGATTTCTAACCCCCTTTACCTTGTGATGAGTTATCGATGTGGTATGATTTGTGAGATATCTATTTTAAGTCATGCTCTCCCAGAAATTGACCCTTGGACCAGGATTCATAAACAAGTGACTTATTAATGAAATGATTCCAGGAGGATACAGTAAGGGACTAAGAGAAGCAAATTAAAGAAGGGAAAGAAGCTAAGCAATGTGCTCTCTCAGGTGGGGTCTGAGTTTGAGGACTTAGCTTGATCCTTCCAGGGGCTCTGGAGTGTAAATTATATCTCTGTGTTTTTCCATTTTGAGGAGACTATTGCGCTCCTGTAACAATCAGTGGATTGAATATTAATTCCCTTGGATAGATTTATGGATTTAGCAAATAAAGGTACAGGATGTCCAGGTAAGTTTAATTTTCAGATAAACAACTTTTTTTTCAAGCATGTCCAACAAAATACTATTTTCACTCATATACTATATAAATATTGGTATATTTATACTAAAACTTATTTATTGTTTATATGAAATTCAAATTTAACAGGGAGTTATGTATTTTACCTGACAAGTCTACTATGAGAATCTGCAGACACACTCCAAGGCATTTCTAGGCTTCTAGCCCTAGTACTAAAGGGCATATCTCTGAAGCTCACAAGTGCAAAATATTAACAGAAAGCACTCAGAAGCTAGGCATGAACACATCAAGCTGTCCAAGAGGTCCAAGGGGATCTGGGTACAATGTCAACAATGATCTCAAAAAAACATAAAGGGAAAATGGAACTGAATTTAAAATTCACTCTCTTCAGTAAAAAATGAAAAAGGATGCTATGGTTTTCAGCAGGATTTATATCATGACATTGGAGGATAAAGTAAGCATTTACCATGGTACTGCTACATTCTCATAACCAACTGGTTTCTCATACTTCCTCTTCCCCCCCATCCAAACATATACCAAACATACGGTTTTGTCCAAATATTTTTCATTGCTCTTCAGGAGGTCTTGGACTGACTGTCATAGTGTCTATGAAACTTGAAAGATGTTTTGGTTGCCTCTGATTCAAAAGCAGAGACCAAACTATTCAAGGTAGCCCTAAGCTAATCCTCACCTGCATTCCCAGCATGAACCGTTGTGTGCACACTCACTCTGGTGCACACTCTTGTGCATGCGTGCACATGTGCTTACTTTCCTGCTGGCACACACACTCTTTCACAAGCCTGCTCTCTCCCATTACCTCTCTCTCTCTCTCTCTCTCTCTCTCTCTCTCTCTCTCTCTCTCTTTCTCTCTCCAGTAAATGAGGCTTGTTTGATACTTTTATGATTAAAAAAATCACTTTTCCTCATATTATTTTGGCAGAATGAGTTTAAGAAAACCATTCTATCAATATATGATCAGTCTTTCTTTTAATTAGAAGTAAAATTATTTTTTCTCCTAAATATCATTTTCATTGAATTCTTTGCAGTTAAAATGCAAATTAAACAGCACCTTTTCACTAGTAATTTGAATATAGCAAAGTGGGAGTATTCTAATTCTCCCAAGATTATATCTACAAAGTCAGTACTGATTTGTTTTTTGTATAGATAAAAAGCTATTTAGCTGAAAAAATTATTAGTCTTAATAAATGAATTTGGCAATGTAGCAGGATACAAAATCAAGGACCAAAAATTTATGGCATTTTTAAAAATTTATTTATTGATTAAGGTGTCACATATTTGTCCTCATCCCCCCATTCCCATCCCACACCCCTCCCCACGGATGCCCCCACCCCCCTGTTGTCCTTAACCATTGGTTAGGCTCGTATGCATGCACACAAGTCCTTTGGTTGCTCTCTCCCCCCTACCCCCACCCTCCCCTACCCTCCCTCTGAGGCACGACAGTCCGATCGATGCCTCCTTGTTTCTGGGTCTGTTCTTGTTAATCAGTCTATGTTGTTCATCATTTCCCCTAGATGAGAGAGATCATGTGTTACTAGAATATACTTATAAGAACCGAATGTGAGACGAGCAATAATAGTTATGCTGACAGGCAAATGAATCAGTCTGTAGTGAGTTTCTTTCTGGACCAACAGTTCTTTTGAGGTCCAATTTCAATGTCCACCAGTTCCTTATGTGTACATGTCAGTAATGACTTCAGTTCTGGATGGTGGACAAATGGTGGTAATGCAGCTCTCACTCCCTCTGGTTTGGCCTCGCCCGGACTCAGGGGCACGCTGCCTCACCCAGACCCGGGATCCAGCCTCACCCAGACCCAGGGGCACGTGGCCTCACCTGAACCCAGGGGCGCGTGGCCTCACCCAGACCCAGGGGTGCGTGGCCTCTCCCAGATCTGGGACCCAGCCTCTCCCGGACCCAGGGGCGCATGGCCTCACCTGGGCCCAGGACCCAGCCTAACCCAGACCCAGGGGCGCGTGGCCTCACCTGGACCCAGGGGCGCGCGGCCTCACCCAGACCCGGGGGCGTGTGGCCTCACCCGGACCTGGGATCCAGCCTCACCCAGATCCAGGGGCATGAGGCCTCACCCTGACCCAGGGGCGCGTGGCCTCACCTGGACTCAGGGGAGCGCGGCCTCACCCGGACCCAGGACCCAGCTTCACCCGGACCCAGGGGCATGCGGCCTCACCTGGATCCAGGGGCGCGTGGACTCACCTGGACCCAGGGGCACGTGGCCTCACCTGGACCCGGGACCAAGCGGGGCTTTGTCTTCTTGATCCCAATTCCTGTCGGTCAATTCCCTCTCAGCAATTCCTTCAGTCATTTTCTCAAAGCTCCGGGGCGGCTGCCGCAGAATTCGTTGTGCGGCTGGCTCGGCAAAGCTCTGGTGCGCCTGGTGTGCAGCAGCGGGCTGGTCCGAGGTCGTTGCGGCAGCACTCGGGTCTGCAGCGGCGACCAGTCGCCGGGTGAGCGCTCCTGGATTCAGGACCCAGTGGGGCCTCGTCTTCCCGATCCCAACTCTCATCGGTCAATTCCTTATCAGCAATTCCTCTGGCCATTTTCTCAAAGCTCCGGGGCAGCTGCCACGGAACTTGCTGGGCAGCAGGCTTGGCGAAGCTCCGGTGCGCCCGGTGTGCGGTGGCGGGCTGGTCCAAGGTCGCTGCGATGGCGCTTGGGTCTGCAGCGGTGGCTGGTCACCTGGCGTGCGCACCTGGCCACTTACAGGGCGCTGAGATTATCAAAGGACTTGGAGGTGAGCAAGTGCGGAGTCTCCAACCCCATGTCTCCCAGGGGCTCATCTGTCTGTGCTTGGCAGCGCGTGGAGCTGTCCCCTCAGCCGGAGACCGCCGGGGCGACTGCGCCGAGCATGTTCCAGGCCGCCATTGTGTCACCAGAGCCGTAGTTCTTAAAGTGTGATCTTTGGCTCACCGGCATCAGCATCATCCTGCGTCCCCCTCTCTTTTATTCTAGTTGTAGAGCATCTGCTCAGCCAGCCCTCCGGTGGTTCTGGATGGTGTCTGCTCTGTTTTCCAGTTGTAGTTTCAAAATTGTTGTGGTAGGCAACAATCAGGCATCTGCCCTATGCATCCATCTTGGTCCTCCTTTGTGTAGTTAAGTCTTGATTGTTGTTGGTGTCAGTGGGAGGAATTTTCCTCCAAGACAATTGGCTGTGAGGACCCGCTGTATCTATAAAGGAAGAATTGCTGTGCAGCAGACACGTTTATGGGCCGGGACTTGTTCCAGTAGGGCTTTGGCACTCACTGAGTCTGCCTTTTGAATGTGTCCCTTATGCGAGTGGTTGAAATCTGGTGTTGTCTCACACCGACCACTAGATGCCCTCGTTTCTGGGTCTCCAATGGGGTGCAGGTCAGCTACTGTCTGAGGCCACTCAGCAGGAGTTACAGCAAAAACTGCAGTTTTCTCCTCTTGCTTGAGTGGTTTTGGAGCAGTCTGACTGGGACTGCAGTTTATTTGGTTAAGCTGCCACAGGGCAGGCCATTTATATGCAAAAGCTGCTGTTTGGAGCCTGGGTGGGTTTGTAGAATGTGCAGGGCGGGTCTCAGGGTGGGGCGGGGGTCTCAGGGCATCACTAGGCTAGGGCGTGGCAAACAGCAATGCCTGCAAGTCTGCCTTTTCTGCCTATTCTGACTTTCCACGTTTCCAAGTCCCCGCATCCCATGCTCCAGCACAGTAAACACTGATTGCTGGGTGCACCTCTGCAAGAAAGTCACTCTCACTTTCCGACACGATGGCTGAGAGTCCAGCTTCTCCCCGTAGGTGTCTGGGTCTCCCGCACATCCCCAGAAACTGGATTTCAGAGTGATCGGGAGCTTATCTTCCTATGGGTTGGAAAAAAAGGCGCGCGTCCAGTCACCCGCCACTAGCCCGATTCACGCACCTCCGTACCTCAGCCCTTCCGCGTTTGTTCTTTCTTTTTCCTTCTTAGTTGTAAATCTACCATTCAGCCAGCTTTCCCATGGTTCTGGGTGGTAGACACTTTGTCTTTTAGTTGTATTTTTGAAATTGTTGTGTGCAGCGCAGTTTATTTGTTTTACTTTGCCGCCATCTTGGTTCTCCCACAAATTTATGGCATTTTTATACAACAAAGTGAACTTACAGAAAGAGGGATTAAAAAAACAATCCCATTTACCATTACACAAAAAAAATTAAGATACGTAGGAATAAACTTAACTAAGGAGGTAAAAGACCTGTATTCAGAAAACTACAGGACACTGTAAAAAAAGATAGAGGAAGACATAAACAAATGGAAGAACATACCGTGTTCAGGGATTGGTAGAATCAACATCATTAAAATGTCCATACTATCCAAAGCAATCTATAGATTCAATGCACTCCCCATTAAAATACCAAAGGCATATTTCACAGACCTAGAATGAACTCTCCAAAAATTTATCTGGAATTAAAAGAAAAAATCCCGAAAAGCTGCAGCAATCCTGAGAAAGAAAAACAAAGTAGGAGGGATCTCAATACCAGATATCAAGGTGTATTACAAAGCCAGTGTTTAAAACTGCCTGGTACTGGCAATAGAACAGACATGTAGACCAATGGAATAGAATAGAGAGCCCAGAAATGGACCCAAACCACTATGCTCAATTAATATTTGAAAAAGGAGGCAAGAACATACAATGGAGACAAGACAGTCTTTCAATAAATGGTGTTGGGAAAATTGGACAGATACATGCAAAAAAGTGAAACTAGAACACCAATTTACACCATACACAAAAATAAACTCCAAATGGATAAAGAACTTAAACGTAAGACAGGAAACAATAAAAACCTTAGAGGAATCCACAAGCAGCAAAATATCAGACATATGCCAAAGCAATATCTTCACCAATACAGCTCCTAGGGCAATGGAAACTAATAGAAAATAAACAAATGGGACTACACCAAAATAAAAAGCTTCTGCACAGCAAAATAAACTATCAACAAACAACAAGAAAGCCCACTGCATGGGAAAACATATTTGCCAATGTTATCTCTAATAAGCGTTTAATCTCCAAAATTTACAGGGAACTCATACAACTTGACAAAAGGAAGATAAACAATCCAATAAAATAAAATGGGCAACAGACCTAAATAGAACCTTTTTGAAAGAGCACATAAGGAAGGCCAAGAGACATATGAAAACATGCTCAAAGTCACTAATCATTGGAGATATGCAAATGAAAACAAAAATGAGGTACCATCTCACACCTGTCAGGATGGCTATCATCAACAATGGCAAGTGCTGGCAAGGATGTGGAGAAAAGGGAACATTGTTCACTGCTGATGTGAATGCAGATTGCTGAAGCCACTGTGGGGAAGAGTATGGAGTTTCCTCAAAAAAACTAAAAATGGAACTCCCATTTGACCCAGTGATCCCACTGCTAGGAATATATCCCAAGAAACTAGAAACACCAATCAGAAAGGACATATGCACCCCTATGTTCATAGCAGCACAATTCACCATAGCTAAGATTTGGAAAAAGCTTAAGTGCCCATCAGCAGATGAATATATTTAAAAACTGTGGTACATCTACACAATGGAATACTACGCTGCTGTAAAAAGAAAGGAACTCCTACTATTTGCAACAGCATGGACAGAACTGGAAAGCATTATGCTAAGTGAAATATGTCGGTCAAAGAGATATAAATATCACACGATCTCATTCATTTGTGGAATATAATGAACAACATAAACTGATGAACAAAACAGATCCAGAGACAGAGAAGCATGGATCAGACCGTCAAACCTTAGAGGGAAGGTAGGGGAGAGTGGGGGTACGGGGGAGAGATCAACCAAAGGACTTGTATGCATGCATAAAAGCATAACCAATGGACACAGTCACTGGCGAGGAGGGAAGGGCATGAGTGGGAGAGAGGAGTGGTCAAGGAGGGGATAAAGACAAATTTGTAATTTAATCAATAAAAAAAATTAAAAAGTTATTTAGCTAGTTGCTAATGCACTTAACAAACTTCTTTACTTACCAGGCTTTAAAAATTGTTAAAATTGAAAGATGGCGACCGGCAGGAAGGTAAGGAGAGAGAGAGTGTGAGTGAGGAACACATGGAGGAGAGTGTAGACGTGTGTGGTGTGTGTGTGTGTATGAGTTAGGGTCAGTTAGATTCTGCAGGTCTTCCAAGGGGCTGCCTAACCAGGCAGTCCTAGACGGCGGAGCCCCACGCACAAAGGGACACTTCTCGGCAGCTGGTGCGGATGAGGAGACCACGCCTGCTTGAGAAACAGAGCTGCCTGAGACTAGGATCCTGGCTTCAGACACAAACGAGGACCCTGCAGCCACTGGGGACAGAGAACTGCTATCACAGCTTCAGACCAACAAACAACAAGAATCCAGACTTCCCGGCAGATTTCTGTGAGTCAAAGAGCCTATCCCCCTCCCCTCAGGCTCGCGGATAGTGCCATAGTAACTTATAGACCCGCCCCTCGCCCAAGCTTCAGATAGCCCGCAGGCTCCCTGATAGCGCCATAGTAACTGATAGATCGGCCCCTCGCCCAAGCTGCAGAGCTTTGCGCAGGGCTGCGCTCCCCGTTAGGGAATTTGGCGCGTGGGACAGAAGCAGCTCCCCTTTGGGGAAATCTGACAGCGCACACAGAGGGCTCCCCTTCAGGAAATTTGGGAGAATTTGGCTTGTGGGTCACAGCTCCCCTTCAGGAAATCTTAGAGTGCGCACAGAGGGGCTCCCCTTTCGGAAATTTGGCGTGCAGGAAGGACTCCGCCCCCCTTCGGGGAATCTGGGAGAGTGCACGGAGGCAGCTCATCTTCAGGAATTTGAGAGTGTGCGAAGCCCTAGCCGGTTTGGCTCAGTAGAGACAACACATACAGGATGCAGCTCCACTTCAGGGAACTTGGCACGCCCGACAAAGCTGCCTGGGATCCCTGACTCACAGCGCATTCACACTAAGAACCAGCGACCCCAATTGTTGGCACATGCACACACAGGGACCCTGATTCTCAACGATAAACTGCACAAGGCAACAGAGACTCTGACACTCGATTCTTGGTGCAGACACAGGGAAACTCTGACTCCTGGCACATGCTAAGGATCTCATTTTCGGCACATACCAACAGTGTTGTGCAGACAGGGCTCCTGATTCTAAGTGTGCACATGAGTCCACACGGAACACTGGGGACATTGACCCTGGGCAAGTCTGGTTCCCACCAACCAAAGGCAGCCACACGTCCTAGTGTCAGAGCACTTCAGTGAAACTCGGGTGGAGCGAAGTCCCCACAGCACACAGCTCAGGTCCAAGCAAACTGAAGCTTGATCTTTTTAGTGATAGTCAGAATGGGGAAACGAAATAACTCACAGAGGAAAGAAAATGTGGAGTCGCCAAGAAAGGAAATTAGTGAAACTGAAGCTTGCAACATGACCAAAAAAGAGTTCAGAGTAATGGTCACAGAATTTATACATCGGATGGATGAGAAAATCAACAACTTACGCAAGAATCAGGAAGAAATGAAAAGTGATATAGCTACAATCAAAAACACCATGGAAAGTTTCAACAGTAGACTACAAGAAGCAGAGGACCGAATTAGTGAGTTAGAAGATCAGGTACAGAAACAAGCTCAATCTGAACAGCAATTGGAGAAAAAAATTAAAAAGTAGGAGGAAAGCCTAAGGGAGCTTCGGGACAGCATGAAACAAAGTAACATTCCTATAATAGGGCTGCCAGAAGGACAAGAGCAGCAGGGATTAGAAAATCTATTTGAAGAATTAATGACAGAAAACTTCCCAGATATGGGAAAGATAAAAGTTACGCAAGTACAGAGAGTCCCAAGCAGGATCAACCCCAAAAGACCCACACCAAGACATGTCATAATTTCAATGACAAATATAAATGATAAAGAGAGAATCTTGAAGGTGGCAAGACAGAGAGTTACCTACAAAGGAACACCCATCAGATTGTCAAATGATTACTCAACAGAAACACAACAAGCTAGAAGAGAATGGAACGAGGTATACAGAGTGTTGCAAAGCAAAGGACTGAATCCAAGAATACTATATCCAGCAAGGCTATCAATCAAAATTGAAGGGGAAATTAGGAGCTTTGCAGACAAAAAAAAAGCTCAGGGAGTTTATCACCACCAAACCAGCAATGCAAGAAATGCTAAAGGGAATACTGTAAAAAGAAGAAATAAACAGGTAAGAAGGATTACAGACACAAAAATAGATATGACTACAAACAAATACCTTTCAGTAATAACTTTTAATGGAAACGGACTAAATGCTCCAATTTAAAGACATTGAGTGGCTGAATGGATAAAAAAACATGACCCGTATATATGCTGTCTACAAGAGACCCACCTCAGAACAAGAGACTCACACAGATTGAAAGTGAAGGGATGGAAAAATATCTTTCAGGCAAATGGAAATGAAAAAAAAGCTGGGGTAGTAATACTTATATCTGACAAAATAGACCTCAAAGTAAATGCCATAACAAGAGATAAGGAAGGCAATTTCATAAT
Organism: Ia io; assembly: GCA_025583905.1. Classification (NCBI taxonomy): domain Eukaryota; kingdom Metazoa; phylum Chordata; class Mammalia; order Chiroptera; family Vespertilionidae; genus Ia; species Ia io. Next base: position 62,547,570 of record JAJQQW010000001.1, read on the forward strand.
ACTAAAGGGAGAAATTCAACAAGAAGTAATAATTCTGGTGAACATATACACACCCAATATAGGATCACCCAAATACATAAAAAAACTGGAGGATATCAAGGGAGAGATTAATAGCAACACAATCATACTAGGAGACTTTAATAACCCACTATCACCATTGGACAAATCCTCTAAACAAAAAATCAGCAAAGAAACATCAATCCTAAATGACTCATTAGACCAGATGGAATTAATTGACATCTTCAGAACATTTCACCCCAAAGCCACAGAATATACATTCTTCTCAAGTGCACATGGGTCATTTTCAAAAATAGACCATATGCTGGGTCACAGGCAAAGTCTCTTCAAATTCAAGAAGATAGAAATTATATCAAGCATCTTCTCAGGTCACAGTGCAATAAAACTGGAAATCAACTACAATAAATACAATCCAAAGAAATCAAACACATGGAGACTAAACAGCATGCTATTAAACAAGGACTGGGTCACCAGAGAGATCAAGGAAGAAATAAAAAACATCATGGCAAGAAATGACAATGAAAACACAACAATCCAAAATCTATGGGACACAGCGAAAGCAGTCTTGAGAGGGAAGTTCATAGCTCTACAAGCCTATTGCAAAAAACAAGAAACAATGGTAATAAATTACCTAACCCTACAACTCAAAGAGCTAGAAAAAGAGGAGCAAGAAAAGCCCAGTGTAACCAGAAGGAAGGAAATAACAAAGATCAGAGCGGAGATAAATGACATAGAGACCAAAGAAACAATACAAAAGATCAACAAAACCAAGAGCTGGTTCTTTGAAAGGATAAACAAGATTGATGGACCTCTAGCCATGGTCACCAAGACGCAAAGAGAGAGGACCCAAATAAACAAAATCAGAAATGAAAGAAGTGAAATAACAACAGACCCCACTGAGATACAAAGGATTGTTACAAAATACTACGAACAACTCTATTCCAACAAACTGGACAACCTGGAGGAAATGGACATATTCCTAGAAAAATATAACCTTCCAAAACTGAATCAGGAAGAATCTAAACAGCTCAGTAGGCCAGTAACTATGGATGAAATTGAAGCAGTCATCAAAAAGCTTCTGGCAAAAAAAAGCCCGGGGCCTGACGGCTTCACAGGAGAGTTTTACCAAACATTCAAGAAAGAACTAAAACCTATATTCCTCAGATTATTCCAAAAAATACAAGAGGAAGGAACACTTCTAGGGTGCTTCTATGAAGCCAGCATCACCCTAATACCAAAACCAGATAAAGACAACACAATGAAAGAGAATTACAGACCAATATCCCTCATGAACATAGATGCAAAATCCTCAACAAAATTCTAGCAAATTGGCTCCAGCAGTACATCAGAAAGATCATACACCATGACCAAGTAGGATTTATCCCAGGAATGCAAGGATGGTACAATATCTGCAAATCAATAAACGTGATACATCACATAAACAAATTGAGAGATAAAAATCACATAGTCATATCAATTGATGCAGAAAAAGCATTTGACACAATCCAACACCCTTTCTTGATAAAAACTCTCAGCAAGGTGGGAATAGAAGGCTCATACCTCAACATAATAAAAGCTATATATGATAAACCCACAGCAAACATCATACTCAATGGACAAAAACTAAAAATATTTCCCCTAATAAAAGGAACAAGACAGGGATGCCCACTCTCACCACTCCTGTTTGACATAGTACTGGAAGTACTAGCCATTGCAATTAGACCAAAAGAAGAATTAAAAGGCATCCAAATTGGAAAAGAATAAGTAAAGCTGTCTTTATTTGCAGATGACATGATATTGTACATAAAAAATCCAAAAGATTCCGTTAAAAAACTAATAGACTTAATAAATGAGTTCAGCAATGTAGCAGGATACAAAATTAACGCCAAGAAATCTATGGCCTTTCTATACCAATAGTGAACTTACAGACAGAGAGACTAAAAAGGCAATCCCATTTACCATCGCACCAAAAAAATTAAGATACCTAGGAATAAACTTAACTAAGGAGGCAAAAGACCTATATACGGAAAACTACAGGACACTGAAAAAAGAGATTGAGGAAGACATAAACAGATGGAAGAACATACCATGCTCATGGATTGGTAGAATCAACATCATTAAAATGTCCATACTACCCAAAGAAATCTATAGATTCAATGCACTCCCCATTAAAATACCAACGGCATATTTCACAGACCTTGAAAGAACTCTCCAAAAATTCATCTGGAATAAAAAAAAGACCCCGAATAGCCACAGCAATTCTGAGAAAGAAGAATAAATTAGGAGGAATCTCAATACCAGATTTCAAGCTGTATTATAAAGCCACTATTCTCAAAACAGCCTGGTACTGGCACAAGAATAGACATATAGATCAATGGAACAGAATAGAGAATCCAGATATTGACCCAAACCACTGTGCTCAATTAATATTTGATAAAGGAGGCATGAACATACAATGGAATAAAGACAGTCTCTTCAATAAATGGTGTTGGGAAAATTGGACAGATACATGCAAAAAAAATGAAGCTAGATCACCAACTTACGCCATGCACAAAAATAAACTCAAAATGGATACAGGACTTAAACATAAGACGGGAAACCATAAAAATACTAGAGGAATCCACAGGCAGCAAAATCTCAGACATATGCCAAAAGAACTTCTTCACCGATACTGCTCCTAGGGCAATGGAAGCTAAAGAGAAAATAAACAAATGGGACTACATGAAAATAAAAAGCTTTTTTACAGCAAAAGAAACTATGAACAAAACAACAAGAAAGCCCACTGCATGGGAGAACATATTTGCAAATGGTATCACTGATAAAGGTTTAATATCCAACATCTATAGGCAGCTTATACAACTTAATAAAAGGAAGATAAATGATCCAATAAAAAAATGGGCAACGGACCTAAATAGAACCTTTTCAAAAGAAGACAGAAAGAAGGCCAAGAGACACATGAAAACATGCTCAACGTCACTAATTATTCGAGAGATGCAAATCAAAACAACAATGCGGTACCATCTCACACCTGTCAGAATGGCTATCATCAATAAATCAACAAACGACAAGTGTTGGCGAGGATGCGGAGAAAAAGGAACCCTCGTGCACTGCTGGTGGGAATGCAGACTGGTGCAGCCACTGTGGAGAACAGTATGGAGTTTCCTCAAAAAACTGAAAATGGAACTCCCATTTGACCCAGTAATCCCATTCCTAGGAATATATCCTAAGAAACTGGGAACACCAATAAGAAAGGATATATGCACCCCTATGTTCATAGCAGCACAATTTACAATAGCTAAGATCTGGAAACAGCCTAGGTGCCCATCAGCAGATGACTGGATCAGAAAACTATGGTACATCTACACAATGGAATATTATGCTGCCATGCAAAAGAAGGACTTCTTTCCATTTGCAGCAACCTGGATGGAATTGGAGAACATTATGCTGAGTGAAATAAGCGAGTCAATGAAAGAAAAATACCACATGATCTCACTCATTTATGGATAATAAAGAACATTATAAACTTGTACAAAAAGATAGATTGAGGCAGTAAAGCATCAAACAGTCTGTCAAATTATAGCAGGAAGGTTAGGGATAGGTGAGGAAGATAAGAGATCAACCAAAGGACTTGTATGCATTCATATAAACATAACCAATGGTCGCAAAACTCTGGGGGGTGAGGACATATATGGGAGTGGGGGGGGGCAATGGTAAGGTATGTACACATATAATACCTTAATAAAAAAATTGAAAAAAATAATAAAATAAAAATTGTTAAAATTTATAGCACATCTCTAACAGAATGTGAATTTTATTCCATAATACTATCTGTGGTAGTTTTGTGCCTCAGAAGGATAAAGGCTATAAGGACTATCTTCCAAAGGAAAATTATTTTCACCTTTTCTTTGCCTTGCTTCATTTGTTTGGCGCTAATTCCTCTTTCTATTTTAACCTACTTTGAGTGAGCTCAGACCTCCTTAGTAGCAATAAGGGGTGGGGAATCATAGCCACAAGCTGTCACAAATGTTAGCAGCATAAAACAATTCACAAAGCCATGGTATCCTAGAATAGTGAATCTTATTTTCATGAAGTTATGGACATGTGATAGAACAGGCAAGGAAATGTGGATTCATAACAGTAGTTAATTTACTGTGACCATATTAGTGGGAGTTACACGAAGTCTGGGTTTCCAAATAATTCTTCAGCTAGAATCTTCTATTTATAACTCAAAATCATGCCTTTTGAAACTCATTCTTTGACCACCATACACACCTATCTTGATTTGTGATCCCCTAGAAGCAAACTCTGAAATATGGATTCAAGAGCAAGCAATTTATTTAGGATTTGATCTTTTAAAACACAGATAGAGGAGTGGATAAGTGAGCCAGGAAGGGGATGGAAGCTAAAAAAGAGTGTGTCATTGAGCCAGTTACCACTGTGTGCATCTAGAGCTCAATCTCAGTGGATAACTGTAGGAAGCAGTACAAAAACACACCTCAGACTTATTCAGTCAAGAGAGCAGGAATCTGGCATGCTTATAAACCAGCACCCTATTCAGCACTAGTTGAGGGCTGATTCTGGGACAGTAACTCTCTGTCTCTTCTGACTTATTCTGTGCACAGGAGCTCCATGCTCTTGTAATCTGAACAAGTCCTCAGGCATGGAGTTGTGGACATTCCCAGTAAATAGTATTCTGTGGGTAGAGGTAGGTACTAAAGGGAGGGGTCTGGAGGCACTGATGTCAGCTACAACATCCCATCCAAACTGCATTTAGACCTCCTCCACTCCAAAGGTGCAGTTTGTCAGACCACCAGTTACTCAGCCCCTGATTTATGTTTACTTTATATGCATGTGACTTTCATTATTGTGTCAATAATGTAGAGAGATTTGGAGACTTTGTAGTTCAGCCAGACCCTTGATGCTATACTTTATTGAGCTTCAACTGCATTTTTTACTTGTTATAATTTTTGTAATTTACATTCAATATAATTAAACATCTTAAGTATGCAGTTCAATGCATTTTGACAAAAGATCACACTCATATAAACCATAGTTGTAACAAAATTTAGAACATTTTCATTGCCCCAGAAAGTTCTCACATGCTTTTCCATCATCCCACCCCACCCCAGAAGAATCACTTTATGACTCTGTAACAACAGGTTAGTGGCTTGTGACCATATTAGTGGGAGTTACGTGAAGTCTAGAGTTTCCTCATGTAACTCCATATAAATTGATTTTTATATAATATGTAATCTTTTGAGCATCTAATAGGGATATTCTCAGGACAGTCTTCCCAACTTTTATCTACTGTTGTGATCCAGTCCTCTAATTTGAAATGATGTATTAATTGAGCATCATTGTTCACTCTCCCCCTTCCTGCATTTTTCTATGTTAATTTTTATGAAATTTATTGGGGTGATATTGGTTAATAGGAGCATATAGGTTTCAAGTGTACATTTCTATGATACAAAATCTGTATATTGCACTGTGTGCCCACCGCAACATGTCAAACCATCTTCCCTCCAACCCCCACCATCCCAACACCTAAATGAGAAAAGTTAAGAATCCATCATGTGCCACTTGCAACAACATAGATCCTTAATCTATCTCATTCTTGTGGTAAAATGATTGACCTCTTCCTTGCTATCTCATTTGTTTCTCTAATTATTTCCCAAAGATTCACTGTCTTTGCATGTTATATTTCTATGAACTAAATTGAAGACATTTCCTTCCTCTAAAAGAATAAATTTCTTTTATTCACTGTTGCCTAAGGTGTATTATGTAATGTGTTATGTTACACTCTTAGGTTACTTTAGATGCAGTGATGGCCTTTCTTCAAATCATTGAGTAGTAGAGATATGTGACTTGCTTGCCTATGCATCTACACTAATAAAAGAGAAACATGCAAATTGACCATCCCTCCGCTACACCCACCAGCCAATCAGGAGCGAGTATGCAAATTAACACAACAAAGATGGCAGCAGCCACGGAGCTGAAGGGAGCAGGAGGCTTGGGTTGCCCCTGGCAATGGAGGAAGACAAGCTTCCCTCCTGCCCTGGCCACTGCTGAAGGAGTGGCTAGGGGCCTGGGTCACCGGGGGTGTGGCCAGCCTGAAAATGGCCCTCAGCCTCTTACCAAGGCTGGCCACATCCCCATGGGGTGAGGGTCCCCGCTGGGGTCCTGGAAAGCCTGCAAACAGCCATCAGCCCCTCACCCAGGCTGGCCAGGCATCCCAGCGGGAACCCCCACCCTGAAGGGGGTGTGGCCAGTTTGAAAACAGCCCTCAGCCCCTCACCCAGGCTGGCCACACCCTCCCAGCAGGAACCCTCACCCCATGGGGGTGTGGCTGGCCTACAAACCACCACAGGCCCCTCGCCCAGGCCGCCCCACACCCCAAGGGAACCCCCACCCTGATCTGGGACAACCTTCAGGGCAAACCAGCCAGCCCTCACCCATGCACCAGGCTTCTATCTATACTAATAAAAGGGTAATATGCTAATTAGACTGGGAGACCTTCCAGGAGACCTTCCGGACATTCTTCTGGACAAAGCAATGGTGGCAGGGCTGAAGTAGAGGAAGTTAGAGGCCAAGAGGGGAGGGCAGTTGTGGGTGATTAAGCCAAGATGGGACAGAAGTTGTGGGTGATCAGGCTAGTGGGGGTGGCCATTGGGAGTTATCAGGCCGGCAGGGGGCGGGTTGGGGGTGAGAAGACCAGAAGGGGGCCAGTTGGGGGTGAGCAGGTAGTCAGTGGGGTCATTGGGGGTGATCAGGACAGCGGGGGGGGGCAGTTGGGGGCAAGCAGGCCAGTGGGGAGGGAAGGTCAGGGCAAGCAGGCCAGCAGGGGGGCAGTTGTGCAAGCAGGCCAGCAGGGGGGGCAGTTGGTGGTGAGCACACTGGCATGGGGGGCAGTTGGGGGTGATCAGGCTGACAGGGGGGCAGTTGCGGGGAGCAGGCAGACAGGCAGGCAGAGTGGTTAGGGGCAATCATGCAGGCAGGCAGGTGAGTGGTTAGGAGCCAGCAGTCCCGGATTGCAAGAGGGATGTCTGACTGCCAGTTTAGGCCTGATCTCTGTAAACCGGCAGCAGGACATCCTTTGAGGGGTCCCAGATTGGAGAGGGTGCAGGCTGGGCTGAGGGACAGTCACCGCCCCCCCCCCCCCCCGCCATGCATGAATTTTGTGCACTGGGCCACTAGTTTTATTTATAAAAATAAATTCAACATACTGATCTGCCAACATTATTAATCTAGTACTATGTGACAACTGGTAAATGTGAAAGTTCTTAGAAAATGATATTGTTCCCACGCTTCATGAATTTCCAATTTGGCAGGGAACATTGGGATAACTGAATAAACAATTTCTTATTTTATTTTATTTTTTTAAATTTACCTTTTTAAAAATATTCATTGTTGAAAGTATTACATATGTCCCCTTTTTCCACCAATGACCCCCTCCAGCCTGCCCCCTCCGCCCCGGGCAGGCCTTCACTACCTTATTGTCTGTGTCCCTGGGTTATGCATATATCCATACAAGTTCTTTGGTTGATCACCTCCTGCCTACACACCATCCCCCACCTTCCCTCCAAGATTCCGCACTCTGTTCCATGTTTCCATGTCTCTGGATCCACTTTGTGTATCATTTTATTGTGTTAATTAGATTCCACATATGAGTGAGATCATGTGATACTTTTCTTTCTATGACTGGCTTTTTTCATGTAGAATAATACTTTCCAGGTCACTCCATACTGTCTCAAAGGGTAAGAGATTCATCTTTTTTACTTTTGCATAATATTCCATGATATAAATGTACCACAGCTTTTTAATCTACATCAGTAGATTTGGGCTATTTCCAAATCTTAACTTTTGTAAATTGTGCTGCTATGAACATAGGGGTGCATACATTCTCTCTGATTGGTTTTATGGGTTTCTTAGGATATATTCCTAGAATTGAGAATACTGGGTCAAATGGCAATTCCATATTTAATTTTTTGATGAAACAGTTTTGATGAAACTGTTTTCCATAATGGCTGCATCAGTTTACATTCTAACCAGCAATGTACTAGCGTTCCCTTTTCTTCACATCCTCACCAGCACTTATCATTTGTTGTTTTATTCTGTTAGCAATTCTTACAGGTGTGAGGTGATACTTCACTGACATTTTAATTTGTATCTCTCTGATGATCAGCGACTGAGCATCTTTTCATATGTCACTTGGCCCTGTGTATGTCCACTTGGGAGAAGTGTCTATTTAGGTCCTTTGCTCATTTTTTAATTGGATTGTTTGTCTTCCTTTTGGTAAGTTGTTTGAGTTGCTTATATATTTGGAATATTAACGTTTTATCAGACATATCATTGCCAAATATGTTTTTCCATTCAGTGGGTTCCCTTTTCATTTTCTTAATGGTTTCTTTTGCTGTGCAGAAGCTTTTTATTTAGATGTAGTCCCAGTTATTTATTTTCTCCTTAGTTTCCTTTGCCCTAGAAGATGTATCCATAAACATATTGCTACGAGAGATATCTGAGATTTTGCTGCATATGTTTTTTCTAGGATTTTTATGGTTTCACGACTTACATTTAAGTCTTGTATTTATTTTGAATTTATTCTTGCGTATGGTGTAAATTGGTGGTCTAGTGTCTTTTTTTGCATGTATCTGTCCAATTTTCTCAACACCATTTATTGAAGACACTCTCTTGACTCCATTGTATGCTCTTGCCTCCATCAAATATTAATTGAGCATAATGGCTTGGGTTGATTTCTGGGGTCTCTGTTTTGTTCTATTGATCTATATGCTTGCTCTTGTGCCAGTACCAGGCTCCTGTGATTACAGAGGCTTTGTAGTATAACTTGATATCTGGTATTGTGATCCTCCAACTTTGTTCTTCATTCTCAAGATTGCTGCCTCTTTTTTTGGTTCCATATAACTTTTTAGAGTATTTGTTCAAAATCTGTGAAATACGTTATTGGTATTTTAATGGGGATTGTATTGAATCTGTACATTGCCTTGGGTAGCATGGACATTTTAATGATATTAATTCTATCAATCCATGAACATGCCATACACTTCCCTTTATTTGTATCCCCCTCTATTTCTTTTTTCAATGCCCTGTAGTTTCCCTAGTACAGGCCTTTTACCTCCTTGGTTAAGTTTATTCCTAAGTATCTTAATTTCTTTTGCAATGGTAAATAGGATTATTTGTTTAGTTTTTCTTTTGAGAATTCATTATTGGTGTATAAAAATGCTACACACTTTTGAGTGTTGATTTTGTATCCTGCAACAAAGCCAAATTCATTCATGTTTTAAAATATGTTTTTATTGATATCAGAGAGGAAGGGAGAAGGTGAGAGGGATAGAAACATCAATGATGAGAGAGAATCATTGATCTGCTGCATCCCCACATGCCCCTCTACTGGGGACGGAGCCAGCAACCTGGGCATGTGTCCCAACTGGGAATCATACCCTGACTTCCTAGTTCACAGATTAATGCTCAACCATTGTGGCAAGCCAGCCAGGCCCGAATTCATTTATTAAATATAATAATTTTTTGCTGGAGTCTTTAAGGTGTTCTATGTACAATATCGTGTCATCTGCAAATAATTGCAGTTATACTTCGTCCTTTCCAATTTGAATGCCTTTTATTTCTTCTTCTTGTCTGATCACTGTGGCTAGGACTACCACTATCATGTTGAATAAGAGTGGTGAATGCATACATCACTTTCTTATTCTGTTCTTAAGGGAAGTGGTTTTAGTTTTTGCCCATTGAGTATGATGTTGGCTGTAGGTTTGTAATATATGGCCTTTATCATGTTGACATATTTTCCCTCTATTCCCACTTTGCTGAGAGTTTTTTATTAAAAATGAGTATTGGATTTTGTTGAATACTTTTCTGTGTCTATTGATATGATCATGTGATTTTTTTCTTTCAATTTTTTATGAGATGTATCACATTTATTGATTTGTGAATATTGCAGCAACCTTGCATCGCTGGAATAAATCTCACTTGGTCATGTTGTATGATCTTTTTAATATATTGCTGGATCCAATTTACTAATATTTTGTTAAGGATTTTAGCATTAATGTTCATCAGGATATGGGCCTGTAATTCTTTCTTTGTAGTGTCTTTATCTGGTTTTGAAATTAAGATAAAGCTGGCCTCATTAAAATAGCTTGGAAGTGTTCCTTCCTCTTGGATTTTTTGCAATAGTTTGAGGAGTATAGGTATTTGTTCTTCCTTTAATGTTTGGTAAAACTCCCCTTTCAAGTCATCCAGACCAGGGCTTTTGTTTGCTGGGAGTTTTTTCTATTACTTCTTCTATGTCATCAGTTGTTATTGGGCTATTCAGGTTTTCTGATTGCCCCTGATTGAGTTTTGGGAGATTGTATTATTCTAGGAATATGTCCATTTAATCCAGGTTGTCCAGCTTGTTGGAATATAGTTGTTCACAGTATTTATTTACAATCCTTTGTATTTCTGAGGGGTCAGTTGTTCCTTTACCTCTTTCATTTCTGATTTTGTTTATCTGGGTCCCCTGCCTTTGTTTCTTGATGAGTCTGGATAGAGATTAATCAGTTTTGTTTATCTTTTCAAAGAACCAGCTCTTAGTTTCATTGATCTTTTGTATTATTTTTATTTTTTCTGTCATTTATTTCAGCTCTGACCTTTATTATTTTCTTCCTACTACTTACTCCGGTCTTTGCTTGTTGTTCTCTTTCTAATTCTTTAAGTTGTAGAGTTAGATAACTTATTAATTTTTTATTTTTATTTTTTATTTTGTAAGTCTATAATGCTATGAACTTCCTTTTCAGAACTATTTCCAATGTTGCCCATAGATTTGGGGTTGTTTTGTGTTCATTTTCATTTGTTTCGAGGAAGTTTTTTATTTCTTCCTTGATTTCTTTGGTAACCCATTCCTTCTTTAATTACATGCTATTTAACTTCCACGTGTTTGAATGATTTTAATGTTTTTATTGTAGTTGATTTCTAATTTCATGCCATTGTGATCCAAGAAGATGCTTCATATGTTTTCAATCTTCTTCAACTTGTAGAGCCTTAATTGGTATCCTTACATGTGGTCTATTTTTGAAAATGTCACATGTGCACTTGAGAAGAATCTATATTTTGTAGCAATGAGGTGAAATATTTTGAAAATGTAAAATAATTCCATCTAGTCCTTTTAGTGTATCATTTAGGATAGTGGTTTCCTTGTTGACTTTTGTTTAGAAGATATATCCAGAGATGTCAGAGGGGTGGTAAAGTCCCCTACTATGATTGTATTGCTGTCCATCTCTCCCTTAATATCCTCCAGAAGTATTTTTATATGTTTGGGTGCTCCAACATTGGTTGTGTATATGTTTATGAGAATTATATCCCTTTGTTGTATAGATTCCTTTACTATGGATCTAGTGGCCTTCATTGTCTTTTCTTATGGTCTTCACCTTGAAGTCTATTTTTTCAGATATGAGTATTGCTACCCAGGCTTTTATTTCTTTTCCATTTGCCTGGAAAATTTTTTCCATCTTTTCATTTTCATTCTATATAAGTCTTTTATTTTGAGGTGGGTCTGATAGACAGCATATATGTGGGTCATGTTTTCTTATCCAGTCAGCTACCCTATGTATTTTGATTGGAACATTTAAGCCATTTACATTTAAGGTTTTTTTTGATATGTACTTATTTATTGCCATTCTTTTTTAAAAAATATATTTTGATTGTTCATAGTATTATAGATATCTCCCATTCCCTCCCTTTTTAAATGTTTTTTTCTTTATTGATTAAGGTATTACATATGTGTCCACCCCTGCTAAACTTAACCTTAACCCTAACCCTAACCCTAACCCATTTCCTCCCTTTTAGCTCCCCAGCACCTACCCACCCTCCACTAAGCTATTGCCTGTGTCCATGGGCTATGCATATCTATCTATCTATCTATCTATCTATCTATCTATATATATAAAGAGGTAATATGCAAATTAGGCCAGGATGCCATAACAGTCATGATCAGTCAGGAGGAGGCTGTGAGCACAGGTGAGGCCTGGAGTAGGGATGAAGACAGAGACAGTAGGGACTGCTTGAGTTGCCTTGCCGCTGTGCTGGCTCCAGCAGCCCCAGAGCAGAAACAGGCAGGGGAGCAGGGGGGTGCCCAGGGCTGGCCAAACCCTGCGCCAGCTCAGGCAGCCCAGGAGTGGACATAGGCAGGGGGACATGAGGGGCCTGGAGTAGAAGTCAGGCCCTGGTCCCAGCTGCCCTCTGTGGCAGTAAGGCCTGGGTCTACTGCAGCTGGCATAGAGGAAGTCAGGCCCGGGTCCTGGCCGCCTGTGGCAGCAGTTAGGCATGGGTCCATGGTGGCCTGAGAAGTAGGCAGAGGACAGACCACTGAGGGTCTAATATACCATAGCAGGGAGCTTAGATTTTATTCCACAGAGGGAGAAAAAGTGAAGAATGTCCAGAATGGGAGCATCCTGGTCTTGCTTTCATTTTAAGTGAACCATTCTGGTGGCTGTGGGAAGGATCGATTTAGACAGCTGCAGTGTTTTTGGGCCCAAGAAAAAGAGAGACTGATGTTGGGAACTAGGACTAGACATAGGCAGTGGATCAAAGACATATTTATGAGGAAACCTGACAGAACTATTTGGCTGATTACACAGTGATGAAAGCAAACAAAGCAAATGGTATTAGCCCAGGTTTTCCAATTTGGGCAACTTTATTGAATGGGTGATTCTAATGATTGGAAGAAGGTATCAAGTAAAAGGAACAGTGTAAGGGAGCTGCTTAGTTCAGCAATAGCCAAACAATTAGGACAGGAGACAAACTTAGTGCTCTTTCTTTGCTGCAACGTTTGTTTTTCTGCCTTCAGCCACATGTAAGGCTAATGTGCCATCTTTTCTCCTAATCTAAGATATTATCTATCTACTACACATTCCTATCACCTAAATTAGCTTTCCTGAATGATCCCTTAAAAATATTTATCAAAGTCATTCAATGCTCTGTGATATGGGGACTTTCAAGATGTGGAAACATTATGAGCTTATATAGATTGATAAAGATATATTGGGAACTCAATTTTTAACAATAAAAATCAGATACTGAATGTGGTCATGCCAGAGGCATAATTTTAATGAGCCAATGTCTCTTTACTGAAGTGTCACACTTCAAAAGAGATCCTCTCAAATAATACAATGCATAACACTCATCTGAGTTGCCTGTTAAAATGTAGGAACACACCTTGAAAAACACTCCTTCTAGAGCTCATATTGGTGGATAAATCTCCCTCCAAGTAAAGCAATCCTATATAATAAAAGTGTAATATACAAATTGACTGAACGGCGGAACAACTGGTCAGTGGGGGCGGGGCCAATGAGCAGGTGTTGCCAGGCCAGCCAAGGCACATGCCAGTGGGCAGAGGGAAGAGATGGTGATGGGGTGGGGGTGGGGGTGGCAGCAATCAGCAGTGGTGGGGCGATGGGGGCTGGTGCCATCCCCTGATTGCCCACCTGGTTGCCTCCTGCAGAGGATAGCCAAGGACAGCAGCAGCAGGGCGATTCGGGGCAGGGTCTCCCAGCACCATCCCCAGATAGGCTTGCTGGGGTTGCCTCCCACAGAGGGAGGCCACCAGTGGCTGTGGAACAATTGGGTTGGGGACAGCCACTCACTGCCCATGCCATCCCAATTGGCCCACTGGTCACCTCCCACAGAGGGAGGCCAGACTGCGGCTTAGGCCCGCTCCCCACTCCCCTAAGCCATCAGTAGGACATCCCCTGAGGGTTCCAAGACTGTGAGAGGGGGCAGGCTGGGCTGAGGGACCCCACCCCAGTGCACTAATTTCGTGCACCAGGCCTCTAGTAAGTATATATGCTCTATGGCATATCTCTTCTTGTACCCCTAATTCTACATCAAGGTATGCCAGTTTGTTCATTACTCCATGCTTTGAGTATTATTTTGTTGGTCAATTGGTTTTGTTCATTAGATTCCACAAATAAATGAGATCATGTGATATTTGTCTTTCTCGGTCCCATCCATGGTGTTCCAAGGGGTAAGATGTCCCGTTTTTTACAGCTGCATAGTATTCCATTGTGTAAATGTCCTACAGCTTTTTTATCCATTTTTCTATGGATGAGAACTTGGGCTGTTTCCAAATCTTACCTATTGTAAGTAATTCTGCTATGAACATAGGGGTGCATATATTCTTTCTGATTGGTGTTTTGAGGTCTTTAGGATATATTCCCAGAAGTGGGATCACAAGGTCAAATGGAAATTCCCTTTTTATTTTTTTGAGGAAACTGCATATTCTTTCCATAGTGGCTGCAACAATCTTCATTCCCACAGCATTCTCCACATCCTTGCCAGCACTTGTTTGTTGATTTTTTTTATAATAACCATTTTGACAGGTGTGAGGTGATAGGTTTTAATTTGTATGTCTTAGATGAATAGTGACTTTAAACATTTTTTCTTAAGTCTTTTGGCCATTTGTATGTCCTCTTTGGAGGAATGTCTATTTAAGTTTTCTGTCCATTTTTTAATTGCATTGTTTGTTTTCCTTCAGTTGCATTGTGTGAGTACTTTATATATTTTTGGTATTAACTCCTTATCATATATATCATTGGAGAATATGTTCTCCCATAGAGTGGATTCCCTTTTCATTTTGATAGTGGTTTCTTTTGCTGTGCAGACACTTTTTATTTTGATGTAGTCTTATTTGTTTATTTTCTCCTTAGTTTCCTTTGCCCTAGGACAGTGGTCAGCAAACTGCGGCTCGCGAGCCACATGCGGCTCTTTGGCCCCTTGAGTGTGGCTCTTCCACAAAATACCATAGCCTGGGCGAATCTATTTTGAAGAAGTGGCGTTAGAAGAAGTTTAAGTTTAAAAAATTTGGCTCTCAAAATAAATTTGGCTCTCAAAAGAAATTTCAATCGTTGTACTGTTGATATTTGGCTCTGTTGACTAATGAGTTTGCCGACCACTGCCCTAGGAGATGTATCACTAAACATATTGCTACATGAGATGTCTGAGATTTTACTGCTTATGTTCTCCTCTAAGATTTCTATTGCTTCATGCCTTACATTTGAGTCCTTTATCTACCTTGAGTTTATTATTGTGTATGGTGTAAGTTGCTGGTCTAGTTTCATCTTTTTGCATGTGTCTGTCCAGTTTTCCCGTCACCATTTGTTGAAAAGACTGTATTTACTCCATTGTATGTTCTTACCTACTTCGTCAAATATTAATTGGCCATAATGGTGTGGGTAAATTTATGGGGTCTGTTCTGATCCATTGGTCTATATGCCTGTTCTTGTGCCAGTACCAGGCTGTTTTGGGTATAATTGCTTTGTCATAGAGTTTGACTTCCAGTATTGTTATCCTTCCCACTTCATTCTTTCCTCTCAAGAGTGATGCAGCTATTTGGGGTCTTTTATGGTTCCATGTAAATTTTCTGAGTATTTTTTCTAGCTCTGTGATGGATGCTTTGGCATTTTAGTAGGAATTGTGTTGAATGTATAGATTGCTTTGGATTGAATAGACATTTTAATGATATGAATTCTTCCAATCCCTGAACATGAGATACACTTCCCTTTATTTGTATCCTCCTCTATTTCTTTGTTCAATATCCTATAGTTTTCCAAGTATAAGACTTTTGCCTCCTTTGTTAAGTTTATTCTTAGGTATCTCATTATTCTTTGTTTCAGTGGTAATTGGGATTGCTTTTTTTAGTTTCATTTTTGGAGAGTTCATTATTGGTGTATAAAAAAGCCATCGATTTGTGGATGTTGATTTTGTATCCTGCTACATTGTTGAATTCATTTATTAAGACTAATAATTTCCTGGTGGAGTCATTAGGGTTTTCTACTTACAATATCATGTCATCTGTGAATAATGACAGTTTTACTTCCTCCATTCCAATTTGGATGCCTTTTGCCTCTTATGCTTACCTGATTGCTGTGGCTAAGATTTCCAGTACTATGTTGAATAAGAGTAGTGAAGGAGGACATCCCTGTCTTGTTCCTGTTCTTAGAGGAAATGGTTTTAGTTTTTGCCCAAGTATGATGTTTGCTGTAAGTTTGTCATATTATTATGTTGAGGTATGATCCCTCTATTCCCACGTTACTGAGAGTTTTTATTTCAAAAGGGATGCTGGATTTTGTTGGATGCTATTTCTGCATGTATTGAATGACCGTGTGGTTTTAATCTTGAAATTTATGTGATTTATCACATTTATTGATTTGTGAATATTGTATCAGCCTTGCATCCCCAAAATAAATCCCACTTCATCATGGTGTATGATCTTATCATATCTGATTTGTTAACATTTTGTTGAGGATTTTAGCATCTGTGTTCATCAGGGATATTGTCCTGTAATTTTCTTTCTCTGCAGTATCTTTATCTTGTTTTGGAATTAAGATTATGCTGGTTTCATAAAAAGATCTTGGAAGTGTTCCTTCCTGTTGAATTTTTTGGAATAGTTAGAGGAGCGTAAGTATTAGTTCTTCTTTGAATGTTTGTTAAATCACCTGCAAATCCATCTGATTCAGGACTTTGTTTGGTGGATGTTTTTTAATTACTGCTTAAATTTCATCAGTTGTTATTGGCCTACTCAGGTTTTCTGATTCTTCCTGATTGAGTTTTGGAAGATTGTATGTTTCTAAGAATATGCCCATTTTTGCCCAGGATGTCCAGTTTTTTGGCATATAGTTGTTCATAGTATTTGCTTACAATCCTTCTTATTTTTGTGGTGACTGACCATTGCTATATTGACTCTTTTATTTCTGATTTTATTTATTTGGATCCTCTCTCTTTGTTTTTTGTTGAGTCTGGCTAGAGTTTCATCAATCTTGTTTATCTTTAAAAAAAAACAGCTCTTGTATTTATTGATCTTTACTACTGTGTGGGTTTTTTGGTTTTTTTATTTTTGTCTCTATATCATTTATTCCCACTCTGATCTTTATTTTTTTCTTTTTCTCTTTATAATTCATTGAGTTGTAGGGTTAGATAATGTATTTGTCCCTTTCTTGTTTCTTGGGGTAGGCCTGTAGTGCTATGAACTTACATCTCAGGACTGCTTTTGCCATGTCTCATATGTTTTGGGTCATTGTATGTTCATTTTCATTTGTTTCTAATAATTTTTTATTTCATGCTTTATCTCATTGGTAACCCATACATTGTTTAACAACATGCTATTTAGCCTCCATGTATTTGAGTGTTTTTTTAGTTTTTTTATTGTAGTTGATTTCTAGCTTCATGCCATTTTGATCTGAGAAGATGCTTGGTATTATATTGAATTTGTATAGACTTGTTTTGTGCTCTAACATCTAACTTTGAGAATGTTCCATGTTCATTTGGTGTGAAATGTTCTGTAAATATCATTTATATCCATCTCATCTAGTGTGTAATTTAAGGCCTTTGTTTCATTGTTCATTTTTTGTCTGGAAGAATAGAGTGATATCAGTGGGGTCTTAACATCCTTTACCATGACTGTATTGCTGTTATTCTCTCTTTTAAAGTCCATCAAGAGTTTTTTATGTACTTAGGTGCTCCTATTTGGGGTGCATATGTGTTTAAAAGGGTTATGTTTTCTTTTTTAATCATTCCCTTTATTATCATGAAGTGTCTTTCTTTGTCTCTTATTATGGTCTTTGTTTTGAAGTCTATTTTGTCTGATATGAGTATTGCTACCCCAGCTTATTTTTCCTTTTCATTTGAATGGAATATATTTTTCTATTCCTTCACTCCCAGTCAGTATATGTCTTTTGTTCTGAGGTGGCTCTCTTGTATTTCGCATATAATATGGGTCATGCTTTCTTATCTATTCAGTCACCATATGTCTTTTGACTGGGTCATTTAATCCATTTACATTTAAGGTTATTATTGATAGGTATTTATTGCCATTATTATTTTCTTTATTCCTATGATCCCCTTTCTCCTTTTCTTTTTCTCAAAACAGTCCCTGTAACATTTCTTGCATTGCTAACTTGGTGGTAATGTACTCCTTTAACTTTGTTTTTTTTATAGAAAGCTTTTTATTTCACCTCCAATTTTAAATGACAGCCTTGTTGGATACAGTAGTCTTGGATTTAGGCCGTTGCTTTTCATTAATTTGAGTACTCCATGTCACTTCCTTCTGGCCTGAAGTCTTTCTATTGAGAAGTCAGCTGACATTCTAATGGGAACTACTTTGTAAGTCATAATTTTGTCTCTCTCTTGCTGCCTTTAGGATTGTCTTTGTCTTTAACATTTGTCATTTTAATTATGATGTGTATAGGTGTTGGACTCTTTGGGTTCATCTTGATTGGGACTTTCTGTGCCTCCTAAACTTGTGTAACATTTTCCTTCACCAGCTTGGGAGTTTTTTTGTCATTATTTCTTTAAACCAGTTGTCTGTTCCTTGCTTACCCTCTGCCCCTTCTGGTATTCCTATAATGTGGATATTGATGTTTCATGTTATTGCAGAGCTCCCTTAAACTATCTTCCTGCTTTTTAATTCTTTTTTTTCTATTTGCTCCTCTAATTGGGTATTTATATCTGCCTTTCTTCCAAATCGCTGATTAGATCCTCTGCTTCACCCAGTTTACTTTTAATCCCTTCCAGTGTATTCTTGATGTCAGATATATTATTCTTCATTTCTTTCAGGTTCTTGTTCATGACCTCTATTACCCTTTTCATGCTCTTGTAATTCACACTAAGTTCCTTAAGCATCTTTATAACCATTACTTTGAACTCTATGTCTGATAGGTTGGTTGCCTTCATTTCATTTAGCCTTTTTCTGGAGATTCCTCTTTTCACTCATTTGGGGGTTATTTTTTATCTCCCCATTTTAGCTGTCTGTTTGTATTTCCTTCTATGTGTTAGATAGAACTGTTATGCCTCTCAGTCTTTGTGGGATAGTCTTATGTAGAAAGTGTTTTGAGTGGTCCCATGGTGCAGTCTCTTCGTTTACGTGAACTGGATGCTCTAGGAATGCCACTTGTATGTGTTATTTGGGCTCTCCTGTTGTAATTGGGACTTGATTGTTGATGTCCCATTCATTGGAGGGATCTTCCATCTTACTTGCTGCCAGTGAGGTTCAACCCCAATGTTGTGGTGCAGATGTTATACAGGTGCTTTGGGTCCACTATTTGTGGGGCTTGCTGGATTTTTCTCTGACGTTATTGAATTTGGTCCCTTGGTGTTTCTATATCGAGCCTACTGGGAGCTTATGTATTGCAGGTGAATGTGAGTCACTGTCCTTTTCTGGGTCTGGGCAACCTGATTGAGGTCTGAGAGGTTGAATCCCCTAGTAGTCCAGTGGTTGGGCACTCCTTAGCCCAGAGCCTGGGTCTGCTTTGAGTCTCACACCTTTATTGTTCCTGTTCTGAGCTATACTCCCTTTACCTGCAGATGTCACCTTCAGGTGCTTACGTTCCCTTTGTATTTTGCCTTTCTGTGCAGTCCAGGGTGGCGTCTGCTTGTGTTCCAGCTGGCTGCACCATCTGGGGCAGTGTCAGTGGCAGGGACCCAAATGCTGTTTCTGAGTGATTAGATCAGGTAAAGACTCAAAGCCTCCAGAAACCCACCTCTGCCTGCAGACTGGTTGAATTCAGCCTTAAGTAGTCTCAGGTAAATGTCCACAGGTGGAAGAGTGGTTTTCCAACAGGGTGGGGAAATTGCTTTTGCATGGATGCTAATTGTTATTATCAGTATCTTAATGGGCCTCAGAAACTCCACATGATGGATCAAGGCCTTTTTCAATAGGGTGGTTTAACTGTCTTCCTTCTAGGCAAAAACTGCCTGGATAGCAAAATTCTGCCTAAGAAAGATGATCTCTGGAGCATGAGGGAATGTCTCAGCACAGGAAGCTAGGGTGTCTGCCTTATGAGTTCTAACCCCTGAGCTCCCAACCATGGATTATTCTTACACAGCTCCAGTCCATTCTGCCTTCCCTCTGCTTGAGCCCAATGTGAGTGACCACACATGAAATTTTGTGTGTTGACACTTTAAGAGGACGCCTGCATTTCCAGCCGTCTTTCCCTGGCAGACAGCAACACTGCTGCTTTTTATAGTCATATGTTTTTTGAGCACCTTTCTCTGTTTCAGGGACCGGTCTAGGAGCCCAAGCTTTGTGTTTAGACCCCAGAGTGCTCAGTGACAACCCCTACAGCTGAGCTATCTAGCTGGAATTTCAGCGGCTGTGGGAGCTAATTCATAATAGGGACTTTTCCAAACCCACTTGGGTTAGGGAGAACCTTCAGCACAGACAAAAGTATAAATGTCCACATGTATCCCTTTGGATCATAACTTCTTGGCTCATTTCTGTGAGATTCACTCCTAGCCTTTCTTTTTTAAAGAACATTTTACCTAAAATAGTAGGAAGAGAGATTTTAATATTGTTCTGAGAGGAGACACCTATAGATACAGCACAGCATTACTGTGTAGGTCTCTAAGTCTTTTCTAAATGGAATTTCTGAGATGATTAGAATTACTTGCAATACTATGAATATGGTTAACTGTTGTCAAATGTATAAATGTAGCACCTGAGGTAGGAGGGCTGAGGAAAATCATCAACTTAGAATTCATTTACTCTATTTAATCACAAAATTTTATTATCTTGTCAGAATCAAAGACACAGTCTTAGACCCCTCCTGAGAAGAGTCCATAGTACTATAATTTATTCAGAGTGCCATATCTAGGAAGACAAAGCCAGAGACTGTTTCTATGTAGTATCAAAGGAATGCCACCAGATAATTTTCATAGTTTTTAAAATCACATTCCAAGAAACTAACCCCGGCTTCTGATCTTTTGATTATCTTCTTCTTGATATCTCACTCTATCAGTGTAGAACCTAATTGGTTGTAACAAGTTGATCTTGGTGAAATGATGAGTAAGCAATATGAGAAACTAGAAGAGCACAGGCTTTGAGTAAGCAGAAAATTCTCAGTTTTTATTCTGACTTTGTCATGTACTAACTGTGTGACAGTGTGGTTGTGGTTGTGATGTGTGTGTGTTGGGGGGGTGTGCATGTGTGTGTATGTACACTCACACATGCATGGAATAATTGTTCAGCCACTCCAAGACTTAGTTTCTTCATCTTTAAAATAGGAACATTAATACATTTTTAAGACAGGGATGCTGGTGAATGGAAAGTGTCTAACATCTAGAAAATACTCAGTAAATGCAGCTGCTATGTGCATAATTATTGAGGGTGGCGGCAGCTGGTAGTATCAATCAGGGCATATTTGATTTTCATGGCTTCTCTGGTGCATAGGCTTGAAAAAATTTATCAGCTGTGGTTGACAACTCTGATGGTCACTGCTGGTTCTTCCGCCAGATTTATCCTTTGGTAATGACACATGCACAGACATTCTTTTGAAAAAAACACCCTTCCTTTATTCTCCTTTTATTGGCTCAACTATAAGCCCTAATCACTAACACTGCTGCACTTTTACAATAAGAAATTCATTATTATAGGTACACATAAAAATTATTAAAATTTTATTGATAGATTGAAATACATAAAGGATTATGTTTTACCACAGCATATTTTGTGCTCACTGAGGGTAAATAATAAAATAAAAATACTCTCTTCTACTCTAATTGTCTAAACTTATATTTACTTATGAATCTCCATTTAATGAGAAAATGCATGATCACCTTAAGGGCTATAACTGTTTTTTTATTAATCATTATTGAGTGGAATGGAATAACTTTTAACAAACATGAAATTGAGTGAAGCTTATTTACCAAATGTCATTATTTTCATACCATATTTATTAAATGTGCACCATGAGTCAGTCACTAAACACAGAAAAGAAACATAATTTCCAATCTTTGATTAAATATGTACTGAGGCATTATGAAGGTGCTAGAGATATTATGGTAACTACATCATGAATTCTGTCCCAAGGTGCTCACATTTGAAAGAGGCACCTAGGCCTACATATGTGGAACAATTAGAGGGCAATACAAGGTATTGTGTAGTCAAGTACTACATAGTTTGGCAGAGACTGTAAGTCACAAGGCCTATGACTGACAGGAAAGGTCTGGTGGGCGAGGCTGGACTTCATATGAGCCTTGAAGAATGGGGAAGATTTGTATGAATAGAGAGGGACAAATAAGGCATTTCCCATCAGGAGAATGTGAGCAAAAGCCTTATAGGTGGAAGCATGATCATGAACATGGTAAGTTGACAGGATAGTAAGGAACCTAGACTGTCTGGGAGAATGCTGGTGAGCAGTGGAAGATATAGTTGGAAGGGTAGGATGAAACTCAATGACAAAGACTCCAGAGTCAGATAAATAGGGTTGAACCTAGTGATCCCTTAAAAGTCTTTGAGGAGGAAGGTGCCATGATAGTTGATGGTATGGCTCTGGTGTATTTCATGTGGTTCCCATGTCATCATTATTCTTTTGTAAGCTTTTCCCTGACTTTGTCTTTGCTTGCTGCTGTTTCCATGTTAATTCAGAATGTTCTTTCTCATTTATAAGAAGCACTGGTTCATCATATCTTAATAACGAGGAAGTTGGTCCTGGATCCCTGAAGAGCAGCCAGAGCAGTGGTATGACCCCAGTAACTCAGAGGTCACCAGCCCCAAGCCCATGCAGCATGACCCCAGTCATCGGTAGAGTAAGTACGCAAATATGAAGGGACATAAGTTTTCTGGGATTTGACCTCACTACCATGACATTATGGTGTCTCAGCTCTCTGTATCTCAGTGCATGTTATTTACAATGATTAATGGTAGAAGCTTCTTTATCAGGACTGAACCTCTTGCATCCTTAGCTCCCAGCTGGAAGCCTGCAGTAGAAGGAAAGGGAAAAAACAGGTTCAGAGGTGGAATTTGTATGATGAGGGTTTAAATGACTATATGGTTTAAACAACATATAAATAATTTTAGAAATCTTTGATTTTGGTCCTCCATGCTACTTCTCAAGATGTTGAATGCACTAAAATTTTCCAAACTGATTTAAATCAGGAAATAGTAGAATCTTGAAATTCTTTTCTAGTTTTATTTTCTATACATCTGTTAAAATAAGGGGTCAATGCATAATGAATGTTTAAATTGCATAATATATGTGTGTATAACATATGTGTGTATATGGAAGCTGCTCTTTTGAGTGAATGAGCATCTACTAGATTTTTTGGATTAAGCAGAAAACCATATATATACAAACTTTATATACAAACTATAGTTTTTTTAGTCAGCCAATATTTAATGAGGACCTCCTATATGCCATTCCTGGTCATGTAAAGACTTGAAGGAACTGAATGAATTAGCCATGCAGGAGTCTGAGGTAAATAATTCCTCCAGGAAAGAACACCACTTATATTTAGCAGGTACATTACTGGATGGCTGTTCCAATTACTTATGGTCGACCTCCTTGAAAAATCAGTGGCTTTGTTCAACTAATATCTAAAATATGTTTAATGCCCCTGAAGTATAACCAGTGCATAGATTCTGAGGTGTGTGCATGCCTGGTATGTACAAGGAAGAGCAAGACACCTTGTGTGACTATTGCTGGTGAATGAAGGGAGGAGTACTAGGAAATGAGTTCAGAGATGTAATAGGGACAGATGGAACCTTGCAGATCACAGTATGCACTTTGGCATTTACTCTGGATAAGATAGGAATCATTTGATGGTTTGAGCAGAGGGGTGACATGATATAGCCTCTGTTTATGCAGGATCTGGGAGCTGTGTTGAGAAGCAGCTGAAGTGGAATAAGAGTAGAAGCCAGAAGGCCATGGCAGAGACTGGGCTTCAGGGAAGAAAGATAAAAGTGGAGGTTGTGAGCAATCAGATTCTACATATTTTTTAAAAGGAATAGCCAAAAGGCATTCAGAAAGATTTAATAATAATAGATATATTTAAACACTTGTAGTCTAAATTGTACTTGCTGATAATAGAGATGCCATATTTGAAATTTCTTAAATATTTATATTAAGATCAGCAAGCAGTACTATTCAATAGCTAGAAAAATACATGGATATTTGATAATTATATTCATTTCTTTGGCCGCCTAACAAGGAATGATCCTCAAAGTATTTAGCAACTGGTATGGTAGGGAAACTGAACAATCAGAGCACATACTGGCACAAGTTTAAGGAAATATCTTGTGGGACCTTATACGTCACACATTAACTGCATTATGGGAAAAACTAGGGTTGTGGAGGAGGGAAAGCACAGGGAAGGGAATAGACTGGAAGGAGTGCTGTTTATAACTGATACAGAAGTCTTTTAAAAATTTTAATAGCCCTAACCGGTTTGGCTCAGTGGGTAGAGCGTCAGCCTGTGGACTCAAGGGTCCCAGGTTCGATTCCGGTCAAGGGCATGTACCTTGGTTGCAGGCACATCCCCATGGGGGGGGGGGGGCGCAGGAGCAGGAGGCAGCTGATTGATGTTTCTGGCTCTCTACCTTCCTCTCTGTAAAAAAATCAATAAAATATGTATTTTAAAAAATTTTAATAGCTGGACAGCTGTATCGTTGGGTAGCAGAAGACTATCAGTTTAATGACCAGTAAGTTTGTCAAGTTTGTTCTCAAAACAAGGGTTATCTTCCTAAGTATCATTTTTTGAGGGGAAAATGTCACCCTTGTCATGTGCTAATCCCTAAAAATCTACAGCCTCTACATGAATATTTTTTTTATTAAACAACATTTAGATTTTCCCAACATAAATTCCCTAGAACTGAGTTGAGTATATGTACTGTGTTGATCTAACTTTTGCATTCTAGCTGATCTAGCTAGTCTTTTATATGAGAGACAAAGATAAGTATTTTCTGTTGAATAAACATAAGACAGAATAGTACTTTAAGAAGCATGCTTGCTCTTTCATGAAGAAGGAAAGAAGTGTACAGAATAAGATGATAATCAAGATAACTTCTCTTAAATTTGTCCCATTTCTCAGCATCTTTTTATTTTAATGTTCTTTTCTGCTTTAGCATGTGAAAAGTAAATTTTTAAAATGAAAAACTCTTAGAACATCAAAGTCTCTAACCCGACCTCTGCTATAATGTAACTTGTCAACTTTAGGTTTCACATTCTGAATCTCCAGGGTATGTATTGCATGTTAATGACTGTACAATATTAATTGGCAAATTAGTGTTCAACAGTAATTATCCTCTCAGAGTGCCAATTGGAAAATTTCCTGTCAACATAGTTGCCTCTAAGAAAGTTGGTCTTACTTTGTTGGGGGACTCAATGTATGAACAATATTTTGAAGAGGTGAAAACTGACCTAAACTAATTTATCTGTTTGACCTTTGTCACAGTCTTATGATAAACCTTGGTGGTCTACAGCAATTAATTAAGAACTATATTCTTCCTGCTATAGGGAATATGTATTAGAAAATAATCAAAGACCAAAAACAGTCTAAATTGAAGCTGCAGTGAATAGCATGCTAAGCAAATGAGAGCCACATCTCTTTGAGTTCATCAAAATGTCCCTCAGTGGCTAAGGTATGGGCTAAATATAGGGCAACAAGGAGGAAATTCCTTCCTGTAAAATTTTAAAAAGCATTTTTTGATTGCTATGGAAAAGGGAATTTAAAAGTTTCTTTTATATTTGATCATTATCACATTGTGGTATCATTTCCATGGGCATTTAAACTCGACCCAGTTACTAAAAAAATCAAAATTAGTTTTTCAATGCTCAAGCAATGTTGGAGTGATGTAACAGCCAAGCCACTGTGGACCCAGGGATATTTAGGACAGAAATTTCCTTTATCATATGTTACAATAAAAGCAGGTCTGAGACTGAATTCCCCCATTTACACAAACATTTATTAGCAAAAAGATACCCCAAAATCACCAATTCCTGTAAATTAGGGAAGTCCCCATTCTTTATCCTTTTATGAACTTTGATAAACCCCCTTGCATGAAAGTTCCATTTCAATAACAATGTAACCAACCAGGTTCAGATCATCCAGCTTGCTAAATGGAAAAGGTGGCATGGTCTTCTATTAAATTAATGTGGAGTAGGTAAGGGGAGGTTGAGGAGAAAGGGTGCTGAAAGGGGGACAAGCATAAGGCCATAGTTTTAAGCTTACATAGTTTATGTAACTTGGAGGTACCTGTATCATCTTACTAACCATATAGTAGAATGCTCCCTGATCTTGTGAATGAAAAATTATTTCCAATGCCTTCATTAACATTAGAGAGCAATTATTAATAATAAGTTTTAGAGTTATATGGACTCTTGATGAGAGTCCTCCAAATATCAAAAATCTCCTAAAGAATACACACTTAAATGTGGCTTTACTGAAGTGTATTTCTGTGGAAGAATTTTAAAGTAAATTATTATCACTATAATGTTTTTTGTGTTTTTTTTTTGTTAATGTTTACTTTGTGAGAAGGAGCATGGTTTTGAAAATTCTTTGGATTTGGCTGCCATTGAAGGCACCTCAGAGGACTTCACAAAGAATCATTGCAGAAACACTTCTCACACACCTTCCATAGCAGTGTCTGCGGCCTCTCTCTCCTCAGGTGCGTGTTAACAATATGACTGCTCTGTTATACAAAATGACTAAATCAGGTGGAGCTGACTCTCTTGTGGGTATTAAATGGATGATTCATGACTTAGAAAACACTTGTCTATTCTTTTGGAACTGTGGTGGTAGGCCCACTCAATAAGAACTGCTTAAAGGTGGTCCCAGGTGATGTTTTGAGCCTCTAACATTTATGCAAAATCCACTTCCTAAGTGTACACTTGCCAGGCATCACTGCCAAGTTTCAGAGCTATCCTATAAAATAAAAGGTTAATATGTAAATCGACCAAACTGTGGATGACTGGTCACTGTGATGCGTACTGACCACCAGGGGGCAGACGCTCAATGCAGGAGCTGCCCCCTGGTGGTCAATGCACTCCCACAGGGGGAGCGGCACTCAGCCAGAAGCCGGTCTCACAGCTGATGAGCACAGCAGCGTAGGCGGGAGCCTCTGCTGTCTCCACAGCAGCGTTAAGGATGTCCAACTGCCGGCTTAGGCCCACTCCCTGAGTTCTCCTGGACTGCAAGAGGGCACAGGCCAGGCTGAGGAAGCCCCCCACCCCCGCCATGAGTGAATGTATTTCATGCACCGGGCCTCTAGTACCAAATATAATTGGCTGATTTGATATGAAAGACAGGGACACTTGCCCAGAGTTCAAGGAAATTAACTTAAAAAAAATCTTTATTGTTGAAATTATCACGTATGTCCCCCTTTCCCCCTATTGACCCCTTCTAGCTTGCACCCACCTTCTGTCCCCATGGAACAGACTGTCCAATCTCAAAGGGAAGGCAGGGGTGGGTGGGTGGAAAGAGTTTAACCCATGGGCATACAGAATAGTGTGATGAAATCAACTTTTTAAAAATTAACAGATTTATTGAAATATAATTTACATACCATAACATTTATCTGAGTTTTGTCAATTTGCATTCATTTTGATTGCCTGTAGATTTGGATTAATTCTACTATCTTACTTTATATCTTTCATTCACCTTGTTTTTGTTCTAGGTTTTATTCTTTCTCTACTGCCTTCTTCTGGATTGATGTCTCCCCACCCCATTACATTTTTCCCTTCCTCCTAGTTTAGTATATAGACCATTTCTCTTTTAATGATTATCTTAGAGTTTGTAACATGCATGTTTAACTTAAATTCTAATTTCTATCTTAAATGTTAATTCTTCTTGATTTGGTGGTCAGCAATGCCCTATATCTAGACAAATTAACCATTTCATGGTTAAAATAAAGAATTATTTGCAAGCAGTATTAAGGTATTAATAATAACCCCTTTCATTTATATGGTACATTCAAATATATAAGTTTACTTCATCATCACAATAACTCAGTGAAGCAGATATTATGTTGTAATTTTATTACCTACTTGTGGCCTGGTGCATGAAATTCATGAATGGGGGGAGGAGTTCCTTCAGCCCAGCCTGCACCCTCTCCAATCAGGGACCCTTTGGGGGATGTCCTACTGCCAGTTTAGGCCTGATCTCTCTTGCAATCTGGGACTGCTGGCTCCTAACTGCTCACCTGCCTGCCTGCCTGATTGCCCCTAACTGCCTTTGCCTGCCTGCCTGATTGCCCCAACCTCTCTGCCTGCCTGTTTGTTCGCCCCTAACTGCCCTCCCCTGCCGGCCTGATCTCACCCCCAACTGCCCTCCCCTGCTGGCCTGATCTCGTGTCCAACTGCCCTCCCATGCCAGCCTGGTTGCCCCCAACTACCCTCCCTTGCCAGCCTGATGCCCCTAATCTCCTGCCAACCTGATCTTGTGCCCAACTGCTCTCCCCTGCTGACCTGATCGCCCCTAACTGCCTCTGCCTAGGCCCCCAACAACATGGCTTTGTCCAGAAAGAAGTTGGACATCCAGAAGATGGCCAGTTGACCCGATCTAATTAGCATATTACCCTTTTATTAGTATAGGTAGATTATATAGGATAGGATTGCTTAAATGGGGGAAAAGCTTTTTTCAACAGGAAGAGATGCTTTTGGCAGACAAAAATACGTAATCCCTATATCTGGACTGATAGCCAGCCATATGCACTATACTGCCAAAACAGTCATTAAAAAATTGAACCGCTTTCTTAAACCTTACACCAAACAGCTGTTGCCCTTAAAAACCCCTCCTTAGCCTCCACCTTAGGTTCTGCCTTCGCAGTTCACCCAGATGAGGTTCTAATTGGTCAGTTTCTATGCCAGTCAGTGTCAAAAGCTCTGCCTCCTATTCAGTCATTGGCTCCTCACAGTTCACTCAGATTTGGTTCTGATTGGTCAGTTTCTATGCCAGTCAGCAAACTCTGGGCCTATCTCTGGGCCTGATCAGAGAGGTGGGGCTGATCAACAGCCCCCACAGCTGCAGGCAAGGCCCAGAGAGAAAGAAAGGCAAGGGCTGATCAACAGCTGCCATGGAGGCTGTGGATCAGACCCTGCTTCTCTCTCTGGGCCTCTCTCCAGGCCTGATCCACAGCCCCCTCAGCAGTCAGTGCTGGGTCGCTGTGGCACCTGCAGCGTGGCAGTCAACTGCAGGACTGACTTCTGGTGTTCGTTCATCTGTTTGGTTGTTTTGGATGTTACGGACCCTGGCTCTATATAGAGAGAGATGAATAAAGAAACTTTTCAGAGAAATAGGTCATAATTATGAAGTTTGTGTCCTATATGTAGAATTAAAATCATGATAAAATCCTCAACATGAAAATGTTACTTGTTACCTAATGATGATATTTGCATAAAGCCTAAATCTGGATTCTGTGTGCTGAATCAGAGAGTCTTTCCTAGAGAGGTAGCTCCCAAGGTTTTTCTAAATGAGTGTGGTTATTGTTGCATTTTGCTTAGGATTAGAAAATCAGTTCACCTATTAAATAAAAAATTTTAAACTAGGCTAGAAGCAAACTTTCTAGAGTGTATTTCTACTACTTCTGCTGAACACTTCCTGTTTATTGAATATATACTGTGTCAGGTGCTATGCTAAATACTTCTGCTTTATATCATTTACCATTTCAAACTTATTTACTTAATTGCTCTTTAAATCTTTCTTATTTATAAGCAATGATATCTATATCAGCAGGGGTTTGAAATAAAACTATTCTGTGGAAATAAACTGTCTTAGTAAGCTTTCCACAGCATTACTGACTAGTGTATAGTACTTTAACTTATATTTTCAAAAGCAAGATGTTCTTCTGATTATAGAATGTTCTGGTACCTAAAGAAAATAGAATTTTCTCCCATTTACCTGTAGCCACTCCCTTTTATTTG
The DNA here is from genome assembly GCA_025583905.1 of Ia io. Lineage (NCBI taxonomy): Eukaryota > Metazoa > Chordata > Mammalia > Chiroptera > Vespertilionidae > Ia > Ia io. Next base: position 62,577,278 of record JAJQQW010000001.1, read on the forward strand.
AATTATAAATTTTGAAATCAAGAATGGTTAATGTTTTATTTTTTTTCTAAGCTTAAGGGTCCATTCTGAGAGAGTTTTTAAAAATCTATGAGCAAAACAGAAGACTTAAACACCTTAAAATTAGCATTTCATAATAGAGCATTTAGTCTCCTATGATCAAAGGAGAAATGAATACATCAGTGTTGGTAATTCAGTTCAAGGGAATTTCAAAATGCTATTAAAATGAAAGTATGTTAGCATAAACAGCATAAAGTTACTGAGTCTGACTGTTGATTTCATAACATTATTTATGTTCCATGCCTACAAAGAATTGGAATAAAGATGAAAGATTTACAATGAAAAAATGAAATCTTCTAAAAAGTAAGCTGATTCATATTTTTCCTATTCTCTTCCTTCCCCCAGACCAGAGTCAATCTGCGTTAGATTTGAGTGGGTCATTTACAGAAGACTTAAAGGATACTGTAAATTTAAGAAGCAAGTACGTCCCTGGGGCTTTAGACAAAGATTTGGTAAGTTGGATACAGAAAAGAGTCCAATGATCATGGAGTAAAGGCATGATATTGTTCAAAACTTGTCCACTTTTACATGAGGATGAGTTGAGGGTAAAGTGAGGATATACAATAATCTCTTTCTATTAGTCTTCGCAACCAACATATAAAAATAACCAAGGAATGATTTAGGAAAGGTAAGAGGTAATCAGATTAATCTGGAAAGATTATCCTTAAGAAACACCTGTCGGGGATTTCAATTGCTACCTAAAAGCACATTACTTAAACTAAACCTGGGAAATGGGAAATATCAACTTTTCCTAAATGAAATATTACTAGATTTAATCTGACTATGTATTTTATATGAATGTTTCTACATCTCCAGTTACTCTCAATAAACTACCTTCTTAATTAAGACTAAATTATTGGAAAATTAATTTATAAAATGAGAAAGCTGAATTTGATTATTGGTAAGGTTACTTCCATTTCTAATGTTGTGATATTCTGAATTCTATAATTGCTATAATGCAATTTGAACTCCATGGAAGAAAAATATAACACAAGTATTAAATGTCATTAATATAATTTTTCCAAAGCAAGGCAGGAAACGTACAGTTCTAAAACTCAATGTTATTTACTATAGCATAAATAATAGGTATTTTTAAATCCACCACCAAAAATAATGAGATCAGATGGTTTCAAAGTTTACTTGTACTCAACCTTTAAAGAACAGTTAATTCCAATATTATAAAAATGTTTTTGATCTTAAAAACTCTGAAAATCTTCAAATTCATAATTTTAAATTATAACCTTCACTCTCAAACTTGATTTTAAAAATAATTTAAAAACTACAAGTTAAGTAAAACCTAGCAGTGAATGAAAAATATAGCAATAAGGATAACTAAGTTTTATTTTAAGTATGAAAGGAAGAATTAATCTATATAAGAATATGTATTACATAGCTAATATTTCAATATATTAAAGGAAAAAATACAAAACTATTTTACTAGATGCTGAAAACTATTGATAAAATTTTACAGTCATACCTAATAAAAATACAAATTTAAAACTAATATAAACCATTAAAATATAATTTTAGCCCTGGCTGGTGTCTCAATTGGTTGGAGTGTCACCTTGAACACCCATCTTGACAGTATACACACACACACACACACAAATGCATACATGCACAGATCAAACACTTTTTTAATAAAAAAAAAAAACAATTTAATTGCCCAAAGTAAATCACCTTAGAGATCACCCAGATCTGTGTGAATCTAAATTTCATTCTCTTTCCATAAAGCTTCCACTAGGAAGGAGACCCCACTACTCTGATGATATAATTCAGGTTGAATGGATAGCAAAAGAGGAAAACCTAGAATAGGGCGATTTCTAGGTATCTGTATATGATTTTTCAGGTATTTTGAAAAGAAAGTGGTTTGGGGAGTGAAATGACTTTCTAGGAAAGCAGTAAAACAAACCACTGATATTTTCCCCCTTCCTTAGGACTCCTTGGGAGATACTGAAGAAGGTATTGATGACGTAGTGTCCTCCAGGTTTTCTGCAAACACCCAAAGCCTAGCAAGTGGCCTGTCAAGAGTAAGCAGTTTTCTAATACACTGGAAGTTTATTCTTTCTCTTGTTGATTTTATGTTCACTTCCAAAGGGTATATGAATGTTCTTGGGACAATGTCTGTTAGTAAGTTAAAAATCATAATAGTCTTCCGCTTGTTTTTAGCCCACAGAGTACTTTTCAGTCTAATTTTGTGTAGGCTTTTCCTAAGGTTTCTCATTGCTTCCCTCTTCTTCATTGGTCCTCACACAGGTTTGAAAACTTCTTCAATCCTTAGTTCAGCTCAAGCCTATATATTATCTCAATTCTCCGCTGATACATTTCCCTGCCACCATTCTCTCAACTCCCTAATTGCCCTCCACACTGCTGGCAGACATTCTCCTAAAACACATACCCAGTCAGGTTTCTCTCCTACTCAAACAGTGTCCATAGTTTCCCACTGCCAAAAGAATAAAGACCCTTCTTACCTTAGTGTTCAGGCTTTCTTTAAGAGGTAGCCTTTAGGAGCCCCTGCTACCTTTTACCCATCAGTATGTCTGTAAGTCTTTTTCTTTGCTAGTCTAATTTCTACCTGCTGTTCTAATACCTTTTTTTCCTTTTGACCTTTGGGTGACATCCTTAAAGAATTCTCAAGCAGGCTCTGACAGGAAATGGACTTACCTAAATGTGCCTGATGCTGACGCAGACACTGTGAGTTTTCAATATTTCCTTTTCCTTCTTTCCAAGCATACTTCACAAATTTTATGGTAGAGGAAATCTGATTAGATGGGCAATTTTCCAGCATATACCTTTTTCTTATTTGTATTCAATTAACCAGATGTTCTCTTTTAAAAGGTAAATAAAATTATCAAAATCCAAGTATTTCCAAAAAGATAACACTCATTAAACATTAGCATATGAGTACCAGTCAAAAGATACATGGTCCAAAATTATTTACCATTGACAAAATACCTTTAGAATAAATACCTCTATTTTATTTTTTAAGTCTTCACTCAAGGATATTTTTCCATTGATTTTAGATAGAGTGGAAAGGAGGGAGGGACAGAAGGAGGGAGAAAGAACAAGAGTGAGAGAAAAAAGATCCAAGATGGCGGCGTAGGTAAACATTTTAACTGCTGCCGTCCACAACAATTTCATAACTACAACTAAGAGACAAAACATTTATCACCCAGAACCACCGGAAAAGCTGGCTGACTGGAGGCTCTACAACTAGATAGAAAGAGTAAAGAGCATTCAGGGTACAAACGCTGAATAATTGAGGTACAAGGGCATGTGCAGGATACGAGCTGGAGGCAGAGCCAGTTGGCAGCAGGTGTTGCTTTCTTCGGCCCGAAGAGAGACAAGCTCCCGATCTCTCTGAAATCCAGTTTCTGGGGAGAAACTGAACTGTCTGCCATTGGGTTGGAAAGTGAGGGTGGCTTGCTTTCAAAGCTGTGTGCAATAACTGTTTGCTGTGCCGGCGTGCGAGACGCGGGACGCGGTCGAGATGGCTCACGGCCAGCCATCGCTGTTTGCCACGCCCTAGCCTAGTGACGCCCTGAGACTCCGCCCCGCACAATCTACAAACACATCCAAGCTCCAAGCAGCGGCTTTTGCATATGAATGGCCTTCTCTATTGCAGTTTAATACTAGTAAACTTGCAACCCAGTACAGATAGTGCCAAAGCCTCCAAGCTCCAAGCAAGGAGGAGAGGACTGTGGTTCTCACTGTAGCACCTGCAGGGAAGCCTCAGACAGTAGCTGACCTGCACCCCATTGGAGATCTAGAAGCCAATGCACCTAGTGGTCAGTGTGAGACACCAGATATCAACTCCTCACATTCATAAGTGACACATTCGGGAGGCAGACTCAGTGAGCACCAAAGCCCCACTGAGACAAGTCCTGCACCATAAGCGTGTCTCCAGCGCAGCAGTTCTCCCATTATAGACACAGTGGGTCCTCACAGCCAATTGGCCTGGAGGTCAATTCCTCCCAGTGTACCAACAGCAATCAAGACTTAACTATACCAAGACTTTGCACTCAGCCCACAAAGGGGTGTACTAAGAGCGACCACCTTGGGTGATTGGGGAAGCTGAGCTACTGGCCCCTATAGGTCACCTACCACACCAAGCCACTCCATCAACACAGGGAGGCAGCCAAAATGCAGAGATACAGAAGCATGTCACAAACGGGAGACATGGAGGAAAGTAAACTACTGGATGACAGTGTTCAGAACCACATTTATAAGGTTACTCAAGAATCTTCTAAAAACCATTGAGAAACTTGAAGAGACCTCTGAGGAACTTAGTGAGACCTTCAAGGACCTTAATGAGAATGCCAAAAAAATGGAAAAGGACCAGTCAGAAATTAAGCATACACTGTCTGAAATAAAGAATATACAGAAACTCAACTGTAGATCAACATACCCCAAGAGTCAAACCAAAGATCTGGAATATGAGCAAACAAAAAACACCCAACCAGAGAGGTGGAAAGAAAGAAGAATCCAAAAGTGTGAGGATAGTGTAAGGAGCCTCTGGGACGGCTTTAAGTGTACCAACATCCGAATTTTGGGGGTGCCAGAAGAAGAGAGAGAACAGGATATTGAAGGCCTATTGGAAGAAATAATGTCAGAAAACTTTCCCTACCTGGTGAAGAAATAGACTTACAAGTTCAGGAAGCACACAGAACCCCAAACAAGAGGAATCCAAAGAGGACCACACCAAGACACATCATAATTAAAATGCTAAGGGCAAAAGACAAAGAGATAATCTTGAAAGCAGCAAGAGAAAAACAGTTAGTTACCTACAAGGGAGTACCCATACGACTGTCAGCTGATTTCTCAACAGAAACTATGCAGGCCAGAAGGGAGTGGCAAGAAATATTCAAAGTGATGAACAGCAAGAACCTACAACCAAGATTACTCTACCCAGCAAAGCTATCATTCAGAATTGAAGGTCAGACAAAGAGCTTCACAGACAAGAAAAAGCTAAAGGAGTTCATCACCACCAAACCAGGATTACATGAAATGCTGAACGGTATTCTTTAAGAAGAGGAAGAAGAAGAAAAAAGTAAAGGTAAAAATTATGAACAACAAAAAGACATCAAACACATACATACCAACAAGTGAATCTAAAAATCAAGTGAATAAAAATTCTGAAGAACAGAATGGACTGGTGAATATAATAGAAGCAGGGACATAGAAAGCGAATGGACTGACAATTCTCAGGGGGAAGGGGGTGTGAGGGGTGTGGGAAGATATTGTACAAAAATCTTACACCTATGGATGAAGACAGTGGCCTGGGGGGTAAGGGCATGGGGTGGGGTGGGGAATCAGGTGGAGGGGAGCTATGAGGCGGAAAAAAGAGGAACACCTGTAATAATCTGAACAATAAAGATTTATTATAAGGAAAAAAAAAAGAGTGAGAGCAAGAGAGAGCTCTATTTTAAATCACAGCATTGGCTTGGTTAAGAGCATAAAGTTTGGTTAGCAGTAAAATTGCCTTAACTGCCTACATTTCTCCCAAGCTTAAACATTTGTGAGTTCTTAAATTTTCTTTCACCTTTTGGGCCCCTTGCTTACAGAGGACTTCTTTGAATAGTGGCTACAGAACGATGTGGAGAGTCACGAATTAGTGATACAAGAAAAGAGTGTGAGATATGTTAGGGAAGTCCTCAGACTAAAAATCTGCAGAACTTGCTGTATGTCTTGGTGCTGCCAACAATTTATGTGAGCCAGAATTTTCTCATATATAACATGAGGAGGTTGGGGCTTATTCTTGAAGGCCTTGAAACTCAAATGACAGTTCATGGACCAGCAACATAGCATTACCTGAAACAATATTCTAAAACTTTGTCAGTTCAGGGAGCCTCTAGTATCTCAGTGATATTTTCATGGCACTCCTAGAACAAAAATAATACCTGAATAGCCAATTTATTAATTATTTAGGGAAAAAAAAACAATAAGCACTGGTATCCTAACAACTTATCCACTGGAAAAAAAATAATACACATAAACTGAGAGAAAAATAATATTTTATTCCATTCTTAAATAGCCCTTAACATTTACTAATGGGATGTGTGTGTCTGTTGGCACTACATGAATTGTTAAATCTTGGAATCTGATTGGATGGCACCACTTTAATTTCATTTTTGTTTGTTTTTTCAATTCTCACCAGAGGATATTTTTCCATTTGTTTTTAAAGAGAGTGGAAGAGAGAGGGAAAGACAGAGAGAAATATTGATGTGAGAGAACACATCAATTGGTTGCCTCCTGCATGAAGCCTGACCAGGGCCCCCGGACAGGGAGGATCCTGCAACCAAGGCATGTGCCCTTGACTGGAATTGAACCCCAGACCCTTTCGTTCACAGGCCAATGCTCTATCCACTGAGCCAAACCAGCTAGGGCTAATTTCTTATTCTACATTGATTTTTATACAATACTTGTTTTTTGTGACAACAACTGCCAAAAACTCAACTTCACACAGATAGGACTTTATAAAGAATAAAATGTAATTTAATGTTGATACTGCAAACTACTGTTTGTAGTTGATATGGTGTCTGATAGATTTCACTATGTTACCCTTGTAAATTTAAAATATCTGTTTGCCCCTGTGAGTTTGCTGAGGTGCTATGGAACTCCTCGACAAACGAAATTGTGGACCTAGTAGTTAGAAAAGCAAAATCTCAGACCCTACCTAAGATAGAATAGATCCGAATACTTGTTTTAATAGATTCCCCATTTGATTTATATGCAATTAAAGTTTGAAAAGTACTGCTAAAAGCCACCTGCTATCATGACAATTCTGTTGCTTTATTTTATGAATAGGAAAGACAAATTAGGTCGCTCACTGGCTCTCTTTAAGTTATAATTTTCAAGTATAGTCCTCCCTCGGTATCCACATGATATGTAACCTGTGGGTATGGCAAGCTGCCTCTAATTATGGCATCCTTGGTTTGCTCTTGCCCTTGACTTAAGCCTAGAAGAGATACTAGCCACATCTCCCACATCCTGTTCTTAGATTAGTCTCTACTCTTAGTGATTGGAGGGATGTAATGGCTTTATATATGTACAGGGTGGAGCTAAAGTAAGTTTATAGTTGTTGTTTGGATATTAATACTATAATGAATAAATAATAATACAGGAATAAACTGTGTTTCCCATACTCATGGCTGTAAACCTACTTTTTCCCCACCCTGTGTGTATATATATATATGAGAAAGTCAAAAGTGGAAGCTCTCTGCATTTACCATAGTCCTTGCTTCTGAGTGGTTCACAAACAAGACTTTTAAGACTGTTAAGTCACTCATGAAAGCCTTCCAGGTGGTCTTTTGTGCTAACTATGCTGCTAAGACAGAGTTTTTGCTTCTGGCACTAAAGGATAATTTTGTTACATTTGATTGAAAATACGTCTCTTCTAATAAGTGAATCATCAGGAACTTCAATCGTTCTGGTACATTTGGACTTTTAAAAACAATTTATTTATTGGTTGGTGTGTTATCTTATTGTTTAGTGTTCTATTTTGTGGGTTGGTATTTTGTAGAGGTTTAGGAAACCAGGGTCCTACATTACTTAGGTGGCCACACAGCTGCTGAGGGGTGCCCTTGTTAATACTTCAGTTATGGCTTTCCATAGGCTAATGAGATGCTCTCTGGGGGTGTCCCAGAGAGAATTTTGTAGCTCTTACTAACAAATAGATGAGATTTTGTTTGTCCTGGTGAATGCATTCTAGATCTTGAAGTATATTGACCTTGAGCCTCCCAATAATAAAGGACAATGCTACAGGGATTTGGAGAGGAGATGGGATTGGGAATGCCTCAATGATTCCATGTTCATTAGAAAAGTGAATAAACAATGGCTATTCACTAATGCAAAAGAGCAATGCTTCTCCTCTCAGCAAGTTTCCTTCATTCATTGCTAATGGTCCTCGATCGTTTTGTCCTTTCTCAGGCTTGGATTTTATGTAACCAGAAAATTAAGCAAAATAAGTGATTTTTGCTTTCTTCCATTTTCTTAGATTTCCCTACTGATTATCAAGAACAGGAATTATAATTGAATAAAAGGGGTGGTTTTTGAGAAGAGATCATTAGTATAACACTAGAGGCCCAGTGCACCAATTCAGGTGGGATCCAGCCAGCCTGTCCCCAATCGGGGCAGATTGGGGCTGGGCCTGTCGGGAGGAGGAAATGGCAGGAGGTTGGCTGCTGGTCCGCCCCAATCGGGACCTGATCAGGGCTGGGCTGGCTGGGGGGTAGGGGCCTCGGGCATTGGCCAGCAGGCCCTGCCCCCAATTGCGGTGTGGGGGGTGCTGATTGGGGGTGGGGCCAACCATGAGGAGGGGCTGTGGGCAGTCCTCTAATGGGGTGGGTGGGTCAATCAGGGGTCAGTGGCCGGGGGAGGGGCTGTGGGAGGTTGGCCAACCAGCCCCACCCCCAATTGGTGTTGGGGGGCTGATTGGGGATGGAACTGGCTGGGGAGAGGGGCCATGGGCCAATTGGGGTGGTGGGGGCTGATCTAGGGTGGGGCTGGCCATAGGGAGGGGCTGTGAGTGTTGGGCCAGCCAGCCCTGCCCCAGAATGGGGTGGGGTGGCCAATCGGGGGCCAGTGGCCTGGGGGAGGGGCCATGAGTGGTTGGCTGGTTGGTCCTGTCCCTGATCAGAGTGGGGGCCAATCAGGGGCAGAGCTGGCTGGGGGGAGGGGCCGTGGGCTGATCAGGGTGGTGGGGGCCCATCAGGGGCAGGGCTGGCCAGGGGGAAGGGCCACAGGGGGGTTGGCCAGTCACCCCACCCTTGATCAGGGTGGGAGAGACTGATCAGGGGTGAGGCCACCTGGGAGAGGGGCCATGGGAGGTTAGCTGGAGGGCCCCATCCCCTGATCAGGCAGGCTCGCTGGCCACAGTGGGCATGATAGCGACTGGTCATTCCGGTCATTCCAACATTCTGGTTGCTGGCTTTTTATATATATAGCTAGGACTCCTCTTTCTATCTTGTTTATTCCAGGCCAGCCTTAATAGCATGCTGAGTGTTTACAGTGAAACAGGAGACTATGGCAATGTGAAGGTCAGTGGTGAAATCCTTCTCCACATCAGCTACTGCTACAAAACTGGCGGGCTCCACATTTTTGTCAAGAATTGCAAAAATCTGGCCATAGGAGATGAAAAGAAACAAAGGACAGATGCGTAAGCACAGAGCATATTCCGCAGTTTATTTCAATTGTTGCATTTTTTGTCAATATATGTGTTTCTTTTATAGAAGACAAGAGGCCCGGTGCAAGAAATTCATGCATGCGGGGTCCCTCAGCCCAGCCTATACCCTCTCACAATCGGGACCCCTCAGGGGATGTTCAACTGCCAGTTTAAACCCAGTCCCACAAGGGTCCCTGTGGGATCAGGCCTAAACTGTCAGTTGGACATCCCTCTCGCAATCCGGGACCACTGGCTCCTAACCACTCGCCTGCCTGCCTGATTGGCCCTAACCACTCTGCCTGCCTGCCTGATGCCCCTAACTGCTTTCATGCCTGCCTGATCACCCCTAACCACTCTGCATGTCTGCCTGATCACCCCTAACCACTCTGCCTGCTTTCCAGATCACCCCTAACCACTCTGCATGCCTGCCTGATTGACCCTAACCACTCACCTGCCTGCCTGATCCCCCTTAACTGCTTGCCTGCCTGCCTGATCACCCCTAACCACCTCTGCCTCGGATCCTGCCATGGTGGCTTCATCTGGAAGGACGTCCGGAATGATGTCTGGAAGGTCATTCGGCTGCCCAGTTTAATTAGAATATTACACTTTTATGATTATAGATTCTTATTTATCTTTATTAAATTAAATTTATTGGAGTGACATTGATCAACATGATGTGACTTTCTGTTACAAGATCTGTATATTTCACCATGTGCCCATCACCCAAAGTCAAATCTTCTCCTGTCACCATATATTAGGACCCTCTTCTCCCCAACACCCTTCCTTGTGGAAACCACCACACTGCTGTTTGTGTTCACGACTTTCAGGTTTATATCCCATATATGAGTGAAATCATGTAGTTCTTAGCTTTTTCTCACTGACTTATTTTACTTAGCATAATGTTCTCAATTTCCATCCATGATGTTACAAATGGCACTATTTCATCCTTTCTTATGGCTGAGTAGTATTCAATTGTGTATATGCACCACATATTCTTTATCTAGTCCTCCATTGCAGAGCACTTTGGTTGTTTCCATGTCTTGGCCACCATAAATAAAGCTGCAATGAACATAGGGGTACATACTAGTATATCTTTTTGAATACATGATTTCCAGGTTGTAGGGTATGAAACCATGAGAGGGATTGCTGGGACATATGGTAAATATATTCTTAATTTTTTCAGGAATTGCCAGACTGCTTTCCATAGTGGTTGTCTGCATTCCCATCAGCAGTGAATGAGGATTCTCTTTTTTCCACAAATTCTCCAAAACTTGTTATTGCTTATCTTGCTGATAAAGGCTACTCTAATAGGTGTAAGGTGGTGTCTTATTGTAGTTTTTATTTGTATTTCCCTAATTGCCAGTCAGTGAGGTTGAACATCTTTTCATATATCTATTGGCTGTTCATATGTATTCTTGGGAGAGGTGTATATTCAGGTCTTCTGCCCACTTTTTTTTTATTGGGTTGTTTGTTTGGTGTTGAGTTTTATGAGTTCTTTATATATTTTGGAAATTAAACCCTTTTTAGAGCTACTGATTGCAAATATCATCTACTTGGTTGGCTGCCTCGTTGTTTTGTTGTCACTTTCTTTTGCTGTGCAGAAGCTTTCTAGTTTGATATAGTCCCATTAATTTATTTTTGCCTTTACTTCCCTTGCCTTTGGGATCAAGTTCATAAAATATTGTCTAGACCAAGGTCCATAAGATTGGTACCTATATTTTATTCTATGTAACTTATTGTTTCTGGTCTTATATTTAGGTCTTTGATCCATTTTGAATTAATTTTTGTACATGGGGACAAACTGTAATCCATATTCATTCATTTGCATGTGACTTTACAATTTTCCCAGCACCATTTATGAAGAGACTATGTTTACTCCATGTGTGTCCCTGGCTCCTTGTCAAAAATTACCTGTCCATATACATGTGGTTTTATAGCTGGGCTCTCTATTCTGTTCCATTGATCTGTGTGTCTGTTTCTCTGCCAGTACCATGTTATTTTGATTATCATAGCTCTGTAATTTGAAGTCAGGTTGCATGATACTTCCAGCTTGGTTCTTTTTTCTCAGGATTGCTTTAGCTATCTGGGGTCTTTTGTAGTTCGATACAAATCTGATTATTTCTTGTTCTATTTATTTAAGAAAATGACATTAGGATTTTGATGGGGTTTGCATTAAATCTGTAAACTACTTTGGGTAATGTGGCTATTTTAACTATGTTGATTCTTCCGATCCCTGAGCACAGAATATGTTTTCATTTTGATGTGTCTTTTAAAAATCTCTTTTAGTAATGCTTTATAATTTTCAGTATCTAGGTCTTTCACATTCTTTGTTAAGTTTATTCCTAGGTATTTTATTCTTTTCTTGCAATTGCAAAATGAATTTTTTTTTCATTTCTTGTTCTGAGGTTTTGTTGTTAGTATACAGGAAGGCAATGGATTTTTGCACAATAATTTGTATCCTGCAACTTGACTGGATTTGTTTAGTTATTTAAATAATTTTTATTGTTGAAAGTATTAAATATGTCCCCATTTCCCCCATTGACTCCCTCCAGCCCGCCCCGTCCCCCCACTCCCCACCCCAGACCTTCAGCACCCTATTGTCTGTGTCCATAGGTTATACATATGTGACTACAAGGTCTTTGGTTGATTACCTCCCAGCTACCCACCCTCCCCTGCCTTCCCTCCAAGATTCCACATTCTGTTCCATGCTACCGTGTCTCTGGATCCACTCTGTTCATCAGTTTATTTTGTTCATTAGATTCCACATATGAGTGTGATCATGTGATACTTGTCTTTCTCTGACTGACTTATTTCACTTAGCTGACACTCTCCAGGTCCCTCCATGTTGTCTCAAAGGGTAAGAGATTCTTCTTTTTTACTGCTGCATAGTATTCCATGGTATAAATGTACCACAGCTTTCTTATCCACTCATCTACTAATGGGCACTTGGAGTGTTTCCAGACCTTAGCTATCATAAATTGTGTTGCTATGAATATAGGGGTGCATACATTCTTTCTGATTGGTGCATCTATGCTTTTTATTTTGATGTAGTTCCATTGGTTTATTTTATCCTTACTTTCCTTTGCCTTAGGAGATGTATCTGTAAACATATTGCTCTGAGAGATGTCTGAGATTTTACTCCCTATAATTTTTCCAGGACTTTTATTGTTTCATGTCTTACTTTTAAGTCTTTTATCCATTTTGAGTTTATTCTTGCATATGGTGTAAGTTGGTGCTCTAGTTTCATTTCTTTGCATGTATCTGCTCAATTTTACCAACACCATTTATTGAAGAGACTATCTTGACTCCATTGTATGCTGTTGCCTCCTTTGTCATATATTAATTGAGTGTAACGTCTTGGGTCTATTTCTGGGTTCTCTGTTCTGTTCCATTGATCTATATGCCTGTTCTTGTGCCAGTACCAGACAGTTTTGAGAACCGTGGCTTTGCAATATAGCTTGATATCTGGCATTGTGATCCCTCCAACTTTGCTCTTCTTTCTTGGGATTCCTGTGGCTATTCAGGGTCTTTTTTTTCCAGATTAATTTTTGGAGAGTTTGTTCTAGGTCTGTGAAATATGTCATTGGTATTTTAATGGGGATTGAATTGAATCTAGAAATTGCTTTGGGTAGTATGGATATTTTAATGATGTTGATTCTACCAATCCATGAACACAGAATATTCTTCCATCTTTTTATGTCTTCCTCTACCTCTCTCTTTTTTCAATTTCCTGTAGTTTTCTGAGTACAAGTCTTTTACCGCCTTAGTTAAGTTTATTCCTAGGTATCTTAATTTTTTGGCGCAATGGTATATGGGATTGTTTGTTTAATTTCTCTTTCTGAGAATTCATTATTGGTGTATAAAAAAGCCATAGATTTTTTGGTGTTGATTTTGTATCCTAGTACAGTGCCAAATTCATTTATTAATTCTCAGAGTTTTTTGGTGGCGTCTTTAGGATTTTCTATGTACAATATCATGTCATCTGTGAATAATGAGAGTTTTACTTCCTCTTTTCCAATTTGGAGGCCTTTTATTTCTTCTTCTTGTCTGATCTCTGTGGCTTGGACATCAAGAACTATGATGAATAAGAATGGTGAAAGTGGACACCCCTGTCTTGTTCCTGTTTTAGGGGAAATGGTTTTAGTTTTCCCATTGAGTTTGACTTTAGCATTAGGTTTGTCATATATGGCCTTTATCATGTTGAGATCTGCTACCTCTATTCCCACCTTGCTGAGAGTTTTTATGAAAACTGGTTGTTGGATTTTCTGTGTCTATTGATATGACCATGTGATTTTTGTCTTTCAATTTGTTTATATGATATATCACGTTTATTGATTAGCAAATATTGTACCAGCTTTGCATCCATGGAATAAATCCCACTTTGTTATGGTGTATGATCTTTTTAATATATTGCTGGATGCGATTTGCCAACATTTTGTTGAGGATTTTAGCATCTATGTTTATCAGGGATATTGTTCTGTAATTTTCTTTCTTTGTAGTGTCTTTATCTGGCTTTGAAATTAGGGTAGTGTTGGCCTCATAAAGGGAGTTTGGGTTGTTCCTTCCTCTTGGGTTTTCTGAAATAATTTGAAGAGTATAGGCATATGTTCTTCTTGAAATGTCTGGCAAAACTCCCCTGTGAAGCCATCTGGACCTAGGCTATTGTTTGCTGGGAGATTTTTGATTACTGCTTCTATTTCCTCAATTGTTACTGGCCTATTTAGGTTTCTGATTCCTCCTAATTCAGGTTTGGGAGATTGTATTTTTCTTGGAATTTGTCCATTTCATCCATGTTGTCCAGCTTGTTGGCATTTAGTTGTTCATAGTATTTTCTTATAATCCTTTGCATTTTTGTGCTGTTGGTTCATACTTCTCCATTTTCATTTCTGATTTTCTTTATTTGGGTCTTCTCTCTTTGTTTCATTTTTTATTTTTTATTGTTTAAAATATTACATATATCTCCTTTTTCCCTATTGACGTCCCTGCTACGCCTAACCCCAAGGGCAAGCCCCCACTGCCCCAGTGTCTGTGTCCATTGATTATACTAATATGCATGCATACAAGTCCTTTGGTTGATCTCTAACACTCCCTGCCCCTTGTCTCTGAATCTATTTTTGTTCATCAGTTTATGTTGATCATTATATCCCACATATGAGTGAACTCATGTGATAGTTATCTTTTTCCAACTGGCTTATGTCATTTAGCATAATGCTCTTCAGTTTTATCCATGCTATTGCAAATGGTAAAAGTTCCTTCTTTTTTATAGTAGCGTAGTATTCCATTGTGTAGATGTACCACAGTTTTTTAATCCACTCATCTGCTGATGGGCACTTAAGCTGTTTCCAAATCTTAGCTATTATAAATTGTGCTGCTATGAACATAGTGGTGAATATATCCTTTCTGATTGGTGTTTCTGTTTCCTTGGGATATAGTCCTAGAAGTGAGATTTCTGAGTCAAATTGGAGTTCCATTTTTAGTTTTTTGAGGAAACTCCATAGTATTCTCCACAGTGGCTGAATCAGTCTGAATTCCCACCAGCAGTGCACGAGGGTTCCTTTTTCTCCACATCCTAGCCAGCACTTGTCCTTTGTTGATTTGTTGATGATAGCCATCTGACAAGTGTGAGATGGTACCTCACTGTTGTTTTGATTTGCATCTCTCAGTGATTAGTGACTTTGAGCATGTTTTCTTAAGTCTCATGGCCTTCTGTATGTCCTCTTTCAAAATGTGTATATTTAGGTCCATTGCCCATCTTTTGATTGGATTGTTTATCTTCCTTTTGTTAGCTTGTATGACTTCCCTATAAATTTTGGAGATTAAACCCTTATCTGAAATAGCATTGGCAAATATGTTCTCCCATACAGTGAGCTTACTTGTTGTTTTGTTGATGGTTTCTTCCGCAGTGCAGAAGCTTTTTATTTTGATGTAGTCCAATTTGTTTACTTTCTCCTTAGTTTCCATTGCCCTAAGAGCTGTATTGGTAAAGATATTGCTACGAAATATGTCTGATATTTTGCTGCCTATGGAGTCTTTTAAGATTTTTATGGTTCCCATCTTACATTTAAGTCCTTTAACCATTTTGAGTTTGGTTTTTTGTATGGTGTAAGTTGGTGGTCTGGTTTCATTTTTTTGCATGTATCTGACCAATTTTCCCAGCACCATTTCTTGAATAGACTCTCTTGTCTCCATTGTATGCTCTTGCCTCCTTTGTCATATATTAATTGAGTGTAATGTCTTGGGTCTATTTCTGGGTTCTCTGTTCTGTTCCACTGATCTATATGCCTGTTTTTGTGCCAGTACCAAGCAGTTTTGAGAACCATGACTTGGTAATATAGCTTGATATCTGGTATTGTGATCCCTCCAATATCGTTTTCCTTGGGATTCCTGTGGCTATTCGGGGTCTTTTTTTTCCAGATGTATTTTTGGAGAGTTTGTTCTAGGTCTGTGAAATATGCTGTTGGCATTTTAATGGTGATTGTATTGAAACTAGAAATTGCTTTGGGTCACATGGACATTTTAATGATGTTGATTCTACCAATCCATGAACACGGAATATTCTTCCATCTGTTTATGTCTTCCTCTATTTCTTTTTTCAATGTCCTATAGTTTTCCAAGTACAAGTCTTTTACCTCGTGAGTTAAGTTTATTTCTAGGTATCTCAGTATTTTTGGTTCAATGGTAAATGGGATTGATTTTTCATTTCCCTTTCTGTGTGTTCATTATCTATATATATATTCGGCGACCAAAAGGCTGAATGACCAGAACGACTGGTTGACCAGTTGCTATGACACACACTGACCACCATGGGGCAGACACTCAATGCAGAAGCTGCCTCCTGGTGGTCAGTGCACTACCACAGTGAGAACATCAATTGGCTGACTAGGAGGAGCAGCTGATCCTACAGCGGGAGCAGCTGCTAGTAGGCCCAGGGTGAGGCCGAGTCTCTACACCTATCAAATACCTGAGATAATTCACACTCTGGCTTGACCCCACCAGTTGATGCAGGTCCTCTATGGTGTGTTCTAGAAAAAATACTGGGAGCTGGCATAGGTTGATGGCAAGAGGGGATGTGATTGTGGATGCCCCGGAGAGGGTGTCCTGATCACTGAGGATCCTGGACACAGCTGCCCTGAACAACCCCGATGGTGTCACCAACCTGGCATCACACATCCAGGACATTCACCGAGTGGCTTTGGGGTGGAAAGCTTTCTACCAGGTTCCTCCAGGACACCAAACACTCCTTTACCCAGACGTTACCCTGAAATATCAGCTCAGATTAATTTCCTCATGCAGCAGTTGCTCAGAGGGTGGGTCTATAGCCATTAGGCTGACCAGGATGTTCCTCGCAGGCCACACCTTCCACCAGTGCATGAATATGTGCACTTGGCCTCTACTTGATGTATTAAAATGCCATAGAGTTTGGGATGTTAATTTTGTATCCTGCTACATTGCCGAATTCATTTATTAAGTCTAGTAGTTTTTTGAGGGAGTCTTTGGGGTTTCCTATGTATTGTATGATGTCGTCTGCAAATAAGGACAGTTTTATTTCTTTTCCAATTTGGATGCCTTTTGTTTCTACTTCTTGTCTGATTGCTATGACTAGCACTTCCAGTACTATATCAAATAGGAGTGGTGAAAGTGGGCATCCCTGTCTTGTTCTTGTTCTTAGGGGAAATGGTTTTGCCCATTGAGTATGATGTTGGTTCCAGGTTTGTCATATAAGGCTTTTATTATATTGAGGTATAATCCTTCTATTTCCACCTTGCTGAGAGTTTTTATCAACAAAGGTTGTTGAATTTTGTCAATTGTTTTTTCTGCATCAATTGATTTGATTATGTGATTTTTGTCTCTCAATTTGTTTATGTGATGTATCACGTTTATTCATTTGTGGATATTGTACCATCCTTGCATCCCTGGAATAAATCCTCCTTGGGTGTGATGTATGAACTTTCTAATGCAATGGTGGATCCAATTTGCTAGAATTTTGCTGAGGATTTTAGCATCTATGTTCATCAAAGATATTGGCCTGTAGCTTTCTTTCTTTGTGGTGTCTTTATCTGGTTTTGGGATTAGGGTAATGCTGTCTTCATATAAAGAGCTTGGAAGTGTGCCATTCTCTTGAATTTTTTGGAATAATCTGAGGAGGATAGGTTTTAGTTCTTCTTTTAATGCTTGGTGGAACTTCCCTGTAAAGCAGTCCATATCAGGGCTTTTGTTTGCTGAAAGATTTTTGATTACTGCTTCAATTTCTTCTGTAGTTACCAGCCTAATCTGGTATTTAATTCTTCTTGATTGACTTTTGGAAGCTTGTGTTTTTCTAAGAATATGTCCATTTCATCTAGGTTATCCAGTTTGTTGGAATAGAGTTGTTCAAAGTATTTTTTCATAACCCTTTGTATTACTGTGGGATCTGTTGTTACTTTACCTTTTTCATTTCTGATTTTGTTTATTGCGTCCACTCTCTTTGCTTCTTGGTGAGCCTGGTTAGAGGTTCATCAATCTTGGTTAGCCTTTCAAAGAACCAGCTGTTGGTTTTCTTGATCTTTTGTATTGTATTTTTGGTATCTATGTCATTTATTTCTGCTCTGATTTTTATTATTTACTACTTTCTGCTTATGCTGGACTTTTCATGTTTCTCTCTTTCTAATTGTTTGAGCTGTAGGGTTAGAAAATTTATTACCATATTTTCTTTTTTTTTCAGGTAGGCCTGTAGAGCTATGAACTTCCATCTCAAGACTGCTTTTACTGTGTCCATTAGATTTTGGATTATTGCGTTTTCATTGTTGTTTGTTACCAGGATGCTTTTTATTTCTTCTTTGATCTCTTTGGTAATCCAATCATTGTATAATAACATGCTATTTAGCCTCTAAGTGTTTGATTGTTTTTTTCTTGTTTTTCTTGTAGTTGATTTTTATTTATATTCCACTGTTATCTGAGAAGATGCTTGGTGTGATTTCTCTCTTCTTGAATTTGAAGAGACTTTGCCTAAGTCCCAATATGTGGTCTATATTTGAAAATGTCCTGTGTGTCCTTGAGAAGAATGTGTATTCTGTAGCTTTGGGATGAAATGTTCTGGACATGTCAATTAATTCCATCTGATCTAGTGAGTCATTTAGGATTTCTGTTTCTTTACTGATTTTTTGTTTAGAGGATTTATCCAGAGGTGTCAATGGGATATTAAAGTTCCCCACTCTGATTGTATTGCTATCATTCTCTCCCTTAATATCTTCCAGAAGTTTGGAGTTTTTTTTAATGTATTTTGGTGCGCCTGTATTGGGTGCATATATTTTTACCAGCAGTATATCTTCTTGTTGAATTGCTCCCTTTAGTATTAGGAAGTGTCCTTTCTTATCTCTTGTTATATACTGCAATTTAAGTTATAATTTGTCAGATATAAGTATTGCTACCCCCAGCTATTTTCTCATTTCCATTCACCTGAAAATAAATTTTTCCATTCCTTCACTATCAGTCTGTGTGAGTCCTTTGTTCTGAGGTGGATCTCTTGTAGACAGCAGATATAAGGGTCATGTTTGTTATCCATTCAGCTACTCTATGTTTTTTGATTGGAACATTTATTCCATTGACATTTAAGGTTATTACTGATAAGTACTTTCTGCTGCCATTTTTATTCTTTATGCCTGAGTTCCTTCTTCCATTTATATTTCTTCTTTTAACAGCAGTCTCATCAGCATTTATTGCATTGCTGTTTGGAGGTAAACTCTCTTAGTCTTTTTTGTCTGTGAATTTCCTGATTTCACCTTCAACTTTGAATACGCGGACTTGGATGAGCTCTGCACCCTCTCACAAAAAGGAGAGAGAGAGAACTACATAACCAGATAACCAGAGAAGAGAGATCATGGGGAGACAAAGAAAAAGCCCACATATGAAGGCAAAAGAGGCATCACCAGAAAAGGAAGTAAATGAAATGAGACAAGCAATATGTCAGAGAAAGAATTCTGAGAAATGGTCATAAGGTCACTGAAAATAAAGGAACACAAATTCAACAATATGTTTAAGAACCAAGAGGAAATGAAGAACCAAGAAGAAATGAAAAGTGATATCACTGCTATAAAGAATTCAATAGAAAGCATCAACAGTAGACTAGGAGAAGCAGAGGACTGCATCAGTGAACTAGAAGACAACGCAGAAAAAAAATACCCAAGTAGAGCAGCATCTAGCAAAAAAAAAAAAACCTTGAAAAACAATAGAAAAGCCTAAGGGAACACTGGGAAAACACAAAATGAAACAACATCAGCATAATAGGGGTACCAGAAGGAGAGGACACTGAGTGAGGAACAGAAAACCTGTTTGAAGAAATAATGACAGAAAAATTCCCTGATATGGGGAAGAAAAAACTCACACAAACCCAGGAAGCTCACAGAGTCCCAAACAAAAGGAACCCCAAAAGACCGATGCCAAGGCACATTATAATTAAATTGGCAAACACCAAGGACAAAGTAAAAGTCTTAAATGTGGCCAGAGAGACAGAAAGTTACCTACAAAGGACCCCCTATCAGACTAGCAACTGATTTTTCAACAGAAACACGTCAGGCCAGAAGGGAATGGAATGAAATAAACAAAGTCATGCAAAAGAAGGGTCTGAATGCAAGAATACTGTACCCAGCAAGGCTAGCAATCAAAATGGAGGGTGAAATCAGGAGCTTCACAGACAAAAAAGGACTAAGGGAGTTTATTACCACCAAACCAACAATGCAAGAAATGCTAAAAGGCTTGCTCTAAAAAGAAGAAATAGGAAACGAAGAAGGAACACAGGTGTAAAGAATAAAAAGGGCAACAAACAAGTACCTGTCAATAATAACTTTAAATGTAAATGGATTAAATGCCCCAATTAAAAGACATAGGGAAAGCTGAGTGGATAAGAAAACATGAATCATATATCTGATGTCTATAGGAAACCCACCTCAGAAAAGAGGACTCACACAGACAGATGGTGAAGGCATGGAAAAATATTTTTCAGGTGAATGGAAATGAAAAGAACAAAAAGTTGGGGTAATAATACTTATATCTGACAAATTAAATCTCAAAGTGAAGGACATAACAGGAGATAAGGAAGGCCACTTCATAATACTAAAGGTAGAAATCCAACAAAAAGAAATAACACTGGTAAACATATACGGACCAAATACAGGAAAACCCAAATACATCAAAAATCTTCCGGAGGATATCACAGGAGACATTGACAGCAATACAGTCATAGTAGGGGACTTTAATACCCCACTATCACCATTGGACAAATCCTCTAAACAAAAAAATCAACAAAGAAACATCAATCCTAAATGACTCACTAGACCAGATGGAATTAATTGGTATCTTCAGAACATTTCACCCCAAAGCCACAGAATATACATTCTTCTCAATTGCACATGGGTCATTTTCAAAGATAGACCACATATTGGGACACAAGCAAAGTCTCTTCAAATTCAAGAAGGTAGAAATCATATCAAGCATCTTCTCAGATCACAATGGCATAAAACTAGGAATCAACTACAATAAAACAATCAAAAAAATCAAACACCTGGAGACTAAATAGCATGCTATTAAACAATGACTGGGTTACCAGAGAGATCAAAGAAGAAATAAAAAGCACCATGGCAACAAACGACAATGAAAACACAACAATCCAAAATCTATGGGACACAATGAAAGCAGACTTGAGAGGGAAGTTCATAACTCTAAAAGTCTATAGCAAAAAAACAAGAAACAATGGTAATAAATTACCCAAACCTACAACTCAAAGAGAAAAAGAGCAATAAGAAAAGCCCAGGGTAAGCAGAAAGAAGTAAATTATAAAGATCAGAGTGGATATAAATTAAATAGAGACCAAAAAATCAATACATAAGAACAACAAAACCAAGAGGTGGTTCTTTGAAAGGATAAACCAGATTGATGAACCTATAGCCAGGCTCACCAAGAAACAAAGAGATAAACAAAATCAGAAATTTAAGAGGTGAACTATCAACCTCTCCCACAGAAATACAAATGATTATGAAAAAATACTATGAATAACTCTATTCCAACAAAATGGACAACCTAGGTGAAATGGACATATTCCTAGAAAAATACAAGCTCCCAAAGTTCAACCAAGAAGAATAAAAAAAACGTGAATAGGCCAATAATTATGGAAGAAATTGAAACAGTGATCAAAAATTTCCCAGCAAACTAAAGCCCTGGTCCAAACGTCTTTACAGGGAAGTTCTACCAAGCAGTCAAAAAAGAACTAAAACCTATCCTCCTCAGAATATTCCAAAAAACTCAAGAGGAAAGCACACTTCCAAACTCTTTCTATGAAGCCAGAATTACCCTAATTCCAAAACCAGATAAAGACAACACAAAAAAAAAGAGAGCTATACAGGCCAATAACCTTGATGAACATAGATGCTAAAATCCTCAACAAAATTCTACCAAATCAGATTCAGCAATACATTAGAAAGATCATACACCATGACCAACTGAGATTTATAACTGGGAAGCAAGGATGGCAAAATATCCACAAATCAATAAATGTGATACATCACATAAACTAACTGAGAGACAAAAATCACATAATTCTATCAATTGATGCAGAAAAAGTATTTGACACAATCCAACACCCTTTCTTCATAAAAACTATCAGCAAAGAGGGAATATTTTTTTTCAACATAATAAAAGCCCTATATGACAAACCTGGAGCCAACATCGTACTAAATGTGCAAAAACTAAACTCATTTCCCCTAAGAACAGGAACAAGACAAGGATGCCCACATTCACCACTCCTGTTCGACATAGTATTAGAAGTACTAGCCATAGCAATCAGACAAGAAGAAGAAATAAAAGTCATCCAAATTGGTAAAGAAGAAGTAAAACTGTCCTTATTCGCAGATGATGTACTATACACAGAAAACCCCAAAGACTTCATCAAAAAATTACTAGAGCTGGGGGAACCAAGATGTCAGCATAGGTAAACACCTAAACTGCTGCCTCGCACAACAATTTCAAAACTACAACTAAAAGACAAAACTGACATCATCCAGAACCACAGGAAGGCTGGCTGAGTGCAAATTCCACAACTAGAAGGAAAGAGGAAAGCACACTGAGACTCAGAGGAGCTACGGAAGTAAAGTGCAGAGGTACTGAGGTGTGTGCAAAACAACAATGAGGCATCACCTCACACCTTTCAAAATGGCTATCATCAACAAATCAACAAATGACAAGGAACCCTTCTTCACTGCTGGTGGGAATGCACACTGGTGCAGCCATTGTGGAAAACAGTATGGTGTTTCCTCAGAAATTTAAAAATGGAACTGCCATTTGACCCAGTAATACCACTTCTAGGAATATATCCAAAAAACCCCACAGAAACACCAATTAGAAACTATATATGCACCCCTGTGTTCATAGCAGCACAATTTACAATTGCTAAGATTTGGAAACAGCTTAAATTCCCATCAGCAGATGAGTGGATTAGAAAACTATGGTACATCTACACAATGGAATACTACACTGCTATAAATAGAAGGAATTCTTACCATTTTCAGCAGCATGGATGTAACTGGAGAGCATTATGCTAAGTGAAATAAGCCAGGCAGTGAAAGATAAATACCACATGATCTCACTCATTTATGGATAATAAAGAACATTATAACCTAATAAACAAAAAGATAGATACAGGGAAGATGGCAACAGGCAGGAAGGGAGGGAGGGAGAGAGTCTAAGAGAGTGAGGGAGCGATGGAGGAGTGTGTGGATGTGTGTGGTGTGTGTGTGTATGCGCTAGGGACAGTTAGATTCTGCAGGTCTTCCAAGGGGCTGCCAAACTGGGCAGTCTTAGACAGCGGAGCCTCGCTCCCAACGCAGATACTCCAAGGCAGCAAGTGTGGGGCCCAAAGACCACACCATCTTGAGAAGCAGAGCTGCTTGAGACTGGGATCCTGACCTCAGCACCACCCAGTCTGGTCTCAGATGCAAGCCAGGACCCTGCAGGCACTAGGGACAGAGACCTGCAACCACAGCTGCAGACCCACAGACACCAAGAATCCAGACATCCCGGCTGCAGATTTCTGTGAGTCACTGAGCTTATCCCCCTCACTGCAGGCTCGAGGGCAGCACCCTAATAACTGATAGACCTGCTCCTCACACTGGCCTCAGCGCTGCTACAGGAATTTGAGCCTTGGAGCATGCGCACGGGCCACAACACTGCTATAAGAATTTTAGCCTGGAAGCACACACAGGATCCACGGGGCATCTATAATAATTTGAGCCTGGGAATGCACATGGGCCGCACCGCCACTACAGGAATTTCAGCCTGGGATCACTCAGAAACAGGGAATCTGTTCCCCACAACACAATCGGGCAACCAAACCCTAAGCCCACCCAGGGCAGCAGTGCCACCTGACTTTGATTCTGGGCAAGTGCACATGGAAGTCTTTTTACCACAGCGCAGGATGGGACATCCTGCAGACACAGTGCTACTGTGAAACCCAGCCCCCCAAGCTGACCGGGACCCAAATTCTCTGGGCGGGAGACAACACTAAGAACCAGTGACTTGACCCTGTTTCTTATCGCGTGCACCTGGGATCCCTGACTCCCAGTGCATTCACACTAAGAGCCAGTGACTCCAATTCTTGGTGCATGCGCACACAGGGAACCTGATTCTCAGCAAGAGGCCACACGAAACAACAGAGACTCTGATACTCGACTCTTGGTGCAGACACAGGGGAACTCTGACTCCTGTCACGCGCTAGGGGACTCTGATTTTCAGAACATGCCAGCAGGGTCTCTGTTTCAGTGCGGTGCATGCAGGGTCCCTGATTCTAGATGCACACATAAGACCACACTGAGTGCTGGTAATGCTGACCCTGGGCGAGCCTGGTTCCCACCAAGCTACGGGAGCCACATGTCTTAGTGTCAGAGCACATCAGTGACACTCAGGTGATGCGAAGCCCTCACTACACAAGGCCCAGGCCCATGCATCTCAACATTTGAACCTTCTGGTGATAGTCAGAATGGGGAGATGACACAATTCCCAGAGCAAAGAAAATGAGGAGTCGCCAAGAAAGGAAATTAGTGAAATTGAAGCATGCAACATGACTGAAAAAGAATTCAGATTAATGGTCGTGTAATTCATACACCGGATGGGTGAGAAAATCAACAATCTATGAAAGAATCAGGAAGAAATAAAAAGTGATATAGCTACAGTCAAAAACACCATGGAAAGTTTCAACAGTAGACTACAAGAAGCAGAGGACCGAATTAGTGAGTTAGAAGATAAGGTACAGAAACAAGCTCAATCTGAACAGCAACTGGAGAAAAAAATTAATAAGCAAGAAGAGAGCCTAAGGGAGCTTTGGGACAACATGAAACGAAGTAACATATGTATACTAGGGCTGCCAGAAGGACAAGAAGAGCAGCAAGGATTAGAAAATCTATTTGAAGAAATAATAACAGAAAACTTCCCATATATAGGGAAGAAAAAAGTTACACAAGTACAGAGAGTCCCAAGCAAGATCAATCCCAAAAGACCCACACCAAGACACGTCATAATTTCAATGGCAAATGTTAATGACAAAGAGAGAATCTTAAAGCTGCAACTGACAGACAGAGAGTTACCTACAAAGGAACCCCCATCAGATTATCAAATGATTTTTCAACAGAAACACAGCAAGCTAGAAGGGAATGAAAGGAGTTATACAAAGTGTTGCAAAGGAAAGGACTGAATCCAAGAATACTCTATCCAGCAATACTATCAATCAAAATTGAAGGTGAAATCAGGAGCTTCACAGACAAAAAAAAAAAAAAAAGGCTAAGGGAGTTTATCACTACCAAACCAGCAATGCAAGAAATGCTAAAGGGAATGTTGTAAAAAGAAGAAATAAAAAGGTAAGAAGGAACACAGGCAAAAAAATAGATATGACTACAAACAAGTACCTTTCAGTAATAACTTTAAACGTAAATGGACTAAATGCTCCAATCAAAAGACATCAAGTGGCTGAATGGATAAAAAAAAACACGACCCATATATATGCTGTCTACAAGAGATCCACCTCAGAAGAAGGGACTCACACAGACTGAAAGTGAAGGGATGGAAAAATATCTTTCAGGCAAATGGAAATGAAAAAAAAGCTGGGGTAGCAATACTTATATCTCACAAAATAGACCTCAAAGTGAAGGCCACAACAAGAGATAAGGAAGGCCACTTCATAACACTAAAGGGATCAATACAACAACAGGATATAACCCTGATAAACATATATGCACCCAATGCAGGAGTACCCAAATACATAAAAAACCTCCTGGAGGATATCAAGGGAGAGGTGGAAAACAATACAATCATAGGAGGGTACTTTAATACACCACTGACATCACTGGATAAATACAAAAATCAGCAAAAAAAAGAGCAATCCTAAATGACTCACTAGATCAGATAGAGTTAACTGACATCTTCAGAACATTTCACCCCAAAACCATGGAATATAAGTTCTTCTCAAGTGCACATGGGACATTTTCAAAAACAGACCACATATTGAGTCAAAAGCAAGTCTCCCCAAATTCAAGAAGATTGATATCATACCAAGCATCTTCTCAGACCACAATGGCATAATATTAGAAATAAACTACAATAAAAACAATCCAAAAAACTCAAACACTTGGAAGCTGAATAGCATGCTATTACCTAATGATTGGGTTTCCAATGATATCAAAGAAGAAATAAAAAAACATCCTGGAAGCTAATGACAGTAAAAACACAACAATCCAAAATCTATCATACACAATGAAAGCAGTCAGAGAGGGAAGTTTATAGCTCTACAGGCCTACCTCAAAAAACAAGAAAAAATGATAGTAAATCATCTAACTCTACAACTCAAAGAAGTATAAGAAGACCGAAAAAATGGCAGCAGAATAGACAGGCATGTCCCGAGCCTTGTCCTGGAGCAGAAAGAAAGAACAGCTGAGGTTCACAAGGGGAGTGTTGTTGGTGAGTTAAGGGACAACTATATTCCAGGAGAAGGTGAGGGACTGCTGGACAGGATTCCCCTGACTGGGCAGCCCCCACTGCTGCTGGGTTCCCTCCCAGAGCCATCAGCTTGGACGCAGAGACCGCTCCATCTTGACGACCAAAGTGGATGTTATTGGATGCCTGAAAATCTACAACTGCGGCACCCACCAAACAGCTGCGAACCTCAGAACCCCGGTCCCCAATTGGCGCAAACACGCGGATTCAGAGGAGCCCTACATTCCACCATGGAAAAATCAGATTTCGCCTGGGATAAGGCAAGAGCGAACTATATAACCAGACATCCGGAGAAGAGAGACCCTGGGGAGACTAAGAAACAGCCCGCATATGAAAGAAAAGCAGGCATCACCAGAAAATGAAGTAAACAAAATGGAGGCAAGCAACCTGGCAGAGAAAGAATTCACAGAAATAGTCATAAGGTGCCTGAAAAGAATGGAAGAAAATTTGACAATATGAGAAAGAAGCAAGAGGAAATGAAGAACAAAGAAGAAATGAAAAATGACATTGCTGCTGTAAAGAACTCAATAGAAAGCATCAAGAGTAGACTAGAAGAAGCAGAGGACCGCATCAGTGAGCTAGAAGACAAGGTGGGAAAAAATCCCCAAGTAGAACAGCTTCTAGAAAAAAAAATTAAAAAGGAGGAGAAGAGCCTAAGGGAATTTTGGGAGAACACGAAACAAAACAACATCCGCATAATAAGGGTTCCAGAAGAAGAGGAAACTAAGCAAGGAATAGAAAACCTGTTTGAAGAAATAATGACAGAAAACTTCCCTGATATAGGGAAGAAAGAACCCACACACACCCAAGAAGCTCACAGAGTCCCAAGCAAAATGAACCCCAAAAGACCGAAGCCAAGGCACATAATAATTAAATTGGCAAAGACCAATGACAAATTAGAATCCTAAAAGCTGCCAGAGAGAGAAAGAAAGTAACATACAAAGGAACCCCCATCAGACTAGCAATTGAATTCTCAATAGAAACTCATCAGGCCAGAAGGGAATAGAATGAAATATACAAAGTCATGCAAAGGAAGGGTCTGAATCCAAGAATACTGTACCCAGCAAAGCTATCAATCAAAATTGAAGGTGAAATCAGGAGCTTCACAGACAAAAAAGGACTAAGGGAATTTATAACCACCAAACCAGCAATGCAAGAAATGCTAAAGGGTCTGCTGTAAAAAAAAAAAAAAAAAAAAAAAAAAAAAAAAAAAAAAAAAAAAAGAAAGAAAGAAATAGGAAGCGAAGAAGGAGCACAGGGATAAAGAATAAAAATGGCGACAAATAAGCATCTATCAATAATAACTTTAAATGTAAATGGATTAAATGCCCCAATTAAAAGACATAGGGTAATGGATTGGATAAGAAAACAAGACCCATATATCTGCTGTCTACAAGAAACATACCTCAGAAAATAAGACACACACAGACTGAGGGTGAACGGATGGAAAAAGATATTTCAGGAGAATGAAAATGAAAAAAAAAAAAAAACCTGGTGTAGCAATACTTATATCTGACAAATTAGATCTCAAAGTGAAGGACATAACAAGAGATAAGGAAAGCCACTTCATAATACTAAAGGGAGCAATCCAATAAGAAGAAATAACTCTGGTAAACATATACTCACCCAATACAGGAACACTGAAATATATATAAAAAATAAACTCCTGGAGGATATCAAGGGAGAGATTGACAGCAATACAATCATAGTAGGAGACTTTAATACCCCACTATCACCATTGGACAAATCCTATAAACAAAAAATCAACAAAGAAACATCAATTCTAAATGACTCACTAGACTAGATGGAATTAATTGACATCTGAATGTTTCACCCCAAAGCCACAGAATATACATTCTTCTCAAGTGCACATGGGTCATTTTCAAAGATAGATCATATGTTGGGTCACAGGCAAAGTATCTTCAAATTCAAGAAGATAGAAATCATAACAAGGATCTTCTCAGATCACAATGGCATAAAACTGGAAATCAACTACAATAAAAAAAAATCAAACCCATGGAGACTAAACAGCATGCTATTAAAAAATGACTGGGTTACCAGAGAGATCAAGGAAGAAGTAAAAACATCATGGCAAAAAATGACAATGAAAACACAACAATCCAAAATTTATGGAACACAGCAAAAGCAGTCGTGAGAGGGAAGTTCATAGTTCTACAGGCCTATTGCAAAAAACAAGAAACAATGGTAATAAATTACCTAACACTACATCTCAAAGAGAGTGACAAGAAAAGCCCAGTGTAAGCAGAAGGAAGGAAATAATAAATATCAGAGCGGAGATAAATGACATAGAGACCAAAGAAACAATACAAAAGATCAACAAAACCAAAAGCTGGTTCGTTGAAAGGATAAAGAAGATGGATGAACCTAAGCTAGGCTCACCAAGAAGCAAAGAGAAAGGATCCAAATAAACAAAATCAGAAATGAAAGAGGTGAAATAACAACAGACCCCACCAAAATGCAAAGGATTGTTAAAAAACAAAAATACTATGAACAACTCTATTCCAAAAAACTGGACAACCTGGAGGAAATGGACATATTCCTAGAAAAATATAACCTTCCAAAACTCAATCAGGAAGAATCTAAACAGCTCAATAGGGCAGTATCTATGGAAGAAATTGAAGCAGTCATCAGAAAGCTTCCGGTAAACAAAAGCCCGGGGCCTGACGGCTTCACAGGAGAGTTTTACCAAACATTCAAGGAAGAACTAAAACATATTCTCCTCAGACTATTCCAAAAAATTCAAGAGGTTGGAACACTCCCAAGCTCCTTCTATGAAGCCAGCATCACCCTGATACCAAAACCAGAAAATGACAACACAATGAAAGAGAATTATAGGCCAATATCCCTCATGAATATAGATGCCAAAATCCTCAACAAAATTCTAGCAAATCGGCTCCAACAGTACATCAGAAAAATCATACACCATGAACAAGTAGGATTTATCCCAGGAATGCAAGGATGGTACAATATCTGCAAATCAATAAACGTGATACATCACATAAACAAATTGAGAGATAAAAATCACATAGTCATATCAATTGATGCAGAAAAAGCATTTGACACAATCCAACACCCTTTCTTGATAAAAACTCTCAGCAAGGTGGGAATAGAAGGATCATACCTCAACATAATAAAAGCCTAATATGACAAACACACAGCCAACATCATACTCAGTGGGCAAAAACTAAAACCATTTTCCCTAAGAACAGGAAAAAGACAGGGATGCCCACTCTCTCCACTCCTGTTCAACATAGTATTGGATGTATTAGCCATTGTAATCAGACAAGAAGAAGAAATAAAAGCATCCAAATTGTAAAAGGAGAAGTAAAACTGCCCTTATTTTCAGATGACATGATACTATACATAGAAAACCCTAAAGACTCCATCAAAAAATTCGTAGACTTAATAAATGAATTCAGCAATGTAGCAGGATACAAAATTAATGCCAAGAAATCTATGGAATTTCTATACACTAATAGTGAACTTACAGAAAGAGAGACTAAAAAAGCAATCCCATTTACCATCGCACCAAAATAATTAAGATACCTAGGAATAAACTTAACTAAGGAGGTAAAAGACCTCTACACAGAAAACTACAGGACACTGAAAAAAGAGATAGAGGAAGATGTAAACAGATGGAAGAACATACCATGTTCATGTATTGGTAGAATAAACATCATCAAAATGTCCATACTACCCAAAGCAATCTGTAGATTCAATGCAATCCTCATTAAAACACCATCAGCATATTTCACAGACCTAGAACGAAGTTTCCAAAAATTCATCTGTTATAAAAAAAGACCTCGAATAGCTGCAACAATCCTGAGACAGAATAAAATAGGTGGGATCTCAATACCAGATATCAAGCTGAATTACAAAGCCACTGTTCTTAAAACAGCCTGGTATTGGCACAAGAACAGACATATAGATCAATGGAATAGAATAGAGAATCCAGAAATTGACCCAAACCACTATGCTCAATTCATATTCGACAAAGGAGGCATGAACACAAAATGGAGTCAAGACAGTCTCTTCAATAAATGGTGTTGGGAAAATTGGACAGATACATGCCAAAAAAAAAAATGTCCACCAACTTACACCATATACAAAAATAAACTCAAAATGAATACTGCACTTGGAAACCATAAAAATACTAGAGGAATCCATAGGCAATGGAATCTCTGACATATGCCAAAACAATTTCTTCACTGATACTGCTCCTAGGGCAATGGAAACTAAAGAGAAAATAAACAAATGGGACTACATCAAAATAAAAAGCTTTTGCACAGCAAAGGAAACCATCAACAAAACAATAATAAAGCCCACTGCATGGGAGAACATATTTGGCAATGTTATCTCCAATAGGGGTTTAATCACCAACATTTACAGGGAACTCATACAACTTAACAAAAGGAAGATAAACAATCCAATAAAAAAAAAAATGGGCAACGGAACTAAATAGATACTTTTCACAACAAGACAGAAGGAAGGTCAAGAGACATTTGAAAACATGCTCAAAGTCACTAATTATCCGAGAGATGCAAATCAAAATGACAATGCGGTACCATCTCACACCTGTCAGAATTGCTATCATCAACAAATGAACCAACAACAAGTGCTGGCGAGGATGGGGAGAGAAAGGAACCCTCGTGCACTGCTGGTGGGAATGCAGACTGGTGCAGCTACTGTGGAGAACAGTATGGAGTTTCCTCAAAAAACTAAAAATGGAACTCCCATTTGACCTAGTAATCCCACTTCTAGGAATATATCCCAAGAAGCTAGAAACACCAATCAGAAACAATATATGCACCCCTCTGTTCATAACATTACAATTCACCATAGCTAAGATTTGGAAACAGCCTAGGTGCCCATCAGCAGATGACTGGGTCAGAAAACTATATTACATCTGCACAATGGAATACTATGCTCTGATAAAAAAGGAAGAATTTATTACCATTTACAGCAGCATGAATGGAACTGGAGAGTATTATGTTAAGTGAAATAAGCCAGTCAGAGAAAGATAAATAGCACATGATCTCACTCATTTACAGAATATAATGAACAACATAAAATGATGAACAGGGACAGATCCAGAGACGGAGAAGCATCAATCAGATTGTCGAACTTCAGAGGGAAGGTAGGAGATGGTGGAGGTAAGGGGGAGAGATCAACCAAAGGAATTGTATGCATGCACATAAGACTAACCAATGGACACGGACACCAGGGGGGTGAGGGCATGAGTGGGTGGGAGTTGGGGTTTAATGGGGAGATGAGGACACATATGTAATACATTAATCAATAAAGAAATTAAAAAATTGAAAAAAAGATAGATACAGAGGAAGAAGCATCGAACAGGCTGTCAAATTACAGCTGGAAGGCTGGGGACTGTTGGGGGTGGTAAGAGATCAACTGAAGGACTTGTATGCATGCATATAAGCATATCCAATGGACACAAGACATTAGGGGTGTGGGATGAGGCCATGTGCCAGGGTGTAAGGAAAAAGGAGACATATATACTACTATCTATCTAATTAAAGAGTAATATGCAAATTAACTATCACTCTGCTACACCCACAAGCCAAGCCCACCAGCCATGCCCACCAGCCAATCAGGAGCAAATATGCAAATAAGCCCAACCAAGATGGCTGCAGCCACAGAGAGCAGGAGGGAGGCTTGGGTTTCCCCGGCAATGGAGGAAGCCAAGCTTTCCACCTGCCCTTGTCGGCCTAGGCCTCCACTCAAGGCTACAAAGTTTCAATGATAGAAGATACATAAATCCAATCAGAAATGGTGGCAGCCTCAGAGCTGGAAGAGCAGAAGGCTAGGGTTGCCCCGGGCGATGGAGGAAGCCAAGCTTTCCACACACCCTGGCTGGCCCAGGCATCTTCTTAAAGCTACAAAGTTTCAATTATAGAAGATACATAAATCCCAAGAGAAATGGCTGCCGCCATGGAGCAAGCAGAAGGCTTGGCTCCGCTCCAGGCTACAAAGTTTCAATTGTAGAAGATAAATAAACCCCAGATACCAGGGCCTCTGCTCAGGTCACCAGGGGCGTGGCCGGCCTGTAAACCACCACAGGCCCCTCAGCTAGGCTGCCTCACATCCCAAGGGAACCCCCACCCTGATCTGGGACATCCCTCAGGACAAACCAGCTGGCGCCTACCAGTGCACCAGGCCTCTATCCTATTTAATAAAAGAGTAATATGCAGATTGACCATCACTCCAACACACAAGATGGCTTCCCCCATGTGGTCAAAGATCCTGCCCCCATGTGGACAAGATGGCCGCCACAAGATGGCCAGCAGGGGAGGGCATTTGGGAGGGACCAGGCCTGCAAGGGAGGGCAGTTGTGGGCGATAGGCCAGAAGGGGAGGGCAGTTAGGAGGGACCAGGCCTGCATTGGACGGCAGTTGGGGGCGATCAAGCCTGCAGGGGAGGGCAGTTAGGGGTGACCAGGCCTGCAGGGGAGGGCAGTTAGGGTTGACCAGGCCTGCAGGGGAGGGCAGTTAGGGGCAAACAGGCTGGCAGGGGAGTGGTTAGGGGATGATCAGGTTGTCAGGCAGAATTGGTTAGGGACAATCAGGATGGCAGGCCGGCCTGCAGTTTGGAGCCAGCAGTCCTGGATTGTGAGAGGGATGTCCGACTGCCCGTTTAGGCCCGATCCCACCAGGATCTAGCCTAAACGGGCAGTCGGACATCCCTCGAGGGGTCCCAGATTGGAGAGGGTGCAGGCTGGGCTGAGGGACACTCCCCTCCCCCGTGTACGAATTTCGTGCACCAGGCCTCTAGTTTGTAATACTTTAAACAACAAAAAAAGAAAAAAAGTGAAATAGTTGTTTGTTCAGATTCAGCACTGTGTTGACATTCCCAGCAATCCACTGCTCCTCTGTGTCATACGCCACAATCTTGGTTTCAGGCAGGTGTGATCAATCTGCCTACTTTGTTTTTCTGCCTGCTTTCAGTGGTATTTACACAAGCGTCTATTGTGACATGGACTCTAGTTGAAAGTGTTTCTGTATTAGTTTTGTGACCAAATGGACCCTCATCCAAGTCCCTGAGGGCTCCCTGTGGGTATTTAGAATCTTTGTTTCCCTGCCAAGCTCAAAGCTGGATGTGGCTGCATTGCTAGGAGGGTTCTGGTCTTCAGGACAAAAATGTCTGTTCAGGGTTGGAGGGATCAGACTGTCCCAGAGCTGGCTTCCTGACCATCTCTCTCTATTTTGTTCCCAGCTTCCAACAAAACACCTTCTCCTGCACTGTGGCCTCAGTGAATGTTTGTAATTGAAAGATCCTATGCACTGGTTTAGTGAATAAAAGCAAGGAAATGATAAAGACAGAGCAACCACACCATTGCACGTC
This sequence comes from Ia io, assembly GCA_025583905.1. NCBI lineage: Eukaryota > Metazoa > Chordata > Mammalia > Chiroptera > Vespertilionidae > Ia > Ia io. Next base: position 62,610,885 of record JAJQQW010000001.1, read on the forward strand.
TCTCTCCCTGCAGCACTGCATGGCCAGTGCAAAACTTCAGGCTGTCTTTCTGGTTCAGCCTCCCACATCTGTGGGCTTAGATCTAGAGTCCCCTGCTTCCAGCAGCTCTGTGGACCTGCTTCCATAGTTGAGCACTACACTGTCCCCAAGGGATACCAATTTGGTGTAGCACAGTCTCCTTCTGATACTCTAGTCCCGGCTGCATGCATTTCACTCTCCAGCTCAGATCCCTGATCCCACCTCTCTCCAGACAACCTCTGACCTTTCCATCTAAGGATTGTCTCACCAGCTGTGTTTAATTCATCAATTCCTGGTGGATGTTATTTAATTCAGCTGTTTCTTCTATCTGCTCTGTATGAAGGCCCAGGATCCATCCGCCTTTCCAGCCATCATTTTGTCTCCCCCTGGACAAACTTTTTAGGAGCCTGCAGTTGGAGAGGCTAGAGTCTCAGTGTTCATGGGTTCACATCCGAGGAAGCTGGTACCTGTCCAGTGTGGATGTAGGGTCCTGGGTCGTGTCTGAGGTCTTCCCGGGTGGAGGTTGCGTTGGGCTCCCAGTCACAGTTGCTCTCCCCTTCAAGATGACACACACACCCCACACATCCACACACTCCCCTTTCGCTCTCTCACTTACTCATACTCTCTTCCTCACTGCCGTTCTGTTGGCCGCCATCATGGATCTTTCTCTCTTTGTTTCTTGATGAGTCTGGATAACAGTTTATCAATTTTGTTTATCCTTTCAAGGAACTGTCGCTTGGTTTCATTTCTTTTTTTGTATTTTTTTTTAGTCTATTTTATTCATTTCTGCTCCATCCTTATTTCCTTCCATTTACTCTGGGCTTTTCTTGTTTTTCTCTTTCGAGTTCTTTAAGTTGTAGGGATAAATAGTTTATTGCTGATTTTTCTTGGTCATTGAGGTAAGCCTGTAGTGCTAGGAACTTCCCTCTCAGGACTGCTTTTGCTGTGTCCCAGAGATTTGGGGTTGTTGTGTATTCATTTTCATTTGTTTCAAGGAAGTCTTTGATTTCTTTCTTGATCTCATTGATAAATCATTCATTGCTAAATAACATGCTATTTTGCCTACATGTGTTTGAATGTTTTGGGGTGTTTTTGATGTAGTTGATTTCTAATATTATGTCATTGTGATCTGAGAAGATGCTTGATATGATTTAAACTAGGGGCCTGGTGCACAAAGTTTGTGCACTGGTGGGGGGGTGTTCCTCAGCCTGCCCCCTCTCGCAGACTTGGAGCCCTCAGGATATGTCCTACTGATGGCTTAGGCCTGCTCCCATGTCTTGCCTCCCTTTGTGGGAGGCGACCGAGCTGATCAGGGAAAGGCACCAGCCCCATCACCCCGCTGCTGCAGCCACTGCCAGTCACCTCAGCCATCAAGGTGTTTTCATCAACACGGACTCCAGTCCCTTCACCATGAAAAAATGACAACTTTCTTTAGGCATTTTCAAGATGTGTCTTTCATAGGATATGACATTTCTTTCTTTCTTTCTTTCTTTCTTTTTTTTATCCTCACCTGAGGATATGTTTCCATTGATTTTTAGAGAATGTGAAAGATAAAGGGAAAGAGAGAAACATTAAAGTGAGAGGAACACTTTGATTGTTTGCCTCCTGCATGAGCCCTGACCTGGGCCCCAGCCAGGGAGGAGCCTGCAACCTAGGTACATGCCCTTGATCAGAACTGAACCGGGACCCTGCGGTCAGCAAGCCTAGGCATTATCAACTGAGCCAAACCAGCTAAGGAAGGATATGACATTTCTTAGCACTCCAGCAGCAGACCCTCGTTTTTTTTCCCTAGGCGTGTGGTGGACAAGCTTTAGATCACCTTTTTGGATTCTTATACCCAAGTTACTAAGAATATTACCAGTGGTATACAGGGAGTTTAGCCAATGAGCGGTCAGAAAAGGTGTTTCCTCTGTAGTTCACACCTATCGCCTCCAATCTCCGGCTCCACCCCTGCCAAGGCTTAAAGCCTCGGGGACTGGGCAGGGGCCCCCAGATCCCTCCAATCGCGGGCTCTGCATCTGCACAGGCTCCAAGCCTCTGGCCGAGGTTTGGGGCCTGGGCAGGGGCCCACCAGCTCCCTTCAATCACCTGCTCTGCCCCTGCCTAAGACCAAAGTCACTGGCTGAGGCTGGGGGCCTGGGCAGGGGCCCTACAGCTCCCTCTGATCATGGGCTCCACCCCTGCCCAGGCCTGAAGCCTCTGGCCAAGTTTTGGGCCTGGGCAGGGGCCCCCAGCTCCCTCTGATCCCTGGCTCCACCCCTGACAAGGCCTAAAGCCTCGGGGCCGGGGCCCCCTAGCTCCCTCCAATCACTGGCTCCACCCCTTCCCAGGCCCCAAACCTCTGGCCAAGGTTTGGGGCCTGGGAAGGGGCCCCCCAGCTCCCTCTGATTGCTGGCTCCACCCCTGCCCAGGAGCCCCCTGGCTCAGGCCCTTCCCAGGTTGCCCAGGACCCATGCGGGTCCTACCTCGGAGTGACCTGGGTGCTGAGAAAGTTCCCAGGACCCAGGCTGCTGGGTTCCTACGTATGCAAATTAACCTCCATCTTTGTTGGGTTAATTTGCATACTCACTATGATTGTCTGTGGGCATAGCGGAGGTATGGTCAATTTACATGTTTGTCTATTATTAGGTACTAGAGGCCTGGCGCACGAATTCGTGCATGGGTGGGGTCCCTCGGGAATCGGGCTGAAACCTGCAGTCCAACACTACCTGCTGCTCCTGCCTGCTGCTCCCACTCATCCCGGCCCTGCTGCATCTGCCGCGGGCTCATGTCCGGTCAGTCGATTGGGAGAGTCTCACGCTGCTGCAGCAGTGCAAGCCAGCCATGAGCCCTGCGTCTGGCACCCGCCTGGGGGGGGGGTGAGGCGCAATGGGCTGCAGTGCCCGAGGACGACTTCCAGGAGACCAGCAGAGCTGTCGGGTTCATGCTGACAGCACCGGTCCCTCGGTGCCTGTTCTCTGGAGATTGTATCTGCAGGAATACTGAGGGAGGGAGTAGCTGCCACCCGACTGATGAGCCACCAGAATGGACCAGTCAGCTGAGTGGCGCGCCCACTGTGGGAGCACAATGACCACCAGGGAGCAGGTCCTGCATTTCAAGTCTGCCCCCTCATGGTCAGTGCATGTCAACATGACTGGTCGTTTGATTGCCTAGGCTTTTATATATATAGATGAACTTCTTGAACTTGTAGAGACTTATTTTGTCTCCTAACATGTGACCTATCTTTGTGAATGATCCATATGCACTTGAGAAGAATGTATATTCTGCTGCTTTGGAGTGAAATGTTCTATAAATGTCAATTAAATCCATCTGATCCAGTGTGTCCTACAGAGTCTCTGTTTCCTTGTTAACTTTTTGTCTGAAAGATCTATCCAATGAAGTCAGCGGGGTGTTAAAGTTCCCTACTATAACTATATTGTTTTCAATCTCTTCCTTAAATTTCTCCAGAATTTTTTTTTAATATATATTTAGGTGCTCCTATATTGGGTGCATATATGTTTACCACGGTTATATCCTCTTGTTGGATCGATCACTTTAATATTATATATTGACCTTTATTGTCTCTTGTGATGGCCTTCATTTTGTATTCTATTTTGCCAGATATGAGTATTGCTACTCCAGATTTTTATTCTTTTCCATTTGCATGGAAATTTTCTTTCCATCTCTTCACTGTCATCCTGTGTGTGTCTTTTGCTTTTAGGTGGGTCTCTTATAGACAGCATGTAGTTGGGTCATGTTTTTGTATCCATTCAGATACCCTGTTCCTTTCAATTTGAGCATTTAGTCCATTCACACAGGGCTATTATTGATAGGTACTTATTTATTGCCATTTTAATTCTGTATGTCTAGGTTTCTCTCTCTGTTTCTTCTTCTCATTACAGCAGTCCCTTCAGCATTTCAGCATTTCTTATAATGCTGGCTTGGTCGTGATGTACTCCTTTAGCTTTTTTTTTTTTTTTTTGTCTGTGAAGCTCATTATTTGACTGACTATTTTCAATGATAACCTTGGTGGATATAGTAATCTTGGTTTCAATTACATTGAGTACTTCATGCCATTTCCTTCTGTCTTGTAGAGTTTCTGATGAGGAATTAAGTGTCATCCTTATAGGAACTCCTTTGTAGGTAGCAGTTTGCTTTTATCTTGCTACCTTTAAGATTCTCTCTTTGTCTTTAATTTTTGGCATTTTAATTATAATGTGTCTTGGCATGGGCCTGTTTGGGTTCTTCTTGCTTGGTTTTCTCTGTGCCTCCCAAACTTGTGTGACTTTTTCCTTTACCAGCTGAGGGAAGTTTTCTGCCATTATTTCTTCAAATATGTTTTCTATCCCTTTCTCCCATTCTGCCTCTTCTGGCACTCCTGCTATGCTAATATTGTTACATTTCACATTGTCCCACAACTCCCTTAAGCTGTCCTCCTGTTTTGTAATTGTTTTTTCTTTTTATCTGATTGTGTGATTTTTTTCAACCCTGACTCTAATTCACTGATTCGATCTTCAGCTTCCCCTAATCTGCTGTATATTCCTTCCAATGTGTTCTTTAGTTGTGTTATGTCATTCTTTATTTCAGACTGTTCTGTTTTCGTAGTTACTATGTCTTTTTTTTATTCTGTTGAGCATCATTACCATCATTACTCTGAACTCTGTTTCAGATAAATTTCTTATCTCTGTTTCATTTGTCCTTCTTCTAGAGAATTCTCTAGTATTTTCATTTGTTTTTTTTTTTTTCTTTGTCTCCTCATTTTGGCTGTCTGTTTGAATTTGTAGGTATATATTAGGTAGATCCTCTACGCCTCTCAATCTCTAGTGCAGGACAGTGTCAAACAATGTTATTGACTAATTAGATAAGGCAAAGACTCAAAGCCTCCAGAGTCCATCTCTGCCTACAGGCTGATAGGATTCAGATTTAAATTGCACCTCCCCCACCCAGGCAATGGTCCTCAGTTGTGGGGAGAGTTTTTTTTTTTTTTTTAAACAGTAGTGCAGTTGCTTCTGCCTAGAGGATAATTGTTATTTTTAGTCTCTTAAGTGGTTTCAGGGCAAGGTGTTTTCCAATAGAGTGGGTCATCTCTCTCCCCGACTCCAGGCAAGGAAAATGTCCATGTGGGAAAGATGTCCTCTGTTGTGTGAGGGAATGAGTCATCCCAGGAATCTGGGGGTATATGCCTTCTGAGCTCTAACCCATGAGTCCCCAACCCTGGCTTCTGCTCACACAGTTCCAGTCCACTCTGCCCTCCTGCTGGAGCTCCAGATGGGTGGCTCCACAGGGAATTTTGTGCATTGGCCCTTTAAGAAGGTCCCTGAATTTTTATCCATCACTCCCTGGCAGACAGCAACCCTGCTGCTTTTCACAGCACCTTCTCAGTTCTGGTGCTCTCTGCTGGGGGCCCAACTTGGGAATTAGATCCAAGAGTTCTCAGTGGCAACACCCCACAGCTGAGATATCTCTGTGGAACTTCAGTTGCTGTCTGTGGGCCCCTGGCCAGCCCTTTGGCACCTCCACCCCTCCTACCAGTTTCAAAGTGGTCTCCACTTTTGGTCCTCGGGTATCAGGGTTCTCTCCTGCCAGTCTTCATTTAAGTATTCAGGAAGTGGTTCTGTATTTTAGTTGTAATTCCTATTTGTTCCTGGGAGCATGTCCATGTAGCATCCACTTACTCCACTGCTATTTTTAATCTCTTGTATTTGTTTATTGTTCCAAATAGTTTTTATTGGAATATTTAGGGTTCTCTATATACAGTATCTGGTTGTTTGCAAAAGTGACAGTTTGACTTCTTCATTCTTTATTTCCATGCATTTATTTCTTTCTCTTGTCTTGTTGCTCTAGCTAGGACTTCCAGCACTATGCTGAATGAGAGTGATGAGAATGGACATCCTTATCTTGTTCCTGATCTTAGAGGAAAAGCTTTCAGTTTTTCACCATTGAGAATGATTTTAACTGAGGGTTTATCATATATGGCCTTTATTATGCTGTGGTTCTTTCCTTCTATTCCTATTTCACTGATTGTTTAATCATAAATGGATGTTGTATCTTATCAAATGCTTTTTCTGCATCTACTGATAAGATCATATGAATTTTAACCTTTCTTTTGTTAATGTGATGTATTACATTGATTGATTTGAGAATGTTGAACCATCCTTGTGTGCCTGGAATGAACTCCATTTGATCATAATGTGTTATTTGTTTTATATAGTTGTATTTGATTTGCTAGTATTTTGTTTATGTTTTTTGTGTCTGTATTCATCAGAGATATTGTTCTATAGTTTTCTTTTTTTATATTAATTTGCCAGGTTTTGCTGTCAGGGTTTTAGAAGTCTCATAGAATGTGTTAGAGAGTATTTCCTCTTCTAAAGTTTTTTTAGAAATGTTTGAGAAGGATAGGTTTTTAATTTTCTTTGAACATCTTGTAGAATTCACTGATGAAGCCATCTGGGTGTGGAATTGTGTTTTTTGGGAGGTTTTTGATGGATGTTTCAATTTCCTAACTGCTGATCAGCCCATTTGGACTTCCAATTCTTCATGATTTAGTCTATGAAGGTTATATATTCTTAGGAACTTAGCCATTTCTTCTAGGATATTGAATTTGGTGGCATAAAGTCTTTCATAATATATATTTGAAGTCTGTGGTAACTTTTCTCTCATTTCTGATTATTTTTATAAGGGTATTTTCCATTTTTTCCTCAGTTAGTCTCACCATGGGTTTGTCAATATTATTAATATTTTCAAAATACCACTTCTTTGTTTTAATAGTTTTTTGTACAGTATTTTTGTTCTCTATTTCATTTTAATCTGCTCTAAATTTTATTGTATTCTTTCTTCGGTTGACTTTGTGTTGCTTTTGTTCTTCTTTTCCTAGTTCATTTTTTTAAATTTTATTTTATTGTTCAAAGAATTACATAAAGTAGTACCATATATTGACATTTTTCCCTCACTGACCTTCTCCCAGCCTCCCCTACCTGTGTCACATGTCCTCATCCCACCCCACCCCCAGTGTCTTGTGTCCATTGGTTGTGCTTATATGCATGCATACAAGTCCTTCAGTTGATCACTTTCCTTCCTCCTCACCTCCACAACATTCCCCAGCCTACCCTCTGTAATTTGAGTCTGTTCGATACTTCACTGCCTCTGTATCTATCTTTTTATTTATCAGGTTATAATGTTTTTTATTTTCCATAAATGAGTGAGATCATGTGGTATTTTTCTTTCATTGCTTGGCTTATTTCACTTAGCATAATGCTCTGCAGTTCCATCCATGCTGCTGCAAATGGTACGAATTACTTCTATTTTATAGCAGTGTATTATTCCATTGTGTAGATGTACCACAGTTTTTTAATCCACTCATCTGCTGATGGGCACTTAGGCTGTTTCCAAATCTCAGCTATGGTGAATTGTGCTGCTATGAACATAGGGGTGCATATATCCTTTCTGATGGGTGTTTCTAGTTTCCTGGGATATATTCCTAGGAGTGGGATTACTAGGTCAAATGGGAGTTCCATTTTTAGTTTTTTGAGGAAACTCCATAGAGGCTACACCAGTCTGCATTCCCACCAGCAGTGCACGAGGGTTCCTTTTTCTCCACATCCTTGCCAACACTTGTCATTTGTTGATTTGTTGATGATAGCCATTCTGACAGGAGTGAGATGGTACCGCATTATCATTTTGATTTGCATCTCTCAGATAATTAGTGACTTTGAGCATGTTTTCATATGTCTCTTGGTCTTCCTTCTGTCTTCTTTCAAAAAGTTTCTATTTAGGTCCGTTGCCCATTTTTTTATTGGATCATTTATCTTCCTTTTATTAAGTTGTATGAGTTCCATGTAAATGTTGGAGATTAAAACTTTATCAGTGATAACATTTGCAAATATATTCTCCCATACAGTAGGCTTTTTTGTTGTTTTATTGATGGTTTCTTTTGCTGTGAAAAAGCTTTTTATTTTCATGTAGTCCCATTTGTTTATTTTCTCTTTAGTTTCCATTACCCTAGGAGCAGTAACAGTGAAGAAATTGCTTCAACATATGTCTGAGATTTCTCTGCCTGTGGATTCCTCTAGTATTTTTATGGTTTCCTATCTTATGTTTAAGTCCTTTATCAATTTTGAGTTTATTTTTGTGTATTGTGTAAGTTGGTGGTCTAGTTTCAATTTTTTGCATGTGTCTGTCCAATTTTCCCAACACCATTTATTGAAGAGACTGTCTTGACTCCATTGTATGTTCATGCCTCCTTTATCAAATATTAATTGAGCATAGTGGTTTGAGTCGATATCTGAGTTCTCTATTCTATTCCATTTGTCTATATGTCTGTTCTTGTGCCAGTAAAAGGCTGTATGGAGAACAGTAGCTTTGTAATACAGCTTTAAATCTGGTATTGAGATCCCACCTACTTTATTCTTCTTTCTCAGGATTGCTGTGGCTATTCGGGGTCTTTTTTATTCCAGATGAATTTTTGGAGAGTTTTTTCTAGGTCTGTGAAATATGCCTTTGGTATTTTAATGGGGATTGCGTTGAATCTATAGATTGCTTTGGGTAGTATCAACATTTTAATGATGTTAATTCTACCAATCCATGAACATGGTATGTTCTTTCATCTGTTTATGTCTTCCTCTATCTCTTTTTTCAGTGTCCTGTACTTTTCCGCATATAGGTCTTTTACCTCCTTAGTTAAGTTTATTCCCAGGTATCTTAATTTTTTTGGTGTGATGGTAAATGGGATTGCTTTTTTAGTCTCTTTTTCTGTAAGTTCACTATTGGTGTATAGAAATGCCATACATTTATTGGTGTTAATTTTGTATCCTGCTACATTCCCAAATTCATTTATTAAATATAATAGTTTTTTGATAGAGTCTTTTGGGTTTTTTATGTACAATATCATGTCATCTGCGAATAGGAAGAGTTTTACTTCTTCTTTCCAATTTGGATGCCTTTTATTTCTTCTTCTTGTCTGATTGCAATGGCTAGTACATCCAATACTATGTAGAACGGGAGTGGTGAGAGTGGTCATCCTTGCCTTCCTCCTGTTCTTAGGGGAAATGGATTTAGTTTTTGTTCATTGAGTATGATGTTGGCTGTGGGTTTGTCATATTAGGCTTTTATTATGTTGAGGTATGATCCTTCTATTCCCACCTTGCTGAGAGTTTTTATCAAGAAAGGGTGTTGGATTGTGTCAAATGCTTTTTCTGCATCAATTGATATGACTATATGATTTTTATCTCTCAATTTGTTTATGTGATGTAACACGTTTATTGATTTGGGGATATTGTACAATCCTTGCATCCCTGGGATAAATCCGACTTGGTCATGGTGTATGATCTTTCTGATGTACTTCTCGATCCAATTTGCTAGAATTTTGTTGAGGATTTTGGCATTTATGAGCATGAGGGAACTTGGCCTGTATTTCTCTTTCATTGTGTTGTCTTTATCTGGTTTTGGTATTAGGGTGATGCTGGCTTCATAGAAGGAGCTTGGAAATGTTCCTTCCTCTTGTATTTTTTGGAATAGTATGAGGAGGATAGGTTTTAGTTCTTCCTTGAATGTTTGGTAAAACTCCTCTGTGAAGCCATATAACCCTGGGCTCTTGTTTGTTGGTAGCTTTTTGATGACTGCTTCAATTTCTTCCATAGTTATTGGCCTATTGCAATGTTTAGATTCTTCCTGATTGAGTTTTGGAATGTTGTATTTTTCTAGGAATATGTCCATTTCCTCCAGGTTGTCCAGTTTGTTGGAATAGAGTTGTTCATATTATTTTTTAACAATCCTCTATATTTCTGTGGGGTCTGTTGTTATTTATCTTCTTTCAGTTCTAATTTTATTTACTTTGGTACTCTTTCTTTGCTTCTTGGTGAGCCTGGCTAGAGGTCTAGAGGTTCATCAATCTTATTTATCCTTTCAAAGAACCAGCTCTTTGTTTTGTTGATCTTTTGTGTGTTGTGTGTGTGTGTGTGTGTGTGTGTCTGTGTGTGTGTGTGTATGTCATTTATTTATGTCATTTATCTCCACACCGATCTTTATTATTTCCTGCCTTCTACTTACACTGGACTTTTCTTGTTGCTCTCTTTCTAACTCTTTGTGTTGTAGGGTTAGGTAATTTATTACCATTGTTTCTTGTTTTATGCAGTAGGCTTGTAGAGCTATGAACTTCCCTCTGAAGACTGTTTTCGCTGTGTCCCATGTATTTTTGGATAGTTGTGTTTTCATTGTAATTTGTTGTCATGGTGTTTTTTTATTCCTTCTTTGATCTCTCTGTTAACCCAGTCATTGTGTAATAGCATGCTATTTAGTCTCCAGGTGTTTTATTTTTTTTAGATTGTTTTTATTTTAGTTGATTTCCTGTTTTATGCCATTGTGATCTAAGAAGATGCCTGATATGATTTCTATATTCTTGAATTTGAAGAGACTTTGCCTGTGACCCAATATATGGTCTATATTGGAAAACGACCCATGTGCACTTCAGAAGAATGTATATTCTGTGGCTTTGGGGTGAAATGTTCTGACACTGTCAATTAACTCCATCTGGTCTGTGAGTCATTTTGGATTGAAGTTTCTTTGCTGATTTTTTGTTTATAGGATATGTCCAATGGTGATAGTGGGGTATTAAAGTCACCTACTATGACTGTATTGCTGTCAATCTGTTCCTTCATACCCTCCAGGAGATTTTTTTATGTATTTGGGTACTCCTGTATTGGGTGTGTATATGTTTATCAGAGTTATTTCTTCTTGTTGGATTGCTCCCATTACTATTATGAAGTAGCCTTCCTAATCTCTTTTTATGCCCTTCACTTTGAGATCTAATTTGTCAGATATAAGTATTGCTACTCCAGCTTGTTTTTCTTTTCCATTCGCCTGAAAACCTTTTTCCATCCCTTCACCCTCAGTCTGTGTGTGTTTTTTTCTGAGATCGATTTCCTATATACAGCAGATATGTGGGTCATGTTTTCTCATCCACTCAGTTACCCTATGTCTTTTGATTGGGGCATTTAATCCATTTTCATTGCAAGTTATTATTGATAGGTACTTGTTTGTCACCATTTTTATTCTTTACCCTGTGTTCCTTCTTTGCTTCCTATTTCTTGTTTATACAGCAGACCCTTCAGCTTTTCTTGCATTGCTGGTTTGGTGATAATAACTCCGTTAGTCCTTTTTTGTCTGTGAAGCTCCTGATTCCACCTTCAATTTTCAATGATAGCTTTGCTGGATATAATGTTCTTGGATTCATTCCCTTGCTTTTCATCACTTTGTATATTTCATTCCATTGCCTTCTGGCCTGGTGTGTTTCTGTTCAGAAATCAGTTAATATTCTAATAGGAGATCCCTTGTAGGTAACTTTCTGTTTCTCTCTGGCAGCCTTTAAGGTTCTTACTTTGTCTTTGGTGTTTGCCAATTTAATTATGATGTGTCTTGGTGTCGGTCTTTTGGGGTTCAACTTGTTTGGGACTCTATGTACTTCTTGGACTTGCATAGTTTTTTCTTGCCTATATCAGGGAAGTTTTCTGTCGTTATTCCTTCAAACAGGTTTTCTATTCCTGGTTTCTCTTCCTCTCCTTCTGGTACCCCTATTATGCAAATATTGTTTCGTTTTTTGTTGTCCCAAAGCTCCCTTAGGATCTCCTCTTGCTTTTTAAGTCTTCTTTCCAGTTGCTGCTGTGTTTGTGTTTTTTCCTACCTTGTCTTCTAATTTGCTGATGCGGTCCTCAGCCTCTTCTAGTCTACTGCTTAAGCCTTCCATTGTGTTCTTTATTGCAGCTATGTCATTCTTCATCTCCTCTTGGTTCCTTTTCATGTTGCTGACATTCTCATTCAGCTCCCTATAGTTCTCACTGAGTTGTGTGTATTTGTCATTGAGTTGTGTGTATTTGTCATCCAGCCGTTTAAATATCCTTATAACCATTACTCTGTATTTTTTCTTTGGTATGCTGCTAGCCTCAATTTCATTTAACTCCCTTCCTGGTGATTCCTCTCTTTCGTTACTTTGGGAATTTTTTTTTTTTGTCTTCCCATGTTTTGCTGTAACATTTTAATTGTAGGTCCAATTGGTTTGATACTCAGATTCTTTTGGAGATGGTGCTACTGTTGTGATCTCTCAGGGCTCCTGGGCTTGGTAATCTAGTGTAGCTCCCTACTTGAGCTATTTTGGTTCTCTTGATGTAGGCCTGTGAGGTGGAAAGGTACAACTGTGGCGTCTAGATGTCAGCAGCCATGGAGCAGGGTGTCCCAACTTTTGCTGTGTTGCTGTGTTTATTGAAATCATGCATGCCCAGCGTAGACTCACAGTGGCACCCAGGAACCGACTGTTGGGGTGATGGGTCTCAGGAGGCCTGCGCTCTGGAAAGGTGTGACTGTGGTATCCAGAGTTCTGTAGTTGTGATGTGGGCAGACTCAGCTTTTGCTGCTGCACCTGTGGTGGATATGCACACTCTCCCAGTGGAAGCTTATAGGGGCACCCATGGTGCATTTGCCAGCAAAGGGCACTGAAGCACTCTGAAGGGCCTTGACACTGAAGCCGCATAATTGAGGCATCTGTGGGCAGCTACCTAGGATGAGTGAATCCAGTATTTCTACTGCCAGGGGGAGTGCTTCCCTGTTTGTCCAAGATCACACCCAGCAAGGACTCACAGCGGCTTCCACCAGCGCCCTGTGGATAGATGGGCTCAGGGTGCCTGCCCATTGGAAATGCACACATGGACTGTGGCAATGCCTTTGCCGGTGTACAGCTCTGATGCACTTTCAGGGGCCCTGTCACAGAAGTTAAGCAGCTGGGGTGTATGTAGGCAGTTATTCAGGAATAGGGACTTCAGAATTTCGACTGTGGGGCAGCGTGTCCTTGTCTGTACAGAATCACACCCAGCAGGGGCTCAAAGCAGCTCCCCAGAGGACCCTGTGGATATATGAGCTCAGGGTGCCTGCTCTTTGGAAATGTGTGTGACTGTGGCAGTGAGTTTGCTGGCACAGAGCTCTGATGCACTTTGAGGGGCCCTGGCACTGAAGTTATGCTACTGGGGTGTCTGTGTACAGGTATCAGGGATGAGTAAATTAAGAATTTCTACTGCCAGGGGGAGTGCATCCCTGTTTGTCCAAGATCACACCCAGCAAGGATTCACAGCAGCTCCCACAAATGCCCTGTGAATAGACGAGTTCCGAGTTCCTGCCCGTTGAAAATGTGAGTGCGGACTCTGGCTGGAAGTGCGTTTGCCAGTGTGTTTGCCAGTGCAGAGCTCTGACGCACTTTTAGGGGCCCTGGCGCTGAAGTTACACAGCTGGGGTGCCTGCGGGCAGTGGAAATTCAGAATTTCTACTGCAGAGCAGCCCGCTCTTGTCTGTACAGAATCACAACCAGCGGGGGCTCCCAGTGGCTTCCAGGTGCTGCCTATGGAGTGGTGTGCCCTGGATGCCTGCGTGCTGAAAATGCGTGAATGTGGTGTCTGGAGTTCTTCCACTGGGGAGGGGGAAGATGCACTTACTGCTGTGGGAACGGTGCACCTTTGAAGTGTAGGTCCTAGGGTCTGCGGGTCTGTGGCTGGGGTAGCAGGATTTTGGCTGTAGTGGCTGCTGGGTTGTGGGCAGTGTCAAAGTCCTGACTGGGTGGTGGTGCTGATGAGTTCTTAGAAAAAGCCGCTGTCCCCTTCAAGATGGCGTGGGCTCCATTCCTGAGCCCTGCAATCCAGGGAGTGCCCAAAGCAGTAGTAGTCTCTCCTTGTCCAAGAGAGCCTGATCTGCCAGCCCCTGCTGCTCCTGCGAGATTTAAGTGTCCCTTACTCACTCACACACCACACACATCCACACACTCTCCTTTCATACTCTCACTCACTCACTTCCTCTCCCTCACCTCTGTCCTGCCAGCTGCCATCTTTTCGCTCCTCCTGACTTTTCCTTTTTCTAGTTCTTTAAGATGTGCTGTTATATTGTTTACTTGAGATTTCTCTTGTTTCTTGAGTTCAGCTTATCCTATCTAATAATAGAGTAACATGTAAATTACCATCACTCCGCTACGCCCACGATTGGGCGGCGGGAGGCTGGGGGGCGGGACTCCTGGTGGCCTATCCGGCCATTGAGAGGCACGGATCTGCTGCCGCTGTGGGGGGCTACCCTGCTGTTGAGAGGCACAGGGGGTGGGACTCTCGCCCCCTGTGCCTCTCAACGGCCAGATCCGTGGCCGCTGAGGGGGCTTGCCGCGGACACCCGGCTGCGCCTCTCAACGGCAGGGTAGCCAGGTGTCCGTGGCAGCCCCCTCAGCGGCCGTTGAGAGGTGCAGGGGGCAGGGATCCCGCCCCCTGCGCCTCTCAACAGCAGGGTAGTCCCCCTCAGCAGCTGCGGACCATCAAAAGTGGTCGAGCTGGGTGCCTGTCTGCTCCTGCACCAGGCCTTTCAGAGGCCTCCACTGAGCAGGAGGCTTCTGAAAGGCCTGGTGCACTAGCGGACAGGCACCCAGCTCCACCGCGAAAAGCGAAAGCGTGTAGGGGACCCTACACGTGCATGATTCAATCATGCACTGGGCCTCTAGTAATGATATAAACTTCCCTCTTATTACTGCTTTCACTGCATCCCAGATGTTTTTATGTGTTGTATTGTCATTCTCATTTGCTTCTATATATCATTTTATATCATATTTTATTTATTCTTTGACCCAGTCATTTTTTAGTAGTATGTTGTTTAATATCCACATATTTGTGAGTTTTCTTACTGCATTTGTCTGCATTTTTGCAGTTGATTTCTAATTTCAAGGCATCATGGTCAGAGAATATGCTTGGTATAATTTTAATCTTCATGAATTTGTTGATGTTAGTTTTGTGATGCATCATATGGTCTATCCTTGAGAATGTTCCATGTGCAAAGGAGAAGAATGTATTATCTGATGTTCTGGGATGATAGGTTCTGTAATATCTGGAGAGAACCAGGATGGCAGCTTAAGTAAATGCCAGTACTTACTGCCTCCCATAGCCACATCAAAATTACAACTAACATACAGGACAACCATCATTCAGAACCACTTGAAAGCTAGCTGAATGGAAGTCCTACAACTAGAGAAGTAAAGAAAAAAACACAGAGAGACTGGTAGGAAGGGCAGAAGCATGGATTGGGCTAGTCTGACAGCCATATATGGCATTATCTTCAATCAGGAGGGATATCTCATCTGCAGGCACCTTCCATGAGGATCAAGGGGTCCCAGACCCACACGAGAGCCACAGCCCAGGTTTACTGAGCTTGAAATAGAAATCCCCATAACTTTGGACTGTAAAAACCAGTAGAGATTGTGGCTGAGTGACATGGAGGCTGCTGGAGACCCAGGCAGTTCCTCTCAAAGGCCTGGTACATGAACTTACATGGATTTGCTCTCTCTGAACTCAAGTGCTGGGGCAACAACCTAGGGAAGCCAAGGACATATGGGGAGGAACTGGATTGTCTGCCTTCAGAGCAAGAACCCAGGGATGGCTTTCTCCCAGACAGGGGTGCTTACAGAGGTCCTTGTTCCTGTGCTGAAACCTCCCACACTGCAGAGCTGACAGGCAGCCATATCTGAGTTTCCATCTTGCTGGCTCACACTGTTCACTCCACTCTGGTGATTCCCTGAGACTCACCCTATCCGATTTGCAACTCCACTCAATCTGTTTGCAGTGGCTTTTCCATATGAATGGACTGTCCTGACTTAGGCTTCAGACTTTTCTAAAATCTCTCAAGCAAGCAGAAACTGGCTTCACTATGTCCCATACCTATCAATAAGAGGTCCAAGACAGCTTGGCCTCACCTGGGCACTTCCAGGTCCAACACAAGTGGCTACAATCTGCAGACCACACTGTGGTTCCAGCGGGGTGGCTGCAGGCAGTGGCTGACTTTGCAAGTCCTGGGAGGCACCAAAGCAAGTGCACCCAGTGAACAACTTCAGACTAAACCATGTTATAACTTTACATATCCATGAGTGACACATCTAAGGGACAGACTCAGTAAGCACCTAAGCCCCACTGAAGCTAGTCCTGCTCCATAGTGGTGTCTCCTGTACAGCACCTATTCCACTGTAGTTGTAGCTGGTCCTCACAGCCAACTGGCCTGTATGTAAATTCCTCATAGTGATACCAACATCAATCAAGCCTCAACTCCACTAAGACTGGGCACACATCCCACACAGGGGTGCACCTAAAGTGCCCAGCTCAGGTGACTGTGGAGGCTGAGCCACTGGGCCCTAGAGGACACCTTCTACATAAGGCCACTCTACCAATTCCAGGTGACAAAGCAACTCTACCTAATACATAGAAACAAACTCAGGGAAGCAACCAAAATGAGGAGACAAAGAAACATATCACAAATGAAAGAACAGAAGAAATCTCCAGGAAAAAAAAAAAACTAAATTAAATGGAAGCAAACAAACTACTAGATACAGAGCTCAAAACAATAGTTATTAGGTTGCTCAAGGATCTTAATGAGAGCTTCAAGAGACTTTCAAGTATCTTAGTGAGAAGTTCAAAGACTTGAAAAAGGACCAGTCAGAAAGTAACCATATACTAAATGAAACAAAGAGTAATTTACAGGGATTCACCAGTAGGGTATTCCAAGAATCAAATCAATAATTTGGAATATGAGGAAGCAAAAAACACCCAATCAGAAGAGTGAAACATAAAAAAGAACCCCCATAATGTGAAGCCAGTGTTAGGAGCTTCTGGGGCAACTTTAAGCTTACCAACATTCACATTATGGGGATGCCAGAAAGAGAAGAGAGAGAGAAAGATATAGAAAATCTATTTGAAGAAATAATAACAGAAAATTTCTCCTAACTGGTGAAATAAATAGATTTATAAGTCCAAGAGAGTTCCAAACAAGAAGTACCCTATGAGGCCCACACTAAGATACATCAGAATTAAAATGCCAAAGGTTAAAGACAAAGAGAAAATCTTAAAAGCACCAAGAGAAAATCAGTTAGTAAGTAGAAGGGGAAGAAGATAAATAGGAACACTAAAATGGCAATAAATACATAGCTATCAACAATTGAATCTAAAAATCGGAATAAATGAACAAGAAATCTAATGGGAAAAAAACTAAACAAATGAATAAAATAGAAATAGAAGCATGGAAACATGGAACAGACTGACAAGTCTCAGAGGGAAACGGGGAGGGGTGGAGCAGGAAGAGATTCACCAAAGAACTTAAATGCATATATGCATTATGTATGGGTGGTGAAGGCTTGGGAAGGAGAGGGAACCATGTAGAGGGGGGCAATGGGAAAAAAAGGGGGACATCTGTAATCTTCTCAACAATAAACATTTTTTAAAGAAAGTTTCTTTAAATGTCAAAATTATGACCATTTAGTCTAGTGTTTCATTTGAGACTGTTATTTCTTTATTGATTTTCTGTTTCGTTGATCTGTCTGGAGCTGTCGATGGAGTATTAAGTATGGTGTGTTTTGATCTGTTTCCCCCTTTAGTTCTGTGATTAGTTGTTTTATTTATTTCAGTGGTCCTTATTTGGTTGCATACATGTCGGGGATGACTGGCAGACCCTGAGTGACAGATGAACGGATTGTTCTAACCTATGTTTCTGGGAAAGAGCAGCTAAGGGACTACCTGGATATCGCTACCAAGTAGCCCTGTTCACCTGCCTCCTTTGGCTTTTATTGTCATAACAGCTTGAACTAAAATTAACCTCTAGATACAATTAGCAGGGTAAGTATCCTTGAGAAAGTATATGCTTCCACAATGTTGGGTCTTTAAAGACTTAACATAGAGATTCTAGCAAAACATCCTGGAGGATCAGACTTGTTTGGAAAAGTGAAGATAGGGACTGCCGCCTTCAGCAAGGTCCCCTCAGAGGCCCTCAACCTGCAGAGAATTCTCCTTACAGACATTCAAACCAAGTCCCATGCTTACCCACATCTTCCCCCTTATTGTTTTGTTGGCTGTAGAAGACAGAGGTCGGTGGTGAACTTTCTGCTTTGGAATGTCAGGGTCCACAAAGAGCATTCGCGGCTCAAGTTCTGATTTTGTATACTGTAAGAAAAACAAAGAGAATTACAATGACAGTAATGGTTAGTCTAATTAAGAAGACAAGTATTAAATCTTGCCTTCTAACAAGGTGTAGGGGAGAGGATTATAAAGTGGAAGGGGCTAGGGCAAGGAATGTAGCTATGTGCAGGCCTGGGATCTGTAGACATTAGCTATTGTCAGGTGATGACATGATGTTGACGAGATGATGTTGATTTCTGGTGGGTCAGTCTGACCATGCTTATTCGTTCTGCTTGCTGGATTCATAGATGAGTTGCTTCCCTGATTACTTAACACAGGCCTTGAAAAGAAAGCTTTAACAAAAATTTAACCCCCTATTCACATATATGTGTTCTAAGATTTAAAATAATATGATTACTGTCCTGATCAGTTTGGCTCAATGGATGGAGTGTCGGCCTGTGGACTGAAAGGTCCCAGGTTCAATTCCAGTCAAGGGCACATGCCTGGGTTGTGGGCTCGATCCCTAGTAGGGGTCGTGCAGGAGGCAGCTTATCAATGTTTCTCTCTCATCGATGTTTCTGACTCTCTATCCCTCTCCCTTCCTCTCTGTAAAAAATCAATAAAATACATTTTAAAAAATAAAATAAAATAATATGATTACTTTTCAGATTAATTCAGATGTTCTACCTATTAGATTTATTATTCAGTATACTCATAATTCCTTTTAAGATTTCTCTTTATAAATTTTCTATGATTTTTATAAACATTCTTATAATTTTCATAATAAGCATTATTATCACTTTCACAATTATTCTTAAGTATTCTTACTCTAATTTCCTTTCTTTCTGTTATATTCCTTTCTTTATATCCCTTCTCACAATTTTTACTTCCTTAGCTTTAGTTCTTTTTCACTTGTACAGACCCTTTGTAACCTTTTACAACTTACACATACCTTCTGCAATTTATATATACCTTTTGTAACTTACACATACCCTTTCAGTCTGTCTACTTTCTTTTTCCTTTATGTCTATGCCTTCTATTATACTAAACTATAAATTCCTTCTAATCAGTTATGATTAAAGCTTAGTTCTGCACAGGTTCCTTTATTCCTAGCTTTAGAGCAGTTGGAGTGGTGAGAAGTATATCTTAGAGTCTATTTCTACTCTAGTTAGCCTATTGTCCTTGCTCTGCTCATGTATGTCTAAGTGCCTCCTATATTCCCCTAAATGAACTTGGCTCTGAATTCTTTTAGGGAAAGGGGATGCTGGATTTCTTCTGTAATTACTTCCTGCTGAGGAGGGTCGAAGGTTTCTCTCAGAGCCAAGAGATCCTTGCTCTCTGTCAGAGGGATGATGAGGTCTGGGTACAGGAGGAGATGGCAATGGTGCCTAGAGGTGGTATTCCCTAGGTATAAGTAGGGCTTGTAATCTGGTGAAGACAAATTGTGTTATAACATTTAATATTATTGGGGAAAAGTTAGAACAGTTTCTAATAATTTCCTGTTGAAACAATTTTTCTCCCTAAAATTACCCCTCATTTTTATTAAAGACTAATTTACTATTAATGTATTAAGTCTAGTTATAGTTTGGCCTGATTGTTTGTATAAACACAGTAAGAATAATAGTTGACTATATAGGCTATTTTTAAAAATATATGCTTTGCTGGAATCTCATGAGAAAGTTTACCCCCAGGGGGGATCCAAGATGACTGCCAATGGGACAGCAGGCTGCAAGATAGTGTGTGAGTGAGAGAATGAAAGGAGATTGTATCGACGTGTGGGGAGTGCCTGTATTTGTGAGTGAGTGACAGCTATATTCCAAGGGACTATTGGGGACTAGCGGACTGGGCTCCCCTGGCCGGGCAGCCTCTACTGCTGCTGAAATCTCCCTTGGAGTGGCTGGCTCTGGTGCAGAGACTGCACCATCTTGAAGGGGAGACCTGCTGTGATCAGGAGACCAGCTGTGATCAGAAGCCCAGCCTTACCTTCAACCAGGGAGACCTCAGAATACTCCCAGGACCTTACAACCACAATGCCCAGGGACCAGCTGCCTCAGCAGTGAATGCATGAATACAAGGACTTCAGCCTTCCTGACCATAGGCCCCTAAAAAGTCTGTTCAGGAGAAAACAAAGCGGTGCCAAATACACGGACAGGCCCCACACCTTCTCACAGAGCATCAAACAACACCCACTCAGAAATGGTGAATTAAACACGGCTGGTGAGGCTGATGGAAAGGTCAGATATTGCCTAGAGAAAGGTAAGATCTGGGTTCCAGGCTGGAGGGAGAAACGCACGTAGTGGAACTAGAGACTCAGAGAAAGACTGCACCCCACAAAATCCGCAGCTGTTGGGGTCAGTGTAGCCCTCGAATGTGGAAGTGAGTCCACAGGGCTGCTGGCAGAGGGGACTCTAGATATTAACCTACAGCTGGACTGGGCCCAGAAAGGCAGCCTGAAGTTCTGTACTGGCTGCACAGAGCCAGGGGGAAAAGATGCGAGTCTGCGTGCCTCCTCTGGCTTTTTTTTTTTTTTTCTTTTTAAATCCTTGCTTTTGCTTGCTAAGTCTAGTACATAGGATCTTCCAATTAAAAAAAACTCACCAAGACTACAGGGGAAAGTTGTTTTTGTGGAGAGTGGGGAGAGAGGAACAGAAAACCAGCTCTGGGGCAGTCTGTCCCTCCAACCCAGTATTAAGTGTGGCAGGGAAAGCAAAATCTAAATACTGAATAGAGAGGCCTTTTAGCCCTGGATATTAAGACAGAAACACTGCCACCAAAGGGTTGTATCAGAAATCAACTCTTGTGTGTAAATATAACTAAAGGTAGGGTGAGAACAAACGTGAGCAGAGAGATCCTGCCTACTTGAAAACAGGGTTGTGGCTTATGATACAGAGGAGCAGTTGGTTTCAGGGAACTTCAATAATGTGTTGACTACCTGATAAGAAACAGACTTGCCAAGAAGAACAGTAGAGGAAGTGAACACCCTTCACTAGTTCACATTTTAATTTTTTATCTTTTACTTAAGAAATGAATTTTTTCTCTCACTTGATTTTACCTTTTTATTATTATATTTTTATTTTTAACTATTGTAACTATTCATTATTACTACTATTATTTTACCCTTTTTAACTTTTATTTTATTTTTTATTTTTTTTAAATTTATTTTGGGATTAGTGTTCTACATTCTATTTTTATTTTTCCTTTAGCATAATTTTACTCTTTCTCAATTTTTCCTTTATGTGAACACTCTCTTCATCACTTTCCTCCTTTTTTTCCTGTTTCTCTTACCTTATTCCTGCTTTAGTGTTTCTCTATCCTTTCTTTTTTCTAGTAATCCCTGTTAAAAATTGATCTTACTCATATATCTAATTTCCTCTCCACTGCTCCAAGCCCATACACATTTCTCTCTTCTCTTTCTTCACTATCCAAATTTTTTTCTTTTTTTTTTTGCCTTTTCTTTCTTTCTGTCTTGTTGTTTGTTTGATTGTTGGTTAGTTGTGTGAGGTTTTTTTGCTGTTGTTGTTGTTTGTTTGTTTTTTGCTTCCATTTTTCCTATCCTCGCTTGTTCTCTTCTTCTACTAATTGCTTAATTAATTCCAATCACAAACTCAGGCTTATCTACTCTTTATTATCTTTACCAATAGTAAACAAAAACATAGATAGATTAAATAGATTAAAGAAGAAGGAAACAAATGAAAATTTATATATATATATGTATATATATATATATAATTTTTTTTAATATATATATATTTTTTTGTTTTTTTGTTTTTTTACTTTTCTTCTTATACACTCATTCTCTTTCTACCTCCTCTATACTGAATTGTGGATACTTCCTTACATTCTGGAAATAAGCTCTTCCTCCTCAGATTCATCTGGGTATTTGTTGTGTGGATGTTTGTTCTTTGGATTAGCTGCTATTTGTAGTTTGTATTTATCTCTGGGTGTTTGTTGTCTGCATTTTTTTGATTAGTTGTTGTTTTATTGGAGTTTTCTCCCCATATACATATATTTTATTACCCTTTTATTCTTCTCTTTCTTTTCTCTCTTACATTTTTTTCCTTTTCTTAATATCATTTTTGCACTCTTTTCTAATCCCTAATTCTCTTTTCTCTGATGGTCACCTTTTATTTGGGGTTATTAGTATCATGAATACATTTGTGTTTGGTGCCATGTGTGTTGTGTCTTGTAGTGTGCTATTTTGTGTCTTTAAGTAAATGAAGGAGAGACAGGGCTACATAACCAGACACCCTAAGAGGAGTGATGATGGGGAGACAAAGAAATAGCCCCCATATTAAAGAAAAAGAGGAATCACCAGAAAAGGAAGTAAATGAAATGGAGGCAGTCAATATGACAGAGAAAAATTCAGAGCAATGGTCATAAGGTCACTGAAAAAAATGGAACACAAATTCAACAATATGGGTAAGAACAAAAAGGAAATAAATAAGAACAAAGAATAAATGAAAAATGACATCACTGCAATAAAGAACTCAATAGAAAGCATCAACACTAGACTAGAAGAAGCGGAGTATTGTATCAGTGAGCTAGAAGACAAGATAGGAAAAAATACCCAAGCACAGCAGAATCTAGAAAAAAAAGCTTAAAAAAAAGAGGTGAGCCTAAGGGAACACTGGGAAAACATAAAATGAAAGAATATCTGCATAATTAGGGTGCCAGAAGGAGAGGAAAATGAGCAAGGAATAGAAAACCTGTTTGAAGAAATAATGACAGAAAACTTCGCTGATATTGGGAAGAAAAAATTCACACAAATCCAAGAAGCTCACAGAGTCCCAAACAAAATGAACCCCAAAAGACTGACACCAAGACACATTATAATTGAATTGGCAAACATCACTGACAAATTATGAATCTTAAAGGCTGCCAGAGAGAGACAGAAAGTTAACTACAAATGATCTCCCATCAAACTATTGACTGATTTCTCAACAGAAACACATCAGGCCAGGAGGGAATGCAATGAAATATAAAAAGTCATGCAAAGGAAGGGTCTGAATCCAAGAATACTGTACCCAGCAAGGCTATCAATCAAAATTAAAGGTTAAATCAGGAGCTTCACAGACAAAAAAGGACTAAGGGAGTTTATTACCACCAAACCGACAATGCAAGAAATGCTAAAGGGTTTGCAGTTAAAAGAAGGAATAGAAAGGGAAGAAGGAACACTGTTATAAATAAAAATGGCAACAAAAAAGTACCTATCAATATAACATTAAATGCAAATGATTAAATGCCCCAAGGGACATAAGGTAACTGAGTGGATAAGAAAACATGACCAATATATCTTCTGTCTACAGGAAACCCACCTCAGAACAAAGGACTCAAACAGACTGATCGTGAAGGGATAGAAAACGGTTTTTCAGGCGAATTGAAATGAAAAAAAAAAAAGCTGGAGTAGCAATACTTATATCTAACAAATTAGACCTCAAAGTGAAGGCCATAACAAGAGATAAGGAAGGCCACTTCATAATACGAAAGGGAGCAATTCAACAAGAAGATATAACTCTGGTAAACATATATGCACCCAATACAGGAACACCCAAATACATAAAAAAATTCTGGAGGATATCAAGGGAGACATTGACAGCAATACAACCATAGTAGGGGTCTTTAGTACCTCACTAACACCACTGGAAAAATCCTCTATTAAAAAAATCAGCAAAAAAATACCAATCCTAAATGACTCACTAGAGCAGATGGAATTAATTGACATCTTCAGAACATTTCACCCCAAAGCCACAGAATATACATTCTTCTCAAGTGCACATGGGTCATTTTCAAAGATAGACCACATATTGGGACACAGGCAAAGTCTATTCAAATTCACGAAGATAGAAATCATATCAAGCATCTTCAGATCACAATGGTGTAAAACTAGAAAACAACTACAATTAAAACAATCAAAAAAATCAAACACCAGGATGCTAAATAGCATGCTATTAAAGAATGATTGGGTTACCCAAAGAGATCAAAGAAGAAATAAAAAACGTCATTGCAACAAATGACAATGACAACACAACAATCCAAAATCTATGGGACACAGTGAAACCAGTCTTGAGAGGGAAATTCATAGCTCTATAGGCCTATATAAAAAAAAAGAAAAGAAAAAGAAAACAAAGGTAATAAATTATCTAAGCCTACAACTCAAAGTGTTAGAAAGAGAGCAACAAGAAAATCCCAGCATAAGCAGAAGGAAGGTAATAATAAAGATCATAGTGGAAATAAAAAAACATAGAAATGAAAAAAAAAAACAAAAACAAACACAAACAAAAAAATCAACAAAAGCAAGAGCTGGTTCTTTGAAAGGATAAAGAAGATTGATGAACCTCTAGCCAGGTTCACCAAGAAGCAAAGAGAGTGGACCCAAATAAACAAAATCAGAAATGAAAGAAGTGAAGTAACATCTAATCCTACAGAAATAGAAATGATTATGAAAAAATACTATGAAAAACTCTATTCCAACAAAATGGACAACCTAGATGAAATGGGCATATTCTTAGAAAAAATACAAGCTGCAAACGCTCAATCAAGAAGAATAAAAAAACCCTGAATAATCTGATAACTACTGAAGAAATTGAAGCAGCGATCAAAAATCTTCCAGGAAACAAAAGCCCTGGTCCAAATGGCTTTACAGGGGAGTTCTACCACCTTTAAAAGAAAAACTAAAACCTATCTTTCTCAGACCATTAAAAAATTTAAGAGAAAGGAACAATTCGAAGCTCTTTCTATGAAGCCAGAATTACCCTAATCCCAAACCAGATAAGGCACCACAAAAAAAAAAAGAGAGAGCTACAGACAAATATCCTTGAAGAACATAGATGCTAAAATCCTCAACAAAATTATAGCAAATTGGATTCAGCATTACCATAGAAAGATCATACACCATGAACAAGTGGGATTTATACCGGGGATGCAAGGATGGTACAATATCTGTGAATCAATAAATGTGATGATTCACATAAAGAAACTGAGAGACAAAAATCACATAATCATATCAATTGATGCAGAAAAAGCATTTGATAAAATCCAACACAGTTTCTTGATAAAAACTCTCAGCAAGGTGGGAATATAAGGATCATACCTCAACATAATAAAAGCTATATTGACAAACCTTCAGCCAACATCATACTCAATGGGCAAAAACTAAAACCATTTCCCCTAAGAAAAGGAACAAGACAGGGATGCCCACTTTCACCACTCCTGTTCAACATAGTATTAGAAGTGCTAGCCATAGTGATTGGATATGAAGAAGAAATAGAAGGCATCCAAATTGGAAAAGAAGAAGTAAAACTGTTCTTATTGGCAGATGATGTGATAGTATACACAGAAAAACCCAAAGACTCCATTAAAAAAATTACTAGACCCAATAAATGAATTTGGCAATGTAGCAGGATACAAAATTAACAACCAGAAATCTATGGCCTTTTTATATACCAATAATTAACTCACAGAAATAGAAGCAAAAAAATAAATAAATCCCATTTACAATTGTACAGACAAAAAAATTAAGATACCTAGGAATAAACTTAACTAAGGAGGTAAAAGACCTGTACTTGGAAAACTACAGTACATTGAAAAAAGAGATAGAAGAACACATAATAAACTGGAATTACATACCATGTTCAGGATTGGTAGAATCAACATCATTAAAATGTCCATACTACCCAAAGTAATCTACAGATTCAAAGCAATCCCCATTAAAATACCAACAGCATATTTCAAAGATCTAGAACAAACTCTCCAAAAATTCATCTGGAATAAAAAAAGACTCAAAATAACCTCAGTAATCATGAGAAAGAAGAACAAAGTTGGAGGGATCACAATACCAGATATCAAGTTATATTACCAAGCCATGGTTCTCAAAACTGCCTGGTACTGGCACAAGAACAGACATATAGACCAATGGAACAGAACAGAGAACCCAGAAATCTACCCAAGACATGCTCAATATTTGACAAAGGAGGCATGAACACAAAATGGAGTCAAGATAGTCTCTTCAATAAATGGTGCTGGAAAATTTGGTCAGATACATGCAAAAAAAAATGAAACTAGATCACCAACTTACACCATACACAAAAACAAACTCAAAATGGCTAAAGGACTTAAATGTAACACGGGAAACCGTAAATATTCTACAAGACTCCATAGGCAGCAAAATAGCATACATATGTCATAGCAATATCTTTACTGACACAGCTCCTAGGGCAATGGAGACTAAGGAGAAAATAACTAAATGGGACCACATCAAAACTAAAAGCTTCTGCACAGCAAAAGAAACCATCAACAAAACAACAAGTAAGCCCACTGCATGGGAGAATATATTTACCAATGATATTTCCGATAAGGATTTAATCTCCAAAATTTACAGAGAACTCATACAACTTAACAAAAGAAAGATAAATGGTCCAATCAAAAAATCGGCAAAAGATCTAAATAGACACTTTCCAAAAGAGGACATACAGAAGGCCCAGCAACATATGAAAACAAGCTCTAAGTCACTAATCATCCAAGTCATGCAAATCAAAACAACAATGAGATACCAGACACTGGGGTGCTGGGGGCTTGCCTGGGTTGCAAAGGTTGGGGTTGGGGGAGGCATCAATTGGGGAAAAAGAAGATATATGTAAAACTTTAGACAATAATAAAAAAAAGTAAAAAAAAAAAAAAAAAAGAAAAAGAAAATTTATCCCCAGGATTATGAAGCCAAGCCACACAACTGCCATCAGGCTTTGCCTGTAATACCTACATAATTGGGGTGCATTCCTCAAGTTGAGGTGTCTTGAGGTTTCTATCCTGCCATCTCTCAGGAAAGCAACCTTCATTCTTTACCTGGAAAGACTGCCTTGAACTACAAGGTACCAGGCTGTTTATTCAAGGGTCTTATAGGCTTCAAAGTGAATTTTTATTCCTTAGAGCTTTCTGGTCATATCCAGAGTCCTGGATGTCTCTCTTTTAGGCATGACATTCCAGTAAAGTTTTGGTTAATAAAACTGTAATTAGAAACTGACTCATGTCCAGTTATGAAGAAATCAGATTCTGATTGAAATCATGCAAACAAATATATTGCCATAAGAATAATAATGAACAATCCATTCATTATTTTTAGTTTAGTCCTATAAGTAAATTATTTTTCTCTTGACTTTTCTTGCCAATCCTATATAATAAAAGCCCAGCGACCGAACAGCGAAATGACCAGAATGACTGGTTGACCAGTCGCTATGACATTCACTGTCCACCAGGGGGCAGAAGCTCAATGCAGGTGCTGTCCCTTGGTGGTCAGTGTGCTACCACAGTGGGACCACTGCTTGGCTCACCTGGATGAGTGGCTGCTCCCGCTGAGAACTCCATGCAGATGGGCTGCAATTGTCACCTCCTCACCCCAGGCTCCTCCTCCTTACTCCCTGCTGCCTCCTCCAGAGGCCCGCAGGTCACACAGCACTGCCGCTGGGCTCACAGAGCTGACCCAAGAGACTGGGAGGCAGGTTCGTGGCCACTGTGGGACTGAGGCCTACTCTGCCACCTCTCAGTGCTGTTGTTCCTGGGCCCGGCCAGGACTGGGTCCCCTGGAGAGACAAGTGCTCTGACTCCATGCAAGATGCCAGACCAGGGAGCAGCCACTCGGAGGGTGGGTCCACTGCTGCTCGGCTGACCGGGATGAGTGCTGCTCCCACAGCAGGCCAATCCCCGCAGGCCAAGTCCCCAATCAGTGCACAAATCCCATGCGCTGGGCCTCTAGTATTTCTATAAATCCAGATACTTTATTGAGTAATATAAATGACATGGATCCTGTCCTTCTTGTAAAACACAATATTCCACAATATTATAACTTATAACAATTAGTTATAAATGAAAGCATATTAAAATCAATTTAATATGCATATATAAATAGAATATAATTATTATTTCCATATTTGACAGAGCTTCCAATATACCTTAAGTATAAACTTTCCTTCATATGGAGAGGAAACAATTCTTAAAATTCAAACCCTGGGAAGGTAGTCAAATCTATATATATAAAAGCCCAGTGACCAAACAGCAGAATGACCAGTTGACCAGTCGCTATGATGTGCACTGACCACCATGGGGCAGACGCTCAATGCAGGAACTGCCCCCTGGTGATGAGTGCACTCCAACAGTGGGTGGCTGCTTGGCTGACTGGGATGAGCAATTGCTCCTATAGCGGGGGCAGCCACTAGCAGGCCCATGGTGAGGCCTAGTCTCTGCATCTATCAAATACCTGAGACAATCCAGACTCTGGCCTGACTCCACCAGTTGATGCAGGCCCTCGAAGGTGTGTTCTAGAAAGAGTGCGCAAAGCTGGCATAGGTGGAAGGCAAGAGGGGATGTGACTGTGGACCCCCTGGGGAGGCTGTCCTGATGGCTGAGGTTCCTGGAGCATGGCTGCCCTGAACATCCCTGATGGTGTCACCAACCTGGCATCACAGATCAAGGGCATTCACCGAGTGGCTTTGGGGGTGCAAAGCTCTCCACCAGGTTCCTCCAGGACACAGAGCATGCCATTACCCCAAAATATCAGCTCAGACTAATTTCCTCATTCAGCAGCCACTCAGAGGGCAGGTCCACAGCCACCTGGCTGACTGGGATGAATGGCACTCCCACAGCATGCAGATCCCTGCAGGCCATGCCCCCCAGTGCACGAATCCACCACTGGGCCTTTAGTATATTATATTATTATATACTAGATGCCTAGTGCACAATATTCGTGCATTGGAGGGTCCTCTCAGCCCAGCCTGCACCCTCTTTAACCTGGGACCCCTTGGGGGATGTCCAACTTCCAGTTTAGGACATTCCTCTCACAATCCTGGACTGCTGGCTCCTAACTGCTCACCTGCCTGCCTGCCTGATCACCCCTAACCACTTCTGCCTGCCTGCCTGATCTCCCATAACTGCCCACCCTGCTGGCCTGATAACCTCTGACTGCTGACCTGATCATCCCCAAGTGCCCCCCCAGCTGACCTGGTCACCCCTAACTGCCCCTCCTGCCAGTTTGGTCGCCCCGCACTGCCCCCCTGCTGGCCTGGTTTCCCCACACAGCCTGCTGTTCAGTTGTTGTGTGAGGGCATCCCGACTAATTTGCATATTACCCTTTTATTAGTATAGATTATTATTATTGTTGTTGTTGAACAGTATTAAGTAATCTATTCACTTAAAGTAATCAACTTCCTGATTAACATAACATAATCCTATATAATAAAAGCCTAATATGCAAATTGACTGACTGGTGGAATGACTCGCAGAACAAGTGGTAGCTATGATGTGCACTGACCATCAGAGGGCAGACGCTCAATGAAGGAGCTGCCCTCAGCCCGCAGGTCCCAGGAAAGCCAAGGCAGGTGCCAGCAGGAGCCCCCCAATTGCCCTGCAGGTCACCCTGCAAAGGAAGGCCACTGGTGTTGGTGGCAGGGAATGGGGCCGGTGAGCAGGCAGTGCCAGGCCAGCCAAGGCGGGTGCCAGCAGGGCCCCCCCCAATAGCTCCACCAGTCGCTCCACAGATCGGCCCTGATCACCAGCCAGGCCTAGGGATTCTACCCATGCACAAATTTTGTGCACCGGGCTTCTAGTTATTTTAATATTATATATAAAACTTTTGCTTCCTAGGCAAATGTAGGAAAAAACATTTTTCCTTACTTTCAGAAATAGGCTTATTTTTCTAATGGAAAATCTACTGACATTTGTAAGAAGCATAACAGAGATAGTGAATTCCTTAGCTGACAAACAATTCCCTCGAATTTGGAAATCCCAAGTGGGCTCCAATGACTTACTGCACAGTTACTTTCATTTTCTTATTTTTCATTTTTGAGGGTTCCGTCGCTTTTCATTGCATTCCTGGCTCCTCACACAGGGGCACCACTTTTCCAGGGATGATTGGCAGACCCTGAATGACATATGAACAGATTGCTCTAACCCACGTTTCTGTGAAAGAGTGGCTAAGGGATTACTTGGCTATCACCACTAAGTAGCCCTGTTCACCTGCCTCCTTTGGCTTTTATTGTCATAACAGCTTGAACTAAAGTTAATCTCTAGATACAATTAGCAGGGTAAGTATCCTTGAGAAAGTATATATGCTTCTACAAGTTCAGGTATCTAAAGACTAAACATAGAGATTCTAGCAAAACACCCCAGGAGATCAGACTTGTTTGGAAGTCAAGGAAGGGGCTGCCGCCTTTGGCAAGGTCCCCTCAGAGGGCCCCAACCTTTCGGAGAATCCTCCTTACAGACATTTCAACCAAGTCCCCTGCTTCCCCACACATACATATTAAGATGTGTTATGTTTTCTTGATATAGTGTTGCCATTATCATTATATGTTCAGTATCCATCTTTGTCTCTTATTATCATTGTTATCTTGAATTCTTTTTTGTCAGGTATAAGTATGGCTGCACCTGCTTTTCTGTGGATGTTATTTGCTTAGAAAATAATTTTTCATCCTTTTACTTTGAATCTACCTTTGTCTTTGAAACTTAGATGTGTCTCTTTTAGGCAACAAATTGATAGGTTTTATTTCTTTATAGACTCTGCTACTCTGTGCCTCTTTATTGATGAATTCATAGCATTTACATTTAGGGTAAATATTAATGTACTAGAGGCCCAGTGCACGAATCTATGCATGGGTGGGATCGGGTTGGCCCGCCCCAATGGGGGCCAATCATGGACAGGGCCGGCCAGGGGGAGGGATCATGGGTGGTTGGCCAGTCGGCCCCGCCCCTGATCAGGATGGGGGGAACAATCGGGGATAGGGCCAGCCATGGGTGTGACCGTGGGCAGTTGGCCAGTTGACCCCACCCCCAATCGGGCCAGTCCTCCTGCCAGTTTGGTCGCCCCGCACTGCCCCCCTGCTGGCCTGGTTTCCCCACACAGCCTGCTGTTCAGTTGTTGTGTGAGGGCATCCCGACTAATTTGCATATTACCCCCTTTTATTAGTATAGATTATTATTATTGTTGTTGTTGAACAGTATTAAGTAATCTATTCACTTAAAGTAATCAACTTCCTGATTAACATAACATAATCCTATATAATAAAAGCCTAATATGCAAATTGACTGACTGGTGGAATGACTCGCAGAACAAGTGGTAGCTATGATGTGCACTGACCATCAGAGGGCAGACGCTCAATGAAGGAGCTGCCCTCAGCCCGCAGGTCCCAGGAAAGCCAAGGCAGGTGCCAGCAGGAGCCCCCCAATTGCCCTGCAGGTCACCCTGCAAAGGAAGGCCACTGGTGTTGGTGGCAGGGAATGGGGCCCGGTGAGCAGGCAGTGCCAGGCCAGCCAAGGCGGGTGCCAGCAGGGCCCCCCCCAATAGCTCCACCAGTCGCTCCACAGATCGGCCCTGATCACCAGCCAGGCCTAGGGATTCTACCCATGCACAAATTTTGTGCACCGGGCTTCTAGTTATTTTAATATTATATATAAAACTTTTGCTTCCTAGGCAAATGTAGGAAAAAACATTTTTCCTTACTTTCAGAAATAGGCTTATTTTTCTAATGGAAAATCTACTGACATTTGTAAGAAGCATAACAGAGATAGTGAATTCCTTAGCTGACAAACAATTCCCTCGAATTTGGAAATCCCAAGTGGGCTCCAATGACTTACTGCACAGTTACTTTCATTTTCTTATTTTTCATTTTTGAGGGTTCCGTCGCTTTTCATTGCATTCCTGGCTCCTCACACAGGGGGCACCACTTTTTCCAGGGATGATTGGCAGACCCTGAATGACATATGAACAGATTGCTCTAACCCACGTTTCTGTGAAAGAGTGGCTAAGGGATTACTTGGCTATCACCACTAAGTAGCCCTGTTCATCACCTGCCTCCTTTGGCTTTTATTGTCATAACAGCTTGAACTAAAGTTAATCTCTAGATACAATTAGCAGGGTAAGTATCCTTGAGAAAGTATATATGCTTCTACAAGTTCAGGTATCTAAAGACTAAACATAGAGATTCTAGCAAAACACCCCAGGAGATCAGACTTGTTTGGAAGTCAAGGAAGGGGCTGCCGCCTTTGGCAAGGTCCCCTCAGAGGGCCCCAACCTTTCGGAGAATCCTCCTTACAGACATTTCAACCAAGTCCCCTGCTTCCCCACACATACATATTAAGATGTGTTTATGTTTTCTTGATATAGTGTTGCCATTATCATTATATGTTCAGTATCCATCTTTGTCTCTTATTATCATTGTTATCTTGAATTCTTTTTTGTCAGGTATAAGTATGGCTGCACCTGCTTTTCTGTGGATGTTATTTGCTTAGAAAATAATTTTTCATCCTTTTACTTTGAATCTACCTTTGTCTTTGAAACTTAGATGTGTCTCTTTTAGGCAACAAATTGATAGGTTTTATTTCTTTATAGACTCTGCTACTCTGTGCCTCTTTATTGATGAATTCATAGCATTTACATTTAGGGTAAATATTAATGTACTAGAGGCCCAGTGCACGAATCTATGCATGGGTGGGATCGGGTTGGCCCGCCCCAATGGGGGCCAATCATGGACAGGGCCGGCCAGGGGGAGGGATCATGGGTGGTTGGCCAGTCGGCCCCGCCCCTGATCAGGATGGGGGGAACAATCGGGGATAGGGCCAGCCATGGGTGTGACCGTGGGCAGTTGGCCAGTTGACCCCACCCCCAATCGGGCCAGTTGACCGGCCACAGTGGGCATCATAGTGACCAGTCGTTCCAGTTGTTCCGAAGTTCTGGTCACTGGCTTTTTATATATATACTAGTGGCCCGGTGCATGAAATTCATGCATGGGAAGGAGGGTTCCCTCAGCCCAGCCTGCACCCTCTCCAAATGAGGACCCACAGGGATCAGGCCTAAACTGGCAGTCAGACATCCCTCTCACAATCTGGGACCACTGGCTCCTAACCGCTCACATGCCTTCCTGCCTGGTCACCCCTAACTGCCTCTGCCTGCCTGCCTGATCACCCCTAACTGCCCTCCCCTGCCGGTCTGATCTTTCCCCCAACTGCCCTCCCCCGTCAGCCTGGTTGCCCCCAACTGTCTGCCTCTACCAGCCTGATCTCACCCCCAGCTGCCCTCCCCTACTGGCCTGATCTTGCTCCCAACTGCCCTCCCCTGTCAGCCTGGTTGTGCCCAACTGCCCGACTCTACCAGCCTGATCTTTCTCCCAACTGCCCTCCCCTGCCAGCCTGATTGCCCCTAACTGCCTCTGCCATGGCCCCCACCACCATGGCTTTGTCTGGAAGGAAGTCGGACATCCGGAAGATGGCTGGTTGACCCGCTCTAATTAGCATAGTACCCTTTTATTAGTATAGATAGACTATATAGGATATGATTGCTTAAATGGGGTGAAAAGCCTTTTTCAGCAGGAGGAGATGCTCTTGGCAGACAAAAATACATAATCCCTATACCTGGACTGATAGCCAGCCATATGCACTATACTGCCAAACCGGTCATTAAAAAATTGAACCCCTTTCTTACACCTTACACCAAACAGTTGTTGCCCTTAAAACCCCTCCTCAGCCCCCACTTTAGGTTCTGCTTTTGTAGTTCACCCAAATTAGGTTCTGATTGGTTGGTTTCTATGCCAGTCAATGTCAAAAGCTCCACTTCCTAGGCAGCCTTAGGCTCCTCACAGTTCACCCAGATTTGGTTCTGACTGGTTGGATTCTATGCCAGTCAGTTTCTCAGGACCTATCTCCAGGCTTGATCAGAGAGGCGGGGCTGATCAGCAGCCCCCACGGAGGCCCGGAGAGAAAGGGAGAGGCAAGGGCTGATCAACAGCTGTCACAGAGGCTACGGATCAGACCCTGCTTCTCTCTCCAGGCCTCTCTCTTGGCCTGATCCACAGCCCCCTTGGCAGTCAGTGCTGGGTCACTGCACCCACAGCGGTGGCAGTCAGTGCTGGATCATCACGGCAACCCAGCACTGACTGCAGGACTTACTTCTAGTTGGTGGAGCCTTCAGTCGTTCTGGATGTTATGGACCCTGGGTTTTTATATATTAAGATAGATGAGGATTTCCTATAGCCATTTTATCTTTTGTTTTCTGTTAGCTGTATGCCTCCATTGGTTCTTTTTCTTTGTGTTTCTATCTGTTGATTTTATTTGGTTGTATTCTATATTTATTTACTCTGTTTTTTTAAGCTTTATTGTTGAAAGTATTACATGCTTCTCCCTTTTTCCCTCTTCAACCCCTTCTAGCAAGCCCCTGCACTCCACTCCAGGCCTTCACCACCCTGTTGTCTGTGTCCATGGGTTATGCATATATGCATACAACTTTTTCAATTGATCTCTTCCCATCCACCCCTGCCTTCCCTCTGAGATTCAACAGTCTGTTTCATGCTTCTATGCCTCTGGATCTATTTTGTTCATCACTTTATTTTGTTCATTAGATTCCACATATGAGTGAGATCATGTGATACTTGTTTTTCTGACTGGCTTATTTTGTTTAGCAAAATACTCTACAGATACCTCCATGCTGTCTCAAATGGTAAGACATCCTTCTTTTTTATTGCTGCATAGTATTCCAAGGTATAAATGTACCACAGCTTTTATATCCACTCATCTACTGATGGGCACTTAGGTTGTTTCCAGATCTTAGCTATTGTAAATTGTGCTGCTATGAGCATAGCAATTCATACATTCTTTCTGATTGGTGTTTTTGGTTCCTTAGGACCATGGTCGGTAAACTGCGGCTCGCGAGCCACATGCAGCTCTTTGGCCCCTTGAGTGTGGCTCTTCCACAAAATACCATGGCCTGGGCGAGTCTATTTTGAAGAAGCGGCATTAGAAGAAGTTTAAGTTTAAAAAACTTGGCTCTCAAAATAAATTTTAATTGTTGTACTGTTGATATTTGGCTCTGTTGATTAATGACTTTTCTGACCACTGCCTTAGGATATATTCCTAGAAGTGGGATCACTGGGTCAAATGGCAGTTCCATATTTAATTTTGTTTTCTCTTTTTTTAAGCTACTAATATGTGTCCTGCTTTGGGAATTTTTGTATGTGGTTATAATTAGGTTTATAACAAATAAAGTTGCATATATACCATAGGTTTTTTTCCCCCCTTTGGAATACATCTGATCTTCATCCTCCTTTGCCAATTCAGACTTTTACCCCTTCCCCTTTCATGTTTATATTGTCACAAATTATCCCTGTAAGTTTTTGGTGATCATATTCCTAGTGTTGTGACCTTATTTTCTTCATTTCAGGTAGAGTGACTCCCTTGAGTATTTCCTGCAATTGAGGATTTCTAGTGATAAAATCCCTCAGCTTCAGTATGTCTTGGAATGCTATTTCTCATTTTATTGAAAGGATAATTTTGTTAGATATATTATTCCTGGCTGGTAATTTCTATCAGATGTTTGAATATTTGTTTCCATTCTCTTCTGGCTTGTAGAGTTTTTGCTGAGAAATAGGCTAAAATTCTGATGGGTTTTCCTTTGTAGGTCACTTCCTTCTTTCCCCTGGCTGCTTTAATATTTTTTTCTTTGTCATTAATTTTAGGCAGTTTTAATATGAAGTGCCTTGGAGAGGGCCTCATTGGATTGAGGTAACTAGTTCTGTTTGCTTCTTGGATTTGAGGATCTAGTTCTTTCCATAGATTTGGGAAGTTGTCATCCACTATTTGTTTTAATAGATCTCCACTCCAGGTTCCCTCTCTTCCTCTTCTGCAATGCCTATAATTCTAATGTTGCTTTTTTTTAAAAAAATGAAGCCAGATAGTTCTCATAGAGCTCTTTCATTTTCTTTTTTAAAAATAATTCTTTATTGTTGAAAGTATTACATATGTCCCCTTTTCCCCCCATTAACCCCTCCTAGCCCCCAACCGCCCCTCCACCCCAGGCCCTCACCGCTCCATTGTCTGTGTCCAAAGGCCATGCATGTATGCATACAAGGTCTTTGGTTGATTACCTCCCACCCACCAACCTTCCCCAACTTCTCTCCAAGATTCTGCACTCTGTTACATGCTTCCATATCTCTGGATCTACTCCATTCATCACTTTATTTTATTACTTAGACTAGAGGCCCAGTGCACGAAATTTGTGCACTGGTAGAGTCCCTAACAGTTGCCAGCTGCCAGCTAGGTACTCCCTCCCTTCCCCTGGCCACTTACACCCCACCGCTGCTGCTCGTTGCCACCTGCGGGGCCCAAATGCCCCTTTAATTGCCCTGCTGCCACCCGGCTTCCAGGTGCTGAAGGAGCAGGATGATGGCCCTGCCCCCTGCCACCCCAGCTGGTTACCCCCTACGGGGACTGATCACCCTGCTGATTGCACCACCACTGTCCCTGCCACTGCCACTGGTTTCTGCCCCAGGTACTGAGGGAGCAGGGTGGCAGCCCCACCCCCTGCCGCCACCACTGGTCACCCTGCAATTGGATAGGTGGGGCATCGGACCCCTGCCTGGCTCCCTCAGTGCCTGGGAGCCCAGTGTCAGTGGGGTTATTGGATCAGCAAGGTGATGGGCACCCACCCGGTGACCACTGGCTCACACCCACCTTGGCTTGGTGTCACCCACTTACCTGCTCCACCATCTCGCCCTGATCCTGCTCTCATCAGGGCCCATAGGGGCCTGCAACACCTCCACTGTCACCTGCTGCCAGCGCCACATCACCAATGCTGGCCATGTTTCGCACTGCCTCCTGGTGGTCAGTGCACATCATAGTAAGTGGTCAAACTCCCAGCAGAACTCCTGGTAGAGGGGACAATTTGCATATTAGGCTTTTATTATATAGGATTTCGCATATGAGTGGTACCATGTGATACTTGTCTTACTCTGACAGACTTATTTCACTTAGCATGATACTCTCCAGGTCCCTCCATGCTGTCTCCAAAGGTAAAAGATTCCTCTTTTTTAATGCTGCATAGTATTCCATGATATAAATGTACCACAGCTTTCTTATACACTCATCTACTGATGGGCATTTGGGCTGTTTCCAGATCTTAGCTATTGTATATTGCACTGCTATGAAAAAGGGGTGCATATATTCTTTATGATTGGTATTTCAGGGTTTTTAGGATATATACCTAGAAGTGAGATCACTGGGACAAATGGCAGTTCCATATTTAATTTTTTGAGGAAACTCTACTATGTGTCGTAATGGTTGCACCAGTCTGCAGTCCAACCAGCAGTGTACTAGGGTTCCCTTTTCTCCGCATCCTTGCCAGCACTTGCCATTTGTTGATTGATTGATGGTAGCCATTCTGATAGGTGTGAGGTGATACCAAATTGTGCATAATTTGCATCTCTCTGATTATCAGTGACTTTGAGCATTTTTTGATATGTTTCTTGGCTATCTGTATGTCCTCTTTGGAGAAGTGTCTATTTAGGTCCTTTGCTCATTTTTTTAAATTGGATTATTAGTTTTCCTCTGTTAAGTTGTATGAGTTCCTTATATATTTTGAATATTAATCCTTTATCAGATGTATCATTGCCAAATATATTCTCCCACACAGTGGGCTCCCTTTTCATTTGGTTGATGGTTTCTTTTACTGTGCAGAAACTTTTTATTTGGATGTAGTCCCATTTGTTTATTTTCTCCTTAGTTTTTGTTTGCCATAGGAGAAGTACCCATAAACCTATTGCTACAAGAGATGTCTGAGATTTTGCTGCCTATGGTTTCTTCTAGTATTTTTATGGTTTCACAACTTACATGTAAGTCTTTTATCCACTTTAAGTTTATTCTTGGTGTATGTTGGTGATCTAGTTTCATTTTTTTGCATGTATCTGTCCAATTTTTCCAACACCATTTATAGAAGAGACTGTCTTGACTCCATTGTATGCTCTTGCCTCCTTTGTCAAATATTAATTGAACATAATGGCTTAGGTCAACTTCTGGGTTTTCTGTTCTGTTGCATTAGTGTATATACACTGAGTGGCCAGATTATTATGACCACCCCATCAGTACTTCGTTGGGCCACCATTTGCCTTCACTACTGCAGTGATTCTTCTTGGCATTGACTCCACGATATGTTGAAAGGTGATGCCAAAAATCTGACACTATGCCTGATGAATAGCACTGTCCAGTTCTGTGAGATTTGATGGTTGCGGAACCAGCTGCTTGATGGCTCTTTTAACTTCGTCCCACAAATGCATAATTGGATTGAGATCTGGTGATTGTGGGGGCCACCTAAGCAAGGTGAAGTTTCCCTCATGTTCTTGAAACCACTCCTGCACAATAAGAGCATCGTGGCATGGCACATTGTCTTGTTGAAAGAAGCCATCTCCATTGGGATACACCATCAACATGACAGGATGAACTTGACCAGCAACGATACTTAAGTATGTTGTGCTATTCAGACGTTGTTCCACACGAATTAAAGGGCTCAAATCATGCCAGGAAAACATGTCCAAACTATAATACTGCCCCCACCAGCTTGAAGTGTTGTACTCATGCATGTGGGGTGCATGCTTTCATGCTGTTTCCGTTAAATTTTCACTCTGCCATCTGCATGATGCATCTGGAAACGTGATTCATCAGACCACATGACTTTTTTCCAATTCTCGACTGTCCAATCCTTGTGTTCCTGTGCAAATTAGAGACGTTTTATCTTGGTAACTGCAGACAGCAAAGGTATTTGAACAGGCCTTCGGCTTCCATATCCCATACAATGCAGTGTATGGTTAATTTGCCTTCAAATGTCAGTTGATCATAATAATCTGGCCACTCAGTGTATGTCTGTTATTGTGCCAGCACCAGGCTATTTTGAGAACATTATCTTTGTAATATAGCTTGATATCTGGTATTGTGATTCCTCCTACTTTGTTCTTCTTTCTCAGGATTGCTACAGTTATTCGGGGTCTTTTTTGATTCCATCTAAGTTTATGGAGAGTTTGTTCTAGGTTTGTGAAATATGTCATTGATATTTTAATGGGGATTGCATTGAATCTATAGATTGCTTTGTGTAGTATCAACATTTTAATGATATTGATTCTACCAATCCATGAACCCGGTATATTCTTCCACTTGTTTATGTTTTCTTCTATGTCTTTTTTCAACATTCTATATTTTCCTGAGTACAAGTCTTTTATCTCCTTGATCAAGTTTATTTCTAAGTATCTTATATTTATGTTGCACTGGTATACGGAATTTTTTTTGTTTATTTATTTCTCTCTCTGAGAATTCATTAGTGGTATATAAAAAAGCCATTGATTTTTGGGTGTTGATTTTGTATCCTGGTACATTGCCAAATTCATTTATTAATTCTAGTACTTTTTTGGCAGAGCCTTTAGGGTTTCCTATATATGATATCATGTCATCTGTGAATAATGATAGTTTTACCTCCTCCTTTCCAATTTGGGTGCCTTTTATTTCTTCTTCTTGTCTGATTGCTGTAGGTAGGACTTCCAGTACTATGTTGAATAAGAGTGGTGAAAGCAGACATCCCTGTCTTATTCCTGTTCTTAGGAGAAATGGTTTTAGTTTTTGCCCATTGAGTATGATGTTCACTGTAGGTTTGTCATATATGGCCTTTATCATATTGAGCTAACTCTATTTCCACTTTGCTGACAGTTTTTATCAAAACTGGGTGTTGGATTTTGTCAAATGCTTTTTCTCCATCTATTGATATGATCATATTATTTTTGTTTATCAATTTTTATGAGATATGTCACATTTATTGATTTGTGAATATTGTACGAGCCTTGCATCCCAGGAATAAATCGCACTTTGTCATGGTGTATGACCTTTTTAATATATTGCAGGATTTGGTTTGCTAATATTTTGTTGGAGATTTTAGCATATATATCCATCAGGGATATTGACCCATAATTTAGTTTCTTTGTAGTGTCTTAATTTGGTTTTGGAATTAGGATAATACTGGCCTCATAAAAAGATCTTGAAAGTGTTCCTTCCTCTTGGATATTTTGGAATAGCTTAAGGAGTACAGGTGTTAGTCCTTCTTTGAATGTTTGGTAAAACTCCCCTGGGAAGCCATCTGGACCCACACTTTTGTTTTCTGAGATTTTCTTCATTACTGCTTCTATTTCATCAGTTGTTTTACCCTATTCAGGTGTTCTGAATCTTCCTGATTCAGTTTTGGGCAATTGTATTTTTTAGGAACTTGTCCATTTTATCCACATTGTTCAGCTTGTTGACGCATAGTTGTTCATAGTATTTCCTTACAATCCTTTGTATTTCTGTGGTGTCAGTGGTTACTTCTCCACTTTTGTTTCTCATTTTATTATTTTGAGGGTCCTGTCTCTTTGTTTCTTTATGAGTCTGGATAATGGTTCATCGATTTAGTTTATCCTTTTAATGAACCAGCTCTTGGTTTCATTGATGTGTTTTAACGTTTCTCTAGTCTCTATGTCATTTATTTCTGCTCTAATATTTATTATTTCCTTCCTTTTACTTATTTTGGGCTTTATTTGTTATTCTCTTCCTATTTATATAATTTGTAGTGTTAAATAGTTTATTGTTGATTTTTCTTGTTTTTTGAGGTATGTCTGTAGTGCTATGAACTTCCCTCTCAGGACTGCTTTTGATGTGTCTCATAGATTTGGGGTTGTTATGTGTTCATTTTCATTTGTTTTGAGGAAGTTTTTGATTTCTTTCTTGATTCCATTGGTACCCCACTTATTGTGTAATAACATGCTATTTTGCCTTCATGTGTTTGAATGTTTTGGGGTGTTTTTACTGTAGTTGGTTTCTAATTTCATTCCACTGTGATCTGAGAAGATGCTTGATAGGATTTCAATATTCTTGAACTTGTAGAGACTTGTTTTGTGTCCTAACATGTTGTCTATCTTTGTGAATGACCATGTGCACTTGAGAAGAATGTATATTCTGCAGCTTTAGGGTGAAATGTTCTATTAATGTCAATTAAGTCCATCTGATCCAGTGTGTCCTTGGAGTCACTGTTTCCTTGTTAACTTTTTGTCTGGAAGATTTATCCAGTGAAGTCAGGGGGTGTTAAAGTCCCCTATTATGACTGTACTAGAGGCCCGGTGCACAAAATTCATGCACGAGGGGTGGGGTGGTCCCCTCAGCCCAGCCAGC
This sequence comes from Ia io, assembly GCA_025583905.1. Lineage (NCBI taxonomy): Eukaryota > Metazoa > Chordata > Mammalia > Chiroptera > Vespertilionidae > Ia > Ia io. The sequence goes on from JAJQQW010000001.1 coordinate 62,651,801, forward strand.
ACCTTCTCCAATCTGGGACCCCTCAGGGGATGTCCTAGGGACCGGGCCTAAACTGGCAGTTGGACATCCCTCTCACAATCCGGGACTGCTGGCTCCTAACTACTCACCTGCCTGCCTGCCTGATTGCCCCTAACTTTCCCCACTGCCAGCCTGATCACCCCTAACTGCCTCTGCCTGCCAGCCTGATCACCCCTAACTGCCCCCGCTACCAGCCTGCTCGCCCTCAACTGCCCCCCCCCACACTAGCCTGGTCACCCCCAACTTCTCCCTCCTGGCCTAATTGCCCCAAACTGTCCCCCTGCCAGTCTGGTTGCCCCCAACTGCCCCCCCTGCCAGCCTGGTCAACCCCCATTATCCCCCCTGCTTACCTGGTCACCCCCACCTGCCCCTCCTGCTGCCTGGTCACCCCTCATTGCCCCCCCTGCCGGCCTGGTTGCTGCCAACTACTCCCACTGCCGGCCTGGTTGCCCCTCCCCACCCCCCTCTGCTGGCCTGGTCACCCCACACGGCCTGCTGTTCAGTCATTTGGTCATCCCTCACTAACCCCTCTGCCAGCCTTGTCAACCCACACAGCTTTCTGTTCAGTCGTTACTGTGAGGGCGTCCTGACAAATTTGCATATTACCCTTTTATTAGTATATATTGTTGTTGATCTCTCCCTTAAAGTCCTCTTGAAGTTTTTCTTATGTATTTAGGTGCTCCTATATTGGGTGCATATATATTTACCAGCTTTATATACTCTTGTTGGATCAATCTCTTTATATTGTGCAGTAACCTTCATTGTCTCTTGTAATGGCCTTCATTTTGAAGTCTATTTTGTCAGATATGAGTATTTCTACTCCTGTTGTGTTTTTTTCCTTTCCATTTGCATGGAAATTTTTTTCCCCATTCCTTTACTCTCATCCTGTGTGTCTATTGTTCTGATGTGGGTCTCTTGTAGTTGGGTCATGTTTTTGTATCCATTCAGCTACCCTATGACTTTTGATTGGAGCATTTAATCCCTTTACATTTAAGGTTATTATTGATATTTATTTACTAGAGGCCCAGTGCACAAAATTCCTGCACTGGTAGGATCCCTGGCATCTGGTGGTGGCTGGCCGTTTACTCTTTCCCTTCTCCTGGCCGCCTTCCACTGGCTAGGGCCTCCCTCCCTTCCCCCATCTGGCCCTGCCCCTGGTCGAACTCCAAGAAGAACTTCCAATAGAAGGAACAATTTGCATGCTACTCTTTTATTATATAGGATTGAATTTTTGGCATTTTAATTATGATGTGTTCTTGGCATGGACCTGTTTGGGTTCTTCTTGCTTGGTTTTCTCTGTGCCTCCCCAACTTGTGTAACTTTTTCCTTTACCAGCTTAGCAAAATTTTCTGCCATTATTTCTTAAAATATGTTTTCTATCCCTTTCTGCCTCTTCTGGCACACCTTATATTTGAATATTGTTACTTTTCACATTGTCCTACATCTCCCTTAAGCTGTCCTCCTGTTTTGTAATTATTTTTTTCTTTTTCATTCTCTGATTGATTTTTTTCAACCCTGTCTTCTAATTTACTGATTAGATTGTCAGCTTCCCCTAACCTACTGTGTATTTCTTCCAATGTGTTCTTTATTTGTGCTATGTCATTCTTTAGTTCTGTTTCATAGTTACTATATCTTTTCTCTTGCTGTTGAACATCTTTACCATCATTATTCTGAACCGTGTATGAGATATATTTCTTATCACAATTTCATTTATCTCTTCATCTGGAGAATTCTCTTGTTCTTTCATTTGGAGGTTATTTATTTGTCTCCTCACATTGGCTGCCTGTTTGGGTTTATGACTATGTATTAGGTAGATCTGTTACACCTCTCAATCTCTATTGCAGGGCAGTGTCAAACACTATTTCTGACTAATTAGATCAGGCAAAGATTCAAAGCCTCCAGAGACTGCCTCTGTCTACAGACTGATAGGATTTTGTCTTGAATTTCCCTCAGGCCATCATCCACAGGTGTAGGAAGAGTTGTTTTGTTTTTTTTTTCAACAGGATTTGGCAATTGCTTCTGCCTGGAAGCTAATCGTTATTCTCCATCTCTTAATGGGTCTGAGCAACTCTGCACTCTGGGGCAAGATATTTTCCAATAGTTTGGATCAGCTGTCTTCCCCCTGAGGCAAGGTCACTTGTATAGAAAATGTCTGTGTGAGAAAGATGACCTCATGAGCATGAGGGAATGACTCAGCACAGGAAACTGGGGTGTCTGCTTTCTGAGCTATAACACCAGAACCCCCAATCCTGGCTTATGTTCACATAGCTCCAGTCCACTCTTCCCTCCTTCTGCTGGAGCACAAGGTGGGTGGCTCTGTGGAGAATTTTGTGCATTGGCCCTTTAAGAGGGTGTCTGAATTTTCAGCCCTCTCTCCATGGCAGACAGCTTCTTTTCATAGCCAGATGCTATGTGGGTATCTTTCTCTGTTTGGGTGCTCTCTGCTGGTTGAGGGGGGGTACTTGGGTATTAGACCTCATAGTTCTTGGTGGGAACACCCTGTAGCTGAGATATCTCTCTGGAACTTCTGTTGCTGACTGTGGGAGCCTGCCAGCCATTTCCCACCTCCACCCCTCCTACCAGTCTCTATATGGTCTCCACTTTTGGTCCTGGGTTTATCAGGGTTCTCTCCAGCGCATCTTCTATTGATTATTCAGGGTGTGTTTTTGTTGTTGTTTTTTTTTTAGTTGTAATTCCAGTTTGGTCCTGGGAGCATGTCCTTGCAGCATACACTTACTCTGCCACCATTTTTAATCTCCCTCTTTCATTTCCTTTATGTTCAGGTAACTTTCTTCTTCCCATGGCATCATTACTTGATTACTATCTTCAAGATCGCAAATTCTTTCCCTCATCTGTTTGGCTGTGTATTCTATGCTCAGTAGTTCACTCTGTTAAAAGAAATTAACTTTATAGTTTTTTTTTCTTATTTTTCTTTTTTAAATATTTATTGTTGGAATTATTACATATTTCCCCCTCTTCCTCCTATTGATCCCTTCTAGCCCATCCTCCCCGCACCAGGCCTTCACCACCCTATCTTATGTGTCCATGGCTTATGCATATATGTATTCAAGTTCTTTGGTTGATCTCTTCCCCACCATCTGTCCACCCCCGCCTTCCCTCTGAGACTTAACAATCTGTTCCGTGCTTCTATATCTCTGCATCTATTTTGTTCATCAGTTTATTTTGTTTAGTAGATTACACAAAGGAGTGTGATCATGTGATACTTGTATTTTTTTGACTGGTTTATTTTGCTTAGTATAATACTCTCCAGGTACCTCCATGCTTCCTCAAAGGATAAGACATACTTATTTTATACTCCTGCATAGTATACCATGGTGTAAATGTACCACAGCATTTATATCCACTCATCTACTGATGGGCACTGAGGTAGTTTCCAGATTTTAGCTATTATAATTTGTGCTGCTATGAACATATATATACATAGGGGTTCAGACATTCTTTCTGACTGGTGTTTCAGGTTTCTTAGGATATATCCCTAGAAGTGGGATCACTGGGTCAAATAGCAATTCTATATTTAATTTATTGAGGAAACTCCATACTGTTTTACATAGTGGCTGTGCCAGTCTGCATTCCCACCAGCAGTGTACTTGGGTTCCCTTTTCTCCACATCTTCACCAACACTTGTCGTTTATTGATTTGTTGATAACAGACATTTTGACAGGTGTGAGGTGATAGCTCATTGTCATTTTATTTTGCATCTCTGTCATGATCCGTGACTTTGAGCATTTTTTCATATGTCTCTTGAACATCTGTATGTCCCATTTTGGTCCTTTTCTCATTTTTAATTGGATTGTTTGTCTTCCTTTTCTTAAGTTGTATGAGTTCCTTATATATTTTGGATATTAACCATTTATGAGATGTATCATTAGCAAATATGTTCTCCCATACAGTAGGCTCACTTTTCATTTTGTTGATGGTTTCTTTTGCTGTGCAGAAGCTTTTTATTTTATGTAGTCTCATTTGTTTATTTCCACCTCAGTTTCCTTTGCCCCAAGAGATATAACCAGAAACATATTGCTACAAGAGATTTTGCTGCCTATGGTTCCTTCTAGGATTTTTATGGTTTCATGTCTTACATTCAAGTCTTTTGTCCATTTTGACTTTATTAATTTATGTTTATTATTGAAAGTATTACAGATGAACCTTTTATTTGTTTCTTTGTTTTTCCTATTGACCCCCTCCACTTCGCACCCACCTCTCCCAGATTTTGACCACCCTATTGTCTGTGTCCATTGGCTATGCAAATATGCATATAAGTTCCCCGGTTAGTCACTCTCCACCCAACCCTTAACTCCGCCTTCCCTCTGAAATTCATCAGTCTATTCCATGCTATTGCAAATGTTAAGAGTTCCTTCATTTTTAGACTCACATAGTATTCCATTGTGTAAATGTTCCACAACTTTTTTTTTTTTTATCCAGTCATCGGCTGATGGGTACTTTACTGTTTCTAAATCTTAGCTATTATAAATTGTGCTGCTATGAACATAGGGGTGCATATTTTCTTCCTGATTATTGTTTCTTAGGATATACCTAGAAGTTAGATCACTGTGTCAAATGAGAATTCCATATTTAATTTTTTGAGGAAACTCTATAATGTTTTCCACAGTGGCTGCACAAGTCTGTAGTCCCACTAGCAGTGTACTAGGGTTCCCTTTTCTCCACATCCTCATCATCAACATTTGTCATTTGTTGATTTGTTTATGATAGCCATTCTGACAGGTGTGAAATGATATCTCATTATTGTTTTAATTTGCATCTCTCAAATGATTAGTGACTTTCAGTATTTTTTTCATATGTCTCTTAGCCTTTGGTATGTCCACTTTGGAGAAGTGTCTATTTAGGGCCTTTGCCCATTTTTAATTACATTTTTTGTCTTCCTTTTATTAAGTTATATGAGTTCCTCCTATATTTTGGAAATTAACTCCTTATCAGATATATAATTGACAAATACATGCACTGTGCTCTCTTTTCATTTTGTTGATGGTTTCTTTTGCTGTGCAGAAGCTTTGTATTTTGATGTAGTTCGATTAGTTTATTTTCTTGTTAGCTTCCTTTGCCCTAGGATATATATCGATAAACATATTGCTCCAAAAGATGTCTGATATTTTGCTGCCAATGGTTTCCTCTAGGATTTTTATGGTTTCATTACTGACATTTGTTTATCCATTTTGAGTTTATTCTTGTGTAGGGTGTGAGTTTGTAGTCTATCTTCATTTTTTTGAAGGAACCTATGCATTTATCCAGCACCATTTATTGAGGAGACTGTCTTTACTCCATAGTATTCTCTTGCCTTCTTTGTCAAATATTAATTAAGAATATTGGCTTAGGTTGATTTCTGGGTTCTCTGTTCTGTTTCATTGATCTATATGCCTGTTCTTTTGCTAGTACCAGGCTGTTTTGAGTACAATGGCTTTATAGTACAAGTTGATATCTGCTATAGTGATTTCTTCAATTTTGTTCTTTTTTCTCAAGAAAGAGAGAGCTATTCAGGCTATTTTTTTGTTTCACATAAATTTTTGAAGTGTTTGCTCTAATTCCATGAAATATGCTATTGGTATTTTAATAGGAATTCCATTGAATTTATACATTGCTTTGGGTAGTATGGACATTTTAATGATGTTGATTATAACAATCCATGAACATGGTATATTCTTCCCACTCTTTAATATCTTCCTCTATCTCTTTTTCAAAGATATAGTCCTGTAGCTTTTAGAGTACAGGTCTTTTACCTCCTCAGGTAAGTTTATTCCTAAGTATCTTAATTTTTTATAACAATAGTAAAAGGGATATTTTGTTTGTTTGTTTATCTTTCTGAGAGACCATTATTGGTGGACAAAACTGCCATAGATTTCTGGGTATTAATTTTTTATCCTTCATTCTCACAGAATTCATTTATTAAGTCTAATATTTTTTATGGAGTCCTTAGGATTTTCTATGTGCAATATCATATCATCTGCAAATAATGACAGTTTAACTTCCTCCTTTCCAATTTGGATTTGTTATTGCTTCTTCTTGTCCAATCACTTTGGCTAGGACTTCCAGTACTATCTATAATAATAAAAGCATAATATGCTAATTAGACCAGAGAGCTGAACGACCTTTCCGAGCTCATTCTGGATGTCCTTTCCAATGAAGCTGCGGGGGCAAGGCAGAGGTGGTTAGAGATGATCAGCATGCAGGAGAGCAGATAGGTGTGATCAGGCAGGCATGCAGAGTGGTTAGGGGCGATCAGGCAGGCAGGCAAAGTGGTTAGGGGTGATAAGGCAGGCAGGAAAGTGGTTAAGGGAATCAGGCATGCAGGTGAGTGGTTACGGGTGATCAGGCAAGCATGAAAGCAGTTAGGGGCATTAGGAAGGCATGCAGAGCGGTTAGGGGCAATCAGGCTGGCAGGCAGGCAGAGGCGGTTAGGAGCCAGCAGTCCTGGATTGTGAGAAGAATGTTCGACTGCCAGTTTAAAATTTTATTATTAATTCTGTTTTGTTGTTGTTTGAGGCTATGAATTTCAATCTCAGGAATGCTTTTGCTGTTTAACATAAATTTTGTGTTGTGTGTTCCTTTTCATTTGTTTCCAGGAACTTTTTTTATTTATTCCTTGATTGCTTTGGTAACTCATTTTTTGTTTAATACCATGCTATTTGTTTTCCATATGTATGCATGTTTTTCAGTATTTTTATTGTAGCTTATTTCTCATTTCATTCTATTGTGATCTGAGAAGGTGGTTGATATGTTTTCAATTTTCTTGAAGTTGTAAAGATTTAGTTTGTGTCCTAACATTTGGTCTATCTTTGAAAATGTCCCATGTGTACTTGAGAATAATGTATATTCTATAGCTTTGGGGTGAAATGTTCTGAAGATGTCGATTAAGTCCATCTGATCTAGTGAGTTGTTTTAATATATTTAAATGTACCTATGTTGGGTACATATGTGTTTGCCAAGGTTATATCCTCTTGTATCGATCCCTTTACTATTATGAAGTGGCCTTCATCATCTCTCTTTATGGCCTTCACTTTAAAGTCTATTTTTTTCAGATATGAGTATTGCTACCCCAGCCATTTCTTTTTTCATTTCCATTTGCCTGGAATATTTTTTTCATCCCTTAACTTTCATTCTTTATGATCCTTTTGGTCTGAGGTGGGTCTGATAGACAGTATATATATGGGTTATGCTTTCTCATCCATTTAGATACCCTATATCTTTTTATTGGAGCATGTCCACCATTTACATTTAAGGATATTATTGATAAATACATATTTATCACCATTCTTATTCTTTATGCCTTTCTTCTTCTTCTTCTTCTTCTTCTTCTTCTTCTTCTTCTTCTTCTTCTTCTTCTTCTTCTTCTCCTCTCCTCTCTCTCTCTCTCTCTCTCTCTCTCTCTCTCTCTCTCTCTCCCTCCCTCCCTCCTCTCTTCTCCTTACAATAGTCCCTTTAGCATTTCTTGCAGTGTTGGTTTGGTGGTAGTAAACACTTTTAGCCTTTTTTGTCTGCAAAACTCTTTATCTCACCTTTGATTTTGAGTGATAACCTTGCTGGATAGAATAGTCTTGGATTCAGTCCCTTGGTTTTCATTACTTTGTATACTTCATGCCATTCCCTCTGGCTTGAAGTGTTTCTATTGAGAAGTCGGTTGTCAGTATAATGGGAGCTCCCTTTTAGTTAACTTTCTGTCTCTCTCTTGCAGCCTTTAATATTCTCCCTTTGTATTTAATGTGTGCCATTTTATTTTATTTTATTTTAATTTCTTTATTGATTGAGGTATCACATATTTGTCCTCATCCCCCCATTCCCATCCCTCACCCCTCCCCACACATGCCCCCACCCCTCTGTTGTCCTTAACCGCTGGTTAGGCTCATATGCTTGTACACAAGTCCTTTGGTTGATCTCTCCCTTTTGCCCCCACCCTTCCCTACCCTCCCCCTGAGGCCTGACAGTCTGATCCATGCCTCCTTGTTTCTGGGTCTGTTCTTGTTCATCAGTCTATGTTGTTCATTATTTCCCCTAGATGAGTGAGATCATGTGCTATTAGAAATACACTTATAAGAACCGAAAATGAGACAAGCAATAATGGTTATGGTGACAGGAAAATGAATCAGTGTGTAGTGAGTTTCTTTCTGGGTCAACAGTTCTTTTGAGACCCAATTTCAATGTCCAACAGTTCCTTATGTGTACATGTCAGCCATGACATTTCAGTTCTGGATGGTGGACAAATGGTAGTAATGCAGGTCTGACTCTGTCTGGTTTGGTCCTGGGCAACCTGCAGTGATGCACAGCTGTTAACCGCTAGTATAGGAAGGCCACATCAGCGTCTTCCATCTCTGGACTGCTTCTCTTCTGTCTTCATGGCTGGAGTAGTCCTGTCGATTCCTCTCTGTTGCTGGAATCTACATGGCCTCGGAGTTGTTTTTTGAAAATATACAAACATATTCTTGACCAAAAGTTAATAAAGGAATATTTTCTATAAATTTGACTGGGGATCCTTTTTCATTTTTTGCCCAAATGATTTTCCTCTGGCTTGTTTTGTCACCTTGTGTGTTTTTCATGGGTGTCTTGCTTTTAGCCTTAAAATTAATTTTCTAAAGTATTACTTTTCTAGATGTAATTTACTTACAGGATATTTTTCCTTACATGATATTCTTCTACTATCCCCTCCTTTTTTGATTTAAATGTTAGGAGGCTTTTGAAAATTTTATAATGTAGTCTTGATGGCTTTTAAATTTTAACTTTTTGCACTATAATATTACTGTTTTAGGTTCATTACATGGTGCACAATTTTATCATGAGATGAAGTAATAATAAAAGTTTTATTAACACTTTAGGAACACCTTTTTGTCCAGTACAATTAATTTTTCTAGAATATTCGCTAGTTTCAACTAGCCAATTTAAATTTGCCTGAAAACTTGACTACTGTTTTACTATCAAATTTATTACTCTAACAACAATCTTATTTTACCCTGTAAATATTGGTGGAAGGGATTATTTGCCTTCTTGAGTAGGTCCAGAGCATACCTGGTGGTAGGCTGGATTTAGATATCGTAAACCCACTTCCCCACACCATGGGTACAAGACAACTCAAACAATTCTTGTTGGAGTGAGAGGGCAGCTGCTGTCGGCCAAGTCTCTGTCGGTCACCTGGGTCCTGATCTGAGCTGGGCATGGGGAGCACGAAGCAGCCATGGGGGCAGGAGACCTCCCTCAGAAGGGGCTATGATTAGGGCCCATGCAATGTTGTGGGGGTGAGAGTCTGTGCCCCACCTCTGTTGATTCCCAAATTCTCTCCTGATGGCCCCTCTGCGACTGTGCCTGTCTTAGGTTGTTCCTTCCTTGAAGAACTTTACCCGTCTCTGGCTAACAAGCCATCCTCCAGGGTCAAGCAGGGTGATGTGAGGTTCAGTTTTGTCTCCTTGGTAGCCTATGCCCCCGTGGCCTCCATGGCCAGCACCTGCCATGGGATCCCGTCGCCTGCTGGCGGGGCCCCAGCACTGATCACATATCTTTTGGAACCCGGGTTTCTTCTCCAGGGAGGGCTCAGTTTGCCCCACTGGGTGAGAGACAGATCCATGGCACCAGTCATCATGAGCCTTCAACCTCGACATGAACAGAGAGCTCATGCAACAGCTGTGAGCAATTGAATTGTGATAAGAGGGTCCCTTTTGGCCTAAAGGGTAAGAGGGACCAATATAGAATGCTCAGGTGCCTTCCCAGGAGGCCCTCTACACAATGAAAAGGATTAAATCCTTACATGTCCTTTTTAAATTGCTGCCAGACATTCAAAGAATTATTTTGTACATTTGCTTGGGATAATTGTATATTATGCTGTAGTAATTCTAAAGTATAGAGAGATGTGTTAAGTTTGTCTCCAAGCACCAAACAGATGACTTTTTTTTTTTTTTATCCTCAAGGGTGCGAGGAACTATTACAAGTACTGGGGGTGATCCAAATCTGGGAAAAATTTTAATGATAGTGTAGAATAATATCATGCAAGGATATTCTTTGTTCTAGTCCATGGGAATTCACTTTCAAACTGGCTGTCCATTTCTTTTTATATAGACAAGGTCTTAGTTACATTTTCTGCACCTCTACCGGGGGCACGTAGTGATAATAGTGACACCCTTTCTTTGGTGTCCACACAAGCCAGAAACCTCTCTTTAATTGTACACCCAAAGGGGCATTGTTTTGATTTCGTGTCATACAAAAGGGAAGATGGGTGGAGACCCCTGTGTATTTATACTTTCTTGCCCCACCCATGGACCTTCTGGATGTCCAGGGTGTTTGGTATTATTGGTAACTACATTAGTCAGGGGATCAGCCCATGTAAGGGGTCTTACCCATGAAGGGTCAGGAGCATAAGACCAAAATACTTACCCTCTTGTCCCAGGTAAAATTACCGTACATCTGATGATTGCTAGTGTGGCTAGAGAGGTGTTCTCAGGCATTCTTGGGTTTCTGGTTACCTCACAATTTCATCCCTGAGGTTTGGTGTTCTGATTGATGTTTCTCTGTTTCTGGATCTATTTTTCCCCCCATCAGTTTATGTTCTTCATTATATTCCACAAATGAGTGAGATCATGTGATATTTATCTTTCTCTGCCTGGCTTATTTCACTAAGCATAATATTCTCCATCTCCATCCATATTGTTGCAAATGGTATGAGCTCCTTCTTTTTTACTGCAGCGTAGTATTCCATTGTGTAGATGTACCACAGTTTTTTAATCCACTCATCTGTTGATGGGCACTTAGGCTGTTTCCAAATCTTAGCTATGGTGAATTGTGCTGCTATGAAAATAGGGGTGCATAAATCCTTCCTGATTGATGTTTCCAGTTTCTTAGGATATATTCCTAGAAGTGGGATCACTGGGTCAAATGGGAGTTCTATTTTTAGTTTTTTAAGGAAACTCCATAATGTTCTCCACAGTGGCTTCACGAGTCTGCATTCCCACCAGCAGTGCACGAGGGTTCCTTTTTCTCCACATCCTTGCCAGCACTTGTCATTTGTTGACTTATTGATAATGGCCATTCTGACAGGTGTGAGATGGTACTGCATTGTTGGTTTGATTTGCATCTCTCTAATGATTAGTGATTTAGAGCAGGTTTTCATATGTCTCTTGGCCTTCCTTCTGTCTTCTTTCGAAAAGTGTCTATTAGATCAGTTGCCCATTTTTTGATTGGGTTGTTTATCTTCTTTTTGTTAAGCTGCATGAGTTCCCTGTAAATGTTGGAGATTAAACCCTTATCGTTGACATCATTGGCAAATATGTTCTCCCATGTAGTGGGCTTTCTTGTTGTTTTATTGATGGTTTCCTTTGCTGTGCAAAAGCTTTTTATTTTGATGTAGTCCCATTTGTTTATTTTCTCTTTAGCTTCCATTGCCCTAGGAGCAGTAACAGCGAAGAAGTTCTCTTGGCATATGTCAGAGATTTTTCTGCCTGTAGATTCCTCTAGTATTTTTATGGTTTCCTGTCTTATGTTTAAGTCCTTGATCCATTTTGAGTTTATTTTTGTGTATGGTGTAAGTTGGTGGTCTAGTTTCATTTTTTTGCATGTATCTGTCCAATTTTCCCAACACCATTTGTTGAAGCGACTGTCTTGACTCCATTGTATGTTCATGCCACCTTTGTCAAATATTAATTGAGCATAGTGATTTGGATCAATTTCTGGGTTCTCTATTCTATTCCATTGATCTATATGTCTGTTCTTGTGCCAATACCAGGATGTTTTGAGAACAGTGGCTTTGTAATACAGCCTGAAATCTGGTATGGAGATCCCACCTACTTTGTTCTTCTTTCTCAGGATTGCTGTGGCTATTCGGGGTCTTTTTTTATTCCAGATGAATTTTTGGAAAGTTCGTTCTAGGTCTGTGAAGTATGCCGTTGGTATTTTAATGGGAAGTGCATTGAAATTGTATATTGCTTTGGGTAGTATGGATATTTTGATGATGTTGATTCTACCAATCCATGAACATGGTATGTTCTTCCATCTGTTTATGTCTTCCTCTATCTCTTTTTTCAGTGTTGTGTAGTTTTCTACGTATAGGTCTTTTACCTCCTTAGTTAAGTTTATTCCTAGGTATCTTAATTTTTTTGGTGCGATGGTAAATGGGATTGCTTTTTTAGTCTCTCTTTCTGTAAGTTCATTATTGGTGTATACAAATGCCATAGATTTCTTAGCATTTATTTTGCATATTGCTACTCTGCCGAATTCATTTATTAAGTCTAGTAATTTTTTGATGGACTCCTTAGGGTTTTCTAAGTACAGTATCATGTCATCTGCAAAAAAGGACAGTTTTACTTCTTCTTTTCCAATTTGGATGCCTTTAATTTCTTCTTCTTGTCTGATTGCAATGGCTAGTATTTCCAACACTATGTTGAACAGGAGTGGTGAGAGTGGGAATCCCTGTCTTGTTACTGTTCTTAGGGGAAATGGTTTTAGTTTTTGCCCATTGAGTATGATGTTGGCTGTGGGTTTGTCATATATGGTTTTTATTATGTTGAGGTATGATCCCTCGATTCCCAGCTTGCTGAGAGTTTTTATCAAGAAAGGGTGTTGGATTTTGTCAAATGCTTTTTCTGCATCAATTGATATGACTATATGCTTTTTATCTCTCAATTTGTTTATGTGATGTATCACGTTTATTGATTTGCGAATATTGTACCATCCTTGCATCCCAGGGATAAACCCTACTTGGTCGTGGTGTATGATCTTTCTGATGTATTGCTGGATTCGATTTGCTAGAATTTTGTTGAGGATTTTGGCATCTATGTTCATGAGGGATATTGGCCTGTGATTCCCTTTCATTGTGTTATCTTTATCTGGTTTTGGTATTAGGGTGATGCTGGCTTCATAGAAGGAGCTTGGAAGTGTTCCTTCTTCTTGAATTTACTGGAATAGTCTGAGGAGGATAGGTTTTAGCTCTTCCTTGAATGTTTTATAAAACTCCCCTGTGAAGCCCTCTGGCCCCGGGCTTTTGTTTGCTGGAAGCTTTTTGATGACTGCTTCAATTTCTTCCATAGTTATCAGCCTATTGAGATTTTTAGTCTCTTCCTGAGTAAGTTTTGGAAGGTTGTGTTTTTCTAGGAATGTATCCATTTCCTCCAGGTTATCTAGTTTGTTGGAGTATAGTTGTTCATAGTAGTTTTTGACAATCCTTTGTATTTCTGTGGGGTCTGTTGTTATTTCAGCTCTTTCATTTCTGATTTTGTTTATTTGGGTCCTCTCTCTTTGCTTCTTGGTGAGCCTGGCCAGAGGTTCATCAATCTTGTTTATCCTTTCAAAGAACCAGCTCTTTGTTTTGTTGATCTTGTGCATTGTTTTTTTGGTCTCTATGTCATTCATTTCTGCTCTGATCTTTATTATTTCCTTTCTTCTGCTCACTGTGGGCTTTTCTTGTTGCTCCCTTTCTAATTTTTTGAGTTGTTGAGTTAGATGATCTATTACCATTTTTTCTTGTTTTTTGAGATAGGCCTGTAGAGCTATACAGTTCCCTCTCAGGACTACTTTCATTGTGTCCCATAGGATTTGTAATGTTGTGTTTTTAATGTCATTAGTCTCCAGGATGCTTTTAATTTATTCTTTGATCTCACTGACAACCCAATCATTGTTTAGTAGCATGCTATTCAGTTTCCAAGTGTTTGAATTTTTTGGAATGTTTTTATTGTAGTTTATTTCTAATATTATGCCATTGTGGCCTGAGAAAATGCTTGATATGATTTCAACCTTTTTGAATTTGGGGAGACTTTGCTTGTTACCCAATATATGGTCTATTTTTGAATATGTCCCATGCGCACTTGAGAAGAACGTATATTCCATGGCTTTGGGGTGAAATACTCTGAAGATGTCAATTAGGTCCATCTGATCTAATTGTCATTTAGAATTGCTGTTTCTTTGCTGATTTTTTGTCCAGAGGATTTATCCATTGATGTCAGTGGTGTATTGAAGTCCCCTACTATGATTGTATTGATGTCGATCTCTCCCTTGATATCTTCCAGCAGATTTTTTATGTATTTGGGCGCTCCTGCGTTGGGTGCATATACGTTTACCAGAGTTATATCTTCTTGCTGGATTGCTCCCTTTAGTATTATGTAGTGGCCTTCCTTATCTCTTGTTATGGCCTTTACTTTGAGGTCTATTTTATCTGATATAAGTATCGCATCCCCAGCTTTTTTCTCATTTCCATTTGCCTGAAAAATATTTTTCCATCCCTTCACTCTCAGTCTGTGTGAGTCTTTTGCTCTAAGGTGGGTCTCTTGTGGACAGAAAATATATGGGTCATCTTTTCTTATCCATTCAGCTACCCTATGTCTTTTGATTGGTGCATTTAATCCATTTACATTTACTGTTATTATTGATAGCTACCTGTTTGTTGACATATTTTTCCTTAGTGTTTATGTTTCTTCTTGCCTTTCTCTTTCTTCTTTTTACAGCAGCCCCTTTAGCATTTCTTGCATTGCTGGTTTGGTAGTGATGAACTCTATTAGCCCTTTTTTGTTTGTGAAGCTTCTGATTCCACCTTCAATTTTGAATGATAGCCTTGCTGGGTATAGTATTCTTGGATTGAGTCCCTTGTTTTGCATCACTTTGTATATTTCATTCCATTCCCTTCTGGCCTGGTGTGTTTCTGTTGAGAAATCAGTTGATATTCTGATAGGAGATCCCTTGTAGGTAACTTTCTGTTTCTCTCTGGCAGCTTTTAAGATTCTTGCTTTGTCGTTGGTGTTCGTCAATTTAATTATGATGTGTCTTGGTGTCGGAATTTTGGGGTTCAACTTGTTTGGGAGTCTGTGTACTTCTTGGACTTGGATAGTTTTTTTCTTGCCAATATCAGGGAAGTTTTCAGTCATTATTTCTTCTAACAGGTTTTCTATTCCTTGCTTCTCTTCCTCTCCTTCTTTTATCCCTATTATTCGAAGGTTGTTTCGTTTTGTGTTGTCCCAAAGCTCCCTTAGGCTCTCCTCTTGCTTTTTGAGTCTTCTTTCCAGTTGCTGCTGTGTTTGTGTGTTTTTTCCTACCTTGTCTTCTAATTCGCTGATGCGGTCCTCAGCCTCTTCTACTCTACTCTTTAAGCCTTCCATTGTGTTCTTTATTGCAGCTATGTCGTTCTTCATCTCCTCTTGGTTTCTTTTCATGTTGGTGACATTTTCATTCAGCTCCTTATAGTTCTCATTGATTTGTGTGTATTTGTCATCCATCCGTTTAAACATCCTTGTAACGAATACTCTGAATTCTTTCTCTGTTAAGCTGCTAGCCTCAAGTTCATTTAACTCCCTTTCTGGGGATTCCTCTTTTTCCTCCCTTTGGGAATTTCCTTTTTTTCTCCCCATGTTTTCCTGTAATGTTTTAATTGTAGATCCGCTTGCTTTGCTACCCAGGTTCTTTTGGGGATGGTGCTACTGGTGTAATCTCTCAGTTCTCCTGGGCTTGGTAATCTAGTGTAGCTCCCTACTTGAGCTACTTGGGTTCTCTTGATGTAGGCCTGCAAGCTTGAGCGGCAGAACTGTGGTGTCTAAAAGTCAGCAGCTATGGAGTGTCCCAGTTTTTGCTGTCTTGCACCCTTAGTTGTAATCGTGCGTGTCCAGTGGGAACTCACAGTGGCACCCAGGAACCGTCTGTTGGGAGAGCTCCCAGTGGCTCCCACTAGCACCCTGTGTGTAGATAGGCTCATGGTGCCTGCCTGTTGTATATTCCCTTCTGTGGATGTGTGTTTGCAGGGACACAGCTCTGACGCACTTTGAGAGACTCTGGCACTGAAGTTAAACAGCTAGGGTGTATGTGGGAAGTTATTCAGGAGAAAGGAATTCAGAGTTTCTGCTATGGTGCAGTGTGTCCTTGGGTGTACAGAATCACACCCAGCAGGGGCTCAAAGCAGCTCCCCAGAGGACCCTGTGGATATATGGGCTCAGGGTGCCTTCCCTTGCTGTGGCCATGAGTTTGCCTGCCCTTGAGTGTGCGCGAACCAGTGGCGCGCCCACCGGCGTAAAGCTCTGATGCACCCTGGCCCTGAAGTTTCACAGCAGGGTTGTCCGTGGGCAGTTATTTAGGAAGAGGCATTTCAGAGATTGTACTGCAGGGCCGCGCAGCGTTGACTGTGCAGAATCACCCCCTCGGGGGCTCTCAGTGGTTCCCAAACACTGCCTGGGTAGTGGAGTGCCTGGGTGCCTATGGGCTGGGGACAATGCAAATCCTGAGGTCCGGTGCTGGGGAGGGGGAGATTGTACTTACTGCTTTCAGTGACGCACTTTTGGAGGTGGATGTCTCACAGTTAGCGCGTCTGCAGCTGGGGTGGCAGGTCTTCTACCAGAGTGGCTGTAGTGACCAGGTTTGCTTCCGAGACCAGACTGGGTGGTGGTAAGTTTAGGATTCTAGTCTCTAGCAGTTCCGTTCTTAAAGATGGCCGGGTCTCTGTGCCACTGGTCTCCTCCCCGGAGTGTTTGCAGCGGCCGTGGGGTTTTTCCAACCAAGACTGCCTGGATTGGAAGCCCCCTGGAAGAACTGCAGGGTCTAACTCTCCCTATTTCACTCACACACACACACCCACACACGTCCACACACACCTCTATCACTCCTTTACTCGATCACACACTCACCCTCCCTACCTTCCTCCTGGTCGCCATCTTCCCAGTGTTATCAATGTGTGCCATTTTAATTATTATGTGCCTAGGTTTATGTCTTTTGGAGTTCATCTTGATTGGGACTCTCTGTGTTTCCTGAAATTGAGTGACTTATTTCTTCACCAATTTAGGAAAATTTTCTGCCATTATATCTTCAATCTGGTTCTCTATTCCTTTCTCAGATTCTTCTCCTTCTGGTACCCCTATCATATGAATGTTGTTATGTTTACTGTCGTCCCAAAGCTCTTACTTTTTAATTTTTTTCCATTTGATGCTCTGAATGAGTATTTTTTCCTACCTTGTCTTCTAATTAGCTAATTTGGCCCTTGATTTCTTCTAGTCTATTGTTAAATCCTTCCAGGATGTTTATTTTAGCTATGTTATTCCTCATTTGCAATTGATTCTTATTTATTATTTCAACTTTTATTTTCATGTTGGTGGAGTTCCCATTAAGTCCCTTATAACTCTCATTAAGTTTTTTGTTGTTCTCACTGAATTGTTTGAGCACCCTTATTACCATTACTCTTAAATCTTTAGGTGAAAAATAACTTGCCTCCATTTCATTTCATTCCTTTTCTGGTGATTCCTCCTTTCTTTCATTTCCTTGTTATTTTTTTGTTTCTCCATTTTTTCTGTCCCTTTGTTTTTGTTTCTATGTATTAGATCAAACTACTATGTCTCCCAGACTTTGTGGGGTGCTCTTATGTAGTAGCTCTTTTGTAGGCCCCATTGGTGCAATATCTTAAATCTCATGAACTGGGTGCTCTAGGAAATCCTCTTACTGATTTATTTGGGTTCTAGTTGTAGTTGGGTCTTGAATATTATTGTCTCCTTCGTTGATGGAGTCTTCTCTCAGGCTATGTGACTTACCCCCAACCACGTTGTGAAAGCTATTTTCAAGGTGCTGATAAACCAGAGCAAAATATAGCACAAGAAAACATGAAACAGAAGCAACAAAACAAAAATATACACAAGATCCATACAGTAACAACAAAAGCAACCTCTAGAGAAGAGAGAATTAGGAAAGAGAATATAAAGCAAGAATGATGAGAAAAAATAATGAAAATGTATGAGGAGAAAATAAAACAAAGCACAAACAAAAACAAAATGCCTGCCCCGTGTTGCTCAGTGGTTGAGCATTGACTCAAGAACCAAGAGGCCACTTGTTCGATTCCCAGTCAGAGCACATGCCTGGGTTGCAGGCTCAATCCCCTTTGGGAGGCATTCAGGAGGCAGCCATTCGATGATGTTTCTCTCTCATTGATGTTTATATCTCTCTATCCCTCTCCCTTCTTCTCTCTCTAAAAAACCAGTAAATAAATATTTTTTAAAGAGTGGGAGGAAGGAATATGTAGATGCATATCTGAAATAAATAAAATAAATATAAAGAATTAGGTGATTAGGGGAAGGAAAATGGCTTAAAATAAAGGAGGAAAGAAAGGGCAAAAAAGAAGAGAAAATTGAAAAGGAAAATAGAGGAGAAAGTAGATAGACCTAAAATAAGAAAAGGGGGAGGGGAGTTGAGAAAACTGGAAAAAAAGAAATGAGAGAAAAGAAAAAAAATGAGTAGTGAAAAAAAATTGAGTAAGAAAATGGAAGAGGGAAATTAGATATATGAACAAAACAGCAGAGACTAGAATAATAACAAATCAGTAAAGCAGATAGATAAAGAAGATAAATTTAAAAAGGGACAAAAAAAATAAAAGAAAAAAAGAGAAAACAATGCAGGGATCCTGAGGGTGGGCAGGCTGAATCATCTAGGGTAGTTGTTTTTTTTTCTTTTCCTTCCCTGAGGCTACTGGGAGCAGCTAGCTCCTCTCAGGAAAAAAAATGGCTGTTTCGGTTTGAAGGCCTATGACCAAATACTCATGGCTGCTGCTTTTCCCTATCTCCCCACAATGCTTCCCATCCTTAGGCACCTTGAGACTCCATCTCCCTCCCTGTACCAAAACCTTGGGTGAGTATCTGCGAATGAAAACTCCTGTGCTCTGGGTTTAAAAAACAAAACAACAACAAAAACTGCATCTCTCCAACTGGCTTTAGTCTACTGCCTCCAGACTCCACCACAACTAGAAACCCTGTGGCCTTTCACGGCCGGATGTAACATAAGCTGCTGGTCTCGGCTCTGGTGCTACAGCCTGTGGATCCCAGCCTGTGTTCCAGGCCTCTATCCTCTGAGGGAACCTACCATCCCATAGCTGGGAGCTCCTTCCTCACTCTTGGCCCGCTGGCCTGCCACCTGTGAAGGGTGGGTCAGCTACTCTCATGACCTCACCCTTCCTACCAATCTCCAGGTATTTTCTGTCCTTCCTTGATATAAGTCTCTTCCTTAGCTGGACCTCAGTTAGTAATTCCAGGTGAATGTTGTCCAATTTAGTTATATTTACAGTCTGGCCCTGGGAGGAGGTGCACAATAGATCTGACTATTCAGCCACCATTTTTCTCCCCCCAGTAGTTCACTCTTAATCTCCTTAATTGCATGCTTCATGTCCAGGATTTCTGATTGGTTCTTTTAAAAAAATATTTTTTTATTGATTTCAGAAAGGAAAAGAGAGGGAGAGAGCCAGAAACACCAATGATGACAGAGAATCATCTATCAGCTGCCTCCTGCACGCCCCCTATCAGAGATTGAGCCTGTAGCCCGGGCATGTGCCCTTGACTGGAATTGAACCCAGGACACTTCACCACTGAGCCACTCCAGCTGGGCCTGATTGGTTCTTTTTAAAGTTTCAATTTCTTGAGTAAAATACTCATTTTGTTCATTGATTTGTTTTCTGAGTGCACTGAATTGCCTATCTGTATTTTCTTGCATCTCGTTGAGTATTTTCAGAGCTTTAATCTTGAAATATCTGTCATTTATATCATATATTTCCATGTGTTCCAGCTTGCTTTCTGTGGATTTTTCATTTTCTTTCTGATCATCCTCATTACTGTGGTTATTCATAGTATTTGCTATTCTCCTTTGCCTAGGCATGAATATCTGTCTATATTAATGACCTTCTGTATAGCTGCTTTCTTTGAAGAGGTCTTTCTGCTATTTTCCAGTAGATGGCACTGAATCACAAGATTTTTATCTCTGTGATCTCTCAGTCTTGACCTCCACAGCTTCTGTAAGGCAGTACAGCCACTCTGTTTGGGGTGGTTTATGTTGCCCTCACCGTATTGGGGACCCATCACAGAGGGAAACAGCTGTTCTACTGCAACAGCTCTTGGTTTACGGATAATATGCTCCTGGACCTGACTCCAAAGGCAATGGTAGGAGAGTTTTGGGAGTCCAAGTGACAGCAGGGCTCTGTGGTTCCATTTCTTTGTCTGAAACACCAGCAACCGGCTCAACATTGGAAAGCCGCATGGCAGAACCTCATATTCTGTCAGGAGTCTGCTGACTCAGACACTGTTTGCTCCCTCACTGCTCACTGTACTAGGCTGCTCCCTGCAGCTCTCTGTTCCTCTTGGTTGAAGGAAGTGCTTGCTGCTGCCAGGTTTCTCCTTTTCCCAGCCAGGCCACATGCTTCTGGCTACAGGGCTCTATCTATGGGCCATCTGTGCTTTCCTCCTTTTTCCTCTCCCCACTTATTCCCAGTTGCCCACCTTTAAATGTTTCACTGCTCAGGTTTCTCAGGCATGTGTCAGTGTTGAGCAGGGATTTTTTTGTTGAATTATAGTTGGTTAACTTGTTGAAATTTCAGTAGGAGAAGACAAGGTGCACTATCATGCAATCATTCCTCTGATGTCACTTTTCAGAAGATTCTTAGCATTCTTCTGAAAGTTGTCACTTTCCTCCTATGTCACACTTCTAAATATTCTCCAAAGTTCATCTGTAATGGTTTTGTCTATGGGTACCTGATTAAGATGCTATTACTCAACATGACTTAGGACTGACATATTTATTGTTTAGGCAGAGACAGCTCTTTGAGATAGAAGACTGACCCATTGGCATACCCCAGGATGTATGAGAGTTAATTTTTGCTCTGAGGAATACTTCAGAGAAAATTATCAAGCTGTTAGCCCAATTGAACAAATCAAAAGGGCAATTTTGAAGCTCATGGGATTCCAGGAATCAGTCTGCAAGGGTAGGTGTGGGCCACGGCACTTTGGAGGGAAGCTGGATATTAAAATGTGTCAGGGATTGCAAAGACCACTGCTGCATTTGATGATTCACTAGGAAGACCCACAGGACTCCACATGTAGTTATAATCAGCAAAGGAATGAGGTATATGTGATGCAGTTCTGAAGAAACCAGGCTTAAGCTTCCAAGTGCTCTCTTCCAGTGGAGTCACACAGGATACATTTAATTCCTCTAGCAACAGGTTGTGACACTGTGCAATGTTGTCAGCCAAGGAAGCCCATTTAGAGACTCAACTGGTCACATACCAAAATTGCCAATTTCCCAGAGTAAAAGCAGATGCTCAGCATCAGTCATTGTTTTTACAACTTAGTAACTAAACTATATCTGTTCTGGGACTGATAAGAATCTTTTTGAAATCCAAGTTCCCAGATTCCAGCCAAGGACCAACCTTATAAACAGGCATTTCTAAGGATAACACACTCTCAGGCCATCTATATGACCCCTTTTATATATATTAGGTGACCTAGATTCAATAAACAACTCATTCAAGCTGTTTCCAAATATCTTAAGATAGACAAATCAATGGAAACTGAATAAAAATTGTCCACCTACTTCCTCAGTTCAAGATCAGAAGGCTTCAGGACAAATATAATCATTTAGACTAGCACGGAAATGGGTCATCTAAAGCCCCAGTACATGTGCTTCAGAACCCTGGTTGAATGTTGTACATCTTCTGCATTTCTGAGTCTGTCATGATGCCCCTGCTTCAGGAGGTTGCTGAGATAGTTCAACACAAGTTGTTGGGTGAATTGCTATTGTGACCTAGGTTATTTTTTATTTCTTCCTTTTCACCATTCTTCTTTATTCACCTATTACCATTGATTCCACTCATCAGAAGTCCAGATATGTGAATAGAGAGGAATATAGCCCCATACTATTTTGTGAGACCACTAGTCATAATAATAGATTATATTTCTTCTTGAGTTATATAATATGTCAGGTCCTTAAATATAGCAACTGACTTAATCATCACAATTAACAATATCATAAATTAGATATTGTTATTGTCCCAGTTTTACAGATGAGAAAACTGAGGCACAGAGATCATAAGTACAATCTTGAATTCACCAAGACTAATGAGGCAGGGAGTGATTTAAACGCAATTGGCATGACCCCAGAGCCCACACTCTTTACCACTTCTCTTTTATTGAAGGCCCAGAGTTGTCTTTAAGATAATCTGTTATGTGGACTTTATTCTCTTTGGTTCTGTCACTGATGTGTGTTTTTTATATTTTTATTGATTTCATAGAGAGGAACGAAGAGGGAGAAATAAATAGAAACATCAATGATAAGAATCATTGATCGGCTGCTTCCTGCATGCCCCCTACTGGGGATTAAGCCTGCATCCTGGGCATATGCCCTAGCCAGGAGTTGAACCACAAACTCCTGGTTCATGGGTCAACACTGAACCACTGAGCCATAGAGGCCAGGCTGACTCTTATATTTACTGGCCAATTCTCTTTACTTCTTTTATTCACTGAAGTCTCCAAGTATTTTTTGCAAAGTAGATTTTTTCCAATAATTACTTTCATCTTTTATCATTTACAGTTATGTCAAGTCATACCTTCTTCCTGACAAGTCTAGAAATAATAAACGCAAGACCAAAATCAGAACAGGCATCAATCCAGAATTCAATGAAACACTAAAGGTAAGTAAGTAGTCTCTTATGGTAACTCTAGTGATACTGTTCACAACTTCATTGGTTTAGAAGTAACTACAGAGAATTTGCATGTATATTTTATAAAAGTATAATTTGAATAAATTAATGTAATACTCTTGGCTTTCCTAACAGTTTTTTTTTTTTTGAAAAGAAACAATATAAACCACTCTTACTTTGTTTATTTCTCTGTTGATGCTAAAGTTGCCACTTAAGTAGAGACAATCCAGTAAAATTACATCTGAGCTGGCACATCTTGTCCAAAAAATATATTTTACCCTTTGGAAAACTGTTTTTTTCTAGTTCCCCAGAAAAGGAAGTTTGTAACTGACTTAGCAGGTCACTTTGTACGCACTCATTGTTCTGGTAACACAGAATGAATATGTGCTGTTTCTTGTAAGGTTTCAGAATTTGGCTTAATATAAGCATGTGGTTAATGAACAGTGGAGATACAGAGTTAGATTTGAGATATATGAGAAAGTGGCCTAGATAAGTTATGACGCAGGCCTCAATCCTAGAAAAATTACTTTCCCCCATTGGTTTCCATGTAATAACACTATCTCTCACCCTGGACCAATCTAGACTGGTAAGAAAAATCATGGAGACTAGAATGTAGAGATTATTGCCAGTAACAGGGAAATTTATTAATCTTGTGGACAGAGTGATGGATCTAATGTCAAGCATAACAGGAATTTGGTGGATGAGGGCATGTATCAGTGGAGTCATGTGCAGAAGCAGGAGGCAATATCAAGGCAGATAAAAATAAGAATAAATAAATATAGGGTTAATACAGTGACCATAATAGAATAGCAGAGCTGAGACCATAGAGAATAGATAAACAGAGTGACATGACAAATTCAGGAAGCATGGAGCTAAGGTTAATTATGTCAGGAACGGCAAGGAATCAGTATAGATGAAAATCCAAGATCAGGAATTAGTAAGTCTGAAGCATGCCCTATGTGGTAGTTGAAAAAAACAAGCAGAAGGTTTGAGGGTGTATGAACATGTGGCCCTGGATAAATTCTACTGGAAAAGGAAAATCTACTTGAGCAATATTTTCTTTCTGTTCTTTCTATATTTACATTTACATTGTCATCTCTGCACTTAGGCTGGACTTTATGAAGTTTGGTGTTCATAAGTGTCTCACTGTCAGTACTTTTCTGGATATGTGAGTTCTCATTATGAATAAAATAAGACAGAGAAGTTGAAGAATTGATATATTAAATTTTAAGCTTATAAAATGGATGTCAAAAATAATTAGGCAAACGAAAACCAGGTAAAACTGGAAATGGGAAAAACTTCATCACCTAACACTTTTATACAATATTTGAAGTTGATTGACTTCCCCCTAAATATTTTTCTGATATATCTTTCAGTGCTAGGTCTAACACAAAATGAGCATATGGAATAGAACCTCAGTTGTAGTGGAAACAAAGAAAAAACTTTTTGGGTTTGGTTTGTTCAATTACTAATGCATCTGATCTGAAAGGTGGTGAAAATAAATTTCAACCTGTCCTGGAATTGGCCAGAGCCTTCCATGTGGAATGTGATGTTGTCAATCTCATTTGCAGTATACTATCAGCCATACCCAACTGGAGACAAGAACACTGCAGCTCTCAGTCTGGCATTATGATCGATTTGGACATAACAGCTTCCTTGGGGAGGTGGAGATTCCTTTTGACTCATGGAACTTTGAAAATCCAAGTGATGAGTGGTTTGTACTTCAACCCAAGGTAATAAATGCTTCCAGATTAGTCGAACAGTTATGCAATGAGTCAAGTTATGATCCACATTGATGTCTTCCAGTTTGCAAGGGATAATCTGAAAAATTAGTACAGATAATTTTGGAATAATATAATAAATGTAAATATATTCTTTTGGAAATATTTATTCAATACAGACTAACCATATAATGCAAACCACATAGTCATATATATTATTAATATGTTTTACTAAAAATGTATTCATCATTTGGAGATCTCTATTGATAAACAGAATAAATACATGATATGATCCTATTAGAAAGAGAAAGCATTCATTTTCACATAAGCAAAAACAAATCCATGGATCAAGATCAGTGTCAAAACATTCTATCTCCCATTCTTTATAATTCAGACATAAGCAGGAGTTGTTTTACCTTGGCTCACATGAGGATGTGACCAATAGCTATGTGTCTGGTTTCCTACTTTCCTACTTTTGAGATTCATAACCCAGGACTTGAGTTATAGTCAAAGAAATAATCTCAAAGCTGGTTCTAGAAATTGATAATATAGTATGTTCTAAACTACCTTGGATTCACTCAATGCAGCTGGAGTCTTTCTACATGTAGTCAAGAGTAAAGTGAAAAAAGATCATATTTACATAACCAAACATTTTTCTTTATACAGAAAGACAAAAGAAGGAAAAAAAATGATGGTAAAGATAATGGACTCAAATGAAAATTCCTGAGTTTAATCCTGGCAGCTTCATGATTCTCTGTGTGACCTAGGGCAAATTCCTTAACTTCCCAGGCTTTAGCATTCTCATTTGTGATATAATAATTGGACATAGCTTATAGGGATGCTGCAAGGATTGAATATGCATTTTCTGTGATGCTTGCAGTATTGTGTCTGGCACATTGTAAACTCTCAATAAATGCTAGGTAATATCTATATTATATCACAGTCCCCTTATTGCAATTGACAGAAATCCCAACCCATACTGCTCAAAAAGTAAAAAGAAATTGTTGGTCAGTGATTATCAAGCATGGCTTGATCCAGATGCTCAGGTCTCTTTTCTCTGTGTTGACTTAATTTTCAGACTCATACAGTGTTTGCTTTCTTCACTAGCTCCAGGTATTTTTCTTTTGGACACTGATCTGAAAGGTGGTGAAAATAAATTTCACATAGTCATATATATTATTATTACACAATTTCAAGCCTCCCATCCTAGCACCACACTGTCTAAGAGAAAAGGGAGTTCCTCCTCCTCCAATAATCTAACTGGGCCTGGTTCTCCTAATCCTAGATTATTTGCCCATCTTGAGATGACACTGTGGCCATAGAAATGAGCTGCATTGACTGGTTTAAGACAATCAGAACATACCCTGGTCCTAAATGTGGTATTGCCCCAGAGGAAATCCAGGTATAGTAGTACTAAAGGAATGATGAATGGATGCTAGACAGGAAAAAGCAAAGTTTGGGTATCAACAATAACAAATGTTGATCATCATCAGTAGCAGCATTGTTCACATCTAATGGTTACAACAACCATTTGTGAGCTAAGTATCATTATCCTCATCCTAATATATAAAAACCCTGGGTCTGTCACATCTGCAACAACCGGGAGGCTTGACCAACCAGAAGTCACTCCTGCAGTCAGCCTGGGTTGCTGTGGCGACCCAGCACTGACTGCTATAGCTGCAGGCATGGTGACCCAGCACTGACTGCTGAGGGGGCTGACAATCAGGCATGGAGAGAGGCCTGAAGAGAGAAACAGGGTCTGATCCGTAGCCTCTGTGGCAGCTGTTGATCAGCACTTGCCTCTCTATTTAGCTCTGGGCCTGGTCAGCAGCCACGCCCCCATTTCTCTCCAGGCCTCCACCAGGGCTGCTGACCAACCCTGCCTTTCTGATCAGACCCCATTGATAGGCCCAGAGACGCTGACTAGCATAGAACCTGACCAATTAGAACCAAATCTGGGTCAACTGTGAGGAGCCAATGGCTGCTTAGGAGGCGGAGCTTTTGATACTGACTGGCATAGAAACCAACTAATCAAAACCAAATTGGCCATCAGAAGAGGGCAGTTGGGGGGAACCAGGCCTGCAGGGGAGTGCAGTTGGGGGCCATCAGGCAGGCAAGGGAGCAGTTAGGGGGTGATCAGGCAGTCAGGCATGCTGTTAGGAGTCAGCAGTCCCGGATTGTGAGAGGGATGTCAGGCCTAAACCAGCAGTTGGACATCCCCCAAGGGGTCCCAGATTGGAGAGGGTACAGGCTGGGCTGAGGGACACCCCCCCCAGTGCACTAATTTCATGCACTGGGCTTCTAGTTGTTGTTGTTTTTTCTTACTTAGAAAAAAACTTTATTATCTAATCTTTCTATAGCTCTTTGTTTTATATAAGGAAACTGAAACCCAGAAATTAAATACAACTTTCTAGTGGGATTTTATAAATGTTGGTCTCAAACATGGTGGAAATCCTATTTAATAAAAGACTAATATGCAAATTGAACATCACTCCAACACACAAGATGGCTGCCCCCATGTGGTCAAAGATGGCTGCCCCCATGTGGACACAAGATGGCCACCACAAGATGGCCTTCAGGGTAGGTCGGTTGTAGGCAATCAGGCCAGCAGGGAAGGGCAGTTAGGGGTGACCGAGCCAGCAGAGGAGGGCAGTTTGGGGAGACCAGGTCTGCAGGGGAGGACAGTTGGGGGGGACCCAGGCCTGCAGGGGAGGGCAGTTGGGGGTGACCAAGCCAGCAGGGGAGGGCAGTTGGGTGGGACCAGGCCTGCAGGGGAGGGCAGTTGGGGGCTACTGGGCCAGCAGGGGAGGGCAGTTGGGAGCAACCAGGCTGCAGGAGGGAGCAGTTAGGAGCAATTGGGCTGTCAGGGGAGCAGTTAGGCATTGATCAGGTTGGCAGGAGAGTGGTTAGGGGGTGATCAGGCTGGCAGGCAGAAACTGTTAGGGGTAATCAAGCAGGCAGGCAGGGGAGCAGTTGGGAGCCAGCTGTTCTGGATTGTGAGTGGGATGTCCCATATTGGAGAGGGTGCAGGCTGGTCTGAGGGACAAACACCTCGCCCCCCGTGCATGAATTGCATGCACCAGGCCTCTAGTAACTAATGAAAAAAATATGTAAGAGGTATAATTTGGCTGTGGGTAAAATCAACAAAAATATAATAAAAATATTTAAACATAAACTAACTCAAGCCCATGACTAACATAAATATGATAGAGATACAAAGTACAGTAATAACAACAAATGAATCCACAATAGCATAGCAGTCTCCTGACATTAATTATGGAAAATATTTGGTCATTACAGCTTTACATTTCTTGGAATTGAATGAAATGACTCACCACAATGGATAGCATTTAATGTGACCTAACAATCTTCTAACACTTCATTCCTTGTGTATATTGGTAAACATCATGGAATCATAGTTAGAAAATGTCTAAGGCATCATATGATGTATGACATAGATGAAGGATGAATAACATGCATTTTAGTACATAAAATCAACTTTTCTACCATAAATTTAACTTTTAAGCATATTGGGGCTCTTTGGAAATCAGCTTAGAATATCCTCTGTGCTCAGGGAACAACTTTTCCTTCACATTACCATTGAGTTGGTTTCACTTTCTAATACCATAAGTGAGAAGCATCTCTCTGAGCCTGCTCAAGGTAGAAAAGTTCTGATTGTGTTTAATATCTGTTATACTTAGTTGGTTCTCTGCCAGATGTCTTTGGATTCCTTTCACCAAGTCTGTTAGGATTTTTGCCTCCAACCACCTCCACCTGAAACTCTCTTTAGAAAACTGTCCTCGGGTTACTGTGGCTTTTTCCACATGGGCAAAGAGCCAGAAGTTCTTTGGAGCTTATGGATCTCCTGCAACAAGGGAACTCTTAACCAACACCTTATAGGTGGGGTGGAGAAAGAGATCTGAAAACTCAATTCCCTTACTTAGTGTAATAAAAACTTGGAGGTGTTGCTTGTATTCCAGAGCACTCCTGCTGGATCAGTCTGTGTCCTTGCCTGGATCCCTCCCTTCCCTGAACTGTTTCTCCCACCCTTCACTGGGTTATCCTGGGAATACTTTCTTAGTCACTTGTATAAGAATCCTCATCTCAGAGTTCACTTCTGGGGAACCCAATGTTAAGTTAGTGTCACTAATCCATGTCATCTTCCTCTGCCAAGCTTCCTCTGAAACATATGGAGGAAAGGCTGCAGGTTTGGACTTGCTTAGCTATCATTACATCCAAAAATTAAGGCGGGTACCCATGCAAAAACCTGCTCGGTATGCTGCATCTCACTTCATTAGTGGTTCATCCTCAGGCTGAGCTGTGCTCTGTGGTGGTTAATTATCAGAAGTGTCACTTCATTCTCAATCTCTTGGATCAGTCATTTTGATGCAGTTTGAGCAGCCCCAGAGACTTGATATTTCTTGTAGATTATCCAGCTGAGGAGGTAAAATGTGAGCTACAGGGACTAATTTATTTAGTAATAGAGGATCAGAATTAGTAGCCCCCAAGATTTTGGAAATACAGATATGTTTTTGCAGTGGGGATACTGGAAAGACATAGTTCCTTACTTCTTATTGACTCTGTGTTAGTGGAAGCCCCTTAACACTTACCTTTGTTTTAGCTAGGTCTTACAGCACTAAGCCAGTCAGGAAGCTATTGCAGACCCAGAAAGAATTCAATATACCAAACATACTATAAAGTAGTTTCACTGTATAATTTTCATTTTACTGCATGACATGGAATTGCTTAGTAGCTATAACTCATTATGTTACTGCAAGGCATGTTAGGTCGTTAAACAAGAAGGGTTTGTTAGTATGAATTACCATTCATGTGTTCCCAGAAGCACTATTATAAATACAAGTACCTTTGAAAATCAACAGCCAGTTTAAGTGGTTTTCCAAGGAAAATTTCTCTGTTCTGCCTTCAGGCAGAGTAAATGTAAATTCCTGTGGAATTGGTATCTAGCTAAAAGGCTGTCTCTTAATTAGGCAGTTTAGTAAGACATTGGTTTATAATTTATTATCCCATCTTAGACCTGTAAATGCACTGGGAACTCTGCTTCCTACTCTGATGAAAAGTGGCTCCCTCTGAAAAACAAACCAAAAAACAAACAAACAAACAAACAAAAAAACCAGAAGATAATGGGTATTCCTAATTATACCGCACCCCTGTTGAGAGACCCGACCACTTTTAATGTACTTTGAATAAATCCTAACCTTCACCTTGACACTCAATGCTCTCTTGATACGGTCCAGTCTTTTGAAACAAAGGAGGATGTCAGTGCTTTTCCCATATCCCCATTTTCATCCATACATTGCTCTCCATGGCTTTCACTCCCACCAGCCAACACCTGTCAGTCTTTGTAGGCTGCTGGAGTGGGTTTAATCTGTGGGCATGGGAAGCCAGAACAGCCTGGGTATTTAAGTCTCCTGAGGATTGAAGACAGAAGGAACAAACACTCTCACTCCTTTGCCTCCTACGGGGCCAGCTCTGAGGTGCCCTGTCTTGTTTATAGATCTCCCTGTGGGATTGAGCAAAAGTTACTCTTCACGAAATTTGCCTGATATCACAACCTCGTGAGTCTCACTTCACTTTCTGATCCCACTTCCCCACTACCCTTCCTAGTAAAACACTAACCTAAGTTCATGTCTTAGGGTCTTCTGGGGAACCCAGAGTAGACACTTTGCTTGCATCTTCTTTGCTACCATTTTCCTGTACACACACCTCTAACCACACCTGACGTTATTTTACTTCTTATGCATGTTCTACACAGCTCCCACTGTATTTTGCTCATACTGCTTTCTTGACATGGACTAACCTTCTTTCCACTCTACCTTCATCTGACATAATCTCTCCTAACCCAATCTGGATTACTCTTTTTCTTCCCACAGTGGTTTACTTGTACTTAATTGGAGCAACTGTCATCATTTGTATGACATTGAGCTTGCTATGTTGTAGAAGCATAGAAGACTCCCAGCAATCAGAACTAATAGTAGGTCAATTAATAAAGAAAGTCAAATAACATACACATACAAACACACATCTCCAATGCATTTCTTAAATGTTTATTTTAACTTAAATATGCATTTGTTTTCAAGTCTTTTAATATAGGAACAATTCATTTTATTTGAGCATGATTTCAGTTATTAAAATTCTGTCATATCTTTCTAGCATAAATTCTACCCCTTGTAAATAATCATCAACAGTTTCTAGTTTGAATTTCTCCACAGGAAAACAAGAATTTAAGAATACTTTCAAAGTAAACCAAATATAAAATCTTTATTAAATAGTCATATTTTTTCTAATCTTTTATAGCTTTGAGCCCAAATATAATCCAATAGCTAATTTATTATAAAATCTTTAGTTTTTCTAAACTATTCAACTTAATTTTTATAGTAGCATAACTTTTTGTACTCTTTGGTTTATTAACAATTAGAAACACAAAGATAATTACCTGGCATAAAGTGCTTGGGAGACTAATGCAGATGATTCTTGATGAGCATGCAGTTCAACTGGTGGATGCAGACATGCATGGTCTTTGTAGAAAGGAGCCTGCTCTTTATTGGAAATGGAGAGCATTAAATAATGTAATGAATCAGTTAAATGACAGAATGCCCAGCCAGAGTGGCTCAATGGTTGAGCATTGACCTATGAACCAGGAGGTCACAGTTCAATTCATGGTCAGGGCACATATCTGGGTTTCGGGATCTATCCCCAGTAGAGGGTGTGCAGAAGGCAGCTAATCAATTATTCTCTCTCATCATTGATGTTTCTATCTCCCTCTCTCTCTCCCTTTCTCTCTAAAATCAATAAAAATATGTTTAAAAAAATAAGGACAATGATAGAGCTTCTTCCTGTATGTGTCCTGGATAGAATGAAAACTCATTGAAAGCAGGGTCTATGTCTTGGTATCCCTCCAAAACTTGACAAAATGCCTTCAAAGAATCACTACAAGAAGGCATTTCATATGTGTTGGTTGAATGTAATTCTGCTACTTTTGTCTGAGAAGGAATTGCCTAGTGATATACAAGGAGAGCATGGTGCCTTGGAATTCTCTTGCAAGAATAAAAACAATACCCCTAAGCATTAGATATGTACAGGGTGCAAGATGACTTCCCCCTCTTGACTTTCCTTTGTACGTGATTATGAAGCTACAAGACTTCATATTTATTGTTTCCTAATCTACACTAATAAAAGAGAAACATACAAATTGACCATCACTCCACTATGCCCACCAGGGAATCAGTGAGTATGCAAATTAACCCAACTAAGATGGCGGCTGCCACGGAGCTGGAGAGAGCAGGAGGCTTGGGTTGCCCCTGGCGATGGAGGAAGCCAAGCTTCCCACCTGCCCTGGCCTGCCCTGGCATCTGCTCAAGGCTACAAAGATTCAATTATAGAAGATAAATAAATCCCAGATACCTGCTTCCAGCTGGCCCTGGCCTATGCTTGGGTTGCTGGGGGGCTTGGCCAGCCTGCAAACCACCACAGGCCCCTCGCCCAGGCTGCCCCATGCCCCAAGGGAACCCTCACCTTGATCCGGGACATCCTTCAGGGCAAACCAGCTGTCCCCCACTCATGCACCAGGCCTCTATCCTATCTAATAAAAGCATAATATGCAAGTTGCCTGTCACTCCAACACACAAGATGGATGCCCCCATGTGGTCAAAGATGGCTGCCCCCATGTGGACACAAGAAGGCTGCCACAAGATGGCCAGCAGGGGAGGGCAGTTGGGAGGGACCAGGCCTACAAGGGAGGGCAGTTGGGGGCAATCAAGCCTGCAGGGGAGGGCAGTTAGGGGTGATCAGGCTGGCAGAGGAGAGAAGTTGGAGGTGACCAGGCCTGCAGGGTAGGGCAGTTTGGGGGGACCCAGGCTTGCAGGGGAGGGCAGTTGGGGGGGGGACCAGAGCAGCAAGGGAGAGCAGTTAAGGGCGATGAGGCTGGCAGGGGTAGGCAGTTAGGGGTGACTGGGTCAGCAGGGGAGGGTAGTTGGGGGGGACCAGGCCTGAAGGGGAGGGCAGTTAGGGGTGACCAGGCCGGCAGGGGAGGGCAGTTTGGGGCAATCGGGCTGACAGGGGAGCAGTTAGGCATCAATCAGCCTGGCAGGGGAGTGGTTAGGGGGTGATCAGGCTGGCAGGCAGAAGCGGTTAAGGACAATCAGGAAGGCAGGCAGGCAAGCAGTTGGTAGCCAGCAGTCCTGGATTGTGAGAGGGATGTCCTACTGAGATCAGGCCTAAACAGGCAGTCGGACATCCCTCGAGGGGTCCCAGATTGGAGAGGGTGCAGGCTGGGCTGAGGGACACACACCCCCGTGCATGAATTTCGTGCACTGGGCCTCTAGTTTTATAACATTTGAAGACTCTATTTATATAAAGTCACCAGTATAGTTTAAGCTAAAAACCAATGAAACATTAAGAAATCCCAATAATACACTTTTTAAAAAATATATATGTTTTTATTGATTTGAGAGAGAGAGGAAAGGGGAGAGAGTGAAAGAAATATTGATTGACTGACTCCTGCATGCCCCCTACTGAGGATCGAACCCACAACCTAGGCATGTGCCCTGACCAACATTCTAACTAGTGACCTCTTGGTTCATGGGTCAGTGCTCAACTGTTGAGCCATACTGGCCAGGCACCAGTAATGCATGTTTTGATCCCTACTAATACACTATATATTAGTATGTGACACCTGCACATATCACTGTTTTCTACCAACAAATTTTCCCACCCAAAGGTCTCAGCCAAAAGCAAATAGAGCCTGTTCCCGGATGTACAAAAAACTACCCTAAACCTTAGTGGTGTAAAACAATAATTTATTATTATCATTCATCATTCTGTGGGGTAGCTGGGCTCACCTAGGTGGTTCTCATTTAAGGTCTATCATGTGGTTACAGCCAGATGGGAGAGTAAGGCTGAAGTTATCTTAAAGGTTGACCAAGCTGGTCAAGTTGGCTGTGTCAAACTTGATGTTGGCTGCCAGCTAGGAACTCAGCCCTGACAATAGGTGCATCTACATGTGGCTTGGGTCTCTATCATGAGTTTTCAGAGAGAACATCCCAAGAATATCTATTCTAGGCGATAAAGTAGAAGCTGTTAATCTTAAGGCTTAGGCCCCAAAACTGGCACATTGTCACTTCTGCTACCATTCAAAGCAATCACAGAGCCCATTCAAATCCAAAAAGAAAGGACAAACACCCCACTTCTCATTAGCTACAGTATCAAAAAAGTAGTGACCTTTTGAATCTGCCATAGTGTCTATTATAATTTTCCGTTTATGACATTCTCATGAACTAAAATTTATTGAAACTTCAAAATAATAAGAGAAGTCCTTTACAAAGCACTTGTTCTAAAATAATCAGATTAAATATTAGATGGAGTTTGTTTCACCATGTAATCTCATTTTTCCCCTGATAAGATGGATGAATAAAATACTTAAATGATTTCCCACACTTAATAATGAGTTTTACCACAATCAAGAGGAAAGACAGACAAGGATTCCTTTTGGTCTTTTTTTTTTTTTCCCCCTGAG
This sequence comes from Ia io, assembly GCA_025583905.1. NCBI lineage: Eukaryota > Metazoa > Chordata > Mammalia > Chiroptera > Vespertilionidae > Ia > Ia io. The sequence goes on from JAJQQW010000001.1 coordinate 62,685,480, forward strand.
GCTTGAACAGTTTCTGGGTTTGCTGTGAATTTTTAGGTTTTTATTTTTTTTTCAGTCTGTCTTCTCTCAGAAGAGAGTAGTTCTCAAACCCTTGGCTCAGTACTAAGGAGTCAGATTCCTTAATGAAGATCCTTAGAAAGTACATTACTTTTCTTAGCCTAATTATGAAGAATTAAAGTTCAGTTGACTCAGTGGCAAGTCGGAGGCCTACAGAACATATGTTCTTGATTCACATTTATTTTTTTTAATTTAAACTTTTGATTTTGGGATGACTGTAGATCAACATGAAGTTATAATAAGTAATACAGAGAGATCTTATATAGCCATTACCCAATTTCCCTCAATATCACAGTCAAGGTACTGACATTGATATAATCTACCAATTTTATTCAGATTTCCTCAATTTTCATTTGTGTCTGTGCTTATGTATTTATTTCTATGCCAGTTTATCACATGTGTAGCTTTGTATATCCACCACACAGCCAAGTTACAGAACAGTTCCATCATCACAAAATCCCTCATGTTCTTTTATAATGACACCCACTTTCCTCCTAGCAACCAGTAATCTGTTCTCTATACCTATTATTTTATAATTTTAAGAATGTCATATAAATAAAATTGTATAGTGTGTATCCTTTTGATACTGTCTTTTTGTAACAGCATAATTTTCTAGAGATCTAAGTTGTGAATATCATTAGTCATTCCTTTTTACTGCTGAGTAGTAGTCTATGGTATAGATATATCGCAGTTAATTTAAACATCCACTTCTTGAGGGTCTTCTAGGTAGTTTCCAGTGTGTTACTATTATAAATAAAGATGATACAAATATTTGTGTACTGTATTTTATGTGCATATAATCTTTTATTTCTCTAGGATAAATGCCCATGAGTGCAACTGCTAGACTACATATTTAGTCTTTTAAGAAACTGCCAAACTATTTTCCAGATTGGCTACACCATTTTACATTTCTACCAGCAATGTTTTAGTGAATTAGTTTTTCCACATTGAATTTTGGTGATGTGAATTATAATTGGTGGCTGGTAGCCCAATGTGAGTCAAGCATTACTGCTTACTTTCCCCTTATTAGTCACTTATGAAAGCCTTGGGACATCAAGGACAGACAAGAAGAAGTACCTTATGAGTCTATCTTCAGTGACATCTTTATCCCTGCCTCATACCCCAAAATATATGAATGTTCAGTGATGGTCCAATCCTCATTGCATCACAGGCACTCAGTATCTATTAACTGACCAAATATGTGTTACACATCTCCTATCAAATTCTTTTTAATTTAATGTTAAAAGTTATATCTAAATGCCTTCTTAGAGTTTTCAGCCTCTCTTTTCTCCTACCTAAGACATTTCTTAAACCAGTAAGTGCTAGCATAGTTGAATGGGAATGGATTGTCACATTTAAATCACCAAGTAAATGTTGTACAAACATGGGCTACAAAATAACAAAACAAGCATTTTCACTTTTTCTTTTTATATGTATCCCCTTGGCCAGATGGAATTATCTACTGACATTGGCCTTCAATACAAAGGAGAGCTGACAGTTGTTTTGCGTTATATTCCCCCAGATGAATACCTGATGTTCCCACCAGGACAACTTCAAGGTAAAGTAAAAATAAATGCCTTTAATCAAGAGCATTCTGTTCTAGAAGTGTGAGAATAGGGATCAGAGATTATTTGGACTCTGTTACTTTTGCAGTGCACACATGAAATGTAAAGGTTTAGGTGTCACTGGCTTTTGAGGAGAGTTGAGATGCACTATATATGGAGAAGGGTGTGGGATTCTAAGTTCATACTTATAAACCAGCCTTAATGGCAACATTTGTTTCTTTGAAGTCCCAGAGATATAGAATCTTCCCTAGGGAGGGGGTTGTCTCAGAGAGCGGAGGTATAGATAGCTGCTGTATGGATTAATGACATTCACAGCTACCCAGCAAGTCTTGAGGAAGATGCTGATCTAGAACACAGAATGTAAAGGAAAAATCCAGATGGAGTCAACTTTTAAATCCCTCTTGCTTTTCTCCTTCCATCAATTCCTATAGGCAGTCTCCTCTATCCTTCCATTCACTATCACCCTCTTCATTGTGACCTTGTATAAGTAACTTACTATATCTTGGCCTCAGTTTCCTTACTTCATAGGGACATTGCAAGAATTAAATAGGTTCATTTATAAAACTGCCTAAAACTGTACAAAATAAAGGTGGTGGTGGTTATTGTTCAGGTTGAGCACATTTCATAATAAAAACTAGAGGCCTGGTGCACGAATTCGTGCACAGGTGAGGTCCCTCAGCCTGGCCGGTGATTGAGGCCTATCCGGGGCTGGCCATGGGGAGGGACTGTGGGAGGTTAGCTGGCCAAGGGAAGGGGCTGTGAGAGGTTAGCCAGCCTGGGGGAGGGGCCACAGGAGGTTGGCCGGTGGGGAGGAAGGGCTGCAAGAGGTTGGCCATCCAGGAGGAGGGGTCACGGGATGTTGGCTGGCTAGGAGGAAGGGTTACAGGAGATTGGCCAGCCATCCTCCCAATTGGAGCCAATGGGGGGGCAGTGGGCCGGGGTTGAGTGTTGGCCGGCCAAGCTGGGAGGCTGCGGGAGGTTGGCTGGCGGTGGGGAGGGGCCGTGGGAGGTTGGCTGTGGGAGTGCACTGATCACCAGGAGACAGCTCCTGCATTGAGTGTCTGCCCCCTGGTGGTCAGTGCATGTCATAATGATTGGTCTATCAGTCATTCCAGTCGTTCCAGTCGTTCTGTTCGTTCTGGTTGTTCCGGTCATTTGGTCATAACGGTCACTTAGGTTTATATAAATATATATAGATGGGATGTAGAAAGAGTTTTCTTTCACTCAAAAATGTAATTGTTCCTGGGCTATATCCCTTATAAAGAATTGGCCCTGCATGGAGATGGCAATTTACAAGACTAAAATTTCAAAGAAGAGAGTTATGGAATTTTCTCTTTTAGAGCCTTGATGCTTGTGTGTGGTTTTCATTGTAGTTATTTTCCAATGAGAGCAGGAATGTGGCCCAGGAAACTCTCAGTATCATTGCATTTTATTATTTTATAGTCTGTGAAAAGATACTTTGCAGAAGAGTACTTAAAGTTTTAAATTTATTTGTTTATTTTTCCCAACAAACACAAAAAAAAGACCTATCTAGAAGGAATCCAATGGGATAAAAATAAATTAAATCAATACATGGAAAAATACACAATAATATTAAGATAACTATTCCATATTTAAGTCTGAAATGTGAAATCTTATTGTTATTAATCTGAAACTTTAGCCTTGGAAAATTCAATATTTGTGATCACTGTGTCAAAATACAACCCACCTTAGGTTAAATAGTTGGAAAGCGATACAGAACCTCAAGTGATGTTTGCTTCCAAAGAAGATCATGTATCTTTCTGGGGGATTTCCTCACAAACCCTAGAAGGCCTTATAACAGGGGTCCTCAAACTTTTTAAACAGGGGACCAGTTCACTGTCCCTCAGACCATTGGAGGGCCGGACTATAGTTTAAAAAAAAACTATGAACAAATTTCTATGCACACTGCACATATCTTATTTTGAAGTAAAAAAACAAAACGGCAAAAACACCCACATGTGGCCCGCGGGCCGTAGTTTGAGGACGCCTGCCTTAGAATCATATCATAAAATTTATTTCCCTCAAGCATTATTGAGATGTAATTGATAAAAATACTGTCTGATCTCACTTATATGTGAAATCTGAAAAATGTCAAAGTCATAGGAGCAGAGTGTAAAGCAGTGGTAACCCGGGGCTGGGGCAAGGGGAGAATGGGGAGAAGTTACTCAAAGGGTACAAACTTTCACTTTGGAGCAGAATAAGTTCTGGAGGTCTAATGTACAGCATGGTGACTATAGCTAATAATATTATATTGTATATTTGAAATTGTCTAAAAGAGTAAATCTTAAGTGTTTTCACCAAACCTAATAAAAAAGATAAGTATGTGTTAACACCTGATTCAATCAGCAAATGAAGTAACTCTTTGTACTTTTTTAGTAAATTTTTAAATAGAACTCATCTATCTCCCTCCTCCTCCTCTTTCTTCTCCTCCTCCTTCTCCTCCTCCTCCTTCTCCTCCTCCTCCTCCTTCTCCTCCTCCTCTTCCTCCTCCTCCCCTTCTTCTTCTTCTTCTTCTTCTTCTTCTTCTTCTTCTTCTTCTTCTCTCTCTCTCTCTCTCTCTCTCTCTCTCTCTCTCTCTCTCATTTTGATAGCTCACACAGGAAAGAAGACCTTTAAAATTGGAAAGAAGAAACCACCTGTACTCTCTGGAGGAATACTAGAAGTGTTCATCAAAGAGGCAAAGAATTTAACAGTGGTGAAGTCAGGAGGCACTGCAGATAGCTTTGTGAAGGGGTAATTTTGTTTAGGTCATTTTAGATGATTCCTCATGGGAAATGAAATTATCTGTGATACATGAGACAGTGCTGATATGTTCTCCTTATTTGAAATGTACTAGGAAAGAGTTACCCTGGAATGCTGACTCTTCCATATAAAACTATACGAGTATAGAGGGAATTACATTTTCTAGCTTTCAGCCTGCTTCCAGAATATTTCAGGAATTTCCATCACTTTCACCTTCATGACTGGCAAATTTTCACGTGCAATTTATTTTTTGAAGGAGGCGAAAGTATGATTTTCTATGTTTAATATAATTTTATTGTGATTTATTATCATTTTGTGCTGGAAATATGCAACAAAAACAAAAATATTACATATTTGGGGTTTTGATCCCTTGGGGAAAATAGTAAAAAGTGGATTTCTCAGAGCATCCTCCCCAGAGATACCCACTGGATAGTGCTTTGGAGAAGGTCTTGACTGCCTGCTGGAAATTTGTGCTCACTTTATGGAGCACAGGGAAGTTTCTTGAGGGAATACAAGCCCTTTAAATGGACAGTCTTGTCAATTCTAAGAAACCCAAACAATAAATATATCTTGATTTTTATGAGATTTTCTCCTATAATTAGAATAACTGGAATCAGAAAGCTATTTTTTATTCATTCAAGCAAACACATATATGCACATGTACCAAGAAGTAAGTACTGCAATATCAGAAATAAGATATGATCCTTGCTTTCATGGAGTGCCATAAAATACATGAGGCCAAACAGATTCCCATGAGGTTAATTCTTTAAGTCAGATGGCAGTATTATTCCTCTCCTCAATTCTTCTTTGAAAAGTATAATTTTTCCTACAAGGAAATGAGGGAAACCTTTACCTTCACATGTTCTAATTTTGATAAGAAAAATTAAAAGTAAAGTAATAGAACATGGTGGCTGGCAGGATGGGAGTGAGGGCAAAAATGTGAGTAAGGGAGTGAGAGGGGAATGTGTGGATGTGCACAGTGTGTGTGTTTGTGAGGGACAGTTAGATTTCACAGGAGTCTTGGGGGGGCTGGCAGATCATACTCTCCTGGACAAACAGCCCCTGTTACTGCCACAAGCACGTCCTTGGAGGGCATGGGGATGGCATGGAAACCACACCATCTTGAAGGGGGAGAGCAGTGGTGGCTAGGAGTATAGATTCACCATCAACCAGACTGGCATTGGACACCACCCTAGACCCACCGCACCTGCGCAGTGAGCAGCACACCAGTGGGACCTAGAAAGGGACCCCCTCCACGGGCTCTGGGGACTTCCCCCCCCACACACACAGTGAGCTGCACGCCACTCCAGATGTGGGTTCTAAGATCCCCACAGTGAGTCACAGAGTCACTGGCCAACCTGGTGCAGGCTCCAGGACTGTACAGTGAGTTGCATGCCAGTGGAACCTTGCAGGTGACCCTCACTCTGGGAGCTGGAACCCTGAGCACATCCACAACAGCTTGCATGGCAAAGTTGGGGTGAGCCACATAGTCAGACAACCTGTGAGGAGACTCCATCCACAAATGGGACAATAACATTCAAGACCCAGCTACATCAGGAAAATCCAAATAACTCAAGTAAGGGGCTTTCCTAGAACACCCAGCTCAAGAGATAGAGATTGCACCACTGAGTCCCACAAAACACCTACTACATAAGACTACCTCCAAAAAAGCTAGGTGACATAGCAGTTTGATCTAAGACATGGAAACAAATACAAAGAGACAGCAAAAAAAGGGGGATACAAAGAAACAATCCACAAAGGAAAGGCATAAGGAGGAATCATGAGAAAAGGAACTAAATGAAATGGAGGCAAATTATTTGTGAGATAAAGAATTCAAAGTAATGGTTATAAGGATGCTAAAACACCTGTCTGAGAGTTACAAGCAACTCAATAAGAATTATAAGGAGCTGAATGGGAAACAAAACCAAAATGGATAAGAATCAAGGGGAAATGAAGAATGACATAGCTGCAATAAAGGACACCCTGGAAGGTTTCATCAGTAGACTATATGAAGCTGAGGAACAAATCAATGAGTTAGAAGACAGGGTAGGAAAAAAACAACACCCAGTCAGAGCAGCAATTGGCAAAAAATTTAAAAAGCAGGATATAAAAAACTTATACAACCTAACAAACGGAAGACAAACAATCCAATTAAAAAATGGGCAAAGGACCTAAATAGACACTTCTCCAAAGTGGACATACAGATGGCCAAGAGACATATGGAAAAATCCTCAAAGTCACTGGTCATCAGAGATGCAAATTTAAATTACAATGAGGCATCACCTCACACCTTTCAGAATGGCTACCATCAACAATGACAAGTGCTGGCAAGAATGTGGGGAAAAGGAGACCCTAGTACACTGCTGGTGGGAAAGCAGGCTGGTGCAGCCATTATGGAAAACAGTCTGGAGTTCCCTCAAAAAACTTAAATACAGAACTGTCATTTAACCCAGTGATCCCACTTCTAGAAATATATTCTAAGAAACCCAAAACACCAATCAGAAAGAATGTATGCACCCTTATGTATTAAGTATCATATGATTTCACTCACATGTGGAATCTAATGAACAAAATAAACCAATGAATGGAATGGATCCAAAGGCATGGAAGCATGGAAAAGAGGGCAGAATCTTGGAGGGAAGGTGGGTGGGAGGTAATCAACCAAAGACCTTGTATGCATATATGCATAACCCATGGACACAGACAGTAGGGTGGTGAAAGCCTGGGGCCAGGGATGGTGGCAGGCTGAAGGGCATCAATGGGGGGGAAATGGGACATATGTAATACTTTCAACAATAAATATTTTAAAATAATAATAAAAAGCAGGAGAGTTTAAGGCAGCTTTGGGACAACATCAAACAAAGCAACATCTGCACAATAGGGGTCTCAGAAGGAGAAGAAGCTGAGCAAGGAATAGAAAAACTGTTTTAAGAAATAATGACAGAGAATTTCCCTGACTTTGGGAAGAAAAAATCCACACAAGACCAGGAAGCACTGAGAGTCTCAAACATAAGTACAATATAATGAACAACATAAACTGATGAACAAAAATAGATCCAGAGACATAGAAGAATTGAACAGACTGTCAAACCTCAGAGGGAAGGAAGGGGAGGGTTGGTGTGGAGGTGGAGATCAACCAATTAACTTGTATGCATATATGCATAACCCATGGACACAGACAATAGGGTGGTGAAGGCCTAGTGTAGGGGTCGGAGGCAGGCTAGGAGAGGCCAATGGGTTATGCATATATGTTGAGACATAATACTCTCAACAATAAATATTTTTTAAAGTAAATTTAAAAAATAGACCAATAATAAGGAGAAGCATATGTCTGATGAGTGTGTGTGCCTGAATCCTGGTCATACACTCTTTCTCGTATTAGTGAGATACTTTATTTGGATCCTGATGTTGCAATTTGCCCCACCAGCACCACCATCCAATTCAGGGTTCTTTCTTCTAACTGCCTGATGGGATGAGGGCATGGCTCCCTGCCTATGCCTCATTGTGGCCTTGCAGGGGTGACTTAACATCGCCTATAATTGTTTTCACTTTATTATGTTGAACATTTATTAAGCAGATATAACAAAGAACATATATAATTTTTTAAAAGATAGTAACTTTCTAGTAAATTCTCTCCCTAGTTACACTTCAACATTGAGATGATTTTAAAGCAGTGTTGCGGAATGTCCAGCCTCTGAAATCATTTGTTGTGGCCCTGCCAAGGCATTATGGGTGAGTTAATTAAATGTTTGACCAAATATAGCAGGCTAATGTTTAAGTTGATAATTTTGTTTGGCCTGCAAATGATGTTATAAATATCCAAATGGTACTTAGCAGAAAAAAGGTTCCCCACCCCTGTTTTAAAGGGACCTCACATTTTTTAAAAAAGAGCCTGAAAGAGCAAGAATAGACCCTTCTGTAAAATTAATCATTATAAAATAAATTAGTTAATATTAGCTCTGTCTACGTGCCATCATAACAGTGGCTTACAAGACATGTTTTTTCTCTTGCATGTAAACAAAGATTAAAGATAAAGTACCTAGGGCAGGTGTGGAAGTATCATGATAGTCAAGAACCTAGGTTTCTTCTTTGTTGTTATGGTGTCTACCTTATGTAACAAGATAGCCAAATTCTATCTGGCAAGACACTTCCCAGAAGTTTCATACAAAACTACTTCTTATATCCTATTAGCCAGAACTTAGTCACATAACTGTATTAGCTGCATGGGTGGCTGGGAAATGTAGTGTTTAGTCTGGGCAATCTTGTGCCTAACTAAAATAAATAAAGACTTTTTAAAGAGAAGAATAAGGAAAGAATGAATATCAAGCGATAGGTAGTCTCTGCTTGATACGTGAAATGAAATCTTAAATATAGCAATGTATCTTCTTTTGTAAAGTCATTTGTTTTGTTGTATTTTTCATATTTGTTTGATATACTAATTCCATACCCATATGCCTTCTATCCTAAAGCCTGCTCCCTGATTCATTAGGTACCTAGACCCTCATTTTCCACCATGGTCAAACAGTGTTTTTACCTATTTGAGAAGAGATTCCAGGAAGCACCAGTGAGAGGAGAGAAAATGACACAGGGAAGCTAGTAAAAATATGTTAGTAGGCAGTTTACTACCATGGGCAATTGGGCCTCATTTCCACTTGGGAAAGCAACAAGTAACTCTGAATGTACCTTGGGATTGTGCCTTCAAGAGAAAGGTAAGCTTTTGGGACTTGTTCACCAATTTCCAAAACTTATTGAGGGTTGTTCCCAGAGACATTAAATCCTTAATAATCCCAGGACTCCCTGCACATAAGCTGAGCCAGCTCACACCAGAGAAAGTCCTTACCTGGAAAAGCCATGAGACAGGCTCCTGAGGTGGGGACTGCTCATCCTGGCTTCAAGTCAACTCAGAAGTGGGCCAAATTGATAGGAGATAGCACATTAAAGTGTCTACTACAGGAGGTATTTTCATTTCAAGATGAAATAAGGACCAAAATAGGATTAGAATAGTGAGTGGCAGGAACCAAGATGGCAGCATAGGTAAACACCAGTACATGCATTCTCGCATAAACATATAAAAATTACAACTAAAATACAGAACAATCATTATTCTGAAATCTGGCTGAATGGAAGTCCTACAACTAGTGGATTAAAGAAGAAAGCACATTGAAACTGGTAGGAGGCATGGAGGCGTGGAATTGGCTTGTCCAACACCCACAGGGGGCATGTTTTTTAATTGGTAGGGATATCTTGGATGGGGAGCAAAGGGTTCCATTCCACACCAGGCCTCAAGTCCAGGGTTCCAGTGCCAGGAAGAGAGATCCCCATAACTTCAGGCTGTAAAAACCAGTGGGAATTGTGGCTGAGTGGCATTGAGGCTGCTGGAGTCCCAGGCAGTTCCTCTTAAAAGGCCTATGCATAGAATACTCAGACTCACTCCCACTGAGCTCGAGCACTGGAGTAACAGTATTAAAGGATCCAGGGACATATGAGGAGGAACTAAATTGTCTGGCATCAGGGCAAGAACTCGGGGATAGTGTTCTCTCAGACAAAATAGCTAGGACCTCCTCCCTACAAGGAGGTGCCACATCTGAGTCTCCATAAACCTGACCCACACTGTTCACCCCACCCTGGTGATTTCCTGAAATCCAGCCCCACCCAATATGCAGCCCCACCCAAGTTGTTTGCAGTGTCTTTTTCATATGAATGGCTCAGCCTTCAGAATTTCCTAAAATCTCTCAAGCAAGTAGCAGCTGGACTCATACCTCTGATAAGTGGGCCCAGGCCCAGCACTAGCAGCAGCTTGCCAAGGTTCACAGCTTGGTCTCTTCTGGGAAACTCTAAGCCCAATACAAGTAGCAGCCATCTGCAGATGACTCTGTAGCTCATGCTGGGTGGCCCTAGGCAGGGCACACCCAGTGGCTGACTTTGTACCTCACAGAAGGCCCCAGAGCCAGTGAACCCAGTGAACAGCTTCAGACCATGCCAGATTACAACTCTACCACATCTATGAGTGACACACTTAAGGGGCGGACTTGGTGAGCACCAAAGCCCCACTAAAGCAAGTCCTGCTCCACAGCAGTTCTTCCATTGTAGTGACAGCTGGTCCTCACATCCAGTTGGCCTGGGGGTCAATTCCTCCCAGTGAAGCTACTAGCAATCAAGACTCAACTACAACAAGGCTTTGCACACAGCCCACATGGGCTCACCTAGAGTGCACAGCTCAGGTGATTGGGGAGGCTGAGGCCCTGGGTTCTATAGGACACCTACTACCAATTCCAGGAGACATAGCAGCTCTGCATAATACACAGAAACAAACACAGGAAAGCAGTCAAAATACCAAGACAAAGAGACATGTCACAAATTAAAGATCAGAAGAAATCTCCAGAAACAGAAATAAATGAGATGGAAGCAAGCAAACTACTAGATACACAGTTCAAAATAATGGTTATAAGGATGTTCAAGGAACTCAATGAGAATTTCAACGAAATTAGTGAGAACATCACAGACATGAAAAAGAACCAGTTAGAAATGAAGGATACACTAACTGAAATGAAGAATAAATTTACAGGGAATCAGTAGTAGAGTAGAGGATGCTGAGAATCAAATCATCAATTTGGAATATGAGGAAGCAAAAAACACCCAACCAGAAGACCAAAAACAAAAAAGAATCCAAAAATATGACAATAGTGTAAGGAGCCTCTGGGACAACTTCAAGCATATCACCATTCCCATTATGGGGGTGCCAGAAAGAGAAGAGAGTGAGTAAGAAATTGAAAACCTGTTTGAAGAAATAATGACAGAAAACTTACCCTACCTGGTGAAAGAAATAGACATAGAAGTCCAGGAATAGCAGAGTCCCAAACAAGAGGAACCCAAAGAGGCCCACTCCAAGACACATCATAATTAAAATGTCAAAGGTTAAAGACAAAGAGAGAATCTTAAAAGCAACATGAGAAAAGCAGTTGGTTACCTACAAGGGAGAACCCATATGACTATCAGCTGATTTCTCAACAAAAACTTTGCAGGCCAGAAGGGACTGGCAAAAAGTGATTAAAAGCAAGGACCTACAACCAAAATTACTCTACCCAGCAAAGCTATCATTTAGAATTGAAGGATATATAAAGAGCTTCACAGACAAGAAAAAGCTAAAGGAGTTCATCACCACCAAACCAGTATTACATGAAATGTTAAAGGATCTTCTTGAAAAAGAAGCAGAAGAAAAAAAAAAAAAAAGATCACAAATATGAACAATAAAATGTCAATAAATACAACAATTTAACCTAAAAATCAAAATGAACAAACAAGGAATCTAATGAACAAAAAATGATGAATAAAATAGAATCAGAGGCATGGAAACATGGAACAGACTAACAAGTCTCAGAGGGAATGTGGGAGGAGGGTTGGGAACAGATTAACCAAAGAAAATGGTATGATGAAGGCCTTGGGTGGGACGGGATCTGGGTTAGAAGAGGGCAATGGGGGTGAAAAAAGGGGGACATCTGTAATACTCTCATCAGTAAAGATTAAATAAATAAAATTTTAAAAGAAAAAATATTACATTTTTCCTTTTCTCCCAACTATCCTAATAAAAAGGAAAAGTGAGTGTGGGCATTTCACTATTGCTCCACCTAAAAGAAATAATAAATCATCCCACTAAGTAAATCCAAATTTATGTATATAAGAATCTGGGAGAGAAAAGCCAATACACATATCACACACACACACACACACACACACACACACACACACAGCAGGAATTATGGGAAATTGAAATGACTATTCAATTATGCCATTTTCTGCCTACTTTCTCTCTGACTGCATTTTTTTCTGCAGCTACCTGCTCCCTGATGATAGAAAAGTCACCAAGCACAAAACTCTGGTAGTAAAAAGGAGTGTTAACCCTCAGTGGAATCATACTTTCATGTTCAGTGGCCTGCATCCCCAGGATATAAAGAATGTTTGCCTAGAACTTACCATCTGGGACAAGGAGGCTTTTTCAAGCAACATCTTTCTGGGAGGAGTTCGTTTGAATTCTGGAAGTGGTGAGGGACTCGGGGACCCTGATTTGGTCTGTGACTCTGCATAGGGTTTGGGAGTGGTTCCTGAAGGTTTGATATGTAGTAGGTATATATGTAATTTCAGCATAGCTGACTCCTGAAATTTCCACAGATGTCCCATGCCTTTAGCCAATGATCTGTTCATTTTTAAAATAAATATACTACTACACAACTTTATATCCTTCAACTAGAAGTTTGGGATGAATAATTTTTATTTTCATTATTTTCACAAAATATCATTTACACTTTAGTCTAAGTGAATTTCAACTGCTTTCTTGGGTCTTACTTCAGGTTTTTCCCAGGAGAGGATCACCAGACAACACAGGCTCTGATAGGGGTGAGGATGTCCAAGACCAACTTTACTTCATCCTCTTCTCATCCCTGTCGAGAATTTGCAGCCATTACTCACATTAGTTAAAACAAAATAATTTTTCCCTGAAAACTAATATCTGATGTTTTGCAAACAGACCATGGAAACACACCACTGGTGCCACAAGACACAACTATAACAGGGAGAATAAGGGGGGAAATTAAAGTAGTGGAGCACAAGCAGACCAGACATACATGTTCTTCATGCACCATGGTCAACATTCCTGTTAAGAATAATTCCACCCCTATGGTGCTCTACTTATTATAGATTAAGGAGAGCCTAGAATATCTATACCACTAAAGTGAAAACTCCCCAGGTCAAAGAACTGGAGTTGTTAGGAAGAAAGAGCACCAGAGCCCAGTTCAGCCTTTTATTCTGTCATGTTAACTCAATCCAGATGAACTAGCTCTCTGCAAACTATCAAAGTGGGGAAGAAAGGAGCTATGAGTGCCCTTCTGGTTGGTTTTCATCATCTAGGCAGAAGAGAGTAGTGTAGGCTATAAAAACTGTATTTCATTCTACCACTCACTAGATATAGTTAATGAGAACAAGTCAGTGAAAGGCTCTGTGATCAAAAGCCCCCCTCAGAGGTTAATAAATGTCTTCCAGAAGACCGAAACATTTAATCTGTGAAGAGTAACATTTTCTATTTCCCTTTTTAAGGTGTGAGCCATGGGAAGACTGTGGATTGGATGGACTCACAGGGTGAAGAGCAACGCCTTTGGCAGAAGATGACTGACAATCCTGGGACTCCTGTAGAGGGTATACTCATGCTTCGTTCCAGCATGGGGAAGCGTCAGCTCTGAAGGTACCATTTTCCAAAATGAGACATCCTGGGACTGTTTGGCTGTCATTTCCTACCAGTAGCAGGATTGGGTCCTAGGCTTCCTCTTCCCTGGCATTTCTCACTTGAGGGAATTAGGACGTGAGAGGAGAGATGTCAGTGTGATGAACATTTAGGGTCTTGCTGAAAGTCTAAAAAAGCACGTACCACTATATGACCATGGCCCATGGACATCTTGATTGGATGATAGAAAGTGTGCCACATTATTCTGTCAACAAGCAAATTGTGTAATGGTTATAGGCTTTACACAATAAGGGAAATGGTTTGTGCAAGCTTATTTGACACTATAGTTGAGATTGGGAATCCCACACTTTTCCTAGTTATTAGTTAATTTAGGTTTCCTCAAATGGTTTGAGGGGAAAATGGGGCCACACAAAATGTAGATCACTTGAAGAGTAAGAAGAAGAGATACTGGCTACCCTTTCCTCATCCTGGGAATCCTCATGATTCAAAGAAGGCGTGTGGGAATGGTCGCTGAGGCTAGGGAGTTGCTTTGTTATTTTAGCAATTCTGTGGCTCACCCAGGTAAGTTTTCAAGTTTTTCTGTGGTGACTATATAATTTATAATCTAAATAAACCCACCTTTGACAGTGAAGAAAGCTAAATTATTATACCAGAATGACATACATAAACCAAGATTGACCTGGGGAAATTTGGATATAGGGTCACCCTAGTTATGACCTACCTATTAGAGAGCTCTGTTGTAAACATGTATTTTATAAAATGTTCTAAGTCATTAACTGAAAGGGAATAAGAAATAATGTACACTTTGAGCAATGTTTGCATCATGTCTATTCATACTCCATTGGTCAAAGAAAGTCACATGGCCCAGCCCAAAATCAAGAGGCAGGGAAATACATTCTTCTCATAATGAAACCTTGGCAAGAGTGAGGATGCAGGAAGGAATGAAGAATCATGGCCAATAGTTCAATCTACCATACTTTCTGTCACCTGGAAATCCAGATGCTTAACCAACCAAACTTAGAAGCAAAGGTTGTTAAAGCTGAAAGGTGCCTCAGACCTGATTCCACATTTTTCAGATTCCAAGTCTGAACCCAGAGAGCTGAAATGATGTGCCCACAATCATCTAGAAGTTGTGACTGTATTCAGTCTTAAATTCAATGTGTAACTCCTAAGCCAGTGTTATTTCCACTGAAGTCCTTGGCATGATCCTATGCTTATCATGGTGGACAGGAGGACATAGATGAAGAAAGATGGAGCAAATTCTGATTATTTAAATATGAACATACTCCACCTAGTCTTTTTCTGGAGTCATATTTTAGCCCCTCAGCTTATTTTTTCATTTGAATTCATATAAAATCCTAAAGAGAATAGTAACTGAATTTTAGTAGTAGGAAAACTAGAATCATCTTCTGGTTTATTCTAGCTCAATATTCCATATTCTAAATTTTTTCTTGATTTAAGAATATATTTAGTATTATTCTTAGTAAGGGAATAAGCAACCCACTTTAAATATTATTAAAATAGACTAATTCTAAAAAATTGAAGTTAGTGGCCTAGTGTACCTTAGTACATATAGTATATTTTCTTAAAAGATCACACCTATATCTCTGTTACCTTTCTCAAAAACAGAAAACAAAAAATTTAAAATAATCATCACTTTCTATATTGGAAAAATAAATTGTCATCAAACTTGATGTGATTCATTCTGTCTTCAATGGCATTTTTAGGGGAGGTGAAAGGGTGATGATGGTAAAGTCTAGAGACATCTCTAAAGTAGACAAATGAAGTGGATTTCTTCACTAACAAGGAAAGTGGAAAAGTAATATATTTCACAATTTATAACTTGAACTCAAGACAAATATGAACATTTTGTTCAAATCTTCTTCACATTTAGAGCAATTCTCTGTATCATCTATACTAATAAAAGGGTAATATGCTAATTAGACCAGAAATCTTCTGGACATCCTTCCGGACAAAGCCATGGTAGTGGGGCTGAGACAGAAGCAGTTAGAAGTGATCAGGCCAGCAGGGGAGAGCAGTTAGGGGTGACCAGGCTGGCAGGGGAGGGCAGTTAGGGGTGACCAGGCAGGCAGAGAGGTTAGGGGCGATCAGGCAGGCAAGCAGAGGTGGTTAGGGGCGATCAGGCCAGTAGGGGAACAGTTAGGGGCATCGGGCAGGCAGGCAGAGTGGTTAGGGGTGATCAGGCAGGCAGGCAAGTGAGTGGTTAGGAACCAGCGGTCCCAGATTGTGAGAGGGTGCAGGCCAGGCTGAAGGACCCCCTCCCCCATGCATGAATTTTGTGCACCAGGCCTCTAGTGGTTTTATAAAAACCAACATCTAATTGGGCATTTCCATGATGCAAAACTCAGGTATGCATCAGAAATCTGTTGGTGTTTCTCTCAGAAATAAAGGATAAATTAATCTTTAAGTCACACTTTTTTTTTCTTTACTAAGTATGGTGTAGAAGTACAAAGAACATTTTTAAATAATGGTAATACATGTGAATGAAACAAAATCCAAATAATTAAAAATTGTGAAAAGTAAGTCATCCTTTCTCCCCTTACATATCAGAATATATTGACAGCCTCATTCTTTTTTATGGCTACCTGGTATTACATTATAGGGATACATCATCAAATTTATTTAACCAGTCCTATAAAATGTCATTTTAAATATGGTTAGCTAAACTGTCTGTGTTTGGTGGCTTTTCTAAGGAGTCTTTTCTTTTTAAAAATAAAGACTTTGAAATTCAAAATGAGGTGTGTGTGTGTGTGTGTGTGTGTGTGTGTGTGTGTGTGTGCGTGTGCACAAAATGTAGCAATTTCACTTTGGGATAGTTATCCTACAGAGAAAGATGCATATGTGAGAAATTAATATGCATAGGGAATTTATTGCAAAAGATTGGAAGCAACTCCAGTACCTGGTACCATCATCCACTCAGTTATATTAACTTGGCACTGGGTAGTGATCTTTAATTTATGCCTTGCCTTGAGGCAAACTCAATCAGGAAACCATATTGATTCTACCTCCTAAATATCTCAAAATCTTGTCCAGTTCTTGCCATCTCCATGCCAGCACACTAATCCTTCTCTATGATTATTAAAAGTCTCCTAGCTGCTATCTATGTAGCCACTCTTGTTCTCCAGCAATCCATTCTTCATACTGTAGCCAGATTTCCCCCAACATGTTATTTTTAAATGTTTAAACATGCAGAAAAGTTGAAATGATTTTACAGTAAACATTCTTATACCTACCAGTTAAATTCAGCTTCTACCATTAGTTGTATTTGCTTATCATTATCTATCTGCCCATCACCTGAGTGTTCTATTAAAAATGCAAATTGGATCATGCTTTAAAACCTATCATGGCTTTTTATTCCCCTGAGAATAAAATCAAAATTCTTGCCCATGGCCTTCAAGTCCATGCATATGATGGTTGCTGCATTCTCTCCAACTTGTCCTAAACCATGACTCCCCTCCCCTTCCCTTTAGTCACACAGTGCACTTTTCTCCTTCTCAAATGTGGCAGGCTCTATCCCATCTCATGTCCTTTGCAAGGAATCTTCTTGCTCCTTCTCATCAGCCTATTTCCATTAATCATCCAGGTCTTAAATGTTATCTGCTCAGGGAGACTGCTCCTAATCATCCTTTATCTGACTAGGTCACAACAGCCTCCCTGTATTGCTCCTTTATGACACACATCACAATTTTAATAAACTAGAGGCCCAATGCATGAAAATTCGTGCACTCAGGGGGGTCCCTTAGCCTGGCCTGTGCCCTCTTGCAGTCTGGGAGCTCTCAGGGGATGTCCACCTGCCAGCTTAGGCCCACTCTCTGGGGGATCAGGCCTAAGCTGGAAGTCAGACATCCCTCTGGAAGCCCAGGATCCCTCAGGGGATGTCCGACTGATGGCTTACGGGAGCAGGCCTAAGCCATCAGTCGGACATCCTTAGTGCTGCTGAGGGAGGTGGGAGAGACTCCTGCCACCGCCACTGCACTCACAGCCATCAGCCTGGCTTGTGGCTGAGTGGAGCTCCCCCTGTGGGAGCGCACTGACCACCAGGGGGAAGCTCCTGCATTGAGCGTCTGCCCCCTGGTGGTCAGTGCAAGTCATAGTGACTGGTCATTCTGTGCCGTTCCACCATTAGGGTCAATTTGAATATTACCCTTTTATTATATAGGATTATTTGTGTAATGAGTCATTTAATGCCTTTATTTGGTCCCTTGTCACCACACATCCCTAGAATAAGGACAGAAGAAATATTTATGTTTTTTCACAGATATATTCCCCATGCTTAGTACACAGTTGGTAATTTAAAAAATATTGATGGAATAAGTGAAAAACAAAAAAAAAAGGTAACAACATAGAATGTTAGACCAGTAGGCATCTTTAGAGGACAGATCACTGTTTCTAACTTCCAGTTAACAGATAAGGAAACTGGAGTCTACACTGATCAAGAAAAATCTCTTAATATACTTGCTGATAGGTCTTTTAAAAGAAAGCTTTCTACACTTCTCAGAAGAGACCACAGCCTTGCTTGGAGATCTCAGTCCTTAATTTCCCCCCAGTTGAATCAGATAAGTTGTAACAGAACCTGGGCAAGCTTAAAACCTGACTTTATCAATTCATTGTGTAAATAGTGCCTATAGAACATGTGGAAGGTTCAGTTTATAAGTTCTCATTTCACTTACGTTGTTACTATTCCTGGAGTCATCAGAATGTAGATTTTCCAGGTCACAAAAACAAATATATTTTGACTAGAGGCCCAATGCACAAAATTCATTCAAGAGTAGGCCTTCACAGCCCCAGCTGCCTTGGCCCTTGCAGCCCCGGCTGCCTTGCAGGCCCTGCAGCCCCGCGACCCCGCGGCCCCGTGGCCCCGTGGCCCTGCCCACTGGTCGTTCCGAAGGTCATTCTGGAAGGCTGTACTGCCATCTGGTCTAATTAGCATATTAGTTCTTTATTATATAGGTTGGGACTTCATATTATTGGCTTCTTTTTCCTTAAGAAACTTATACTAATATATGACCAATGATCATCAGGTAATTAAGTAACTAGCAGATGAATTGAGCCCGTCTGATTCACAGTGACATTAGTCTCATTATCACCTGCTCACTCAAGGTTTATATCTGGTGGGGAAGGAGAAAGCAGTGGAAGAAATAAATAGAAACCCCACTTTTAGAAGCAAAGTGGATTGAAATACCTCAGTGTGAAAGCCTATGGCATTTTGGGCTGTGATCAATGCTTGTTTTTTTCTTCTATGTAGGTGTTTCCCATTAAACTGAGCATTGCCTTTAGAAGTTGGCAGAAGTGTTTTCCTCTTACAATGGTATCATTTATGACCTCTGAAATTAGGAAAAGAAATAAGAGGAGGAAATCTACAGAGGCAAAAATATAACAAAAATTGGATCTGCAAGATTTAAACAATAATCATGGAAATTAGGCCACAAAAAGAATTCCAAAGGAGTATTTGAATCATCTGGAGTGTGAATTTAATACATTGATTCCAGAGCATTGCTCCAAACCTACTAAATAAATCTTCAGGAATCTCAATGTTTATCAAACATCTCAGGTGATTCTAATTCAAGCAGATCACAATTTGAGAAACACTGCATTAAAGGACAATTTATCTTAACTATATTATTTGGACTAACTCTGTGTCATGATGGCAGATTGGGTTTGACTGACCTGGACATTATTAATTGCAAGGCAACCATGATAAGGTAGAAGGAAGTCTAACCCTAGACTCAGATGACATTACTCAAGTCTTGACTTGACTACCAACCATGTGACCTCAGTCAAATTAATTATCCAATCTAGGCCTTCATCTATTTGCATGTAAAATAAGAATATTTAGGCTACCTTGGAGTAATTGAAGATACCAAATGAGGTAATATATGTAAATATGCTTGGTAAATTTTAAGCCACTATGGAGAAAATGGTCATTATTAATGAGATAGTTATAGCATTCTGTGGTTAATAATATCTTAGGCCTCTCTTTTCCTGGATGTTTGGTTAGTTGTTAAGCATTCTATGCATAATGGATTGGTCTCTAGTATACAGCAAAAATACAAAAAAACCCCACATTTATTTTGTGCTGTTACCCACTGTGGGTATTAGTCATTTATTTGTTTTTAAGGTGTAGGTCATGTATTTATTTTATTATCTGATTATATAATAAATATTACAAAAAGTAATTAATTTTATGGATAGAAAAACTATGATCAGTTTCTTTTAACAGGTTGTGGAACCTTCTTCCAGTGTAATGTCCATTTCTTTCTATGACCAATGTCAGGGAGATCAATCTGCTTTCCACACAAGAATGTTGTGCAAAATCATGCTTTTTATCTGCAGAAGGAAATTTAGCAATCTGTTAAAACAGATTCCATAGAAATACAAACTACTGTTGTTATGAGGAGTGCATAGTGTTTTAGAGATTATCAGTTGTACTTCACTTAGCTCACTGGAATCCATCAAAATATTCTGGTAGAGGGTTCCTTTCATATTTGAAAAAGGCGAGTAGAATATATGTGAGTATTGACTATAAATGATAAAACACTCATATAGAGTAGGAAATCCTACTTTTCTCTCCACTTTTTCTGTACAAGAAGATACTTGTCTCTATTTTACTTTCTTTTTTCTCTTAATGAGGCAGAAATTAATACAGAAAGCAAATAAAATATTATAATAGTTAAAGCAACTGTCTAAATCATTGGCATTTGCTGAGGGAAAAAATGTCTCCTGAAAGATGGGCTGAAACTCGATATGTTTGACTCCAAATATTTTATTTTTACCCATTTATTGTTCAATCCACTTACTTTGGGGAAGGAATCTGATTGCTCCTTACAATGTTGTGGTTTTGTTTGTTTGTTTTTGGCTTAGCCAATGGTTTATTTTGTCTTCAGAAAGTTGAAACTTCTTTGTGCAAATCCATGAGTATTGAGGGGGTCCCCACAGTAAAACTTGTTTTAAAATCTTTCTAACTTGGAAACAAGGAAAGTATTCCATTAAAATTTTTTTTTCTGTCAATCATTTATGGTTGAACTACAGTTAGAGTGTTTGATGGGTGGGAATATATTTTATTTTCCATCCTTTGCTAATATTCATTATTCATAAATGGACATTTTTGAAGAGATATCATTAGCTTTCAGATGCTGTGAAGAAAGAAAAATGAAGACTCTCCTGAATCTTCTTGCTTTTGACCTTCCTCACCATTGTCATCGTTAATTCCTGACAGATGGGGTGTACACCAGAACCATAGGCTATACCTTTAATGCTTTTTTTCCACATGGATTAATGGAAATATTACTAATTTTTACCTTTTTTCTATCATCTTCAAAACCAGCTCTGTTAGAGGTATTTGCTTGCAAAGAATCTGAATGCACAGAGCCAGGTTGCAGTTGGGTTTAGGGGGTGCCAAATTATAAAGGGTACTAAACATTCCTGAAAAGTTAATGAGGTGGATAAGTCCTCTCAAGAAGAGTCTGGTATTAACAGGAAGAAATAATGTCCGCTTGAATAGATAAGTGAGAAGGAGACCCTATGCCTAAAGAGAAATTCATGGTTGATAAATTCTGAGGCATACAGGTCTGGTTTGAGGCAGGCCTGTTTTATTGGGCCAGATGTGAATTGCTAAGTACATAGGGAAAAAGTGGTTTGTCTTCATTGGGGATTTTTTTTGTATCCCTTCTAGCAGGCAGGTGTTTCTCAAAATAAATGTTGTACAAATAAATATTTCAAGAACCTGTGAGAGGCATCACATCATCAGAATAAGAATTGGCCCAACTCTGAATGCACTCTATCTCCATTCCTGGATTGAAAGTAGTTGTCATGAGCAGGCTGTTTATCTCTAGGCCTAAAGATGAGTCCAAGAGTGTAGTAGGCTAAAAAAGAAAAACAGTCTTTCAATATCCAAAGAACAGTTAAGAATCACTGATTTCCTAGGACCGTGGTCAGCAAATTGCGGCTTGTGAGCCACATGCGGCTCTTTGGTCCCTTGAGTGTGGCTCTTCCACAAAATACCACGGCCTGGGTGAGTCTATTTTGAAGAAGTGGAGTTAGAAGAAGTTTAAGTTAAAAAAATTTGGCTCTCAAAAGAAATTTCAATTGTTGTACTGTTGATATTTGGCTCTGTTGACTAATGAGTTTGCTGACCACTGTCCTAGGACATTAGAATGGGGATCTTCTGAGAAGAAATAAGAGGGCTAATTTTCCAAACTCTGCCAAAAGCTGGGTCACCTACACATCAGTATGTTATTTCTGCTTTGTCCCTGGTACCCACCTGCCTTGGATGCCAATTTATTCTTCTAAACTCCTGCTCTGATAGGAAGATGGTCTATGTCTTAGATCGCTTTTAAATTAATACTTTATTTCTTAGAGAAGCATTAGGTTTATGGAAAAATTTAGCAGAAAGTATAGAGTTCCCATATACTACTGCTCTTTCCCCCCACAAGTTTCTCTTATTATTGATATCTTGCTTTGGTGTGGCATATTTATTACAACTGACGAACCAATATTGGCATGTTATTATAAAGTTCATAGCCTATATTATGGTTCATTCTTGGTATTTTACAGTTCTATGGTTAATAAATAATATCATGTATCCACAATTACATTATTATACAGAGTAGTTTCACTGGCAACCATTGATCTTGTGGGTGTCTCTATAGTATATACTATAGATGTCTATAGGTTTTACTTTTCTCAAAATGTCATATTGTTGGAATCATACTGTATGTAGACTTTTCCTACTTGCTTTTTTAACGTATCAATATGCATTTAAGTTTCCTCTATGTCTTCCTGTGACTTGATAGCTCTCTTTATTTTGTTGCTGAGATAAGAGCAATTAACATAAGATTTACCCTCTTACCAATTTTTTATTAAATTGATTGACATTTTAAGTGTATGATACAGTATCTTTGTTTTTAAGCAAAGAGAGATAAAAGGATTAAAGAACTCTAAAAGACAATAAGAATATATTTAAACTTCTCTGGAGATGAAGGAAAGTCTGCATTCATTTTGCTAGTTTTCTTGGTTTTATTGTTGGGTACAAATGACTGTTTCTATTTAGTTGTCATATCATGTTTAGTGCAAAAGTAGTAGTGATACTTAAACACTTACCATGCCTACTTCTAAGCTTCTGTATGGAATATATACACCAGACCAAAATTTTGTGTCATACTGTACTTGCTGAAAAATATGATATCTTTATCATTAAATTCATTTTCCTAATATCTCTAATGTGTTTCAAGTTATTTCTGACTACTTGAAGATTGATTGTATGTCACCTATTCCTCCTGTTTTCATATGTATTTGTCTTTGGAGAAAAGCATATCAGCTAAATTGACATTCACGTTGAATGATTATCTGGATTCTGTTTCCAAGGCTAGAATGATATTGAGCAACTCTTTTTTTTTTAAATTTCTTTATTGATTAAGGTGTTACATATGTGTCCTTATTTCCCCATCACCCCCCCATCCCCCTACTCATGCCCTCACCTCCCCCCTGTTGTCTGTGTCCATTGGTTAGGCATATATGCATCCACACAAGTCCTTTGGTTGATTTCTCCCCCTTACCCCCACCCTCCCCTACCTTCCATCTGAGGTTTGATGGTCTGATCGATGTTTCTCTGTCTCTGGATCTGTTTTTGTTCATCAGTTTATGTTGTTCATTATATTCCATAAATTAGTGAGATCATGTGGTATTTTTCTTTCACTGCCTGGCTTATTTCTCTTAGCATAATGCTCTCCAGTTCCATCCATGCTGTTGCAAATGGTAAGAACTCCTTCTTTTTTACTGTAGCATAGTATTCCATTGTGTAGATGTACCACAGGTTTTTAATCCACTCATCTGCTGATGGGCACTTAGGCTGTTTCCAAATCTTAGCTATGGCGAATTGTGCTGCTAAGAACATAGGGATGCATATATCCTTTCTGATTGGTGTTTCTAGTTTCTTGGGATATATTCCTAGAAGTGGAATCACTGGGTTAAATAGGAGTTCCATTTTTAGTTTTTTGAGGAAACTCCATACTGTTCCCCACAGTGGCTGCACCAGTCTGCATTCCCACCAGCAGTGCACGAGGGTTCCTTTTTCTCTCCATCCTCTCCAGCACTTGTCCTTTGTTGATTTGTTGATGATAGCCATTGTGACAGGTGTGAGATGGTACCTCATTGTCGTTTTGATTTGCATCACTCAGATGATTAGTGACTTTGAGCATGTTTTCATATGCCTCTTGGCCGTCCTTCTGTCTTCTTTTGAAAAGTATCTATTTAGGACCATTGCCCATTTTTTTTTATTGGGTTGTTTATCTTCCTTTTGTTAAGTTGTATGAGTTCCCTGTAAATGTTGGAGATTAAACCCTTATCGGTGATAACATTGGCAAATATGTTCTTCCATGCAGTGAGCTTTCTTTTTGTTTTGTTGATGGTTTCTTTTGCTGTGAAAAAGCTTTTTATTTTGATGTACTCCCATTTGTTCATTTTCTCTTTAGTTTCCATTGCCCTAGGAGCAGTATCAGTGAAGAAATTGTTTCGGCATATGTCTGAGATTTTGCTGCCTGTGGATTCCTCTAGTATTTTTATGGTTTTCTGTCTTATGTTTAAGTCCTCTATCCATTTTGAGTTTATTTTTGTTTATGGTGTAAGTTGGTGGTCTAGTTTCATTTTTTTTTGCATGTATCTGTCCAATTTTCCCAACACCATTGATTTAAGAGACTACCTTGACTCCATTGTATGTTCATGCCTCCTTTGACGAATATTAATTGAGCATAGTGGTTTGAGTCGATTTCTGGGTTCTCTATTCTATTCCATTGATCTATATGTCTGTTCTTGTGCCAGTACCAGGCTGTTTTGAGAACAGTGGCTTTGTAATACCCCTTGATATCTGGTATTGAGATCCCACCTACTTTGTTCTTCTTTCTCAGGATTGCTGCAGCTTATTGGGATCTTTTTTTATTCCAGATGAATTTTTGAAAAGTTCGTCCTCAGTCTGTGAAATATGCCATTGGTATTTTAATGGGGAGTGCATTGAATCTATAGATTGCTTTGGGAAGTATGGACATTTTAATGATGTTTATTCTACCAATCCATGAACATGGTATGATCTCCCATCTGTTTATGCCTTCCTCTATCTCTTTGTTCAGTGTCCTGTAGTTTTCCGCATATAGGTATTTTACCTCCTTAGTTAAGTTTATTCCTAGGTATCTTAATTTTTTTGTTGCGATGGTAAATGGGATTGCTTTTTTAGTCTCTCTCTGTAAGTTCATTATTGGTGTATAGAAATGTCACAGATTTCTTGGCATTAATTTTGTATTCTGCTACATTGCCAAATTCATTTATTAAGTCTAGTAATTTTTTGATGGAGTCTTTAGGGTTTTCTATGTACAGTATCATGTCATCTGCGAATAAGGACAGTTTTACTTCTTCTTTTCCAACTTGGATGACTTTTATTTCTTTTTCTTGTCTGATCGCAATGGCTAGTACTTCCAGTACTATGTGATCAACTCTTTTTGATGCTCAACTATTGAATGTAACCTCATTTTGGGTTTTTGTTCACTTATCCTCCTATAAATGAGAATCCTGATACCATCACTCTCTTTGCCCTCCCCTCAATAAATCATGGGTAGTGACCAGTGAAGGGACCAAAAGTGACATTTATTGAGTACATACTATGCATCAGGTGCTTTTCAAATTGTGACCTAATTTTTTAGCTGAATTTTAAAAAGACAAATGCACAAAAAAAGACATGAGTCTCAGAGAGGTTAAGTAATTTGCCCAAATTTACCCAACTACTATGTATTGGAGCCTCACATTTAGCTCCCCAATTCATATCCCAAAGCCCATGCTTTTTGTACTTCACCAAACTGCACCCCAGATAAAACTTCTGTGCTTTTCATGAGCTAGAGACTTGCTTCTCAAAATGTATTCATGAACCAGCAGCATTAGAATTACCTGGGAGCTAGTTGAAAAATGAATTTTGGGTCACAACCTACACCCACTGAATCTGAGTATTTATTATAACAAGATTCGTAGTTGATTTGCAAGTGCAATAAACTTTAAGAAGCATTGTTGTAGAGAATATTTCAGAATGGGCCTTGAGATTTAAAGTATTTGATACTTAAGAATTGGTGCTTGGTAGTTAATACGACTATTGGCCTAAGACACCCTGTTTACCAGTCTCTTTATTTTTTTCTTTATTTTTTTCCATCAACAAGTCTCTTTTTTGACCACTTTTTTCCCCTCACTTTTTATTTCTTCTCATAAACACATGCCTGACGACTATCATCCTTTATTTCCTGTGTTCTCCTGTAAGTATCATAAAGACATTCCCTGAGCATGTAGTCTGACCTTGTTTCAGATTACATGCAAATGAAGACCTGGATGTTTTTTCTTCTAGATGAGTTTTCAAACCTTAATCCAATGAGGACCAACTAAATCTAGAAGCAGTCTCGTCTAAATCTGAGAAAATAGAGCCCCTCAAAGCTTTATTATATTAATCAGACATCTTCTAGATAATATCTATTCTATTATTTTCAAGCACCTTTACACAATTAATTCAATTTAGAAGTGAATTCCAAGTTGGTTCAAATACTGTTTTACAGTGTACTACACTATAGCAGTAATTCCCAAGTTTTGTCAACCACTGTTATTACACTGTTTCCTGATATTGATCAGTGATTTCCAAGTGTTTTCAAACTATTTTACACCATTTCCTGCCATTTAGATGTGACTTCCAAGTGGTTTCAAACACTGTTCCACTGTGTACTGCTCTTTAGCAATGATTTCCAAGTTTTGTAAAACACTGTTCTACACTGTTTCCTGATATTGATTAATGATTTCCAAGTGTCCAAGTGTTTTCTAACACTTTTATACAGTTTACAGTCATTTAGAAGTGAATTCCAAGTAGTTTCAAACACTGTTCTACAGTGTACTGCTCTACAGCAGTGATTTCCAAGTTTCGTGAAACACTATTCTACACTGTTTCCTGATATTGATCAGTGATTTCCAAGTGTTTTCTAACACTTTTACACTGTTTCCTGCCACTTATAAGTGAATTCCAAGTAGTGTCAAACACTGTCCTACAGTGTACTACACTACAGCAGTGATTTCCAAGATTTGTC
The DNA here is from genome assembly GCA_025583905.1 of Ia io. Classification (NCBI taxonomy): domain Eukaryota; kingdom Metazoa; phylum Chordata; class Mammalia; order Chiroptera; family Vespertilionidae; genus Ia; species Ia io. The sequence continues at coordinate 62,712,215 of JAJQQW010000001.1, forward strand.
AAATGCTGATCTGCACTGTTTCCTGATATTTATCAGTGATTTGCATGAATTTTAAAACACTTATATTCCTAATGATAATCGTATATAGAGAAAATCATTTAGATACCAGCTTGGCTTAGACCATTGAAAAATGTGAGACCTGAATCGGGAATACAAAAATCAAGCTTTGAAAGAGGATGATTTGTGATGAAGAATACTGGGTTTGATGGCTTAGAGGCATAGCTTCTACTCCTAGTACAACTATTTGCTGTGGATTTTATGAGGGGCTTGAAGTGATATCCAAAATCCCCTCACGCTCTAAAGTTCTTGAGAGCTTTGATACCCAGCACATGCTAGAATTCTTTTACTCTAAGATGCCATTGCTTTAAAGATGCAGTATTATCTTCCAAGGAGGCTAAAAAGGAAAAAAAAAATGCTGCCAATTCTACCTATAAGCTATTGTTCTGGCTATTCTACATCTGTACCTGCATATTTTCTTTTTTCTCTTCATCATTCTGTTCTCTGCGCCAAAAGCCAAATATTAATGAACTGCTTCAGTGGACCTCTCTTGCCCTGTGGATTTTGGTTGAGTTTGGCCAAAGGAAGGTACCAGTAGGAAATTGAATGGTGGGAGGACAGTGAGATGGCTCTTTCCTGCTGGGTCACAAAATGACTCTGCTTATGGATGGCTACAGCTCCAGTCAGGTGGCCTTCTTCTGCAGATATAGCTACAGTAATCACTCCCTCCCTTTCTCCCTTCAGACCTATTAATATAAAATCTCCCAGCTGTTGTGAACTTCATTATTCCTTGTTACTTTCCCTTAATCCTGACCACACCTTTAAAAATGTGAAGTCCTTTTATTAATCTTTCCTCAATGTCACAGTCACAGTTTCAGTGTTCTATTTGTTTCCTACTAAGACCTTAATTGATATAGTAATTTGGAATCAGGAGTTTTCTTAGGAAATAAGTTCTCAAAATAGAAGTTTAGGTTTGTGTTGCTCACATATTTAAGGAGCATTATCAGCACTTGACAAAGTAATAGATGCTTAGTTTGTTTGAATGAATGGACAAAAAATATCTCCCAATCTTAGTGCCTTTACTCCCCAGAAAAAAATATCGTGTAGCCAGAAATCTAGAGGGATTTTCCTTGTAAGTTTCCCAGAATGTGCAAATTTGGTTATTTAAAGGTATATGCTGCTTCAAAAAGATTCCCTGTGCTCTCTACAGCATACACCCTTGCTTTTGATTATCTTTGTTGACAGGAATTAAAAAGAAAGCATTTTCCCAGTTAATATCTGGGTACCAGGTACTATGGCCTTTATTGCTTTTCTCTAGTAAAGATAGCACATCTGGAATAGCAAAATGCCATCAATATGATGACTCAACATGCTATTCCATATATAAAGACAATCAAGCTCCCTCTAGAGTACATTATAACAAAGAGCATGACAGATGATTATATTTCTTAGGTAAGAAAGTAAAGAAATTGTTCTCTCAAAAAAATGAAACTAGACCATCAACTTACACCATACACAAAAATAAACTCAAAATGGATAAAGGACTTAAACGTAAGATGGGAAACCATAAAAATCTTAGAAGAAGCCATAGGCAGCAAAATATCAGACATATGTTGTAGCAATATCTTCACCAATACAGCTCCTAGGGCAATGGAAAATAAGGAGAAAATAAACAAATGGGACTACATCAAAATAAAAAGCTTCTGCACAGCAAAAGAAATCAACAACAAAACAAGAAAACCCACTGCATGAAAGAAGATATTTTCCAATGTTATCTCTGATAAGGATTTAATCTTCAAAATTTATAGAGAACTCATACAACTTAAGAAAAGGAAGATAATCCAATGAAAAAAAATGGGCAAAGGACCTAAATAGACACTTCTCAATCATGGACATACAGAAGGCCAAGAGACACATGAAAACATGCTCAAAGTCACTAATCATCTGAGAGATGTAAATCAAAAAGATAATGAGGTACCATCTCACACCTGTCAGAATGGCTATCATGAACAATGACAAATGCTGGTGAGGATGTGGAGAAAAAGGAACCCTTGTACACTGCTGGTGGGAATGCAGACTGATGCAGCCACTGTAGAAAACAGTATGGAGTTTCCTCAAAAAATTAAAAATGGAAATCTCATTTGACCCAGTAAACCCACTTCTAGGAGAATTTGTAATGATTATCAACTCAGATCTAATGACCAGCTACAGAAGTGTGATTGAAGCACCTATGCTTTATGTTGATTAACTGTTTCTTCCACCCTTTTTCTCCTCCAGCTATCTTCTATGAAGAGCGCTGGTGGTAGCTAAGTTTTCAGGTTTTATAAGGGACTACGACAGAACTGATATTACCCTAAGCAATACAGTAGTCAGGGATCAGAAAACTTCCTTAAAGAGCTACATAGTAAATAGTTCAGGTTTTGTGGGCCATGCTACAACTATTCATTGTTACAACTATTAATTTTTGCTATAGTAGAACAAAAACAGCCATAAACAAACAATACATAAAAGAATGTGTGTGCCTGTGTTCCAATTATAACTAATTACAAATGCTACCAACATGGGTACAGTTTTGTTTTTGTTTTTCATTTTGTGTGTGTGCAGCAATACAAGTTACTGTTGTTTGTGATTCTTTACGAACTGAATTCAGCACTTTTTTTCTTTGCAAGAATAGAATGGCCTACCAGTCTAGGAACACATCAGATTCCTCAGGAGTTGAAGTTAACTCACATTCACTGGCATATATTCTGGCCAAGCCTATTTTAAGATACATGGGCCTTCTTTACAACATATGTTACTTAGTATAAGGTTGCCTGTCTAGAATTTAACAACCCTTTAGCAAAACTACCAATCAGAATTGCATAGGCTGTCTTATAAAGAAATCTAGCAATGACAGGCTACTACAAGAGCTCTTGTGCTTTTGGAAAGTCTGTTGTGTTTTCTTGCCCAAATTCCTAATTTCTTAATTGTCCCCTAGAGACAAATGATAAGTGTCTATCCTCTGGCCCCCGTCTAGAGCAATGCTACTCAGAGTACTAGTCCATGATAAAATGAGCTTGTATCAGAATATAAATGAAGGTGCTGCTTTCTTCATTGAGAACGTTTTTCTATAAAAAATATCAGCTGAGGGGAGACAAAATGGTGGCGAAATAGATGTACATGTCCAGAGCCTTGTCCCGGAGCAGATAGAATGAGCAACTAAATCAAATAACATCCACCCTGAATTGGCAAAGTAGACATAGCTGGTGAGACAATTCGCAGTCGGGAAGAACAGAGAACACCTGGAGAATGGTAAAATCGGGGATCTGGGCTGGAGAGAACTGTGAGACCTCTGAGCACAGAGGGTCATAACGAAACTACAGGACACCAAGGCCAAGTCCCTCGGGACAGGCATAGCGTCTGACTGTGGAAAGGAGGTCTGCAGGACTGCTGGCAGCAGGGGATTCTAGATCTGGGTCCACAGCTATGAAAGACTGAGCCTAGAGGGGGCAGCCTGGGTGGTTGCCCAGGCCAAGCCATGCCAGGGAGAGAGAGGCTCACAGTGGTGCAGCTCTTTCCCCTCTTTGTGGTCTTTGCTTTTATTCACTGAACCTAGTTCATAGGACCTTTCAAATACAGATGCTCACCCATGGCTGAGGTACAGGTGGAGGTGTGGACTTGTGGATTCTGGGGAGAGGCCGGGGAGAGAAGAGGGTTGGGGAGAGGTGGACTTGAGTCTGGAGTCTGGCGCTGAGTCATACCTGCTGTGCCAGACCTAGGAAGCCATTTTCTCCTGAAGAGATAGCCCCTCCCTGCAGTCTCCAGGCAACCAATACAGCTACACTTAGACTACACCCTGAGTGGTACAAAGGATACAAAAAAAATCTGAATAGTCCCTGAGAGCCCACAGGGACTGGCCTAAAGAGAGGCCTTCAGTCCCAGCAACAGGAAGCTGAGAAGCTGCAGACAGTACAGAAGAATGGGAACTTAAACCAGCCAAAGGAACGACACTTCACTTTTTCATTTTTATTTTATTTTATTACTAGGGGTCTGGTGCACGAAATTCGTGCACTGGGGGGAGGTATCCTCAGCCCAGCCTGCCCCCTCTCACATACTGGGAGCCCTCAGGGGATGTCCTACTGATGGCTTAGGCCCGCTCCCTATAAGGAGCGGGCCTAAGCCATAGTCTGGCCTCCCTTTGTGAGAGACAACCAGGCTGATCAGGGAAAGGCACCAGCCCCATCACCCTGCTGCTGGAGCCACTGCAAGTCACCGCAGCCACCAAGGTGTTTTCATCAACACGGACTCCAGTCCCTTCACCAAGAAAAAATGACAACTTTCTTTAGGCATTTTCAAGATGTGTCTTTCATAGAATATGACATTTCTTTTTTTTTTTTTTTTATCCTCACCTGAGGGTATGTTTCCATTGACTTTTAGAGAATGTTAAAGAGAAAAGAAAAGACAGAGAAACATCAAAGTGAGAGGAATACTTAGATTGCTTGCCTCCTTCATGAGCCCTGATCTAGGCCCCAGCCAGGGAGGAGCCTGCAACTTAGGTACATGTCCTTGATCAGAATCTAACCTGGACCCTGCGGTTGGCAAACCTATGCATTATCCACTGAGCCAAACCGTGTAGGGCAGGTTATGACATTTCTTAGCCCTCCAGCAGCAGACCTTCGTTTTTTTCTCCAGGAGTGTGGTGGAAAAGCCCTAGATCACGTTTTTGGATTCTTATACCCAAGTTACTAAGAATATTACCAGTGGTATACAGGGAGTTTAGCCAATGAGCGGTCAGAAAAGGTATTTCCTCTGTAGTTCACACCTATCTCCTGTGATCTCTGGCTCCACCCCTTCCAAGGCTTAAAGCCTCCAACCCTTGGCAGGGCACCCCCAGCTGGCTCCGATCACCCGCAGGGGACCCCAGCTGGCTCTATCGCCCGGCTCCACCCACTGCCAAGGCTGAAAGCCTCTAGGCTTGGGCTCTGGGCAGGGACCCCCAGCTGGCTCCGATTGCCCGCAGGGGACCCCAGCTTGCTCTGATCGCCAGGCTCCGCCCCAGCGGCCAAAGCCGCAAGCCTCTGGCAGAGGCTTGGGCTCTGGGCAGGGACCCCCAGCTGGCTCCGATCACCAGCAGGGGACACCAGCTGGCTTAATCTCCCGCTCCACCCCCAGCCAAAGCTGCAAGCCTCTGGCTGAGACTTGGGCCCTGGGCAGGGACCCCCAGCTGGCTCCAATCGCCTGCAGGGACCCCCAGCTGGCTCCGCTCTCGGGCTTCCACCCCCAGCCAAGGCTGCAAACCTCTGGCTGAGGCTTGGTCTCTGGTCAGGGACCCCCAGCTGGCTCCAGTCACCGCAGGGGACCCCAGCTGGTTCCAATGGCCCAGCTCCGCCCCCAGCCAATGCCGCAAGACTCTGGCTGAGGCTTGGGCCCTGGGCAGGGACCCCCAGCTGGCTCTGATTACCTGCAGGGGACCCCAGCTGGCTCTGATCACCTGTGGGGGACCCCCACTGGCTCCGATCTTCCCCTCTGATCTTCGGCTCCAATATCCCAGTTCCAACAACCGCTGCTCTCCGAGGCTGCAGCCATCTTGGTTAGGTGTATTTGCATATTCGTTTTCTGATTGGCTGGTGGGCGTGGCTGGTGGGCGTGGCTTGTGACTGTAGTGGAGTGATGATTTACATATTACTGTTTTATTAGACAGGATTGTTGTGTTATCTCTTTTTTATTTTCCTTTTTTTTGTTTGTTTCTTTATTTTCTATTTCTTTTTGCATTATTCATCATTCTAATTTATTTTATTTTTTATACTTTTTAATCATTTTTTAAATTTTTAATTATTTTTTCTTCTCTTTCTCTTTCTTCTTATCCACTCATTCTCTTTCTACTTCCCCTATATTGAACTGAGGTCCTCCCCATATTCATCTAATTATTTTTAAAATATTTTTTAATTGTTTAAAGTATTACATATAGCATCTAATTCTTAACCTTACTTTCTGTATATAAAATTCTGCCCCCCACCCTCTTTACTGGGAATTTGGTGTTTACATGTTTTGGTTTATCTGTTTGTTCTCCTGTGTTTTCTCCCCATATATTTTTTTGTTCCTTTTTCTTTTTGCTCATACCATTTTTTCTCTCTCCGATATCATGTGTGCTCTCTCTTCTCTCCCTTAATTCTCTTTTCTCTGGTAGTCAATTGTATTGGGGTAATCAGTATCCTGAGTACATTTGTGTTTTGTTCCCTTTGTGTCATGTCTTGTCGAGGTGAATTTTATCCTGTTTGGCCATTGTGGTAGAGAGCAAGCCACATAACCAGACACCCGGAGAGGAGACTCCATCCACAAGTGGGTCAATAACACTCCAGACCCAACTACACAGTCAGGAAGAAAGCAGCAGTGAGGTAGAGAGAGTGAATGAGTGAGGGAGCAAAAGAGGAGTGTGTGGTCGTGTGGGGTGTGTGTGTGTGTGTGTGTGTGTGTATGAGGCACAGTTAGATCCCACAGGACGTTTAGGGGAAGGCTAACTGGGCTAGCCTAACCAGGCAGCCTCTGCTACCAATGCAAACAGTCCCGGAGTGGCCCACTCTTCCACAGAGGCCTTGTCTTTTTGAAGGGGAGAGCTGCTATGACTGGTAGCCCCACCTCACCTCCACCCAGAGTGCCCTCAGATAACATCCAGGACTCTACAGCCCACCCCCGCCAGGAACCTGCTACCTCGGCTGCAGTCCCACAGTCACCGAGACTCCAGCCACCCCGGGCACAGGCTCCTGTGAGTTCCAAAGCGCACTCCCCTCTGACCAGCCCAATGCTTTAGCCCAGGGCACTGTGATCACACAAGCAGTAGCCACGTGAGCAGCCCATTCTTGTCAGAGGAGCAGCAGCCCCGCAAGCAGCCTGCCCTGGTCCAAGAAACAGACTGCCTTTGCCTGAGGAGCAGCAGCCGCATGAGCAGCCAACCCATGTCTGAGGAGTGGCAGCTGCACACAACCCATACCTGTCCAAGGAGCAGCAGCCGCAAGAGCAGCCCGCCCCCATATGAGGAGCAGCAGCTGTGTAAGAACCCCTCCCCGACGTTGGAGGAGCAGCAGCCACATAAAACCCGCACCTGTCCGAGGAGCAGCAGCTGCGTGAACAGCCTGCCCCCATCCAAGGAGCAGCAGCCCTGCAAGCAGCCCACCCCCATCTGAGGAGTAGCAGCTGTGTAATTGCCCCTCCCCCAAGTTGGAGGAGCAGCAGCCTCACACACAGCTCACCCCTGTCTGAAGAGCAGCAGTCACATGAGCAGCCTGCCCACATCCGAGGAGCAGCAGCCCCATGCAGCCTGACCCCATCCAAGGAGCAGCAGCTGCATGCAGACCACACCTGTCTGAGGTGCAGCAGCCACATGAGCAGCCCACACCCATCTGAGGAGCAACAGCCCCAGGAGCAACCCACCTCCATTCAAGGAACAATGGCTATGCAAGCAACCTACCCTGGTCCAAGGAGCAGCCTGCACCTGCCCAAGGAGCATCAGCCACACAAGCAGCCCACCCCCGTCCAAGGAGCAGCAGCCACGCAAGCAGCCCACCCCCATCTGTGGAGCAGCAGCCCTGCGAGCAGCTTGCCCCCATCTGAGAAGCAGCAGTTCTGCAGGCACATCTCCCCAATGTTGGAAGAGCAGCAGCCTCATGCACAGCTCACCCCTGTTCAAGGAACAGCAGCTGCACAAGCAGGCCACCCTTATCCAAGGAGCAACAAATCCATGAGTGGCCCACACCCATTTGAAGAGCAGCAGCCCTGTGAGCAGCCTGCCCCTGTCTGAGGAACAACAGCCTCACGAACATCCCACCCCAGTCTGAGGGGTGGCAGCCCCCACGAGCAGCCCACCCCTGTCTGAGGAGCAACAGCCACGTGAGCAGCCCACCTCCCTCCAAGGAGCAGCCTGACCCTGCCAGCCAGAGGAGCCACCACTGCTGTGAACAGCACCCACCAGAGGAGCCACCACCAACTGAGGAGAAGCCACTGCTGTGACCACCAGAGAAGCCACTGCCACCCAAGGAGCAGCCCCTGCATAACTTGACACCTAGATCTTTGGTGAGAGCAAAAATGGGTAGACAAAAAAAACAAACAAAAAACAAACAAACAAAGGAACGAAAAAGAGGAATCACCAGGAAAGTAGCTAAGTGAAATGGAGGCATGCAATATGTCAAAAAAGAAATCAGAATAAGGATCATACAGTTCATAAACCGGATGGATGAAAAAAATGAACAACTTATGTAAGAATCAAGAAGAAATGAAAAGTGATATAGCTGCAATAAAAAACACAATAGGAAGTTTCAACAGTAGACTAGGAGAAGTGGAGGACCAAATTAGTGAATTAGAAGACAGGGAAGCAAAACACACCCAAACTGAACTGTAATTGCAGAAAACAATTAAAAGACAGGAGGAGAGCCCTGACTGGTTTGGCTCAGTGGACAGAGCGTCGGCGAGCAGACTGAAGGGTCCCAGGTTCAATTCTAGTCAAGGGCACATACCTTGGTTGCGGGTACATCCCCAGTAGGGGGTGTGCAGCAGGCAGCTGATCAATGTTTCTCTCCCATCGATGTTTCTAGCTCTCTATCCCTCTCCCTTCCTCTCTGTAAAAAAATCAATAAAATACATATTTTTTTTAAAAAAAAGACAGGAGGAGAGCATAAGGAAGCTTTGGGACAACATGAAATGAAACAACATACAAATGATAGGGGTTCCAGAAGAGGAACTATGGTTAGAAAACCTATTTGAAGAAATAATGTCAGAAAACTTCCCTGATGTGGGGAAGAAAAAAGTCACACAAGCACAGAGAGTCCCAAACAAGATGAAACCGAAAAGACCCACACCAAGAAATATCGTAATTACGATGGCAAACATTCAGGACAAAGAATCTTAAAGGCTGCAGGAGAGAGACAAAAAGTTACATACAAGGGATCTCCCATTAGATTATCAAATGAGTTCTCAACTGAAACACATCAGACCAGAAAATAAAGGAAGGAAATTTACAAAGTGATGCAAAGCAAGGGAATGAATCCAAGAATACTCTATATACTCTATCTAATAAGGCTATCATTCAAAATTAAAGGGGAAATAAGGAGCTTCACAGACAAAAAAGTCTAAGGGAGTTAATCACTACCAAGCCAGCAATGCAAGAAATGCTAAAGGGACTGGTGTAAAAAGAATAAATAAAAAGGGAAGAAGGAACACAGGCAAAAGAAATAAATAAAAATGGGTACAAACAAGTACCTATGAATAATAACTTTAATCATAAACAGGCTAAATGCCCCAATCAAAAGACATGGAGTGGCTGACTGGATAAAAAAACATGACCCATATATATATTTTCTACAAGAGACCCACCTCATAACAAGGGACACACACAGACTGAAAGTGAAAGGATGGAAAAATATCTTTCAGGCAAATGGAAATGGAAAAAAAAAACTGGGGTAGCAATACTTATATCTGACAAAATGGACCTCAACGTGAAGGCCATAGCAAGAGATAAGGAAGACCACTACATAATACTAAAGGGATCCATACAACAAGAGGATATAACCCTGGTAAACATATATGCACCCAATGCAGGAGCACCCAATTACATAAAAAAAAAACAAAAAACTTCTTGAAGATATCAAGGGAGAGGTCAACAACAATACAATCAGAGTAGGGGACTTTAATACCCAAATAACATCACTGGATAAATCCTCAAGACAAAAGTCAGCAAAGAAACAGCAATCCTAAATGACTCACTAGATCAGATGTACTTAATTGACATCTTAAGAACATTTCACCCCAAAGCCACGGAATATACATTCTTCTCAAGTGCACATGGAACATTTTCAAAGATGGACCACATATTGGGTCACAGGCAAAGTCTCTCCAAATTCAAGATGATTGAAATCATATCAAGCATCTTCTCAGATCACAATGGCATAATATTAGAAATAAACTACAATAAATACAATCCAAAAATTCAAATACTTAGAAGCTGAATAGCATGCTATTAAACAATGACTGGGTTACCAAAGAGATCAAAGAAGAAATTAAAAACTTCCTGGAAACGAATGACAATGAAAACACAACAATCCAAAATCTATTGGATATGATGAAAGCAGTCCTGAGAAGGAAGTTTATAGCTCTACAAGCCTACCTCAAAAATTGAGAAAAAATGGTAGTAAATAATCTAACTCTACAGTTTAACTTAAAGAATTAGAAAGATACCAACAAGAAAAGCCCAGAGTGAGCAGAAGGAGAAAGATAACAAAGATCAGAGCAGAAAAAAATGACATAGGGACTAAAAAAACAATACAAAAGATCAATGAAACTAAGAGCTGGTTCTTTGAAAGGATAAACAAGATTGGTGAATCTCTAGCCAGGCTCACCAAGAAGCAAAGAGAGAGGACCCAAGTGTGAAAAGCCACGCCCAGCATGGCTTTTGGGTTCAAAGGCTTGGAGAAAGAGCTGACGCACAAATTGATACACAAGACAAGAATAATTAATTTTGAAATTACTGGGGGAGGCCAGCGAAAACTCAACTGTAGCAGTCAAGTTCCACTGAGTCTTTTTTCCCAGCTGCTTTTATTTACTAGAATACACAATTGCCTTTTAGGAATGCAAACACACATATCAATGGTAATGTTTATAGTAAACAGTAAGATTATCAGGTTTGGGGGAGTTTGCTTTAGGCCATTGAGTCAGCAGTAGGTAATAAAATGTAAATATTCGCCCTGTGAATATCAAAGGGGAGCCCAAACTCAGCCTTCTGGTTGACTCCTTGCATTTATATTAATTACTGTTGATCTTGGTTTCCAGCACCCAAGTAAACAAAATCAGAAATAAAAGAGGCGAAATAACAACAAACCCCACAGAAGTACAAAGGATTACTTAAAAATACTATGAACAACTATATTCCAACAAGCTAAACAACCTGGAGGAAAAGGACATATCCCTAGAAAAACACAAGCTTCCAAAACTCAATTAGGAAGAATCTAAAAATCTCAGTAGGCCCTTAACTATGGAAGAAATTTAAGCAGTCATCATAAAGCTTTCAGCAAACAACAGCTTGGGGCCAGACATCTTCACAGGGGAGTTTTACCAAACATTCAAGGAAGAACTAAAACCTATCCTCCTTAGACTATTCCAAACAATTCAAGAGGAAGGAACACTTTCAAACTCATTCTATGAAGCCAGCATCACCCTAATACCAAAACCAGATAAAGACAACTAAATGAAAGAGAATTACAGGCCAATATCCCTCATGAACATAGATGCCAAAATCCTCAACAAAATTCTAGCAAATCAGATCCAGCATTACATCAGAAATATCATAAACCATGACCAAGTAGGATTTATCCTGGTGATGCAAGGATGGTACAATATCCACAAATCAATAAATGTGATACATCACATAAACAAACAGAGATAAAAACCACATAGTTATATCAATTGATGTAGAAAAAGCATTTGACAAAATCCAACACCCTTTCTTAACAAAAAACCTTCAGCAAATTGGAATAGAGGGATCATACCTCAACATAATAAAAGCCTTATATGACAAACCTAGCAGCCAACATCATACTCAATGGGCAAAAACTAAAACCACATCACCTAAGAAAAGGAACAAGACAGGGATGCCTGCCTTCACCACTCCTGTTCAACATAGTACTGGAAGTGCTAGCCATAGCAATCAGAAAAGAAGAAGAAAAAAAAAGCATCCAAATTGGAAAAAAAAAAAAAGAAGGAAAATAATCATTATTGGCAGATGACATCATAGAAAACCCTAAAGACTCCATCAAAAAATTATTAGACTTAATAAATGAATTTGGCAATGTAGCAGGATACAAATTAATGCCAAGAAATCTATGGCATTTCTATACACCAATAGTGGACTTACAGAAAGAGAGACTAAAAAAACAATCCCATTTACCATCACACCAAAAAAATTAAGATAACTAGGAATAAACATAACTAAGTAGGTAAAAGACCACAGGACACTGAAAAAAGAGATAGAGGAAGACATAAACAGATGGAAGAACATACCATGTTCAAGGATTGGTAGAATCAACATAATTAAAATGTCCATACTACCCAAAGCAATCTATAGATTCAATGCACTCCCCATTAAAATACCAATGGCATATTTCACAGACCTAGAATGAACTCTCCAAAAATTCATCTGGAATAAAAAAAGACCCTGAATATCTGCAGCAATCCTGAGAAAGAAGAGCAAAATAGGATAGATCTCAATAACAGCTGTATTACAAAGCCACTGTTCACAAAACTGCCTGGTACTTGCTAAGAACAGACATATAGATCAATGGAATGGAACATAGAACCCAGAAATCGACCCAAACCACTATGCTCAATTAATATTTGACAAAGGAGGCAAGAACATCCAATGGAATCCAGATACGTGCAAAAAATGAAACTAGACCACCAACTTACACCATACACAAAAATAAACTCAAAATGGATAAAGGACTTAAACATAAGATGGGAAACCATAAAAATATTGGAGGAATCCATAGGCAGCAAAATCTCAGATATATGCCAAAGCAATTTCTTCACTGATACTGCTCCTAGGGCAATGGAAACTAAAGACAAAATAAACAAATGGGACTACATTAAAATAAAAAGCTTTTGTACAGCAAAAGAAACCATAAAAAAACAACAAGAAAGCCTACTGCATGGTAGAACATATTTGCCAATGTTAGTTTAATCTCAAACATTTATAGGGAACACATACAACTTAACAAAAGGAAGTTAAACAATCCAATCAAAAAATGGGTAACAGACCTAAATATATACTTTTTGAAAGAGGATATAAGGAAGGCCATGAGACATATGAAAACATGCTCAAAGTCACTAATCATCTGAGAGATGCAAATCAAAATGACAATGAGGTACCATCTCACACCTGTCAGAATCACTATCATCAACAAATCAACAAATGGCAAGTGCTGGTGAGGATGGGGAGAAAAAGGAACCCTTGTGCACTGCTGGTGGGAATGCAGACTGGTGCAGCCACTGTGGAGAACAGTATCGAGTTTCCACAAAAACCTAAAAATAGAACTCCCATTTGACCCAGTAATCCCACTTCAAATACTGTATCCCAAGAAACCAGAAACACCAATCAGAAAGGATACGTGCACCCCTATATTCACAGCAGCACAATTTACCATAGCTAAGATTTGGAAACAGCAGATGAGTGGATTAAAAAACACTGGTACATCTACACAATGAATACTATGTTGCGGTAAAAATAAGGAATCCTTATCATTTGCAACAGCATGGATGGAACTGGAGAGCATTATGCTAAGCGAAATAAGCCAGTCAGAGAAAGATAAATATTACATTATCTCACTTATTTAAGGAATATAATGAAGAACATAAATTGATGAACAAAAACACATCCAAAGACAGTGAAGCATTGATCAGACCGTTAAACCTCAGAGGGAAGGAGAGGGTGGGGGTAAGGGTGAAAGGTCAACTAAAGGACTTGTGTGAATGCATATAAGCCTAACCAATGGACACAGACAACAGGGGGATGATGGCATGAGTGGGGGTTAGGGGGTCAATGGGGTGATAAGGACACATATGTAATACCTTAATAAATAAAGAGAAAATAGCTAGGGGGAAAAAATCCTACAGTACCTGGTATTCCTGGCACTCTTTCATTTCAAGTGCTAACTCTTAGGGTTGCTGAGGTAGGAATGCATGAGCCAGAATGGTGAGGGATTATGAATTTGTTCGATCATCGGCATACCAGGTGGCTGAGCCCCAAATGGCTCCAGCACCCTATGATGGGATTCAGAAGTTTTTAAAGGACTTTTGGTGGGCTTTTCCTGGGCAGAGTATTCTCTGTGTAGGTCTGGAGGGGAGAGAAAATGGTCTTAGCAAGTGGAATGTGGTCTCAGCAATTAAAATGTGGTCTCAGCAAAAGGGAATGCCCATTGTGAAATGGCCTGATCGTCAGCTCCCATGGGAGGGGTATCAATTCAATTGTTCAATCAAACCTAACACTAACCAGGGCTTAACCTATTTAGCTTCCAAGATCAGAGGTTATTCAGCACATTCAGGGTGGTATGGATGAAGACTGAAAGCAGCCTCTGGGAGTCCCAAGAGAGTGTACCTGGAGAAAGAAGATGGCTGCCGACAGGAAGGCAGACTGCAAGATACTGTCTGAGTGAGAAAACAAAGGAAGAGTGTGTGGTCTCACAGGGAGTGTTTGTTGGTGAGTTGAGGGACACCAATACTCGAGGAGACAGTGGGGGAATCCTGTATGGGGCTACCCTGATCAGGCAGCCCCCACTGCTGCTGAGTTCCCTCCCAGAGTGACCAGACCGGACATGGAGACCGCGTCATCTTGAAGGGGAAAGTGGATGTTATCAGAAGCCTGAAAATCTACAACTACCAAAACCCACCGAATAGCTGCAAACCCAAGAACATCAGTCCCTGAATGGCTCAAGCATGTGGATGGAGAGGAGCTCTACATTCCACCATGAAAGGAGAGAGATAACTACATAACCAGACACCCAGAAAAGAGAGATCATGGGGAGACAAAGAAACAACCTGCATATGAAAGAAAAGCAGGCATCACCAGAAAAGGAAGTAAACGAAATGGAGGCAAGCAACCTGTCAGAGAAAGAATTCAGAGAAATGGTCATAAAGTGGATGAACAGAATGGAAGACAAATTTGACAATATGTATAAGAACCAAGAGGAAATGAACAAGAACCAAGAAGAAATGAAAAATGAAACCACTGCTGTAAAGAAATCAATAAAAAGAATCAAGAGTAGACTAGAAGAAGCAGAAGACCACATCAGTGAGCTAGAAGACAGGAAAAATACACAAATAGAGCATCTTCTAGAAAAAAATAAATTAAAAAGTAGGAGGAGAGCCTAAGGGAACTTTGGGACAACATGAAACAAAACAACATCCACATAAGAGGGGTTCCAGAAGGAGATGAAACTGAGCAAGGAATAGAAAACCTGTTTGAAGAAATAATGACAGAAAACTTCCATGATATAGGGAAGAAAAAACCCACACAAATCCAAGAAGCTCACAGAGTCCCAAGCAAAATGAACCCCGAAACACTGACACCAAAGCACATTATAATTAAATTGGCAAACCACAATGACAAACTAAGAATCTTAAAAGTGGCCAGAGAGAGACAGAAAGTTACCTAGAAAGGAACCCCCATCAGACTAGTGACTGATTTCTCAACAGAAACTCATCAGGCTAGAAGGGAATGGAATAAAATATACAAAGTCATGCAAAGGAAGGGGTTGAATCCAAGAATACTGTACCCAGCAAGGGATCAATCAAAACTGAAGATGAAATCAGGAGCTTCACAGTCATAAAAGGACTAAGGGAATTTATTACCACCAAACTAGCAATGCAAGAAATGCTAAACGGGAATAGAACAGGGAAAAAGATGGCGACCGGCAGGAAGGTAGGGAGAGAGAGAGTGTGAGTGAGGAATCCATAGAGGAGAGTGTAGACGTGTGTGGTGTGTGTGTGTGTGTATGAGCTAGGGTCGGTTAGATTCTGCAGGTCTTCCAAGGGGCTGCCGAACCGGGCAGTCCTAGACGGCAGAGCCCCGTGCACAAAGCGGACACTTCTCGGTGGCTGGTATGGATGCAGAGACCACGCCATCTTGACAAACAGAGCTGCCTGAGACTAGGATCCTGGCTTCAGACACAAACCAGGACCCTGCAGCCACTGGGGACAGAGACCAACAAACAACAAGAATCCAGACTTCCCGGAAGATTTCCGTGAGTCAAAGAGCCTATCCCCCTCCCCGCAGGCTCGCGGATAGCGCCATAGTAACTGATAGGCCCGCCCCTCGCCCAAGCTGCAGAGTGCCTGCAGGCTCCCGGATAGCGCCACAGTAACTGATAGACTAGCCCCTCGCCCAAGCTGCAGAGCTTTGTGCAGGGACACACTCCCCTTTAGGGAATTTGGCAAGCAGGACAGAAGCAGCTCCCCTTCGGGGAAATCTGACAGTGCGCACAGAGGGCTCTCCTTCGGGGAATTTAGGGGAATTTGGCTTTCGGGTCACAGCTCCCCTTCGGGGAATCTTAGAGTGTGCACAGAGGGGCTCCCCTTTGGGGAATTTGGTGGGCAGGACAGATTCCACCCCCCTTCGGGGAATCTGGGAGACTGCACTGAGGCAGCTACCCTTCAGGAATTTGAGAGTGTGCGAAGCCCTAGCCGGTTTGGCTCAGTAGAGAGAGCACACACAGGATGCAGCTCCATTTCAGAGAATTTGGCATGCCGGACACAGCTGCCAGGGATCCCTGACTCACAGCGCATTCACACTAAGAGCCAACGACCCCAATTGTTGGTGCATGCACACACAGGGACCCTGATTCTCAACGATAAACCGCACAAGGCAACAGAGACTCTGACACTCGATTTTTGGTGCAGACACAGGGAAACTCTGACTCCTGGCAAATGCTAAGGATCTCATTTTTGGCACATACCAACAGTGTGGCGCAGACAGGGCCCCTGATTCTAAGTGTGCACACGAGACCACACGGAACACTGGGGACACTGATCCTGGGCAAGTCTGGTTCTCACCAACCAAAGGCAGCCACACGTCCTAGTGTCAGAGCACTTCAGTGAAACTCGGGTGGAGCAAAGTCCCCACAGCACACGGCCCAGGTCCACGCAAACTGAAGCTTGAGCTTTTTGGTGATAGTCAGAATGGGGAGATGAAATAACTCACAGAGGAAAGAAAATGAGGAGTCGCCAAGAAAGGAAATTAGTGAAACTGAAGCTTGCAACATGACCGAAAAAGAGTTCAGATTAATGGTCGTGGAATTTATACATCGGATGGATGAGAAAATCAACAACTTATGCAAGAATCAGGAAGAAATGAAAAGTGATATAGCTACAATCAAAAACACCATGGAAAGTTTCAACAGTAGACTATAAGAAGCAGAGGACCGAATTAGTGAGTTAGAAGATCAGGTACGGAAACAAGCTCAATCTGAACAGCAATTGCAGAAAAAATTAAAAAGCTGGAGGAAAGCCTAAGAGAGCTTTGGGACAACATGAAACGAAGTAGCATGCATATAATAGGGCTGCCAGAAGGACAAGAAGAGCAGCAGGGATTAGAAAATCTATTTGAAGAAATAATGACAGACAACTTCATGGATATGGGAAAGATAAAAGTTAAGCAAATACAGAGAGTTCCAAGCAGGATCAACCCCAAAAGACCCACACCAAGACATGTCATAATTTCAATGGCAAATATAATTGATAAAGAGAGAATCTTAAAGGTTGCAAGAGAGAGAAAGAGAGTTACATACAAACGAACACCCATCAGATTGTCAAATGATTACTCAACAGAAACCCAACAAGCTAGAAGTGAATGGAAGGAGGTATACAAAGTGTTGCAAAGCAAAGGACTGAATCCAAGAATACTATATCCAGCAAGGCTATCAATCAAAATTGAAGGGGAAATCAGGTCCTTCGAAGACAAAAAAAGGCTCAGGGAGTTTATCACCACCAAACCAGCAATGCAAGAAATGCTAAAGGGAATACTGTAAAAAGAAGAAATAAACAGGTAAGAAGGAATACAGACACAAAAATAGATATGACTACAAACAAATACTTTTCAGTAATAACTTTAAATGTAAACGGACTAAATGCTCCAATCAAAAAACATCGAGTGACTGAATGGATAAAAAAATATGACCCATATATATGCTGCCTACAAGAGACCCACCTCAGAACAAGAGACTCACACAGATTGAAAGTGAAGGGATGGAAAAATATATTTCAGGCAAATGGAAATGAAAAAAAAGCTGGGGTAGCAATACTTATATCTGACAAAATAGACCTCAAAGTAAATGCCATAACAAGAGATAAGTAAGGGCACTTCATAATACTAAAGGGAGAAATCCAACAAGAAGAAATAATTCTGGTAAACATATACGCACCCAATATAGGAGCACCCAAATACATAAAAAAAACTCCTGGAGGATATAAAGGGAGAGATTAATAGCAATACAATCATAGTAGGAGACTTTAATACCCCACTATCACCATTGGACAAATCCTCTAAACAAAAAATCAGCAAAGAAACATCAATCCTAAATGACTCATTAGACCAGATGGAATTAATTGACATCTTCAGAACATTTCACCCCAAAGCCACAGAATATACATTCTCCTCAAGTGCCCATGGGTAATTTTAAAAGATAGACCATATGTTGGGTCACAGACAAAGTCTCTTCAAATTCAAGAAGATAGAAATTATATCAAGTAACTTCTCAGATCACAGTGGCATAAAACTGTAAATCAACTACAATAAATACAATCCAAAGAAATCAAACACATGGAGACTAAAGAGCATGCTATTAAACAAGGCCTGGGTCACCAGAGAATCAAGGAAGAAATAAAAAAATCATGGCAACAAATGACAATGAAAACACAACAATCCAAAATCTAAGGGACACAGCGAAAGCAGTCTTGAGAGGGAAGTTCATAGCTCTACAAGCTTATTGCAAAAAACAAGAAACAATGGTAATAAATTACCTAACCCTACAACTCAAAGAGTTAGAAAAAGAGCAGCAAGAAAAACCCAGTGTAACCAGAAGGAAGGAAATAACAAAGATCAGAGTGGAGATAAATGACATAGAGACCAAAGAAACAATACAAAAGATCAACAAAACCAAAAGCTGGTTCTTTGAAAGGATAAACAAGATTGATGGACCTCTAGCCAGGCTCACCAAGAAGCAAAGAGAGAGGACCCAAATAAACAAAATCAGAAATGAAAGAGGTGAAATAACAACAGACCCCGCTGAGATACAAAGGATTGTTACAAAATACTACGAACAACACTATTCCAACAAACTGGACAACCTGGAGGAAATGGACATATTCCTAGAAAAATATAAACTTCCAAAAATCAATCAGGAAGAATCTAAACAGCTGAATAGGCCAGTAACTATGGACAAAATTGAAGGAGTCATCAAAAAGCTTCCGGCAAACAAAAGCCCGGGGCCTGACGGCTTCACAGGAGAGTTTTACCAAACTTTCAAGGAAGAACTAAAACCTATCCTCCTCAGACTATTCCAAAAAATTCAAGAGGAAGGAACACTTCCAAGCTCATTCTATGAAGCCAGCATCACCCTAATACCAAAACCAGATAAAGACAACACAATGAAAGAGAATTACAGGCCAATATCCCTCATGAACATAGATGCCAAAATCCTCACCAAAATTCTAGCAAATCGGATCCAGCAGTACATCAGAAATATCATACACCATGACCAAGCAGGATTTATCCTAGGAATGCAAGTATGGTACAATATCCGCAAATCAATAAACGTGATACATCACATAAACAAATTGAGAGATAAAAATCACATAGTCATATCAATTGATGCAGAAAAAGCATTTGACAAAATCCAACACCCATTCTTGATAAAAACTCTCAAGAAGCTGGGAATAGAAGTCTCATACCTCAACATAATAAAAGCTATATATGATAAACCCACAGCAAACATCATACTTAATGGGGAAAAACTAAAAACATTTCCCCTAAGAACAGGAACAAGACAGGGATGCCCACTCTCACCACTCCTGTTTGACATAGTACTGGAAGTATTCGCCTTTGCAATTAGACAAGAACAAGAAATAAAGGGCATCCAAATTTGAAAGTAGAAGTAAAGCTGTCTTTATTTGCAGACGACATGATATTGTACATAAAAAATCTGAAAGACTCCGTCAAAAAACTAATAGCCTTAGTAAATGAATTCAGCAATGTAGCAGGATACAAAATTAACGCCAGAAATCTATGGCTTTTCTATACACCAATAGTGAAATTACAGATAGAGAGACTAAAAAGGCAATCCCATTTACCATCGCAGGAAAAAAAAATAAGATACCTAGGAATAAACTTAACTAAGGAGGTAAAAGACCTATACACAGAAAACTACAGGACACTGAAAAAAAGAGATAGAGGAAGATGTAAACAGATGGAAGAACATACCATATTCATGGACTGGTAGAATCAATATCATTAAAATGTCCATACTACCCAAAGCAATCGATAGATTCAATGCACTCCCCATTAAAATACCAACGGCATATTTCACAGACCTTGAAAGAACTCTCTAGAAATTCATCTGGAATAAAAAAAAAACCCGAATAGCCACAGCAATCCTGAGAAAGAAGAATAAAGTAGGAGGGATCTCAATATCACATTTCAAGCTGTATTACAAAGCCACTATTCTCAAAACAGCCTTGTACTGGCACAAGAACAGACATATAGATCAATGGAACAGAATAGAGAATCCAGATATTGACCCAAACTACTATGCTCAATTAATATTTGACAAAGGAGGCATGAACATACGATGGAGTCAAGACAGTCTCTTCAATAAATGGTGTTGGGAAAATTGGACAGATACATGCAAAAAAATGAAGCTAGATCACCAATTTACGCCATACACAAAAATAAGCTGAAAAAGGATACAGGACTTAAACATAAGATGGGAAACCATAAAAATACTACAGGAATCCACAGGCAGCAAAATCTCAGACATATGCCAAAAGAACTTATTCACCCTAGGGCGATGGAAGCTAAAGAGAAACTAAACAAATGGGACTACATCAAAATAAAAAGCTTTTTTACAGCAAAAGAAACTATCATCAAAACAACAAGAAAGCCCACTGCATGGGAGAACATATTTGCAAATGGTATCACTGATAAAGGTTTAATCTCCAACATCTACTGGCAGCTTTTACAACTTAATAAAAGGAAGATGAATGATCCAATAAAAAAATGGGCAAGGGACCTAAATAGAACCTTTTCAAAAGAAGACAGAAGGAAGGCCAAGAGACACATGAAAACATGCTCAACATCACTAATTATCCGAGAGATGCAAATGAAAACAACAATGCGGTACCATCTCACACCTGACAGAATGGCTATCAGCAACAAATCAACAAACGACAAGTGTTGGCGAGGATGCGGAGAAAAAGGAACCCTCGTGCACTGCTGGTAGGAATGCAGACTTGTGCAGCCACTGTGGAGAACAGTATTGAGTTTCCTCAAAAAACTGAAAATGGAACTCCCATTTGACCCAGTAATCCCACTCCTAGGAATATATCCTAAGGAACTGGGAACACCAATAAGAAAGCATATATGCACCCCTATGTTCATAGCAGCACAATTTACAATAGCTAAGATCTGGAAACAGCCTAGGTGTCCATCAGCAGATGACTGGATCAGAAAACTATGGTACATCTACACAATGGAATACTATGCTGCCATAAAAAGAAGGGATTCTTACCATTTGCAGCAACCTGAATGGAATTGGAGAACATTATGCTGAGTGAAATAAGCCAGGCAATGAAAGAAAAATACCACATGATCTCACTCATTTATGGATAATAAAGAACATTATAAACTTGAACAAAAAGATAGATACAGAAGCAGTAAAGCAGCAAAAAGTCTGTAAAATTACAGCAGGAAGGTTGGGGAGAGGTGGGAAAGATAAGATATCAACCAAAGGACTTGTATGCATGCATATAAACATAACCAATGGACGCAAAATGCTGGGGGGTTAGGGCATATATGGGAGTGGGGTGGAGGGGGCAATGGTAAGATATGTACACATATAATACCTTATTAAAAAAAATTGAAAAAAAAGAAATGCTAAACAGTCTGCTGTAAAAAGTAAAAAAAGGAAGCGAAGAAGGAACACAGGGGTAAAGAATAAAAATGGTGACAAATAAGTACTTATCAATAATAATTTTATTTTTTTAATTTCTTTATTGATTGAGGTATCACATATTTGTCCTCATCCCCCCATTCCCATCCCTCACCCCTCTCCACACATGCCCCCCCCCCTGTTGTCCTTAACCGCTGGTTAGGCTCATATGCTTGCACACAAAACCTTTGGTTGATCTCTCCCCTTTGCCCCCACCCTTCCCTACCCTCCCCCTGAGGCCCGACAGTCTGATCCATGCCTCCTTGTTTCTGGGTCTGTTCTTGTTCATCAGTCTATGTTGTTCATTATTTCCCCTAGATGAGTGAGATCATGTGCTATTAGAAATACACTTATAAGAACCGAAAATGAGACAAGCAATAGTGGTTATGGTGACAGGCAAATGAATCAGTGTGTAGTGAGTTTCGTTCTGGGTCAACAGTTCTTTTGAGACCCAATTTCAATGTCCAACAGTTCCTTATGTGTACATGTCAGCCATGACATTTCAGTTCTGGATGGTGGACAAATGGTGGTAATGCTGGTCTGACCCACTCTGGTTTGGTCCTGGGCAACCTGCAGTGATGCACAGCTGTTAACTGCTAGTATGGGAAGGCCACATCAGCGTCTTCCATCTCTGGACTGCTTCTCTTCTGTCTTCATGGCTGGAGTAGTCCTGTCGATTCCTCTCTGTTGCTGGAATCCACATGGTCTCAGAGTTGTTTTCTGAAAATATACAAACATATTCTTGACCAAAAGTTAATAAAGGAATATTTTCTATAAATTTGACTGGGGATCCTTTTTCATTTTTTGCCCAAATGATTTTCCTCTGGCTTGTTTTGTCACCTTGTGTGTTTTTCATGGGTGTCTTGCTTTTAGCCTTACAATTAATTTTATAAAGTATTAATTTTCTAGATGTAATTTACTTGCAGGATATTTTTCCTTACATGATATTCCTCTACTATCCCCTCCTTTTTTGATTTAAATTTAGGAGGCTTTTGAAAATTTTATAATGTAGTCTTGATGGCTTTTAAATTTTAATTTTTTGCACTATAATATTACTGTTTTAGGTTCATTACATGGTGCACAATTTTATCATGAGATGAAGTACCAATAAAAATTTTAGTTAACACTTTAGGAACACCTTTTTGTCCAGTACAATTAATTTTTCTAGAATATTCGCTTGTTTCAACTAGCCAATTTAAATTTGCCTGAAAACTTGACTACTGTTTTACTATCAAATTTATTACTCTAACAACAATCTTATTTTACCCTGTAAATATTGGTGGAAGGGATTATTTGCCTTCTTGAGTAGGTCCTGAGCATACCTGGTGGTAGGCTGGATTTAGATATCGTATACCCACTTCCCTGCACCATGGGTACAAGACAACCCAAACAATTCTTGTTGGAGTGAGAGGGCAGCTGCTGCTGGACAAGTCTCTGTAGGTCACCTGCGTCGTGATCTGAGCTGGGCATGGGAAGAACGAAGCAGCCATGGGGGCAGGAGACCTCCCTAAGAAGGGGCTATGATTCAGGCCCCTGCAATGTTGGGGGGGGTGAGGTTCTGTGCCTCACGTCTGTTGATCCCCAAATTCTCTCCTGATGGCCCCTCTGCCACTGTGCCTGTCTTAGGTTGTTCCTTCCTTGAGGAATCTTACCCATCTCTGGATAACCTGCCATCCTCGGGGGCCAAGCAGGGTGACGTGAGGTTCAGTTTTGTCTCCTTGGTAGCCTATGCCCCCGTGGCCTCCATGGCCAGCACTTGCCATGGGATCCCCTTGCCTGCTGGCGGGGCCCCCAGCACTGATCACATATCTTTTGGAACCCGGGTTTCTTCTCCAGGGAGGGCTCAGTTTGCCCCACTGGGTGAGAGACAGATCCATGGCACCAGTCATCACGAGACTTCAACTTCGACATGAACAGAGAGCTCATGCAACAGCTGTGAGCAATTGAATTGTGAGAAGAGGGTCTCTCTTGGCCTAAAGGGTAAGAGGGACCAATATAGAATGCTCAGGTGCCTTCCCAGGAGGCCCTCTACACAATGAAAAGGATTAAATCCTTACATGTCCTTTTTAAATTGCTGCCAGACATTCAAAGAATTAGTTTGTACATTTGCTTGGGATAATTATATATTATGCTGTAGTAATTCTAAAGTATCGAGAGATGTATTAAGTTTTTCTCCAAGCACCAAACAGATTACTTTTTTTTTTTTATCCCCAAGGGTGCGAGGAACTATTACAAGTACTGGGGGTGATCCAAATCTGGGAAAAATTTTAATGATAGTGTAGAATAATATCATGTAAGGATATTCTTTGTTCCAGTCCATGGCAATTCCCTTTCAAACTGGCTGTCCATTTCTTTTTATATAGACAAGGTCTTAGTTACATTTTCTGCACCTCTACCGGGGGCACGTAGTGATAATAGTGACACCCTTTCTTTGGTGTCCACACAAGCCAGAAACCTCTCTTTAATTGTACACACAAAGGGGCATTGTTTTGATTTCGTGTCATACAAAAGGGAAGATGAGTGGAGACCCCTGTGTATTTATACTTTCTTTCCCCACCCATGGACCTCCTGGATGTCCAGGGTGTTTGGTATTATTGGTAACTACATTAGTCAGGGGATCAGCCCATGTAAGGGGTCTTACCCATGAAGGGTCAGGAGCATAAGACCAAAATACTTACCCACTTGTCCCAGGTAAAATTACCGTACATGTGATGATTGCTAGCATGGCTAGAAAGGCATTCTCAGGCATTCTTGGGTTTCTGATTACCTCACAATTTCTTCCCTGAGGTTTGATGTTCTGATTGATGTTTCTCTGTTTCTGGATTTATTTTTCCCCCCATCAGTTTATGTTCTTCATTATATTCCACAAATGAGTGAGATCATGTGATATTTATCTTTCTCTGCCTGGCTTATTTCACTAAGCGTAATATTCTCCATCTCCATGCATATTGTTGCAAATGGTAAGAGCTCCTTCTTTTTTACCGCAGCGTAGTATTCCATTGTGTAGATGTACCACAGGTTTTTAATCCACTCATCTGCTGATGGGCACTTAGGCTGTTTCCAAATCTTAGCTATGGTGAATTGTGCTGGTATGAACATAGGGGTGCATAAATCCTTCCTGATTGATGTTTGCAGTTTCTTGGGATATATTCCTAGAAGTGGGATCACTGGGTCAAATGGGAGTTCTATTTTTAGTTTTTTAAGGAAACTCCATACTGTTCTCCACAGTGGCTGCACGAGTCTGCATTCCCACCCGCAGTGCACGAGGGTTCCTTTTTCTCCACATCCTCGCCAGCACTTGTCATTTGTTGACTTGTTGATAATGGCCATTCTGACAGGTGTGAGATGGTACTGCATTGTTGGTTTGATTTGCATCTCTCTAATGATTAGTGATTTAGAGCAGGTTTTCATATGTCTCTTGGCCTTCCTTCTGTCTTCTTTCGAAAAGTGTCTATTAGATCAGTTGCCCATTTTTTGATTGGGTTGTTTATCTTCTTTTTGTTAAGCTGCATGAGTTCCCTGTAAATGTTGGAGATTAAACCCTTATCGTTGACATCATTGGCCAATATGTTCTCCCATGTAGTGGGCTTTCTTGTTGTTTTATTGATGGTTTCCTTTGCTGTGCAAAAGCTTTTTATTTTGATGTAGTCCCATTTGTTTATTTTCTCTTTAGCTTCAATTGCCCTAGGAGCAGTATCAGCGAAGAAGTTCTTTTGGCATATGTCAGAGATTTTTCTGCCTGTAGATTCCTCTAGTATTTTTATGGTTTCCTGTCTTATGTTTAAGTCCTTGATACATTTTGAGTTTATTTTTGTGTATGGTGTAAGTTGGTGGTCTAGTTTCATTTTTTTGCATGTATCTGTCCAATTTTCCCAACACCATTTGTTGAAGAGACTGTCTTGACTCCGTTGTATGTTCATGCCTCTTTTGTCAAATATTAATTGAGCATAGTGGTTTGAGTCAATTTCTGGGTTCTCTATTCCATTCCATTGATCTATATGTCTGTTCTTGTGCCAATACCAGGCTGTTTTGAGAACAGTGGCATTGTAATACAGCTTGAAATCTGGTATGGAGATCCCACCTACTTTGTTCTTCTTTCTCAGGATTGCTGTGGCTATTCGGGGTCTTTTTTTATTCCAGATGAATTTTTGGAAAGTTCGTTCTAGGTGTGTGAAGTATGCCGTTGGTATTTTAATGGGAAGTGCATAGAAATTATAAATTGCTTTGGGTAATATGGACGTTTTGATGATGTTGATTCTACCAATCCATGAACATGATATGTTCTTCCATCTGTTCATGTCTTCCTCTATCTCTTTTTTCAGTGTTGTGTAGTTTTCCACGTATAGGTCTTTTACCTCCTTAGTTAAGTTTATTCCTAGGTATCTTAATATTTTTGGTGTGATGGTAAATGGGATTGCTTTTTTAGTCTCTCTTTATGTAAGTTCATTATTGGTGTATAGAAATGCCATAGATTTCTTAGCATTTATTTTGCATATTGCTACTCTGCCGAATTCATTTATTAAGTCTAGTAATTTTTTGATGGAGTCTTTAGGGTTTTCTAAGTACAGTATCATGTCATCTGCAAATAAGGACAGTTTTACTTCTTCTTTTCCAATTTGGATGCCTTTAATTTCTTCTTGTCTGATTGCAATGGCTAGTATTTCCAACACTATGTTGAACAGGAGTGGTGAGAGTGGGCATCCCTGCCTTGCTCCTGTTCTTAGTGGAAATGGATTTAGTTTTTGCCCATTGAGTATGATGTTGGCTGTGGGTTTGTCATATATGGCTTTTATTAGGTTGAGGTATGATCCTCCTAATCCCAGCTTGCTGAGAGTTTTTATCAAGAAAGGGTGTTGGATTTTGTCAAATGATTTTTCTGCATCAATTGATATGACTATATGCTTTTTATCTCTCAATTTGTTTATGTGATGTATCACGTTTATTGA
This sequence comes from Ia io, assembly GCA_025583905.1. NCBI lineage: Eukaryota > Metazoa > Chordata > Mammalia > Chiroptera > Vespertilionidae > Ia > Ia io. The sequence continues at coordinate 62,738,874 of JAJQQW010000001.1, forward strand.
TTTGCGAATATTATACCATCCTTGCATCCCAGGGATAAAACCTACTTGGTCGTGGTGTATGATCTTTCTGATGTATTGCTGGATTCGATTTGCTAGAATTTTGTTGAGGATTTTGGCATCTATGTTCATGAGGGATATTGGCCTGTAATTCTCTTTCATTGTGTTATCTTTATGTGGTTTTGGTATTAGGGTGATGCTGGCTTCATAGAAGGAACTTGGAAGTGTTCCTTCTTGAATTTTCTGGAATAGTCTGAGGAGGATAGGTTTTAGTTCTTCCTTGAATGTTTTATAAAAATCTCCTGTGAAGCCGTCTGGCCCCGGGCTTTTGTTTGCTGGAAGCTTTTTGATAACTGGTTCAATTTCTTCCATAGTTATCAACCTATTGAGATTTTTAGTCTCTTCCTGAGTAACTTTTGGAAGGTTGTGTTTTTCTAGGAATATATCCATTTCCTCCAGGTTATCTAGTTTGTTGGAGTAGAGTTGTTCATAGTATTTTTTGACAATCCTTTGTATTTCTGTGGGGTCTGTTGTTATTTCAGCTCTTTCATTTCTGATTTTGTTTATTTGGGTCCTCTCTCTTTGCTTCTTTGTGAGCCTGGCTAGAGGTTCATCAATCTTGTTTATCCTTTCAAAGAACCAGCTCTTGGTTTTGTTGATCTTGTGTATTGTTTTTTTGGTCTCTTGTCATTCATTTCTTCTCTGATCTTTATTATTTCCTTTCTTCTGCTCACTGTGGGCTTTTCTTGTTGCTCCCTTTCTAATTTTTTGAGTTGTTGAGTTAGATGATCTATTACCATTTTTTCTTGTTTTTTGAGGTAGGCCTGTAGAGCTATACATTTCCCTCTCAGGACTGCTTTCATTGTGTCCCATAGGATTTGCAATGTTGTGTTTTTATTGTCATTAGTCTCCAGGATGTTTTTAATTTATTCTTTGATCTCATTGATAACCCAATCATTGTTTAGTAGCATGCTATTCAGTATCCAAGTGTTTGAATTTTTTGGAATGGTTTTATTGTACTTTATTTCTAATATTATGCCATTGTGGTCTGAGAAAATGCTTGATATGATTTCAATCTTTTTGAATTGGGGAGACTTTGCTTGTTACCCAATATGTGGTCTATTTTTGAGAATGTCCCATGTGCACTTGAGAAGAATATATATTCCATGGCTTTGGGGTGAAATACTCTGAAGATTTCAATTAGGTCCATCTGATCTAATGTGTCATTTAGAATTACTGTTTATTTGCTGATTTTTTGTCCATAGGATTTATCCATTTTGTCAGTGGTGTATTGAAGTCCCCTACTATGATTGTATTGATGTCGGTCTCTCCCTTGATATCTTCCAGCAGATTTTTTATGTATTTGGGCGCTCCTGCGTTGGGTGCATATACATTTACCAGAGTTATATCTTCTTGCTGGATTGCTCCCTTTAGTATTATGTAGTGGCCTTCCTTATCTCTTGTTATGGCCTTTACTTTGAGGTCTATTTTATCTGATATAAGTATCACAACCCCAGCTTTTTTCTCATTTCCATTTGCCTGAAAAATGTTTTTCCATCCCTTCACTCTCAGTCTGTGTGAGTCTTTTGCTCTAAGGTGGGTCTCTTGTAGACAGCAAATATATGGGTCATCTTTTCTTATCCATTCAGCTACCCTATGTCTTTTGATTGCTGCATTTAATCCATTTACATTTCCTGTTATTATTGATAAATACCTGTTTGTTGACATATTTTTCCTTAGTTTTTGTGTTTCTTCTTGCCTTTCTCTTTCTTCTTTTTACAGCAGCCCCTTTAGCATTTCTTGCATTGCTGGTTTGTTAGTGATGAACTCTCTTAGCCCTTATTTGTCTGTGAAGCTTCTGATTCCACCTTCAATTTTGAATGATAGCCTTGCTGGGTATAGTATTCTTGGATTCAGTCCCTTGTGTTGCATCACTTTGTATATTTCATTCCATTCCCTTCTGGTCTGGTGTGTTTCTGTTGAGAAATCAGTTGGTATTCTGATAGGAGATCCCTTGTAGGTAACTTACTGTTTCTCTCTGGCAGCCTTTAAGATTCTTGCTTTGTCGTTGGTGTTCGTCAATTTAATTATAATGTGTCTTGGTGTCGGTCTTTTGGGGTTCAACTTGTTTGGGACTCTGTGTACTTCTTGGACTTGTATAGTTTTTTTCTTGCCAATATCAGGGAAGTTTTCTGTCATTATTTCTTCTAACAGGTTTTCTATTCCTTGCTTCTCTTCCTCTCCTTGTTTTACCCCTATTATTCGAAGGTTGTTTCGTTTTGTGTTGTCCCAAAGCTCCCTTAGGCTCTCCTCTTGCTTTTTAAGTCTTTTTTCCAGTTGCTGCTGTGTTTGTGTGTTTTTTCCTACCTTGTCTTCTAATTCGCTGATGCGGTCCTCAGCCTCTTCTACTCTACTCTTCAAGCCTTCCATTGTGTTCTTTATTGCAGCTATGTCGTTCTTCATCTCCTCTTGGTTTCTTTTCATGTTGGTGACATTTTCATTCAGCTCCTTATAGTTCTCATTGAGTTGTGTGTATTTGTCATCCATCCGTTTAAACATCCTTATAACGAATACTCTGAATTCTTTCTCTGTTAAGCTGCTAGCCTCAAATTCATTTAACTCCCTTTCTGGTGATTCCTCTTTTTCCTCCCTTTGGGAATTTCCTTTTTTTCTCCCCATGTTTTCCTGTAATGTTTTAATTGTAGATCCGCTTGCTTTGCTACCCAGGTTCTTTTGGGGATGGTGCTACTCGTGTAATCTCTCAGTTCTCCTGGGCTTGGTAATCTAGTGTAGCTCCCTACTTGAGCTACTTGGGTTCTCTTGATGTAGGCCTGCAAGCTTGAGAGGCACAACTGTGGTGTCTAAAAGTCAGCAGCTATGGAGTGGAGTGTCCCAGTTTTTGCTGTCTTGCACCCTTAGTTGAAATCGCGCGTGTCCAGTGGGAACTCACAGTGGCACACAGGAACCGTCTGTTGGGAGAGCTCCCAGTGGCTCCCACTAGCACCCTGTGTGTCGATAGGCTCATGGTGCCTGCCTGTTGTAAATTCGCTTCTGTGGAGGTATGTTTGCAGGGGCACAGCTCTGACGCACTTTGAGAGACTCTGGCACTGAAGTTAAACAGCTAGTGTGTATTTGGGAACTTATTCAGGAGAAAGGAGTTCAGAGTTTCTGCTGTGGGGCAGTGCGTCCTTGGCTGTACAGAATCACACTCAGCAGGGGCTCAAAGCAGCTCCCCAGAGGATCCTGTGGATATATGGGCTCAGGGCACCTTCCCTTGCTGTGGCTGTGAATTTGCCCGCTCTGGAGTGTGTGCGAACTGGTACGCGCCCACCAGCGCACAGCTCTGACACACTTTGAGAGACTCTGGCACTGAAGTTAAACAGCTAGGGTGTATGTGGGAAGTTATTCAGGAGAAAGGAGTTCAAAGTTTCTGCTGTGGGGCAGCGCGTCCTTGGCTGTACAGAATCACACCCAGCAGAGGCTCAAAGCAGCTCCCCAGAGGACCCTGTGGATATATGGGCTCAGGGTGCCTTCCCTTGCTGTGGCCATGAGTTTGCCTGCCCTTGAGTGTGCGCAAATGGTGGCGTGCCCACCAGCGTAAAGCTCTGATGCACCCTGGCCCTGAAGTTGCACTGCAGGGGTGTCCGTGGCAGTTATTTAGGAAGAGGCAGTTCAGAGATTCTACTGCAGGGCCGCGCACCCTTGACTGTGCAGAATCACCCCTTTGGGGTCTCTCAGTGGTTCCCAAGCACTACCTGGGTAGTGGAGTGCCTGGGTGCCTATGGGCTGGGGACGCTGCGAATCCTGAGTTCCGGCACTGGGGAGGGGGAGATTGTACTTACTGCTTTCAGTGGAGCACTTTTGGAGGTGGAGGTCTCAGCATTCCCGCATCTGCAGCTGGGGTGGCAGGTCTTCTACCAGAGTGGCTGTAGTGACCAGGTTTGCTTCCAAGACCAGACTGGGTGGTGGTAAGGTTAGGATTCTAGTCTCTAGCAGTTCCATTCTTAAAGATGGCGGGGTCTCTGTGCCACTGGTGTCCTCCCTGGAGTGTTTGCAGTGGCCGCGGGGTGTTGCCAACCAAGTCTGCCTGGATTGGAAGCCCTCTGGAAGAACTGCAGGGTCTAACTGTCCCTATTTCACTCACACACACACCCACACTCGTCCACACACACCTCTATCATTCCTTCACCCGATCACACACTCACCCTCCCTACCTTCCTGCCGGTCGCCATCTTCCTTGCTGAAAACTCAATAATAATTTTAAATGTAAATGGATTAAATGCCCCAATCACAAGACATAGGGTAACGGATTGGATAAGAAAACAAGACCCATATATCTGCTGTCGAAAAGAAACCCACCTCAGAAAATAAGACACACACAGACTGAAGTTGAAGGGATGGAAAAAGGTTTTTCAGGTGAATGGAAATGAAAAAAAAGCTGGGGTAGCAATACTTATATCTAACAAATTAGATATCAAAGTGAAGGACATAACAAGAAATAAAGAAGGTCACTTCATAATACTAAAGGGAGCAATCCAACAAGAAGAAATAACTCTGGTCAACATATACACACCCAATACACGAGCACCCAAATACATGAAAACTCCTGGAGGATATGAAGGGAGAGATAGACAGCAATAAAATCATAGTAGGAGACTTCAATACCCCACTATCACCATTGGACAAATCCTACATACAAAAAATCAACAAAGAAACATCAATCCTAAATGACTCAAAAGACAAGATGGAATTAATCGACATCTTCAGAACATTTCACCCCAAAGCCAAAGAATATACATTATTTTCAAGTGCACATGGGTCATTTTAAAAGATAGACCATATATTAGGTCATAGGCAAAGAATCTTCAAATTCAAGAAGATAGAAATCATATCAAGCATCTTCTCAGATCACAGTGGCATAAAAATGGAAATCAAATACATTAAAAACAATACAAAAAATCAAACATATGGAGACTAAGTAGCATGTTATTAAACAATGACTGGGTTACCAGAGAGATCAAAGAAGAAATAAAAAACATCATGGCAACAAATGACAATGAAAACACAACAATCCAAAATCTATGGGACACAGCAAAAGCAATCTTGAGAAGGAAGTTCATAGCCCTACAAGGCTACTGCATAAAACAAGAAACAATGTAATAAATTACTGAACACTACAACTCAAAGAGTTAGAAAGAGAGCAATAAGAAAAGCTTATTGTAAGCAGAAGGAAGGAAATAATAAAGATCAGAGTAGAGATAAATGACATAGAGACAAAAACAAAACAAAAAAACAAAACAATACAAAAGATCAACAAAACCAAGAGTTGGTTCATTGAAAGGATAAACAAGCTTGATGAACCTTCTAGCCAGGCTCTCCAAGAAGCAAAGAGAGAGGCCCCAAATAAACAAAATCAGAAATGAAAGAGGTGAAATAACAACAGACCCCACCGAAATGCAAAGGATTGTTAAAAAATACTATGAACAACTCTATTCCAACAAACTGGACAACCTGGAGGAAATGGACATATTCCTGCAAAAATACAACCTCCAAAAACTCAATTAGGAAGAACATAAAAACCTCAATAGGCCAATAACTATGGAAGAAATTGAAGCAGTCATCAAAAAGCTTCCAGCAAACAAAAGCCCGGGGCCTGACAGCTTCACTGGGGAGTTTTACCAAACATTCAAGGAAGAACTAAAACCTATCCCCCTCAGACTATTCCAAACAATTCAAGAGGAAGGAACCCTTCCAAGCTCATTCTATGAAGCCAGCATCACCCTAATACCAAAACCAGATGAAAACAACACAATGAAAGAGAATTATAGGCCAATATCCCTCATGAACATAGATGCCAAAATCCTTAACAAAATTCTAGCAAATCGGATCCAGCAGTACATCAGAAAGATCATACACATGACCAAGTAGGATTTATCCCAGGGAAGCAAGGATGGTACAATATCCACAAATCAATAAACGTGATACATCACATAAACAAATTGAGAGATAAAAATCACATAGTCATATCAATTGATGCAGAAAAAGCATTTGACAGAATCCAACACCCTTTCCTGATAAAAACTCTCAGCATGGTTGGAATAGAAGGATCATACCTCAACATAATAAAATCCATATATGATAAACCCACAGCCAACATCATACTCCATGGGCAAAAACTAAAACCATTTCCCCTAAGAACAGGAACAAGATAGGGATGCCTACTCTTACCACTCCTGTTCGACATAATACTGGAAGTATTAGGCATTGAAATTAGACAAGAAGAAGAAATAAAAGGCATCCAAATTGGAAAAGAAGAAGTAAACCTGTCCTTATTTGCAGATGACATGATATTGTACATAAAAAAAACTAAAGTCTCCATCAAAAAACTATTAGACTTAATTAATGAAATCTGCAATGTAGAAGTATACAAAATTAACACCAAGAAATCTATTGCATTTCTGTACACCAATAGTGAACTTACAGAAAGAGACTAAAAAAGAAATCCCATTTACCACCGCACCAAAAAAATTAAGATATCTAGGAATAAACTTAACTAAGGAGGTAAAAGACATATACACAGAAAACTACAGGATACTGAAAAAAGAGATAGAAGAAGAATTAAACAGATGGACTAACATACGATGTTCATGGATTGGTGGAATCAACATCATTAAAATGTCCATACTACCCAAAGCAATCTATAGATTCAATGCACTCCCCATTAAAATACCAACGGCATATTTCACAGACCTAGAGTAAACTCCAAAAATTCATCTGGAATAAAAAAAGACCCCGAATAGCCACAGCAATTCTGAGAAAGAGGAACAAAGTAATAAGAGATCAATCAAAGGACTTGAATGCATGCATATAAGAATAACCAATGGATGCAAAACATTGGGGGGTGAGGGCATGTATAGGAGTGGGGTGGGGGGGCAATGGTAAGATATGTACACATATAATACCTTAATAAAAGAAAAAAGAAGAAATAGGAAAAAAAAGAACAAAGTAGGTTGGATCTCAATACCAGATTTCAGGATGTATTACAAAGCCACTCTTCTCAAAACAGCCTGGTACTGGCAAAAGAACAGATATATAGACCAATAGAATAGAATAGAGAACCCAGATATCTACCCAAACCACTATGCTCAATTAATATTTGGCAAAGGAGGCATGAACATACAATGGAATCAAGACAGTCTCTTCAATAAATGGTGTTGGGAAAATTGGACAGATATATGCAAAAAAATGAAACTAGACCACCAACTTACACCATAAAAAAATAAACTTAAAATGGACAAAGGACTTAAACATACGACAGGAAACCATAAAAATACTAGAGGAATCCACAGGCAGAGAAATCTCAGATATATGCCAAAGCAATTTCTTCATTGATATCACTCCTAGGGCAATGGAAACTGAAAAGAAAATAAACAAATGGTACTACATCAAAATTAAAAGCTTTTGCACAGCAAAAGAAAACATCAACAAAGAAAGCCCACTGTATGGGAGAACATGTTTGCAAATGTTATCAATGATAAAAGTTTAATCTCCAACATCTACAGGGAACTTATACAACTTAATAAAAGGAAGATAAATGATCCAATAAAAAATGGGCAAAGAATCTAAATAGAATCTTTTCGAAAGAAGACAGAAGGAAGGCCAAGAGACACATGAAAACATACTCAAAGTCATTAATTTTCTGAGAGATCCATATCAAAACGACAATGCGGTACTATCTGACACCTGTCAGAATGGCAATCATCAACAAATCAACAAATGACTAGTGCTGGCGAGGATGGGGAGAAAAAAACCTTGGTGCACTGCTGGTGGGAATGTAGACTGGTGCAGCTACTGTGGAGAACAGTATGGAGTTTCCTCAAAAAACTAAAAATGGAATTCCCATTTGACCCAGTAATGACACTTCTAGGAATATATCCCAAGAAACTAGAAACACCAATCAGAAAAGATATATGCACCCTTAGTTCATAGCAGCACAATTCACCATAGCTAAGATTTGATAACAGCCCAAATGAAATCAGCAGATGAGTGGATTAGAAAACTATGGTACATATACACAATGGAATACTACACTGCTATAAAAAAGAAGGAACTTTTACCATTTGCAGCAGCATGGATGGACCTGTATAGCAGCATTATGTTAAGTGAAATAAGCCAGGTAATGAAAGAAAAATGCCACATGATCTCACTCATTTTTGGAAAATAAAGAACATTATAACCTGTTGAACAAAAAGATAGATACAGAGGCAGTAAATCACTGAACAGACTGTCAAATTACAGCGGGAAGGTTGGGGAGTGTTGGGGAGGGGTGTGGAAGAGATCAACCAAAAGACTTGTATGCATGCATATAAGCACAAGCTATGGACACAAGACACTGGGGGGTTGGGATGAGGGCATGTGACAGGGGGGTAGGGGAGGCTGGGGGAAGGTCAATGGGGAAAAAAAGGGAGATATATGTAGTACTATATATAATACTTTAAACAACAAAAAAATAATAAATAAATAAATAAATAAATAAATAAATAAATAAATAAATAAGAGAGTGTGCCTGGCCTCCATGACCCTCAGCCCTTGGCCTCCATGATGAGTTTGGTGCTGGACCAGAACTTGCTGGGACAAGATTTCTAGCTGAGTCCTTCAGCTGCTCCCCGCCCCCACGCCCACCCACCAAAGAGTTCAGTAGGGCACCTTCTTTGGGGTGGAATTCCCAGGGTAACTCAGGAGGGGGTTCACTTCCCAACTTGCAGGATGGATCCCCGTAGCTATGGTGAAAGGCCTTTGGTAGGGAGCTTGGGATTTCCTTAGGAAGTTGGGAACTACCTCTCTCCTTAGCACTGGGGGTTCTTTACGTATCCCCTCTTTAGAGGTGCCAGGTCCTCTGAAGAGTGCTGGGGGCTTGTATCTGGGAATTCAGGGGTAAGATACACTCCATCCAATGAAGGGCTGCTATCAGTAAGTGTTGGAGAGTGGGAATTTTTGCCCATTCCAGAGAGGCCGTGGACTATGCCCCAGATAGAGTTGTCAGTGCTGACACCAGCCCAGGCCTTGAGACATGGTCTCATGGCCCCTTCCCAGCACATAGGCCTTCTTTCATACATCACTGTCAGCTTTCTGAAGAACAGGATGACCCTGTGAATAACATGGTCATCAATGGCATGATCCTGAGGTTGCTTGGGAAAAACTGTTTTGTCTTGGGTTGCTTGCTCTGCAAAAACAGGATGTGGTTAATGTGCTTAAAAGTGGTCCCCCACAAAAGGTCGCTGCTGCTCTCCGGACTCCCTGCATGGAGAATGGCAGAGCAGTCGCCCAGTCACCCAGCCAGATAATAAAGGCTCCCTAAATTTTAATTTGGTCTGGGTTCCAGTGGTTGTTCACTCGCCTTTGCTCCACAACATTTGGAGGCCCCAGCGAGACCACCAGCCTTTGACTGGTTCTGTGACTGGAGCCCACCGGGGTCCCCGGACTCTCCAACCCAGGGGGAGATCTCTGAGAGACGTTCCGCAGCCCCAGGACTGGTAGAGGTCAGAGACCCCGCCTGCTAAATTTCCTGATTGACTCTGATCGGAGCCACCTGGATCTGGTTCTTACCGGTAACAAACTTATTTCTGGTTCTGTGGTCGCCCATCTGGGGTCTCTGGAAGGCTGGATACAGCGCTACTTCTGAGACCTGATCCCAGTGCACGACGGTACCTGGCTATCCTCAGTTGGTTGTCATTGTCTTTTGTTATTCTGTGTTATTGTGGTCTAATTGTCTCTATCATTAGAATGGCTCAGTCTGCTTCATTTTCTGTCTGTACTCCCCTGCAATGTTTTTTGAAAAATTTTCAGGAATTCAAGTGGTGAGCAGATGACTACAGAGCCTCTATTAATGCTTTTGATTTACAGAAATTTTGTGAGCAGGACGGGAACGGGGAAGTGCTGGGGCAGGAGTGCCGTCAAGTGCTGGCCTGGAGGTCCAAGCTGCCGCCCTGCCCAGAGACTGAGAAACAGCCTCCTGTTCTTCCACCACCCGGAGGACTCCCTCTTGATAGAACCTCCCCTGTATCTGTCTGCCCTGATTGCGGGTCCCCCTGAAGGCAACTGGTTTGGGTGCACCACAGGAATCAGGTGGACTGTTTAAACTTTGAGTAAATATCTGGTAGAAGTCAAAAACTCAGACTGTCTGGTGTATAGATGTGAGAGTCTGTGTAAAGTGAAAGCCACCTTGTCCTGTCTGACTGTATACATGAGAGTATATGTTATCTCTTTCTGTTGTTTAATTTGCTTAAAGATAGTGCAAACCCTGCTTTAGGGGGAAGACAGTAGAGAACTTTTGATTGCTTTTCCTTGGTTTGTAATTTTGCTGTGTTAGTTTATAATTTTGGAATTCTAGGGTTAATTTAAGGATAGAAAATTTGGGGGAGGATCCAAGATTGTGGTGTAGGTGAACACCTGAACTGCTGCCTCGCACAACAATTTCAAAACTACAACTAAAAGACAAAATGTCTATGACTCTGAACCATGGGAAAGCTGGCTGAGTGGAAGTTCTACAACTAGAAGGAAATAGAGGGGAGCATTGAGACATGCACAGGAGCTGAGAGGCTGAGGTACAGAGGAGAGTGAGATCTGGGCTGGTGGCAAGTGTTGCTTTTTTCAACCTGAAGGGGACAGGCTCCCGATTACTCTGAAATCCAGTTTCTGGGGAGATGCAGGGGACCCAAACTCCTGCGGGGAGAAGCTGGACTGTCTGCCATCAGGTCGGAAAGTGAGGGTGGCTTGCTTGAAGAGCTGTGCACAGGAATAATTGTTTGCTGCACTGGGGCGCGGGACACGGGGACACGTTCTGAGACACAGAGATGGCTGACAGGCAGCCATCACTGTTTGCCATGCCCTAGCCTAGTGATGCTCTGAGACCTTGCCCCACACAACCTACAAACCCACCCAAGCTCCAAGCAGCGAGTTTTGCATATGAATGGCCTGCCCTATTGCAGCTTAACCTAGCAAACTTGAAGCCCTGGCCAGACAGCTCCAAACTCCAAGCAAAGAGGAGAAAACTGTAGTTCTCGCTGTAGCTCCTGCTGGGTGGCTTCAGACAGTAGCTGACCTGCACCCCATTGGAGATCCAGAAGCCAGTGTACCTAGTGGTCAGTGTGAGACACCAGATTTCAACTCCTCACATCCATAAGTGGCACATTCAAGAGGCAGACTCAGTGAGCACCAAAGCCCCACTGAAACAAGTCCTGCACCATAAGTGTGTCTCCAGCGCAGCAGTTCTTCCATTATAGACACAGCGGGTCCTCACAGCCAATTGGCCTGGAGGTCAATTCCTCCCAGTGTACCAACAGCAATCAAGGCTTAACTACACCAAGACTTTGCACTCAGCCCACAAAGGTGTGTACCAAGAGCATCCACCTCAGGTGATTGGGGAGGCTGAGCTACTGGCCCCTATAGGTCACCTACCACACAAAGCCACTCCATCAACACAGGGAAGCAGCCAAAATGCGGAGACAAAGAAACACGCCACGAATGAAAGAAATGGAGGAAAGCAAATTACTGGACGACACAGAGTTCAAAACCACATTTATAAGGTTACTCGATAATCTTCTAAAAACCACTGAAAAACTTGATGAGACCTCTGAGGAGCTTAGTGAGACCGTCAAGGACCTTAATGAGAATGCCAAAAAAATGGAAAAGGACCAGTCAGAAATTAAGCATACACTGTCTGAAATAAAGAATATACAGAAACTCAACTGTAGATCAAAGGACCCCAAGAATCAAACCAGAGATCTGAAATATGAGGAAACAAAAATCACCCAACCAGAAAAACACAAAGAAAAAAGAATCCAAAAATATGAAGATAGTGTAAGGAGCCTCTGGGACAAGTTTTAGTGTACCAACATCTGAATTTTTGGGGTGCCAGAAGAAGGGAGAGAGCAAAATATTGAAAACCTATTAGAAGAAATAATGACAGAAAACTTTCCCTACCTGGTGAAAGAAATAGACTTACAAGTTCAGGAAGTGCACAGAACCCCAAACAAGAGGAATCCAAAGAGGACCACACCAAGACACATCATAATTAAAATGCCAAGAGCAAAAGACAAAGAGAGAATCTTGAAAGCAGCAAGAGAAAAACAGTTACCTCCAAGGGAGTACCCATACGACTGTCAGCTGATTTCTCAACAGAAACTATGCAGGCCAGAAGGGAGTGGCAAGAAATATTCAAAGTGATGAACAGCAAGAACCTACAACCAAGATTACTCTACCCAGCAAAGCTATCATTCAGAATTGAAGGTCAGATAAAGAGCTTCACAGATAAGAAAAAGCTAAAGGAGTTCATCACCACCAAACCAGGATTACATGAAATGCTGAAGGGTATTCTTTAAGAAGAGGAAGAAGAAGAAAAAGGTAAAGATAAAAATCATGAACAACAAAATGACATCAAATACATACTTACCAACAAGTGAATCTAAAAATCTAGTGAATAAAAAATCTGATGAACAGAATGGACTGATGAATATAATAGAATCAGGGACATAGAAAGGGAGTGGACTGACAATTCTCAGGGGGAAGTGGGTGTGAGGAGTGTGGGAAGAGATTGGACAAAAATCTTACACCTATGGATGAAGACAGTGGCGGAGGGTAAGGGCATGGGGTGGGGTGGGGAATCAGGTGGAGGGGAGCTATGGGGGGAAAAAAAAAGGAACACCTGTAATAATCTGAACAATAAAGATTTATTTTTAAAAAAGGATATAAAATTTGTGAAGGTTACCAATCCAGGGAAGTTTAAACAAAGGCTTGTTGGGTTAAGATTAGTCATAATTAACTGCTTTGTAGGCTGCATTTTTTTCAGCCGTGCTAGCAAACAGAGAATCATGTGTTCCCCAGAACTGCGACCTGCCTGCCCTTCCTGATTGATTTACAGTGGGTCTCTGGAGGAGGAAGAGAGCCGAAAACTGCTCTGGAGCAGGTGTGAGAAAGGGTAGAGGCGGTAGAATTCACTCTCAGCCTGCTGAGATTGAGAAGCCCTAGGCTGGGGAACAGGGGGATGGTTGGAGATATCAGAAGTGGTGAAGGTTGAGATCTTTTGGGACCTTGGAGTAAAGAAGGAAAATCTGGGAGGGAGAGCAGCTGTTCCTTAAGTGTAAAAAGCCTGGTTATACAGGATCTCAGACCGCTTGCCTTATTTCCCCTGCTAATGGTTAATGCAGAAAAAGGGGGATGTCGGCGGGGAGAGCAGGGAGGGATAGATTTTTGTTGATTTTGCTGGGTACAACCAGCTCTGATGGCATCCTTGGTTTCTTACTTATCTGAACTGTGCTGGCAAAACACAGTGGATCTTCCTCTGCCCCATTTTCTCACTGTCCGAGCCTGGCAGTGTGGGATTACTGGGTACTTCTTGGGCGGTAATGGAATATTCAGCAAAGGAACTTTAAGATATAATATCTTTAAGGCTTACAACTAGTTTCATAAATCTCAAAAATAAATTCTGGCTGTTTAGTTTTTAGGATTGAGGTTTCTAAGAATAAAGAATACTGAGTAGAAGGTCTAAGGCATGGTTATGCATTTTTAAAGGACATAGAAAGAAGGTTTGAAGGCTAATTTAGAAGTGTCTATTTCAATAGAAGGTTGTGTAGGTATAAGAAGGAGAAGAGAAAGGTCGAAAGGAAATCAAATAATACAGGCCAGTAAGCCAGGAAGAGTAAATAATTTACATTCTGCCTCCCTAAACAGAGGGTAAATAGCTTATGCCAAAGTACTTAGGGAGGGACTGAGAAAAGAAATCTAACAGTTACTGTTATAATACATTCAGAAAATATTATTTTAGAAAGTCCATAAGAAGGACTGGCAAGGAAAATTCTACCTTAAAGCAGGTCAGTATATTTTTCTCCTTATACAATTCCTCTGAAATTTGGCAATACTTCATAAATAAATCATGGCAATACATTTCTTTGCATAAATTCTTTTTTTTAAATTTCTTTATTGATTAAGGTATCACATATTTGTCCTCATCCCCCCATTCCAGCCCACACCCCTCCCCACACATGCCCCCACCCCCCTGTTGTCCTTAACTGCTGGTTAGGCTCATATGTTTGCACATAAGTCCTTTGGATGATCTATCCCCTTTACCCCCACCCTCCCCTAGCCTCCCTCTGAGGCCTAACAGTCTGATCCATGCCTCCTTGTTTCTGGGTCTGTTCTTGTTTATAAGTCTATGTTCATTATTTCCCCTAGATGAGTGAGATCATGTGCTATTAGAAATACACTTATAAGAACCAAAAATGAGACAAGCAATAATGGTTACACTGACAGGCAAATGAATCAGTCTGTAGTGAGTTTCTTTCTGGGCCAACAGTTCTTTTGAGACCCAATTTCAATGTCACACAGTTCCTTATGTGTACATGTCAGCCATGACATTTCAGTTCTGGATGGTGGACAAATGGTGGTAATGCTGGTCTGACCCACTCTGGTTTGGTCCAGGGCAACCTGCAGTGACGCACAGCTATTAACTGCTAGTATGTCAAGGCGGCGTCAGCGTCTTCCATCTCTGGACTGCTTCTCATCTGTCTTGATGGCTGGAGTAGTCCTGTCGATTCCTCTCTGTTGCTGGAATCCACATGGTCTCAGAGTTGTTTTCTGAAAATATACAAACATATTCTCGACCAAAAGTTAATAAAGGAGTATTTTCTACAAATTTGACTTGGGATCCTATTTCATTTTTTGCCCAAATGATTTTCCTCTGGCTTGTTTTGACACCTTGTGTGTTTTTCATGGGTGTCTTGCTTTTAGCCTTACAATTAATTTTCTAAAGTATTAATTTTCTAGATGTAATTACTTACAGGATATTTTTCCTTACATGATATTCTTCTACTACCCCCCCTTTTTGATTTAAATATTAGGATGCTTTTAAAAATTTTATAATGTAGTCTTGATGGCTTTTAAATTTTAATTTTTAGCACTATAATATTACTGTTTTAGGTTCATTACATGGTACACATTTTTATCATGAGATGAAGTACCAATAAAAATTTTAGTTAACACTTTAGGAACACTTTTTGGTCCAGTACAATTAATTTTTCTAGAATATTCGCTTGTTTCAGCTAGCCAAATTAAATGTGCCTGAAAACTTGACTACTATTTTACTGTCAAATTTATTACTGTAACAACAATCTTATTTTACCCTGTAAATATTACTGAAAAGGATTATATGCCTTCTTGAGTAGGTCCTGAGCATTCCTGGTGGTAGGGCGGATTTAGATATCATAAACCCACTTCCCCATACCATGGGTACAAGACAACTCAAACAATTCTTGTTGGACTGAGAGGGCATCTGCCGTCGACCAAGTCTCTGACGGTCACCTGAGTCCTGATCTGGGCTGGGCATGGGAAGCACGAAGCAGCCATGGGGGCAGGAGACCTCCCTCAGAAGGGGCTATGATTCAGGCCCCTGCAATGTTGGGGGGGTGAGGGTCTGTGCCCCACGTCTGTTGATCCCCAAATTCTCTCCTGATGGCCCCTCTGCCACTGTGCCTGTCTTAGGTTGTTCCTTCCTTGAGGAATCTTACCCGTCTCTGGCTAAGCAGCCATCATCCGGGGCCAAGCAGGGTGATGTGAGATTCAGTTTTATCTCCTTGGTAGCCTACGCCCCCGTGGCCTCCATGCCCACCACCTGCCTTGGGATCCCGTCGCCTGCTGGAAGGGCCCCAGCACTGATCACATATCTTTTGGAACCCGGGTTTCTTCTCCAGGGAGGGCTCAGTTTGCCCCACTGGGTGAGAGACAGATCCATGGCAACAGTCATCATGAGACTTCAACCTCGACATGGACAGAGAGCTCATGCAACAGCTGTGAGCAATTGAATTGTGAGAAGAGGGTCTCTCTTGGCCTAAAGGGTAAGAGGGACCAATATAGAATGATCAGGTGCCTTCCCAGGAGGCCCTCTACACAATGAAAAGGATTAAATCCTTACATGTCCTTTTTAAATTGCTGCCATTCAAAGAATTAGTTTGTAATTTTGCGTGTGATAATTGTACATTATGCTGTTGTAATGCTAATGTATCAAGAGATGTGTTAAGTTTGAATCCAAGCACCACACAGATGATTTTTTTTTTTATCCCCAAGGGTGCGAGGAACTATTATAAGTACTGGGGGTGATCCAAATCTGGGAAAAATTTTAATGATAGTGTAGAATAATATCATGTAAGGATAGTCTTTGTTCCAGTCCATGGCAATTCCCTTTCAAACTGGCTGTCCATTTCTTTTTATATAGAAAAGGTCTTAGTTACATTTTCTGCACCTCTACCGGGGGCAAGTAGTGATAGTAGTGACACCCTTTCTTTGGTGTCCACACAAGCCAGAAACCTCTCTTTAATTGTACACACAAAGGGGCATTGTTTTGATTTCGTGTCATACAAAAGGGAAGATGGGTGGAGACCCCTGTGTATTTATACTTTCTTGACCCACCCATGGACCTCCTGGATGACCAAGGTGTTTGGTATTATTGGTTACTACATTAGTCAGGGGATCAGCCCACGTAAGGGGTCTTACCCATGAAGGGTCAGGAGCATAAGTCCAAAATACTTACCCTATTGTCCCAGGTAAAATTACTGTACTTCTGATGATTGCTAGCGTGGCTAGAAAGGCATTCTCAGGCATTCTTGGGTTTCTGGTTACCTCTCAATTTCTTCCCTGAGGTTTGACGATCTGATTGTTGTTTCTGTTTCTGGATCTATTTTTTTTCCCCCATCAGTTTATATTGTTCATTATGTTCCATAAATGAGTGAGATCATGTGATATTTATCTTTCTCTGCCTGGCTTATTTCACTAAGCATAATGTTCTCCATCTCCATCCATACTGTTGCAAATGGTAGGAGCTCCTTCTTTTTTACCGCAGCGTAGTATTCCATTGTGTAGATGTACCACAGGTTTTTAATCCACTCATCTGCTGATGGGCACTTAGGCTGTTTCCAACTCTTAGCTATGGTTAATTGTGCTGCTATGAACATAGGGGTGCATATATCCTTTCTGATTGATGTTTGCAGTTTCTTGGGATATATTCCTAGAAGTGGGATCACTGGGTCAAATGGGAGTTCTATTTTTAGTTTTTTAAGGAAACTCCATACTGTTCTCCACAGTGGCTGCACCAGTCTGCAATCCCACCAGCAGTGCACGAGGGTTCCTTTATCTCCCCATCCTCGCCAGCATTTCTCATTTGTTGACTTGTTGATAATGCCCATTCTGACAGGTGTGATATGGTGCCGCATTGTTGTTTTGATTTGCATCTTTCTAATGATTATTGATTTAGAGCAGGTTTTCAAGTCTCTTGGCCCTCCTTCTGTCTTCTTTCGAAAAGTGTCTAGATCACTTGCCCATTTTTTGATTGGGTTTTTTATCTTCTTTTTGTTAAGCTGCATGAGTTCCCTGTAAATGTTGGAGATTAAACCCTTATCGTTGACATCATTGGCAAATATGTTCTCCCATGTAGTGGGCTTTCTTGTTGTTTTATTAATAGTTTCCTTTGCTGTGCAAAAGCTTTTTATTTTGATGTAGTCCCATTTGTTTATTTTCTCTTTAGCTTCCATTGCCCTAGGAGCAGTATCAGCAAAGTTCTTTTGGCATATGTCAGAGATTTTTCTGCCTGTAGATTCCTCTAGTATTTTTATGGTTTCCTGTCTTATGTTTAAGTCCTTGGTCCATTTTGAGTTTATTTTTGTGTATGGTGTAAGTTGGTGGTCTAGTTTCATTTTTTTGCATGTATCTGTCCAATTTTCCCAACACCATTTGTTGAAGAAACTGTCTTGACTCCATTGTATGTTCATGCGTCCTTTGTCAAATATTAATTGAGCATAGTGATTTGGATAGATTTCTGGGATCTCTATTCTATTCCATTGATCTATATGTCAGTTCTTGTGCCAGTACCAGGCAGTTTTGAGAACAGTGGCTTTGTAATACAGCCTGAAATCTGGTATGGAGATTCCACCTACTTTGTTCTTCTTTCTCAGGATTGCTGTGGCTATTCGGGGTCTTTTTTTATTCCAGATGAATTTTTGGAAAGTTCTTTCTAGGTCTGTGAAGTATGCTGTTGGTATTTTAATGGGAAGTGCATTGAAATTGTAGATTGCTTTGGGTAGTATGGATATTTTGATGATGTTGATTCTACCAATCCATGAACATGGTATGTTCTTCCATCTGTTTATGTCTTCCTCTATTTCTTTTTTCAGTGTTGTGTAGTTTTCTGCGTATAGGTCTTTTACCTCCTTAGTTAAGTTTATTCCTAGGTATCTTAATTTTTTTGGTGTGATGGTAAATGGGATTGCTTTTTTTAGTCTCTCTTTCTGTAAGTTCATTATTGGTGTATAGAAATGCCATAGATTTCTTAGCATTTACTTTGTATCCTGCTACCCTGCCGAATTCATTTATTAAGTCTAGTAATTTTTTGATGGAGTCTTTAGGGTTTTCTATGTATAGTATCATGTCATCTGCAAATAAGGACAGTTATATTTCTTCTTTTCCAATTTGGATGCCTTTTATTTATTCTTCTTGTCTGATTGCAATGGCTTAGTATTTCCAACACTATGTTGAACAGGAGTGGTGAGAGTGGGCATCCCTGTCTTGTTCCTGTTCTTAGGGAAAATGGTTTTAGTTTTGCCCATTGAGTATGATGTTGGCTGTGGGTTTGTCATATATGGATTTTATTATGTTGAGGTATGATCCTTCTATTCCCACCTTGTTGAGAGTTTTTGTCAAGAAAGGGTGTTGGATTTTGTCAAATGCTTTTTCTGCATCAATTGATATGACTATATGGTTTTTATCTCTCAATTTGTTTTTGTGATGTATCACGTTTATTGATTTGCGAATATTGTACCATGCTTGCATCCCTGGGTAAATCCTACTTGGTCGTGGTGTATGATCTTTCTGATGTACTGCTGGATTCGATTTGCTAGAATTTTGTTGAGGATTTTGGCATCTATGTTCATGAGGGATATTGGCCTGTAATTCTCTTTTATTGTGTTATCTTTATCTGGTTTTGGTATTATGGTGATGTTGGCTTCATAGAAGGAGCTTGGAAGTGTTCCTTCTTCTTGAATTTAATGGAATATTCTGAGAAGGATAGGTTTTAGCTCTTCTTTGAATGTTTTATAAAACTCCCCTGTGAAGCCGTCTGGCCCCGGGCTTTTGTTTGCTGGGAGCTTTTTGATGACTGCTTCAATTTCTTCCATAGTTATCAGCCTATTGAGATTTTTAGTCTCTTCCTGAGTAAGTTTTGGAAGGTTGGGTTTTTCTAGGAATGTGTCCATTTCCTCCAGGTTGTCTAGTTTGTTGGAGTAGAGTTGTTCATAGTATTTTTTGACAATCCTTTGTGTTTCTGTGGGGTCTGTTGTTATTTCACCTCTTTCATTTCTGATTTTGTTTATTTTGGTCCTCTCTCTTTGCTTCTTGGTGAGCCTGGCTAGAGGTTCATCAATCTTGTTTATCCTTTCAAAGAACCAGCTCTTGGTTTGGTTGATCTTGTGTATTGTTTTTTTTTTTTTTTTTCTTTTTGGTCTCTATGTCATTCATTTCTGCTCTGATCTTTATTGTTTCCTTTCTTCTGCTCACTGTGGGCTTTTCTTGTTTTCCCTTTCTAATTCTTTGAGTTGTTGAGTTAGATGATCTATTACCATTTTTTCTTGTTTTTTGAGGTAGGCCTGTAGAGCTATACATTTCCCTCTCAGGACTGCTTTCATTGTGTCCCACAGGATTTGCAATGTTGTGTTTTTATTGTCATTAGTCTTCAGGATGTTTTTAATTTCTTCTTTGTTCTCATTGATAACCCAATCATTGTTTGGTAGCATGCTATTCAGCTTCCAAGTGTTTGAATTTTTTGGAATGGTTTTATTGTAGTTTATTTCTAATATGCCATTGTCGTCTGAGAAAATGCTTGATATGATTTCAATCTTTTTGAATTTGGGGAGACTTTGCTTGTTACCCCATCTGTGGTCTATTTTTTAGAATGTCCCATGTGCACTTGAGAAGAACATATATTCCATGGCTTTGGGGTGAAATACTCTGAAGATGTCAATTAGTTCCATCTGATCTAGTGTGTCATTTATAATTGCTGATTTTTTGTCCATAGTATTTATCCATTTTGTCAGTGGTGTATTAAAGTACCCTATTATGATTGTTTTGATGTCAATCTCTCTCTTGATATCTTACAGGAGATTTTTATGCATTTGGGCGCTCCTGTGTTGGGTGCATATATGTCTACCAGAGTTATATCTTCTTGCTGGATTGCTTCCTTTAGTATTATGTAGTGGCCTTCCTTATCTCTTGTTATGGCCTTTACTTTGAGGTCTATTTTATCTGATATAAGTATCGCAACCCCAGCTTTTTTCTCATTTCCATTTGCCTGAAAAATGTTTTTCCATCCCTTCACTCTCAGTCTGTGTGAATATTTGCTCTAAGGTGGGTCTCTTGTAGACAGCAAATATATGGGTCATGTTTTCTTATCCATTCAGCTACCCTATGTCTTTTGATTGGTGCATTTAATCCATTTAAGTTTACTGTTATTATTGATAAGTACCTGTTTGTTGACATATTTTTCCTTAGTGTTTGTGTTTCTTCTTGCCTTTCACTTTCTTCTTTTTACAGCAACCCCTTTAGCATTTCTTGCATTGCTGGTTTGTTAGTGATGAACTCTCTTAGCCCTTATTTGTCTGTGAAGCTTCTGATTCCACCTTCAATTTTGAATGATAGCCTTGCTGGGTATAGTATTCTTGGATTCAGTCCCTTGTGTTGCATCACTTTGTATATTTCATTCCATTCCCTTCTGGCCTGGTGTGTTTCTGTTGAGAAATCAGTTGGTATTCTGATAGGAGATCCCTTGTAGCTAACTTTGTGTTTCTCTCTGGCAGCCTTTAAGATTCTTGCTTTGTCGTTGGTGTTTTTCAATTTAATTATGATGTGTCTTGGTGTCGGTCTTTTGGGGTTCAACTTGTTTGGGACTCTGTGTACTCCTTGGACTTGGACAGTTTTTTTCTTGCCAATACCAGGGAAGTTTTTTGTCATTATTTCTTCTAACTGGTTTTCTATTCCTTGCTTCTCTTCCTCTCCTTGTTTTACCCCTATTATTCGAAGGTTGTTTCGTTTTGTGTTCTCCCAAAGCTCCCTTAGGCTCTCCTCTTGCTTTTTAAGTCTTCTTTCCAGTTGCTGCTGTGTTTGTGTGTTTTTTCCTACCTTGTCTTCTAATTCGCTGATGTGGTCCTCAGCCTCTTCTACTCTACTCTTTAAGCCTTCCTTTGTGTTCTTTATTGCAGCTATGTCATTCTTCATCTCCTCTTGGTTTCTTTTCATGTTGGTGACATTTTCATTCAGCTCCTT
Organism: Ia io; assembly: GCA_025583905.1. Lineage (NCBI taxonomy): Eukaryota > Metazoa > Chordata > Mammalia > Chiroptera > Vespertilionidae > Ia > Ia io. The sequence goes on from JAJQQW010000001.1 coordinate 62,760,225, forward strand.
ATAGTTCTCATTGATTTGTGTGTATTTGTCATCCATCCATTTAAACATCCTTATAACGAATACTCTGAATTCTTTCTCTGTTAAGCTGCTAGCCTCAAGTTCATTTAACTCCCTTTCTGGGGATTCCTCTTTTTCCTCCCTTTGGGAATTTCCTTTTTTTTCTCCCCATGTTTTCCTGTAATGTTTTAATTGTAGATCCACTTGCTTTGCTACCCACGTTATTTTGGGGATGGTGCTACTGGTGTAATCTCTCAGTTCTCCTGGGCTTGGTAATCCAGTGTAGCTCCCTACTTGAGCTACTTGGGTTCTTTTGATGTAGACCTGCAAACTTGGGAGGCACAACTGTGGTGTCTAAAAGTCAGCAGCTATGGAGTGGAGTGTCCCAGTTTTTGCTGTCTTGCACCCTTAGTTGAAATCGCGCGTGTCCAGTGGGGACTCACAGTGGCACCCAGGAACCGTCTATTGGGAGAGCTCACAGTGGCTCCCACTAGCACCCTGTGTGTAGATGGGCTCAGGGTGCCTTCCTGTTGTAAATTCGCTTCTGTGGAGGTGTGTTTGCAGGCACAGAGCTTTGATGCACTCTGAGGGGCCCTGGCACTGAAGTTAAACAGCTAGGGTGTATGTGGCAAGTTATTCAGGAGAAGAGTTCACAGTTTCTGCTGTGGTACAGCTCATCCTTGGCTGTATAGAATCACACCCAGCAGGGGCTCAAAGCAGCTCCCCAGAGGACCCTGTGGATATATGGGCTCAGGGTGCCTTCCTTTACTGTGGCTGTGAGTTTGCCTGCCCTTGAGTGTGCGCAAACTGGTGGCGTGAACTGGTGGCGCGCCCGCCTGCACAAAGCTCTGAGGAACCCTGGCCCTGAAGTTGTACCACAGGGGTGTCCGTGGGCAGTTATTTAGGAAGAGGCAGTTCAGAGATTCTACTGCAGGGCCGTGCACCCTTGACTGTGCAGAATCACCCCCTCGGGGGCTCTCAGTGGTTCCCAAGCACTACCTGGGTAGTGGAGTGCCTGGGTGCCTATGGGCTGGGGACGCGGCGAATCCTGAGTTCAGGCGCTGGGGAGGGGGGAGGTTGTACTTACTGCTTTCAGAGGCACACTTTTGGAGGTGGAGGTCTCAGCATTCCCGCATCTGCAGCTGGGGTGGCAGGTCTTCTACCAGAGTGGCTGTAGTGACCAGGTTTGCTTCCCAGACCAGACTGGGTGGTGGTAATGTTAGGATTCTAGTCTCTAGCAGTTCCATTCTTAAAGATGGCTGGGTCTCTGTGCCACTGGTGTCCTTCCCGGAGTGTTTGCAGCAGCCGCGGGGTTTTGACAACCAAGACTGCCTGGATTGGAAGCCCCCTGGAAGAACTGCAGGGTCTAACTGTCCCTATTTCACTCACACTCACACCCACAAACGTCCACACACACCTCTATCACTCCTTCACTCGATCACACACTCTCCCTCCCTACCTTCCTGCCGGTCACCATCTCCCCTCCTCTTTGCATAAATTCAATAAGACCGGTTTCCAATAGTGGTTTTATTAACCAGAAACTTTTGACTAGAGTATCATGTTTTAAAGAGCCCTGCCTGAACTCTGAAGACTTGAAGCCAATAAAAGTGCCATGGAGAAAGTCTGGTATCCTGCTTGGTAGCCCTGAAAATAGCTGGTGCTGTAGCATCAGGCCCATACCCTACAGTCACTGGCAGTTGGTCAGAGTAGAAGGGGAGCAATAAGGGCGCCTCTGCATCCCTGCAGGACCCCCATGCACTCTGAGCTGCGATGAGTAGGAAGGCTGAGATGGGCCTTGAAGCCTAGGGCATGGGCCCAGGTGGAGTCACTGCAGGTGAGAGATTCACCTAACAGGCAGGCCTGACTGCAGCTTGATGGCTTGGCTTCCTGGCCCTACGGGGCACATTAAGATTCAATCATGAAATTCCGGCAAAGGTAGTCAGTTACCATTCTTGTTATATTTATGCAAACATCAGGCCAAATTAAATACAATGGATAAATTAGTCTTGATTTGGCTCTTTTGATAAACATGGGGGTAATTTTGAGGAGAAAAATTCTATTTCAATAGAAGTTATTAAAACTGAAAGGTTTTCTTTCCCTTCCACCAGACCATTTGTTACAGTTTGTCTCCGCCAGGTCACAAGCCCACCTCCTGTGCCCAGGCCTCATTGTCCCACTGACAGACAGCAAGGATCTCTTGGCTCTGAGAGAAACTTCTGACCTGCCTCAGCAGGAAGTAGCTAGAAGAGCCCACGAACGTCCATTTTCCCTAAAGAATTCAGAGCCAGGATCCTTGAGGTAATATATTAGGTAGTTAGACAGATATGAGCAGAGCAAGGACGATGGGCCAACTAGCACTACCAGATGTAATTAAGTCTTTCCATCTCTACCTATGTGAGACAAGGGGACTCCCCAGAAGCAAGAGGGAACGAGGCTACAGATGAAGCAGCCAGGGAGGCTGCCCTAAAACCACTGGGGCCTCTACAGATTCTAGTGACTCTTCCAAACCCTGACCTACCCACCTCACCAGCTTACAAAGAACCCAATCTAGAAAAGCTGAAATCCATAACCAATCTTTACTCAAGTTCTTACAGGCTTTACAGTCTACCCAGAAAGCAGTCCAGAAGCATGTCTGATCCGGTCCATCCTTCCACCCTGGTGACTCTGTTTGGGTAAAGAAATTTGCCACACAAGGACTGACTCCTACCTGGAAAGGACCACCCCCACGGCAGTCAATGTCGACGGGATCCCGACATGGCTTCATCACACCCAGCTTAAGATAGCCCAGGAAAAATAGAGAGTCCAGGATTCTTTGGACCCTCTAAAGATTAGTCCTGGCTCTCATTCCGGGCCCTTATCTTATAAACAGGTCCACTGACTTTATTAAGCTTATATTCCTCAGGGGTCAATATAAATCCCTCACTAACAATGGCCTAAAACAGTCAATGATTTGACTCATGCACATAAAACCAGTGGGGAATGTTGGAGAGTGGGAATTTTTGCCCATTCCAGAGAGGCCGTGGACTATGCCCCAGATAGAATTGTCAGTGCTGACACCAGCCCAGGCCTTGAGATATGATCTCATGGCCCCTTCCCAGCACGTAGGCCTTCTTTCATACATCACTGTCAGCTTTCTGAAGAACAGGATGACCCTGTGAATAACATGGTCATCAATGGCATGATCCTGAGATTGCTTGGGAAAAACTGTTTTGTCTTGGGTTGCTTGCTCTGCAAAAACAGGATGTGGTTAATGTGCTTAAAAGTGGTCCCCCACAAAGGGTCGCTGCTGCTCTCTGGTCTCCCTGCATGGAGAATGGCAGAACAGTCGCCCAGTTGCCCAGCCAGATAATAAAGGCTCCCTAAATTTTAATTTGGTCTGGGCTCCAGTGGTTGTTCACTCGCCTTCGCTCCACAACAGTAATGATGGCAAAACATTTTCCTAATTGGGGGCAGTGGTAGTGGCAGGGGAGCAGCCCACCAGGCCAGCGTACAAGAGTAGCCCTCAACATCTCCAAGGGGAGGAGGGGAGATGCTGGGCCACTCACCTGGTTGCGGGTAGGAGTGGGGAGCCAGAGGCTGTTTCACAGAATGGCAGGAAGGGGGCAGTCATGGTGGCCTGCAACAGCACAGCACAGTTCCTGAGAGAGGCCCCCAAAGGCCAGGAGAGTGGGAGGCCTGGAACAATTCCGTGGGAATAAGAGACACAGGAAACCTGGATCTTGCCACCAGGCCTGTGGGCTTATGTGTCTGTGGTGGGTGGCCAGCCTTCTCTGGGGAAAAAAAAAAAAAAAAAGCCTATAGCACCCTGTAATCCCAGGCTGTCTTCTATCTAAGTATTAACCAGACCTGAGCCTGCTTAGTTTCGCAGATCAGAGATCTGGTGCATTCATGGTAGTATGGCCAAAGATGCTAGAAGTGGTCTCCGGGAGCCCCAAGAGCCTGCCCCTGGCTTCCAGGCCCCTCAGCCATTGTCCCCCATGCTGAGCTTGTGCCCCCCTGACGCCTGCCCCCTAGCATGGGCCAGATCACTAGCTGAGCCCTTTAGCTGCCTCTGTCTGGCCCAACTTTTGAGCTTCTAAAGGGTTCAGGATGGCACCACCTTTGGGGTTGGAATTCTCTGGATAGCACAGGAGGTATTGACATGCCCAACTGGGCAGGACAGAGCCCCCTAGTAATGGTGGAAGGCTAGGGCCAACACTGGCCTTCCATCAGAGGTATGGTGTTCATTTAACAGGTTGGAGAATACATCCCTCCACAGCACCTGGGGTACATTCAGTTACCACCGTTTCCGGGCACCTGGTCTACAAAGGAGTGCTGGGGCTTCCACCTGGGCATGCCCAGGTAAGAGTCAACACCTTTAATGGAGTAGTACCCTCAGTAAGGAGTGAGACACATTTTCCTGATTGGGAGCAGTGGGCAGGTGGTGGCCCATCAGGGCCTGGTTACCAGAATAGGCCTGGGGTTCCCTCCACACCTCCAAGGGGAGGAAGGGAGAAGCAGGGAGTGGGAGGGATGGAGGGGATTTCACAGAATGGCAGGAGGGGGGGCGGGTATGGTGGCCTGAAACAGTTCCCCAGGGATAGCCCCACAAGCCAGGGGTGTGGTAGGCATGGAAAAATACCATGGGAACAAGAGACACAGGCACCCTGGATCCAGCCGCCATGCGTATGGGTTTGTGTGCCTGTGGTGCGTGGCCAGCCTTCTCAGGGGCAAAAAAGCCTACAGCACCAAGTATTCCCAGGTGGTCTCCCACTCAAGTACTAACCAGGCCTGTTCCCACTGTATCAGATCAGAGGAGATCCAGCGCATTCAGAGTGGTATGGCTGAAGATACTAGAGGTGGCCTCCAGGAGCCCCAAGAACCATGCCTGGCCTCCAGGCCCCTCAGCCCTTGGCCCCCAGCTCAGCTAGTGCTCCCTAGGTCCCCGCCCTCTCTCTGGGACCAGATCTCTCACTGAGCCCTTTAGCTGCACCTGGCCCACCTTCTGAGATTCCAAAGAGTGCAGGAGGGCACCTCCTTTGTGGTGGGATTCCCTGGTTAGCAAGGAGGGGGTGCATTTCTCAACTGCACAGGACTGAGCCCTCTAAGGATGGTGGAAGGCAATGGGCGGCACAGGTGGTGGTTCGGCTATGGGTGCGCAGGGTTTTCTTAGCAGGTTGGGGGCTACCTCTCTCCTCAGCACCCAGGATTCATTCAGTTCCCACTGTCTCCAGGCACCGGGTCTCGAGAGGTGCAGTGTGGGCTTTCATCCAGGTGTGCTGGATAAAGGACACTTCCCTCTAATCAAGGGGTACCCTTTATAAGGTGGGTGACACCTTTTCCTGATTGGGGGCAGGGTTCAGGGGGGTGGCCCACCAGGTCCCAGTTCCAAGAGTAGCCCTGGGGTTCCCTCCATACCTCCTAGGAGAGGAGGGTAGTGGTGGGTCCACGCCCCTGGAGGGTGTTGGGTGAGATGTGGTTGGGAGCAGTGGGAGTTTCACAGATTGGCAAGAAGGAGGAAGGCATGGTGGCTGGCCTCAGAGCACCATGTTTCTGGAGAGACAGCCTCAAGGGCCCCAGGGTGGTGTGGAAAAATTCCACAAGAACAAGAGACAGGCACACTGGATCTGGTCGCCAAGCATGTGGGCTTGTGTGCCTGTGATGGGCATGTGGACATCTGTGTTGGAAACAGCCTATAGTGCCCAATATTACCAACAGTTCTCCCATCCAAGTAATAACCAGGCATGACCCTGCTGAGTTTCCCAGATCAGAGGAGATTGTGTGTGTTCAGTTTGGTATGGCTAAAGATGCTGGAGACAGCCTCCAGGAGTCCCAAAAGCCCATGCTTGGCCTCCAGGACCCTCAGCCCTTGGCGCTCATGCTGAGCTTGTGCTCCCCGCGCACCCCATTCCCTCACTGGGACATGATCTCTAGCGGAGCACTTTAGCTATACTTTGTCCAACTTCTGAATTTCCAAAGGGTGCAGTAGGGCACCTTCTTTCGGGGTTGGATTCTCTGGGTAGCACAAGAGGGGGTGCCCTCCCCAAATGGTCAGGACAGATCCCCTTTGGGATGGTGGAGGGAGAGGGGAAGCACCAGCGTTAGGTCAGTGGCACCAGGTTCCCTTAGCAGGTTGGGAGCTACCTCCCTCCTCAGCCTTGGGGGTTCATTTACTTCCCCCTGTTTCAATTCACTGCTTCCCAGAAGAGTTCTGGGGATTTCTACCAGGGAGTCCCAGTGAGAGGAGTTAGAGGCAGGTAGGCAGAAAGGGTGAGGGAGACGAAGGAAGAAGGACATTCTAGCAGGTGGCCAAACCACAAGGGCATAACAGAACACTTAGTCACAATGTTGCTGATGGATAGAACAAGGAGAAATGCTTAGTTACAATATTGCTGAAGAGAGGGAGGAGGGAGATGTAACTAAGACTGTTACTAAGCCAAGAAAGGACAAGAAGACCAATCAGGAGGCAACAGGAAGGAGGAAATGAGAAAGAGGTGACAAATATAAACCCCTAGATAAGAGAGCTTTGGTGGCAACCTTTTCTTGGGCCCCCTCCCCATGTGGGGAGTCTGTATCTACTTCCAATAAATCATATGCTTTTTGCTTAAATCTTCTGGTCTGTGATTTTTATTCTTCAACTTCATGAGACACAATCCTTAGAAGAACCTTGGCTCAATGTTACTACAGTATCAGCTTTGGGGGCTCGTCCAGGATCTGACCTCTTCTCATCAAATGGTGAGCCTAGGGATTCTATCACTTCTTCTGTTGTTTCCTTTATATCTTTGGAGGCATTGACAGGTGTCCATCAGCCACTTAATTTGGCTGCCATCTCTAATGGGTAATTTTCTTCCACTTTCCCTTTCCCAGATGCAATCTCTGGCCCTTAGGCCATCTGAAGTGGGCATGGCTCAGCCAGTTAAATGCCATTAGTGTGGATGCTGCAAGAAGACTCCCATGATAGGATTAACTGGCTGTCAGGTCAGTTTAAGAAGCAGTAGGCTTCCCACCAGTTGCAAGACCAAGTCCAACCAATGAAAGGCACACTATGAAAAAGCACACACAGCCCAACCCTGGCCTATTCCTTGTTAGGATTTCTCCTGCTGGAGATATGCTCAATCTTTCCTGCCTCTTTCCTCCTCCTACCCAAGGTTGGGGATGGAGGGATGCTGAGTTCTTTGGGTCCAGGTTTTGGCCAGTTGATCTGCTGTTTTTGGTGTCCCCTACCACATAGGAACCCAGCCATGCATGAACAGAGGATTCCCTCATCCCCTCAATCTCTCCTTGGACCTAACCCACAGAGGCCTGACTTCTTCCAACTCCTTGAAGTGGCTTAATGAGGATCAGAGGGAATTCAAGTCTTCAATAGAATGTTAGGAGAGCCAAGAGGGGAGTGCCCTTGCCTGAAGGGCATCACTTGCCCCTGGTGTTCACACCATGCCATGTGTTGATGGGCTTTTGAAGTCCAATGGGAAGGTAGGGCAGGAGTTTTCCCCTATGTGAAGTTTAAGGAGCAACAACAAGGCTGGAGAGTTAGGGGATTTGGATTTGAGGCAGTAGTAGAGGTCCTCCAAGACTTCTTGCATTGCTCTCCTGAGGTCTTTAAAGTCCCATTCTATAAGCGTTTTATCCACCTGACCAAGCAAATCACCAATGGACATAGGATCTTGGTCCTGGTTAAAAAGGGATACCATCCTTTTTACATTTGTCCCTCCCTTGTGGTGGATATAGAAAGCCCTATGAGGGAGCCGCAAGTTTATGATAAGTTTGGGCCCAGAACAAGGGCCACCACTATTGAGTCCTGGTCCTGGGCATCAGGAAAGTGTCCATCTTTGCAAGAAACTTGTTATTGGTTCCTCCTCTCTCTCCTGCTCAAAGAGGCCCAGTGTATACTTCAGAAACATTATAATTTCTTCAGGCACTTCCAAGAAGATACTCGGGTTCAGAAACATTATAATTTTCTCAGGCACTTCCAAGAAGGTACTCGGGTTACTGTAGGCCAGTGGTTGGCAAACTCATTAGTCAACAGAGCCAAATATCAACAGGACAACGATTGAAATTTCTTTTGAGAGCCAAATTTTTTAAACTTAAACTTCTTCTAATGCCACTTCTTCAAAATAGACTCGCCCAGGCCGTGGTATTTTGTGGAAGAGCCACACTCAAGGGGCCAATGAGTCATATGTGGCTCGCGTGCCACAGTTTGCCGACCACGGCTGTAGGCATTCCCAAATGAGGAGGAAGGTACAACCGACCACAGGGCAGTGCACACCAGGTCTGGCAGGTAAGCACAACTAAGTCTGGCAGACCCTTGTTTGTGGTCGCATGCAACGAGGGACTCATCCCATATCCCTTGTCTAAGAGGAGGATGCCCCAAACAGAGAAGGAAGATCACAAAGGGTGCTGGACATCCTTTCGTGTGTTTTCTTACAGATGGTAGGCACTTCATCCACACACCGTGCAGATAGCCCTTTGGACTGTATTCTTAAACATTGGGACATATTCTACCCTCAGACCCTTAAGAAGAAATGCCTGATTTTCTTATTCACTCAGACCTGGCCCCAGTACTAGCTAGTAAATGGGGAGACATGGTCCTCTGAGGGAAGCCCGAATTATAACACCATCTTACAGTTGGACCTCTTTTGTAGGATAGAGAGGAAGTGGTCAGAAATCCCTGATGTCCTGGCCTTTTTTGGTTTAAGTGATAAACCAAATCTTTGCAAATACTATAAGATCGACTCCTCTCTACTGGCCATAATAACTCAGGATCCACCAGAGAAAAAGGCTGAGGCCACCCCATAACCAGTGCTTCCATGTGAGCCTTCCTGTCAACTGTATCCGGAACCCCCAGGGGAAGTATCTCCACCAGCCGGGGGGGGTGGGGCCCACACCCAGTGGAAAGCCAAATCCAACCTCTCCCAAGGGTTTGTTCCCCTTAGTTGAGCAAGCCAATGGGGAGTTTGGCCCCACCATAGTACATGTTCCCTTCTCATTACAAGATCTGAGATAAATCAAGAGTGATTTAGGGAAATTTTCAGATGACCCTGATAAGTATATTGAGGTCTTCCAAAGCCTTAATCAAATGTTTGATCTCTCCTATAGAGACATCATATTACTTTTAGGACAGACTGTCACACACTGAAAGACAGACTGTATTAGAAAATACAAGGGCAGTCACAGGCCAGGTCTATCTCATTATAGCTCAAGGAGTGCATGATCCTGAGGAAAGAATTACTTAATGGGACAGGAGGCAGTGTCCCCTATGGCTCCCAAACGAAATGCTGATACTGAGAAGTGGAAAATAAGGCACTGTCAAGTCTGTGTTATTGAGGGCCTCTTACATAGCAAAACAAAGCCTGTCAATTCCTCTAGGCTGGCCACTATTAATCAAGGGGATGATGAGAACCCCTTAGCCTTTTTAGAAAGGCTCAGGAGGCACTGGCATACCAATATGATCTCAGATACAACAGAGGGACAACTGATTTTAAAGGACACATCACCTAGTGGGCTCTGGACATCAGGAGAAAGTTACAGAAATAGGCTATCAGTCCCGAAAGTACCTTAGAGAATCTCCTAAAATTTGCCACCTCTGTATTTTATAACAGGGACCAGTAGGAGGAAGAGAGGAAAAACAAGAGAGATCAGGCCAAGGCTACTAAAATGGAGAAGGTCATAGTAGCCATGCTCCAAGAGGCCAATAAGGGTTTCAAGTCAGGACCCGGAGGTGGACAGTCAGTCCCGGTCACCTGCTACAACTATGGCCAAGCTGGACATATGTGCTGGAGTTGTCCCAAGGGGTGAAGGACATGGCCCCCTAAGCCCTGTCTTATCTGTAAAGGAGACTGCTGGAAGTCAAACTGCCCTCAGGGATGGAGATCCCAGGGAGCAGAACCAATAACCCAACTTGTCAGCAGGATTGAATAGCCCCAGGGCTTCCCAACCCTGCTCCCCATAGGACTGTTATCTCATTCCAGGAGCCCTGGGTAATCCTGGTGGTCAGGGGCAATGAAATGAATTTTTTTCTTAACACTGGAACCACTTTCTCAGTACTCCTCTCAAACCCCAGTCAGCTATCATCAGAGGCTGTGACTGTTACTGGGGTGTCTGGAAAACTGATAGAGATCTTTTTCTCAATATTTAGGGTATAATTGGGGGTGAGCTGTTCTTTTCCCATGCCTTCCTGATCATGCCCTCTTAGGGCAAAATATCTTAGCCCCCTGGGGACAACTATTCATATGTACCCAGAGAAAATTCTGTGTATTCCACTGATAGAGCCTGAAATTAACCCTGATATCTGGGCCACTCAGGGCAAGATAGGATGAGACATTACTGCTCCCCTGTCTCACATTAAGGAGTCTTCCTCTTATCCACACCAGAGGGAGTATCCCCTTAAATGTGACACCCATGAGGGACTTGAGGTCATAATTAACAATCTAAAAGCACAGGACCTACTGAAGCTATACAATAGCCCCTGTAATGCCCCCATGTTAGGGGTACAGAAGCCCAACAAGGAATGGAGACCAGCACAAGATTTGAGATTAGTAAATGAGACAGTCATACCCTTGCACCCAGTAGTTCCTAATCCTTATACTTTTCTGGCCCAGATCCCTGAGGACATCGAATGGTTTACAGTACTAGACCTTCAGGATGCTTTCTTCTGTATACCTCTACACCCAGATTCTGTTCACCTTTGAGAACCCTAGTTACCAGGCCTCCCAATTAACTTGGACAGTTCTGCCCCAGGGCTTTCAGGATAGCCTCATTTATTCAGGCAGGCCTTATCCCGAAACCTTAGCCAATTTGAACATCCCCACACAAAGATTATCCAATATGTGGATGACGTCCTGTTGTTTGCTCCTTTGGAGGACATCTCACAAGAAGGAATTATGGGTCTAATGAACTTTCTAACTACCCAGCTGGTCTTGAAAGCCAAGGCTCAATTGTGCCTAAGGTCTGTTAGATATATAGGTCTGAACTTTTCCTGAAAGGAATTCGGGCCTTAGGAGAAGAAAGAATAAAACCTATCTCCACTTTCCCCTTGTCATGGATCTTGAAACAACTAAGGGATTTCCTAGGCATTACAGGATACTACAGGCTATAGATTCCCAGCTATAGGGAGATAGCTCATCCACTTCACCAACTAATTCAGGAAGCGCAAAAAGATAGTCTCACCACCTTGGTGTGGGAACCTGAAGCAAAACAGGACTTTGAACAATTAAAGTCCTGAAGGCCCCCTGCACTGGTCTGCCAAAGGGATGGAAATTTAATCTTTACATGATGGAGAGAGGAGGCATGGCTTTAAGGCTATTAACTCAGCCCAGGGACATACTCAGCAGCCGGTTGGCTACCTAAGTAAGGAGATAGACATCATAACAAAAGTGTTTAAGGGCTATAGCATGCTTAAGAGCTATAGTTTCAGTGGCCCTCTTAATTCCTGAGGCCACCAAGCTGACTCTTGGGCATGACCTAACAGTATACTCTCTTCATAATATAACCTCCCTCTTAAATACCAAGGGAGGTCTGTGTCTTTCTGACAGCTGCTTATTGAGACAACAGGCTCTCTCTTCTCTCTCTTTCTCTCTGTCTCTCACTGCCACTCTCTCTCTCTTTAAATTATTGTTTAAAGTATTACATATAGTAGTACATATGTCTCCTTTTTACCCCGTTGACCTCTTCCCCAACCACCCCACCCCCCCAGCACATGCCCTCATATCCCTAGTGTCTGTGTCCATTGGTTATGCTTATATGCATGCATACAAGTCCTTTGGTTACCCTACCCCCTCTTCCCCGCCTTTTGTCTGAAGCCTGACGGTATGTTCCATGCTTCTCTGTTTCTGGATCTATTTTTGTTCATCAGTTTATGTTGTTCATTATATTCCACAAATGAGTGAGATCATGTGATAGTTATGTTTCTCCAACTGGCTTATTATGCTCAGGATAATGCTGTCCAGGTCCATCCGTATTGATGCTAATGGTAAGAGTTCTTTCTTTTTTACAGAAGCATAGTATTCCATTGGGTAGATGTACCACAGTGTGTTTTTTTTTTAATTCACTCATATGCTGATGGACACTTAGGCTATTTCCAAATCTTAGCTATTGTAAACTGTGCTGTTATGAACATAGGGGTGCAGATATCCTTTCTGATTGGTGTTTCAGATTTCTTGGGCTATATTCCTAGAAGTGAAATTACTGAGTCAAATGGGAGTTACATTTTTAATTTTTTTAAGAAACTCCATACTGTTTTCCACAGTGGCTGCACCAGTCTGCATTCCCACCAACAATGAAGAAGGGTTCTTTTTTCTCCACATCCTCGCCAGCACTAGTCATTTATTGATTTGTTGATGATAGCCATTCTGACAGGTGTGAGATGGTACCGCATTGTCGTTTTGATTTGCATCTCTCAGATGATTAGTGACTTTGAGCATGTTTTCATATGTCTCTCGACCTTCCATATGTCCTCTTTCAAACAGGTTCTATTTAGGTCCTTTGCCCATTTTTTGATTGGATTGTTTATCTTCCTTTTCTTAAGTTGTATAAGTTCCCTACAATTTTTGGAGATTAAATCCTTATTGGATATAACATTGGCATATATGTTCTATCATGGCAATGGTCCGGAAATCATTAGCCCAGAGGCTAGGTCTGCCTTGAGTCTCATGCCTTTAATAACTCTGCTCTGAGTTATATCCCTTGTCCCATGGATCTGGTCCCTCAGTTGTCTGCTTCAGATGCTCAGGGTGGTGGGAGCACATGCACAGTTCCTCTGGTGTGCGACTCCCTGTTAGGACCCAAAGCCTTCTGCATGCAATTCACTGTGCGGCCCCGGCACCCACGGCAGGGTGGCACCCTAAGTCCCTCTGGCTGAGCACTTGCAGCATGGTCCTGTGGTCCCTGGCTAGAGACACCGGCTTGTTCAGGGTCACCCCCACAGCACTCTCCTGTGGCCTGGAGTGAGGCGTGTGCTGGGTTGCTCTGGGTAGCCCCTGCAGGACTGTTCCAGGGGTCGGGGAGAAGTGGGTGTGAGTTGCTCTGGGTCACACAGTCTGAGCTCCCTGTGGTGTGAGTGGGGTGAGCGCTGGTTTACTCCAGGTTGCCCTGGCAGCAAGACCCTGGGCTTGAGGTGGAGTGGGCAGAGGTTGCTCTGGGTCTCATAGTCCTCACTTTCTTGTAGCCTAGAGTGAGATGCACACTGGGTTGCTGCAGTTCTCCCCTCCTCAGTGTGGAGCAGGGGAGGTGGGGTGTTGCCATGGGTCTCTCAGTCTGCACTCTCCCATCACCTAGAGTGAGGTACACATAGGGTTGGATAGCCCTGAAAGGACTGTCCTTGGGGGGCGGGTGTAGCAAGTGTGGTTGGCTCTGGGTCGTCCTTCCCAGGCATGGGGTGCTCCAGGTCACTCCAGCAGGTCTGTCCTGGGGGCCAGGGTGAAGCAGGCACCAGTTGCTCTGGGTCACACAGTCCCCGCTCTGAGGTGGCCTGGAGTGGGCATGCTCCGGGTTGCTCCCGGTTGCCCCAGCAGCAGGTCCTGGGTCTCGGGTGGAGTGGGCACCGGGTCGCTCCAGGTCAGGCTAGCAGTACGGTTCTGAGGTCAGGGGTGGGGGTGACGCACAGGGTTCCCCCTGGCTTGCACTCACTGTGGGGTCTTGGAGCCTGATCCTAGGACACTGGGTCCTGCAGGCTGGTGAGGAGGCCTGGTGCTGGAGCTCACTCTGACTGTGTGAACTCCCTGCAGATGTCTGGGAGCCTGCCAGGAGGTACTGCAGCACTCACTGCCGGGGCACGGTGGTGGTTCCAAGTGGGTTATGGCTGGCAAGCTGCATTCTCTAGGCATCCTCTGCCCTTCCTTTTTAAAATATTTTTTATTGTTTAAAGGATTACACGTAGTAGTACATATATCTCCTTTTTTTCCTCATTTACCTTCCCCCAGCATCCTCAACCCCCTGTCGCATGCCCTCATCCCACCCCCACAGTGTCTTGTGTCCATTTGTTGTGCTTATATGCATGCATACAAGTCCTTTGGTTCATCTCTTCCCCCCCTCCCCAACACTCCCCTGCTTTCCCACTGTAATTTGACAGTCTGTTCGGTGCTTTACTGCCACTGTATTTATCTTTTTGTTTATCAGATTATAATATTCATTATTTTCCATAAATGAGTGAGATCATGCGGTATTTTTCTTTCATTGCCTGGCTTACTTCACTTAACATAATGCTCTCCAGGTCCATCCATGCTGCTGCAAATGGTAAAAGTTCCTTCTTTTTTTATACCAGCGTAGTATTTCATTGTGTAGATGTCCCATAGTTTTCTAATCCACTCATCTGCTGATGGGCATTTGGGCTGTTTCCAAATCTTAGCTATGGTGAATTGTGATGCTATGAACATAGGGGTGCATATATCCTTTCTGATTGGTGTTTCTAGCTTCTTGGGATATATTCCTAGAAGTGGGATTACTGGGTCAAATGGGAGTTCCATTTTTAGTTTTTTGAGGAAACTCCATACTGTTCTCCACAGTGGCTGCACCAGTCTGCATTCCCACCAGCAGTACATGAGGGTTCCTTTTTTTCCACATCCTCGCCAGCACTAGTCATTTGTTGATTTGTTGATGGTTGCCATTCTGACAGGTGTGAGAAGGTACCACATTATCGTTTTAATTTGCATCTCTCGGATAATTAGTGACTTTGAGCATGTTTTCATGTGTCTCTCGGCCTTCCTTCTCTCTTTTTTTGAAAATATTCTATTTAAGTCTGTTGCCCATTTTTTTTTATTGAATCATTTACCTTCCTTTTATTAAGTTGTATAAGTTCCCTGTAGATGTTGGAGATTAAACATTTATCAGTAATAACATTTGCAAATATGTTCTCCCATACAGTGGGTTATCTTATTGTTTTGTTGATGGTATCTTTTGCTGTACAAAAGCTTTTTATTTTGATGTCATCCCATTTGTTTATTTTCTCTTTAGTTTTCATTGCCCTAGGAGTGGTATCGGTGAAGAAATTGCTTCAGCATATGTCTGAGATTTCTCTGCCTGTGGATTCCTCTATTATTTTTATGGTTTCTTGTCTTATGTTTAAGTCCTGTATCCAGTTTGAGTTTATTTTTGTGTATGGTGTACGTTGGTGATGTAGTTTCATTTTTTTTGCATGTATCTGTCCAATTTTCCCAACACCATTTATTGAAGAAACTGTCTTTATTCCATTGTATGTTCATGCCTCCTTTGTCAAATATTAATTGAGCATAGTTGTTTGGGTCGATATCTGCATTCTCTATTCTATTCTGTTGGTATATATGTCTGTTCCTATGCCAGTAACAGTCTGTTTTAACAATAGTGGCTTTGTAATACAGCTTGAAATCTGGTATTGAGATCCCACCTACTTTGTTCATCTTTCTCAGGATTTCTGTGGCTATTTGGGGTCTTTTTTATTGCAGATGAATTTGTGGAGAGTTCTTGCTAGGTCTGTGAAATATGCCGTTGGTATTTTAATGGGGAGTGCATTGAATCTATAGATTGCTTTTTGTAGTATGGACATTTTAATGATGTTGATTCCACCAATGCATGAACATGGTATGCTCTTCCATCTGTTTACATCTTCCTCTATCTTTCTTTTTCAGTGTCCTGTAGTTTTCCGTGTATAGGTCTTTTACCTCCTTAGTTAATTTTATTCCTAGGTATCTTAATTTTTTTGGTGCGATAGTAAATGGGATTGCTTTTTTAGTCTCTCTTTCTGTAAGTTCACTATTGGTGTATAGAAATGCCATAGATTTCTTGGCATTAATTTTGTATTCTGCTACATTGATGAATTGATTTATTAAGTCTATTAGTTTTTTGACGGAGTCTTTCAGGTTTTTTATGTACAATATCATGTCATCTGCAAATAGGATAGGTTTAATTCTTCTTTTCCAATTTGGATGCCTTTTATTTCTTCTTCTTGTCTAATTGCAATGGCTAATACTTCCAGTACATTGTCGAACAGGAGTGGTGAGAGTGGGCATCCCTGTCTTGCTCCTGTTCTTAGGGGAAATGGTTTTAGTTTTTGCCCATGGAGTATGATGTTAGCTGTGGGGTTATCGTATATAGCTTTAATTATGTTGAGGTATGATCCTTCTATTACCACCTTGTTGAGAGTTTTTGTCAAAAAAGGGTGTTGGATATTGTCAAATGCTTTTTCTGCATCAATTGATATGACTATGTGATTTTTATCTCTCAATTTGTTTATGTGATGTATCACGTTTACTGATTTGGGGATATTGTACCATCCTTGCATCCCTGGGATAAATCCTATTTGGTCATGGTGTATGATCTTTCTGATATACTGCTGGATCCGATTTGCTAGAATTTTGTTAAGGATTTTGGCATCTATGTTCATGAGAGATATTGGCCTGTAATTCTCTTTCATTGTGTTGTCTTTATCTGGTTTTAAATTAGGGTGATGCTGGTTTCATAGAATGAGCTTGAAAGTGTTCCTTCCTCTTGAATTGTTTGGAATAGTATGAGGAGGATAGGTTTTAGTTCTTCCTTGAATGTTTGGTAAAACTCCCCAGTGAAGCTGTCTGGCCCCGGACTTTTGTTTGCTGGAAGCTTTTTGATGACTGCTTCAATTTCTTCCATAGTTATTGGCCTATTGAGATGTTTAGATTCTTCCTGATTGAGTTTTTGAAGGTTGTATTTTTCTAGGAATATATCCATTTTCTCCAGGATGTCCAGTTTGTTGGAATAGAGTTGTTCATAGTATTTTTTTTTAACAATCCTTTGCCTTTCTGCGGGGTCTGTTGTTATTTCACCTCTTTCATTTCTGATTTTGTTTATTTGGGTCCTCACTCTTTGCTTCTTTGTGAGCCTGGCTAGAGGTTCATCAATCTTGTTTATTCTTTCAAAGAACCAGCTCTTGGATTTGTTGATCTTTTGTATTGTTTCTTTGATTTCTATGCTGTTTATCTCTGCTCTGATCTTTATTGTTTCCTTCCTTCTGCTTACACTGGAATTTTCTTGTAGCTCTCTTTCTAGCTCTTTGAGTTATAGGGTTCAGTAATTTATTACCATTGTTTCTTGTTTCTTGCAGTAGGCTTGTAGGGATATTAACTTCCCTTTCAAGACTGCTTTCACTGTGTCCCATTGATTTTGGATTGTTGTGTTTTCATTGTCGTTTTTTGCCATGATATTTTTTATTTCTTCTTTCATCTCTCTGCTAACCCAGTCATTGTTTAATAGCATGCTGTTTAGTCTCCAAGTGTTTGATTTTTTTTGGATTGTTTTTATTTTAGCTGATTTCCAGTTTTATGCCACTGTGATCTGAGAAGATGCTTGATATGATTTCTATCTTCTTGAATTTGAAGAGACTTTGCCTATGACCCAATACATGGTCTATCATTGAAAATGACCCATGTGAACTTGAGAAGAATATATTCTGTGGCTTTGGGGTGAAATGTTCTGAAGATGTGGATTAATTCCATCTTGTCTATTGAGTCATTTAGGATTGATGTTTCTTTGTAGATTTTTTTGAGGATTTGTCCAATGGTGATAGTGGGGTATTAAAGTCTCCTACTATGATTGTATTGCTGTCAATCTCTCCCTTTATATCTTCCAGGAGTTTTTTCATGTATTTGGGTGCTCCTGTATTGGGTGCGTATATGTTTACCAGAGTTATTTCTTCTTGTTGGATTGCTCCCTTTAGTATTATGTAGTGGCCTTCCTTATCTCTTTTTATGTCCTTTACTTTGATATCTAATTTGTCAGATGTAAATATTGCTACCCCAGATTTTTTTTAAATTTCCATTTACATGAAAAACCTTTTTCCATCCCTTCACCCTCAGTCTGTGTGTGTCTCATTTTCTGAGGTGTGTTTCTTGTAGACAGCAGATATATGGGTCATGTTTTCTTATCCAATCTGTTACTCTATGTCTTTTGATTGGGGCATTTAATCCATTTAAATTTAAAGTTATTATTGATAGGTACTTATTTGTCGACATTTTTATTCCTTCTTCGATTCCTATTTCATTTTTTTACAGCAGACCCTTTAGCATTTCTTGCATTGCTAGTTTGGTGGTAATAAATTCCCTTAGTCCTTTTTTATCTGTGAAGTTCCTGATTTCACCTTCAATTTTGACTGATAGCCTTGCTGGGTACAGTATTCTTGGATTCAGACCCTTCCTTTGCATGACTTTGTATATTTCATTCCATTCCCTTCTGGCCTGATGTGTTTATGTTGAGAAATCAGTCACTAGTCTAATGGGGGTTCCTTTGTAGGTAACTTTCTGTCTCTCTCTGGCTGCTTTTAGATTCTTACTTTGTCGTTGGTGTTTGCCAATTTAATTATAATGTGCCTTGGTTTTGGTCTTTTGGGGTTCGTTTTGCTTGGGACTCTGTGAGCTTCTTGGATTTGTGTGGTTTTTTTTTCCCTATATCAGGGAAGTTTTCTGTCATTATTTCTTCAAACAGGTTTTCTATTCCTTGCTCAGTTTCCTCTCCTTCTGGCACCCCTATTATGCAGATGTTGTTTTGTTTCGTGTTGTCCCAAAGTTCCCTTAGGCTCTATTCCTGCTTTTTTAATTTTTTTTTTCTAGAAGATGCTCTACTTGGGTATTTTTTCCTCCCTTGTCTTCTAGCTCACTGATGCGGTCCTCTGCCTCTTCTAGTCTACTCTTGATGCTTTCTATTGAGTTCTTTATAGCAGCGATGTCGTTTTTCATTCCTTCTTGGTTCTTCTTCATTTCCTCTGGTTGTTACACATACTGTCGAATTTCTCTTCCATTCTTTTCAGCCACCTTATGACCATTTCTCTGAATTCTTTCTCTGACAGGTTGCTTGCCTCCATTTCATTTACTTCCTTTTCTTTTGATGCCTGATTTTCTTTCATATGCTGGCTGTTTTTTCATCTCCCCATGGTCTCTCTTCTCCTGGTGTCTGGTTTTGTAGTTCTCTCTCTCCTTATCCCAGGTGAAATCTGATTTTTCCGTGGTGGCATGTAGAGCTCCTCTGAATCCACGTGTTTGTGCCAACTGTAGACTGGTGTTCTGGGGTTCGCACCTGTTCTGTGGGTTCTGTAGTTGTAGATTCTCTGGGCTTTTCGGGTTCCTGACAACATCCACTTTCCCCTTCAAGATGGCATGGTCTTTGCGTCTGAGCTGTTTGCTCCGGGAGGGAACCTAGCCACAGTGGGGGCTGCCCGGTCAGGGGAGCCCCGTCCAGCAGTCCCCCACAGTCCCCTCGAGTATAGCTGTCCCTCAACTCACCAACAAACATCCCCATGTGACCGCACACTCTCCCTTTGTTTTCTCACTCACACACTTTCTTGCATTCTGCCTTTCCGTCAGCAGCCATCTTCATTTTCCCTCCTCTGCCCTTCCTTATTGAAGATTGTCTCCTCAGCTATGTTTAATTTGTTAATTCAGGGTGGATGTTCTCCAATTTAGTTGTTTTTCTGGCATGGCCCTTGGAGGAGGTGCATGACACTGCTGCCTAATTGGCTACCGCCATTTTCTATTTCCAGGTTTTCTTATTGGGAGACCTGGCTCTTCAGATAAAAAACTCTCCCATCTTGAATCCAGCTTCATTTCTCCCAGAGGAGGATGAGGAATCAGGTTATCTTACAAACTTACGCTGCAAGAGAAGATCTATTGGAGGCACTGTTAGATAATAATGACCTTGTTCTATTTACTGATGGCGGCTCTTAAGTGGAACAAGGGATCAGGAAAGCAATAGTCTCCTTGAATGATACTCTTGAGAGTGGGCCTCTTTCTCCAGGGAATAGTGCACAGTTAGCTGAACTGATTGCTCTTAATAGAGCCCTAGAATTAAGCCAGGGAAAATGAGTTAACATCTACACTGACTCCAAATATGCCTTTTTAGTTTACATGTCCGTGCATCCATTTGGAAGGAGAGACAATACCTCAATGCCAGTGGATCACCAATTAAATACCACAAGGAAATCAATCAGCTATCAGCCATCTTTCTGCCGACTGAAGTTGTGGTCATACATTGCAAGTGATATCAGAAAGGGACAGGTGAAATTGCAGAGGGAAACAGATGAGCAGATCTAGCTGCTAAAGCGGTTGCTCGAGAACCAAACAGTGTAGTGGAAATCCCTCTAGTCTTGGAGAAATCCCTAAGTGATATTAAACCATATTACTGGCAGGAAGAGAGAGAGTGGGCTAACACCAGGGGCTATATACCCCTCCCTACAGGATGGATTCAAACTGAGGAGGGCAGGCTCCTCCTGTCTAAAGACAATCAATGTAAAATAATTAGAACACTATACCAGGCATTTTCACCTGGAAGGTGAGAAGATCTACCAAATGATTCAACAACTATTTACAGGGAAGTTCCTCATGGAGACTATCCAACAGATAGTCAAATCTTGTGAGGTCTGCCAGAGTAAAAATCAAAAATCCACATTATCAGGCCTCCAGAAATCAGGTAAATATTTGAGAGAATATTGGCAAATAAACTCTACCCACATGCCAAAAGTCAGGGGCTTTCAATACCTCCTCGTGTGGTTAGACACCTTTACAAATTGGGTAGAAGCCTTACCCTGTAGAAGGGAAAAGACACAAGGGGTGATCAAGACCCTCACATCAGAAATAATCCTTTGCTTTGGGCTACCGAGATCCCACCAAAATGACAATGACCCTTTGTTCAAGGCCTAAGTCAATCAGGGAGTATCCAAAGTGTTAGGAATACCGTATCACCTCCATTGTGCCTAGAGGCCGAAATCCTCCAGAAAGATAGAAAAGGCCAATGATATTCTAAAGAGGCAACTTGCTCAGGAGACTCATCGCTCCTGGCCCTTAGTCTTACCCATGGATCTTCTAAGAATCAGGAATACCCCCCAAGACTTGGGGCTTAGCCCATATGAAATGCTTTATGGCTGCCCTAGATAAGGAAACTGTGGCACAAATACAGATATTACAGCATTAACCAAATTTCAGCAGACCTTACAACTTTCCGAAACCAGGCCTAGATACCCCCAGGTTCCACCTCCAGCACCTGGGATCTAGTATTCATCAAGGCCCTACCTACTCTCTCCACCTCTTTGGGCCCACAATGGGAAGGTCCTTATTCCATAATGTTGTCTTCTCCCACAAGGTTAAGTTTAGTGGAGTCAACTCTTGGATCTTTATATCTCGGTCAAAGTTAGTGGAATTGACTCTTAGATCCACGTATCTCAGGTAAAGCCTTGGACACTGGTGCAGGAGAAGGACAGGGAAGATGAGGCAGAGCCATCATTCACTGGCAAACAGAACTCCTACTCCTGTGAGCCCCTGGATGGCTTGAAACTATTATTCAGAAAAGATAAGTAATGTTCTAGTATTTCTGGCTACTTATCCTTCTCTTCTTCATAATAATCGTCATCTTATCCTTCCTTGAGTGCCACCACAACCCACACCTCGTACCTGGAAGACAGTTATTCTGTCCTTGTTTGGGCCCAGTGCTTCGATGGCTAGTGTTTGCTTTCTGCTGCCATGGGTGCCTCTCAGATACTCCCCTTAAGAAATATCTTTCCAGAAAGATGGCGACCGGCAAGAATGTAGGGAGAGAGAGAGTGTGAGTGAGGAACCCATAGAGGAGAGTGTACACGTGTAGACATGTGTGGTGTGTGTGTGTGTGTATGAGCTAGGGTCAGTTAGATTCTGCAGGTCTTCCAAGGGGCTGCCTAACCGGGCAGTCCTAGACGGCGGAGCCCCGCACACAAAGCAGACACTTCTCGGCAGCTGGTGCAGACGTGGAGACCACACCATCTTGAGAAACAGAGCTGCCTGAGACTCGGATCTGGCTTCTGACACAAACCAGGACCCTGCAGCCACTGGAGACAGAGAACTGCTATCACAGCTTCAGATGAAGAAACAACAAGAATCCAGACTCCCCGGCAGATTCCCGTGAGTCAAAGAGCCTATCCCCCTCCCCACAGGCGCGCACTGATAGCGCCATAGTAACTGATAGACACGCCCATCGCGCAAGCTGCAGAGCTTTGCTCAGGGATGCCCTCTGCCTTAGGGAATTTGGCGCACGGGACAGAAGCAGCTCACCTTCGGGGAAATCTGTCAGTGCGCACAGAGGGCTCCCCTTCCGGGATTTGGGGGGAATTTGGCTTGCGGGTCACAGCTCCCCTTCGGGGAATCTTAGAGAATGCACAGAGGGGCTTCCCTTTGGGGAATTTGGCGCCCAGGACAGACTCCGCCCCTCTTCGGGGATTCTGGGAGAGTGCACAGAGGCAGCTCACCTTCAGGGATTTGAGAGTGTGCACCCTAGCCGGTTTGGCTCAGTAGAGAGAGCACACACAGGATGCAGCTCAACTTAAGGGAATTTGGCACGCTGGACACAGCTGCCTGGGATCCCTGACTCACAACGCATTCACACTAAGAGCCAGCGACCCCAATTGTTGGTGCATGCACACACAGGGACCCTGATTCTCAACGATAAACCGCACAAGGCAACAGAGACTCTGACACTCGATTCTTGGTGCAGACACAGGGAAACTCTGACTCCTGGCACATGCTAAGGATCTCATTTTTGGCACATACCAACAGTGTGGTGCAGACAGGGCCCCTGATTCTAAGTGTGCACACGAGACCACAGGGAACACTGGGGACACTGACCCTGGGCAAGTCTGGTTCCCACCAACCAAAGGCAGCCACACATCCTAGTGTCAGAGCACTTTAGTGAAACTCGAGTGGAGCGAAGTACCCACACCACATGGCCCAGGTCCACGCAAACTGAAGCTTGAGCTTTCTGGTGATAGCCAGAATGGGGAAACGAAATAACTCACAGAGGAAAGAAAATGTGGAGTCACCAAGAAAGGAAATTAGTGAAACTGAAGCTTGCAACATGACCGAAAAGGAGTTCAGAGTAACGGTCGTGGAATTTATACATCGGATGGATGAGAAAATCAACAACTTATGCAAGAATCAGGAAGAAATGAAAAGTGATATAGCTACAATCAAAACCACAATGGAAAGTTTCAACAGTAGACTACAAGAAGCAGAGGACTGAATTAGTGAGTTAGAAAATCAGGTACAGAAACAAGCTCAATCTGAACAGCAATTGGAGAAAAAAATTAAAACGCAGGAGGAAAGCCTAAGGGAGCTTCGGGACAACATGAAACGAAGTAACATGCGTTTAATAGGGCTTCCAGAAGGACAAGAAGAGCAGCAGGGATTAGAAAATCTATTTGAAGAAATAATGACAGAAAAGTTCCCGGATATGGGAAAGATAAAAGTTACGCAAGTACAGAGAGTCCCAAGCAGGATCAACCCCAAAAGACCCACACCAAGACATGTCATAATTTCAATGGCAAATATAAATGATAAAGAGAGAATCTTAAAGGCGGCAAGAGAGAGACAGAGAGTTACCTACAAAGGAACACCCATCAGATTGTCAAATGATTACTCAACAGAAACACAACAAGCTAGAAGTGAATGGAAGGAGGTATACAAAGTGTTGCAAAGCAAAGGACTGAATCCAAGAATACTATATCCAGCAAGACTATCAATCAAAATTGAAGGGGAAATCAGGAGCTTCGCAGACAAAAAAAGACTCAGGGAGTTTATCACCACCAAACCAGCAATGCAAGAATTGCTAAAGGGAATACTGTAAAAAGAAGAAATAAACAGGTAAGAAGGAATACAGACACAAAAATAGATATGACTACAAACAAATACCTTTCAGTAATAACTTTAAATGTAAACGGACTAAATGCTCCAATCAAAAGACATCAAGTGACTGAATGGATAAAAAAACATGACCCATATATATGCTGTCTACAAGAGACCCACCTCAGAACAAGAGACTCACACAGATTGAAAGTGAAGGGATGGAAAAACATCTTTCAGGCAAATGGAAATGAAAGAAAAGCTGTAGTTGCGATACTTATTTCTGATAAAATAGACCTCAAAGTAAAGGCCATAACAAGAGATAAGGAAGGCCACTACATAATACTAAAGGGAGCAATTCAACAAGAAGATATAACTCTGGTAAACATATACGCACCCAATACAGGAGCACCCAAATATATAAAAAAACTTCTGGAAGATATCAAAGGAGATATTGATAGCAATACTGTCATAGTAGGGGACTTTAATACCCCACTGACACCACTGGATAAATCAACTAAACAAAAACTCAGAAAAGAAACAGCAATCCTAAATGACTCACTAGATCAGATGAACTTAATTGACATCTTTAGAACATTTCACCCCAACGCTACAGAATATACATTCTTCCCCAGTGCACAGGGAACATTTTCAAGGATAGACCACATATTAGGACACAGGCAAAGTTGCTTCAAATTCAAGAAGATAGTAATCATATCAAGCATCTTCTCAGATCACAGTGGCATAAAACTGGAAATCAACGAAAATAAAAACAATCCAAAACAAAAAAACACACCAAACACTTGGAGACTAAATAGCATGCTATTAAACAATAACTGGGTTACCAGAGAGATCAAAGAAGAAATAAAAAAAAAAAAACATGGAAACGAATGAAAATGAAAACAAAACAATCCCAAATCTATGGGACACAGTGAAAGTAGTCTTGAGAGGGAAGTTCATAGCTCTACAAGCTTACTGCAAAAAACAAGAAACAAGGGTAATAAATTATCTAAACCTACAACACAAAGAGTTAGAAAGAGAGCAAGAAAAGCCCAGCATAAGCAGAAGGAAAGAAATAATAAAGATCAGATTGGAGATAAATGACATAGAGACCAAAAAAAAAAAAAAAAAAAAAAAAAAAACAATACAAAAGATCAACAAAATCAAGAGCTGGTTCTTTGAAAGGATAAACAAGGTCTAGGTCTAGGTCTAGGTTTAGGTCTAGGTATTAAAGGCTGGGGAACACAGCGGCCGATAGCCAGGCTATCCAAGAAGCAAAGAGAGAGGACCCAAATAAACAAAATCAGAAATGAAAGAGGAGAAATCACAACAGACCCCACTGAAATACCAACTAGTGTTAAAAAATATTGTGAAAAACTCTATTCTACAAACTGGACAACCTGAAGGAAATGGACATATTCCTAGAAAAATACAACCTTCCAAACCTCAATTAGGAAGAATATAAAAATCTCAATAGGCCAATAACTATGGAAGAAATTGAAGCAGTCATCAAAAAGCTTCCAGCAAACAAAAGCCAGGGCCAGACGGCTTCACAGGGGATTTTACCAAACATTCAAGGAAGAATTAAAAACTATCCTCCTCAGACTATTCCAAACAATTCAAGAGGAAGGACCACTTCCAAGCTCATTCTATGAAGCCAGCATCACTCTAATACCAAAACCAGATAAAGACAACACAATGTAAGAGAATTACAGGCCAATATCCCTTTTGAACATAGATGCCAAAATCTTCAACAAAATGCTAGCAAATCGGATCCAGCAGTACATCGGAAAGATCATACACCATGACCAAGTAGGATTTATCCCGGGGATGCAAGGATGGTACAATATCCGCAAATAAATAAATGTGATACATTACATAAACAAATTAAAAAACATAGTCATATCAATTGATGCAGAAAAAGCATTTGACAAAATCCAACACCATTTCTTGATAAAAACTCTCAGCAAGGTGGGAATAGAAGGATCATACCACACTAAAATAAAAGACATATATGACAAACCCACAGCCAACATCATACTCAATGGGCAAAAACTAAAACCATTTCCCCTAAGAACAGGAAGAAAACAGAGATGCCCACTTGCACCACCCCTGTTCAACATAGTACTGGATTTACTAGCCATTGCAATTACACAAGAAGAAATAAAAGGCATCCAAATTGGAAAAGAAGAATTAAAGCTGTCCTTATTCACAGATGAAATGATACTGTACATAGAAAACCCTAAAGACTCCATCAAAAAATTATTAGACTTAATAAATGAATTCAGCAATGCAGCAGGATACAAAACTAACACCAAGAAATCTATGGCATTTCTATACACCAACAGTGAAGTTACAGAAAGAGAGACTAAGAAAACAATCCCATTTACCATCACAACAAAACAATTAAGATACATAAGAATAAACTTAACTAAGGAGGTAAAAGACCTCTATTCAGAAAACTACAGGACATTGAAAAAAGAGATAGAGGAACAAATAAATAGATGGAAGAGCATACTGTGTTCATGGATTGGTAGAATCAACATCATTAAAATGTCCATGCTACACAAAGCAATCTCTAGATTCAATGCACTCCCCATTAAAATACCAATAGCATATTTCAGAGACCTAAAAAGAACTCTCCAAAAATTCATCTGGAATAAAAAAAGACCCCGAATAGCCACAGCAATCCTGAGAAAGAAGAACAAAGTAGGTGGGATCTGAATACCAGATTTCAAGCTATATTACAAAGCCACTGTTCTCAAAACAGCCTGGTACTGGCACAAGAAGAGGCATATAGACAAATGGAATAGAATAGCGAACCCAGATATCGACCCAAAACACTGTGCTCAATTAATATTTGACAAAGGAGGCATGAACATACAATGGAGTCAAGACAGTCTCTTCAATAAATGGTGTTGGGAAAATTGGACAGATACATGAAAAAAATGAAACTACATCACCAACGTACACCACACACAAAAATAAACTCAAGATGGATGCAGGACTTAAACATAAGACAAGAAACCATAAAAATACTAGAGGAATCCACAGGCAGAGAAATCTCAGACATATGCCGAAGCAATTTCTTTACCGATACCACTCCTAAGGCAATGGAAACTAAAGAGAAAATAAACAAAGGGGACTACATAAAAAAAAAAAAAAAGCGTTTGCACAGCAAAAGAAACCATCAACAATACAACAAGAAAGCCCACTGTATGGGAGCATATTTGCAAATGTTATCACTAATAAAGTTTTAATCTTCAACATCTACAGGGAACTCATACAACTCAATAAATGGAAGATAATCAACCCAATTTAAAAAATGGGCAAAGGATCTAAATAGATACTTTTTGAAAGAAGATAGAAGGAAGTCCAAGAGACATATGAAAACATGCTCAGAGTCCCTAATTATCTGAAAGATGTAAATCAAAAGGAAAATGCAGTACCATTTCATACCTGTAAGAATGGCAATCATCAACAAATCAACAAATGACAAATGCTGGAGAGAATGGGGAGAAAAAGGAACCCTCGTGCACTGCTGGTGGAAATGCAGACTGTTGCAGCCACTGTGGAGAACAGTATGGAGTTTCCTCAAAAAACTAAAAATGTAGCTCCCATTTGACCCAGTAATCCCACATCTAGGAATATCTCCTAAGAAAGTAGAAACACCAATCAGAAAGGATATATGCACCCCTATGTTCATAGCAGCACAATTTACAATAGCTAAGATCTGGAAACAGCCTAGGTGCCCATCAGCAGATGACTGGATCAGAAAACTATGGTACATCTACACAATGGAATATTATGCTGCCATAAAAAGAAGGGATTCTTACCATTTGCAGCAACCTGAATGGAATTGGAGAACATTATGCTGAATGAAATAAGCCAGTCAATGAAAGAAAAATACCACATGATCTCACTCATTTATGGATAATAAAGAACATTATAACCTGATGATCAAAAAGATAGATACAGGGAGGAAAAAGTGGCGGCGGAATAGACAGAGGTGTTCCGAGCCTTGTCCCAGAGCAGATAGAAAGAACAGTTGAGGGTCGCACGGGGTGTGTTTGTTAGTGAGTTGAGGGACAGCTATACTCCAGGAGATGCTGGGGGACTGCTGGGATGGGCCTTCCCTGACCAGGCAGCCTCCACTTCTGCTGGGTTCCCTTCCAGAGAGACTGGCTCGAACGCGGAGACTGCGCCACCTTGAAGGGCAAAGTGGATGTTATCGAAAGCCTGAAAATCTATAACTGTGGCACCCACCGAACAGCTGCAAACCCCAGAGCACTGGTCCCCAATTGGCGCAAACACGCGGATTCAGAGGAGCTCTACACTCCACCATAGAAAGGTCAGATTTTGCCTGGGATAAGGGGAGGTCTCTGTTCCTGACAGGAGAGATAAATGCATGCACTGCAGGAGCTGGAGGACTGGGGGTTGTCTGTGCCTAGAAAAATCCATGGCTGTTGGGGCTGGTGTGATCTGTGAATGTGGAAGGGGGTCCTCAGAGCTACTAACAGACTAGAACTCTTAAAAGCAACCCATTTTGATCTGACCCAAAAGGACAGCCTAAAAATTTTAAAAGTGTGCCGGCTGCTTAGACCCAAGGGGGAAAATCATTGCACAGACTTGCGTGCAGCCCCGGTGTTTGCACACTTACACTGGCTCTTTTTTTTTCTTTTTCCTTTAAATCCTTGCTTCTGATTACTAAGCCCAATACATAGGATCACCCAATTGGGGACACCCTAAGAGACTGCAGGGGAAAGTTGTTTTTCTGGAACCTGGAAATCAGAGCAGGGAATAACCATCAGAGAACCAGCTCTGGGGCAACCCACTCCCACAAACCAGTATTGAATGCCACAGGGAAAACAGGATCTAAACACTGGCTAGAGAGGACATATAGACCCGGAGGTTAATCCAGAAACACTGCCACCCAGGGGTTGAATCACCAAGTGACTCTTCGGTAAACACAAATAAAGGAATACAGGAAATTAAGACACACTGCCTGCTTAAAAATCAGGACTGGCTTACAACACTGAGGAGCAGTGGAACATAGGGAACTGCAATACTGTCCTGACTAGGAAACAGGAATGCCAAACAGAACAGTAGAAAAAGTGAATGACCTTCACTACTGCACATTTTTTTTTTAATTTTATTTTTCACCTTTTACTTAAGAAATTATTTTTTTCTTTTTTCCTCACTTGATTTTACCTTTTTAATTATTACATTTTTATTTTCAATCTGTATTATTACGACTACTATTTTACCTTTTTAAAAAATATATCATTTTATTTTCTCTTTATTTTACTTTGGGATTAGTTTTCTACATTGTATTTTCATCTTCCCTTTAACATCATTTTACTCTATCTCAACTTTACCTTTATTCCATCACTCTTTTCCTAACTTTTCCCCTTTGGTTGTACTGTTTCTCTTACCTGTTTTCTGCTTTAGATTTTCCCTCTTCTTTCTTTTTACCTCCTGTTAAAATTTACCCTACTCATATATCTAATTTCCAATTCCCTGCTCCAAGTCCATACACACTTATCTCTTCTCTGTCTTCACTGTTCAAGAAATTGTTTTTCTCTCTGTCCTTTTGTTGTTATTTGCTTGATTGTTGATTATATCGATTTTTTATGCTTGTTTGTGAGATTGTGTTGCTTATTCTTTTTTTGTTTCTTTTGTTTTTGTTTGTTTTTTTGCTTCAGTTTACCCTCTCCTCGCTTGATATTAGTTGTTGTTTTCAGTTTATATTCATCTCCAGGTACTTGTTGCTGGCATTTGTTGGGATTAGTGGCTATTCTATTGGAGTTTTCTAACCATATATATAGTTTGTTACCCTTTTCTTACATATTCTTTCTTTTCTCTCTTACTTCTTTTTTCTTTTCCCTATTTCATTTTTGCACTCCTGTCTTTCTTTCTATTTTTTTTTTCTCTTCTTCTTTCTCTCCTGTCATCTAATTTGCCTTTCTCTTGTGGTCACCTTTATTTTGGGGTAATTAATATAATGAATACATTTCTGTTCAGTGCTTTGTGCATTGTACCTGGTTGTGTTGTATTTTGTGCCTTCAAATCCACACAGGAGAGAGAGAATTACATAACCAGACACCCAAAGAAGAGAGACCATAGGGAGACAAAGAAATAGCCGGCATATGAAAGAAAAGCAGGCATCACCAGAAAAGGAAGTAAACGAAATGGAGGAAAGCAACCTGTCAGAGAAAGAACTCAGAGAAATGGTCATAAGGTGGCCCAAAAGAATAGAAGAAAAATTTGACGATATGTGTATGAACCAAGAGGAAATGAAGAATAACCAAGAAAAATGAAAAATGGAGATCTGGAAAATGGTGACTGAATAGACCCGTGTTTGGAGTCTGGTCCTGGGGCGGAGAGTAGGAGCAGCAGAGGATCGCAGGGGGAGTGTATGTTGGCAAGGCAACAGACAGCTAAAATCCAGGAGAAGATGGGGGAATGCTGGGCAGGGTTCCCCTGACTGTGCAGCACCCACAGGGGCTGGGTCCCCTCACGGAGCTGCGGGCTCACCGGGCACCTCGCCATCTTGCAAGGAAAGGCGGATTTTATTGGAAACCTGACTTTCCGCGACAACTGCAAACACTGAACAGCTGCGAGCACCAGAACACCGGTCCCTTATCGACGCAAACACTCGGATTCAAAGGAACTCTTCACTGCACCACGGAAAGGTCAGATTTCGCCTGAAATAAGGTGTGGTTTCCAATCCCCGCGGAGGGAGAGGGAAGCATGCGAGCCGCAGGACCGGCAGGAACCGGGAGGTCTATGCCTAGAAAAATCGGCGGCAGTTGGAACTGCCGTGATCCGTGAATGTGGAAGGGGGTCCTCTGAGCTGCTAACAGAAGTGACCCCTTAAAAGCAACTCATTTTAATCTGATGAGGAGGGTCAGACTAAAAATCTGACGCCGGAGAGAGAGAACTATATAACCAGACATCCGGAGAAGAGAGACCATGGAGAGACAAAGAAATAGCCCTCATAGGAAAGAAAAGCAGGCATCACCAGAAAAGGAAGTAAATAAATTAGAGGCAAACAACCTATCAGAGAAAGAATTCAGAGAAATGGTCATAAGGTGGCTGAAAAGGATGGAAGACAAATTCGACAATATGAGTAAGAACCAAGAGGAAATGAAGAAGAACCAAGAAGAAATGAAAAATTACATCGCTGCTGTAAAGAACTCAATAGAAAGCATCAAGAGTAGACTAGAAGAAGCAGAGGACCGCATAAGTGAGCTAGAAGACAAGATGGAAAAACATACCCAATTACAACAGCTTCTAGAAACAAAAATTAGAAAGCATGAGGAGAGCCTATGGGAACTTCGGGACAACACAAAACAAAACAACATCAGGATAATAAGGGTACCAGAAGGAAAGGAAACTGAGCAAGGAATAGAAAACCAGTTTGAAGAAATAATAACAGAAAACTTCCCTGATATAGGGAAGAAAAAACCCACACAAATCCAAGAAGCTCACAGAGTTCCAAGCAAAATGAACCCCAAAAGACCGATGCCAAGGCACATTATAATTAAGTTGGCAAACACCAACGACAAAGTAAGAATCTTAAAAGCGGCCAGAGAGAGACAGACAGTTACATACAAAGGAGCCCCCATCAGACTAGCAACTGATTTCTCAACAGAAACTCATCAGGCCAGAAGGGAATGGAATGAAATATAAAAAGTCATGCAAAGGAAGGGTCTCAATCCAAGAATACTGTACCCAGCAAGGCTATCAATCAAAATTGAAGGTGAAATCAGGAGCTTCACAGACAAAAAAGGACTAAGGGAGTTTATCACCACCAAACCAGCAATGAAAGAAATGCTAAAGGGCCTACTGTAAAAAAAAAAAAGAAAAGAAAAGAAAGAAAGAAATAGGAAGCAAAGAAGGAACACAGGGGTATAGAATAAAAATGGCGACAAATAAGTACCTATCAATAATAACTTTAAATGTAAATGGATTGAATGCCCCAATCAAAAGACACAGGGTAGCAGATTGGATAAGAAAACAAAACCCATATATCTGCTGTTTACAGGAAACCCACTTCAAAAAAAAGGACGCATACAGACTGAGAGTAAAGGGATGGAAAAAGGGTTTCCAGGCGAATGGAAATGAAAAAAAAGCTGGGGTAGCAATACTTATATCTGACAAATTAGATCTCAAAGTGAAGGACATACCAAGAGATAATGAAGGCCACTTCATAATACTAAAGGGAAATCCAACAAGAAGAAATAACTCTGGTAAACATATATGCACCCAATACAGGAGCACCAAGATACATTAAAAAACTCCTGGAAGATATCAAAGGAGAGATTGACAGCAATACAATCATAGTAGGAGACTTCAATACCCCACTATCACCATTGGACAAATCCTCTAAACAAAAAATCAGCAAAGAAACATCAATCCTAAATGACTCATTAGACCAGATGGAATTAATCGACATCTTCAGAACATTTCACCCCAAAGCCACAGAATATACATTCTTCTCAAGTGCACATGGGTCATTCTCAAAGACAGACCATATGTTAGGATATAGGCAAAGTCTCTCCAAATTCAAGAAGATAGAAATCATATCAAGTATCTTCTCAGATCACAGTGGCATAAAACTGGAAATCAGCTACAATAAAAACAACCCAAAGAAATCAAACACATGGAGACTAAACAGCATGCTATTAAACAATGACTGGGTTACCAAAGACATCAAGGAAGAAATAAAAACACCATGGCAACAAATGACAATGAAAACACAACAATCCAAAATCTATGGAACACAGCGAAAGGAACCCTGAGAGGGAAGTTCATAGCTCTACAAGCGTACTGCAAAAAACAAGAAACAATGGTAATAAATTACCTAACCCAACAACTCAAAGAGTTAGAGAGAGAGCAACAAGAAATGCCAAGTGTAAGCAGAAGGAAGGAAATAATAAAGATCAGAATGGAAATAAATGACATAGAGACCAAAGAAACAATACAAAAGATCAACAAAACCAAGAGCTGGTCCTTTGAATGGATAAACAAGATTGATGAACCTCTAGCCAGGCTCACCAAGAAGCAAAGAGAGAGGACCCAAATAAACAAAATCCGAAATGAAAGAGGTGAAATAACAACAGACCCCGACGAAATACAAAGGATTGTTACAAAATACTACGAACAACTCTATTCCAAAAAACTGGACAACCTGGAGGAAATGGACATATTCCTAGACAAATACAACCTTCCAAAACTCAATCAGGAAGAATCTAAACAGCTCAACAGGCCAGTAACTATGGAATAAATTGAAGCAGTCATCGAAAAGCTTCCGGCAAACAAAAGCCCAGGGCCAGACGGCTTCACATAAGAGTTTTACCAAACTTTCAAGGAAGAACTAAAACCTATCCTCCTCAGACTATTCCAAACAATTCAAGAGGAAGGAACACTTCCAGGCTCCTTCTATGAAGCCAGCATCATCCTAATACCAAAACCAGATAAAGACAACACAATGAAAGAGAATTACAGACCAATATCTCTCATGAACATAGATGCCAAAATCCTCAACAAAACCTAGCAAATTGGCTCCAACAATACATAAGAAATATCATACATCATGACCAAGTAGGATTTATCCCAGGAATGCAAGGATGGTACAATATCCACAAATCACTAAACGTGATACATCACATAAACAAATTGAGAGATAAAAATCACATAGTCATATCAATTAATGCAGAAAAAGCATTTGACAAAATCCAACACCCTTTCTTGATAAAAACTCTCAACAAGGTGGGAATAGAAAGATCATATATCAATATAATAAAAGCTATATATGATAAACCCACAGCAAACATCATACTCAATGGGCAAAAACTAAAACGATTTCCCCTAAGAACAGGAACAAGACAGGGATGCCCACTCTCACCACTCCTGTTTGACATAGTACTGGAAGTATTAGCTATCGCAATTAGGCAAGAAGAAGAAATAAGAGGCATCCAAATTCAAAAAGAAGAAGTGAAGCTGTCCTTATTTGCAGATGACATGATATTATACATAAAAAACCCAAAAGATTCCATCAAAAAACTAATAGACTTAATAAATAAATTCGGCAATGTAGCAGGATACAAAATTAACGCCAAGAAATCTATGGCATTTCTATACACCAATAGTAAACTTACAGAAAGAGAGACTAAAAAAGCAATCCCATTTACCATCGCACCAAAAAAATTAAGATACCTAGGAATAAAACTTAACTAAGGAGGTAAAAGATCTATACGCGGAAAACTACAGGACACTGAAAAAGAGATAGAGGAATACGTAAACAGATGGAAGAACATACCATGTTCATGGATTGGTAGAATCAACATCATTAAAATGTCCATACTACCCAAAGAAATCTACACATTCAATGCACTCCCCATCAAAATACCAACAGCATATTTCACACACCTAGAAAGAACTCTCTAGAAATTCATCTGGAATAAAAAAAGACCCCGAATAGCCACAGCAATCCTGGGAAAGAAGAATAAAGTAGGAGGGATCTCAATACCAGATTTCAAGCTGTATTACAAAGCCACTGTTCTCAAAACAGCCTGGTACTGGCACAAGGACAGACATATGGATCAATGGAACAGAATAGAGAATCCAGATATCGACCCAAACCACTATGCTCAATTAATATTTGACAGAGGAGGCATGAACATACAATGGAGTCAAGACAGTCTCTTCAATAAATGGTGTTGGGAAAATTGGACAGATACATGCAAAAAAATGAAACTAGGCCACCATCTTACACCATACACAAAAATAAACTCAAAATGGATACAGGACTTAAACATAAAATGGGAAACCATAAAGATACTAGAGGAATCCACAGGCAACAAAATCTCAGACATATGCCAAAAGAACTTCTTCACTGACACTGCCCCTAGGGCAATGGAAGCTAAAGAGAATATTAACAAATGGGACTACATCAAAATAAAAAGCTTTTTCACAGCAAAAGAAACCATCAACAAAACAACAAGAAAGCCCACTGCATGGGAGAACATATTTGCAAATGGCATCACTGATAAAAGTTTAATCTCCAACATCTAGAGGCAGCTTATACAACTTAATAAAAGGAAGATAAATGATCCAATAAAAAATGGGCAATGGACCTAAACAGAATATTTTCAAAAGCAGACAGAAGGAAGGCCAAGAGACACATGAAACCATGCTCAAAGTCACTTATTATCCGAGAGATGCAAATCAAAATAACAATGAGGTACCATCTCACACCTGTCAGAATGGCTCTCATCAACAAATCAACAAACGACAAGTGTTGGCGAGGATGCGGAGAAAAAGGAACCCTCATGCACTGCTGGTGGGAATTCATACTGGTGCAGCCACTGTGGAGAACAGTATGGAGTTTCCTCAAAAAACTGAAAATGGAACTCCCACTTGACCCAGTAATCCCACTCCTGGGAATATATCCAAAGAAACTAGAAACACCAATCAGAAAGGACATATGCACCACTATGTTCATAGCAGCACAATTTACAATAGCTAAGATTTGGAAACAGCCTAGGTGCCCGTCAGCAGATGACTGGATCAGAAAACTGTTCTACATCTACACAATGGAATACTATGCTGCCATAAAAAAGAAGGAATTCTCATCATTTGCAGCAACCTGGATGGAATTGGAGAACATTTTGCTAAGTGAAATAAGCCAGTCATTGAAAGAAAAATACCACATGATCTCACTCATTTATGGATAATAAAGAACATTATAATCTGATGAACAAAAAGATAGATACAGGGACAGTAAAGCATCAAACAGACTTTCAAATTACAGGGGGAAAGTTAGGGAGAGGTGGGGGAGATAAGAAATCAAATGACGGACTTCCATGCATGCATATAAGCATAAACAATGGATGCAAAACTCTGGGGGGTGAGCGCATGTATGGGTGTGGGGTGAGGGGGCAATGGTAAGATATGTACACATATAATACCTCAATAAAAAAAATGTCAAAAAAAAGAAAAATGAAAAATGATATCGCTGCTCTAAAGAACTCAATAGAAAGCATCAAGAGTAGACTAAAAGAAGCAGAGGACTGCATCAGTGAGCTAGAAAGCAAGGTAGGAAAAAATACCCAAGTAAAACATCTTCTAGAAAAAAAAATTAAAAAGCAGGAAGAGAACCTAAGGGAACTTTGGGACAACATGAAACAAAAAAACATCTGCATAATAGGGGTGCCAGAAGGAGAGGAAACTGAGCAAGGAACAGAAAACCTTTTTGAAGAAATAATGACAGAAAACTTCCCTGATATAGGGAAGAAAAACATCACACAAATCCAACAAGCTCACAGAGTCCCAGGAAAAATGAACCCCAAACTACCGACGGCAAGGCACATTATAATTAAATTGGCAAACACCAACGACAAAGTAAGAATCTTAAAGCAGCCAGATAGAGACAGAAAGTTACCTACAAAGGGACCCCCATCAGACTAATGACTGATTTCTCAACAAAAAAAAACATCAGGCCAGAAGGGAATGGAATGAAATATACAAAGTCATTGAAAGGAAAAGTCTGAATCTAAGAATACTGTACCCAGCAAGGCTATCAATCAAAATTGAGGGTGAAATCTGGAGCTTCACAGACAAAAAAGGACTAAGGGAATTTATTACCACCAAACCAGCAATGCAAGAAATGCTAAAGACTATGCTGTAAAAAAATAAATAGGATGAGAAGAAGGAACATAGGGGTAAAGAATAAAAATGGTGACAAATAAGTACCTATCAATAATAACTTTAAATGTAAATGGATTAAATGCCCCAATCAAAAGACAGAGGGTAATGGGTAGATAAGAAAACATGACCGGTATATCTGCTGTCTACAAGAAACCTACCTCAGAAAAAAAGACACACACAGACTGAGGGTAAAGGGATGGAAAAAGGTTTTTCAGGCAAATGGAAATGAGAATAAAGCTGGCATAGCAATACTCACATCTGACAAATTAGATATCAAAGTGAAGGACATAGGAAGAGATAATGAACGCCACTTCATAACAGTAAAGGGAGCAATCCAACAAGAAGAAATAACTCTGGTAAACATATATGCACCCAGTACAGGAGCACCCAAATACATGAAAAAACTCCTGGAGGATATAACAGGAGAGATTGACAGCAAGACAATCATAGTAGGAGACTTTAATACCCCTCTATCACCATTGGACAAATCCTCTAAACAAAAAATCAACAAAGAAACATCAATCCTAAATGACTCCTTAGACAAGATGAAATTAATTGACATCTTCAGAACATTTCACCCCAAAGCCACAGAATATACATTCTTCTCAAGTGCAAATGGGTCATATTCAAAGATAGACCATATGTTGGGTTATAGGCAAAGTCTCTTCAAATTCAAGAAGTTAGAATTCGTATCAAGCATCTTCTCAGATCACAGTGGCATAAAACTGGAAAATAATTACAATAAAAACAATCCAAATAAACCCCCAAACACATGGAGACTAAACAGCATGCTATTAAACAATGACTGGGGTTGCAGAGAGATCAAAGAAGAAATAAAAAACATCATGGCAAAAAATGACAATGAAAACACAACAATCCAAAATCTATGGGACACAGCAAAAGCAATCTTGAGAGGGAAGTTCATAGCTCTACAAGCTTACTGCAAAAAACAAGAAACAATGGTAATAAATTACCTAACCCTACAACTCAAAGAGTTAGAAAGAGAGCAACAAGAAAAGAGGATCCAAATAAACAAAAATCAGAAATAAAAGAGGAGAAATCACAACAGACCCCACAGAAATACAAAGGATTGTTAAAAAATACTATGAACAACTCTATTCCAACAAACTGGACATCCTGAAGAAAATGGACATATTCCTAGAAAAATACAACCTTCAAAAACTCAATCAGGAAGAATCTAAACATCTCAATAGGCCAATAACTATGGAAGAAATTGAAGCAGTCATCAAAAAGCTTCTGCAAACAAAACTCTGGGGCCAGAGGGCTTCACAGGGGAATTTTACCAAACATTCAAGGAAGAATTAAAACCTATTCTCTTCAGACTATTCCAAACAATTCAAGAGGAAGGAACCCTTCCAAGCTCATTTTATTTAGCCAGCATCACCCTAATACCAAAACCAGATAAAGATAACACAATGAAAGAGAATTACAGGCCAATATCCCTAATGAACATAGATGCCAAAATCCTTAACAAAATTCTAGCAAATCGGATCCAGCAGTACATCAGAAAGATCATACACCATGACCAAGTAGGATTTATCCCAGGGATGCAAGGATGGTACAATATCCGCAAATCAATAAACGTGCTACATCATATAAACAAATTGAGGGTTAAAAATCACATAGTCATATGAATTGACGCAGAAAAAGGTTTTGACAAAATTCAACAGTCTTTCTTTATAAAAACTCTCAACAAGGTGGGAATAGAAGGATCATACCTCAACATAATAAAAGCCATATATGATAAACCCACAGCTAACATCATACTCATTTGGCAAAAACTAAAACCATTTCACCTAAAAACAGAAACAAGCCTGGTATGCCCACTCTCACCTCTCCTGTTCAACTTAGTACTGGAAGTGTTAGCCATAGCAATTAGACAAGAAGAAGAAATAAAAGGCATCCAAATTGGAAAAGAAAAAGTAAAACTGTCCTTATTTGCAGATGACATGATATTGTACATAAAAAATCCGAAACACACCATCAAAAAACTCATAGACTTAATAAATGAATTTGGCAATGTAGCAGGATACAAAATTAATGCCAAGAAATCTATGGCATTTCTTTTTTTTTTCTCTGTTCTTTCTTTTATTTATTTTTATTTTTTATAAAAATTTCTTTATTGATTAAGGTGTCACATATTTGTCCTCATCCCCCCATTCCTATCCCACACCCCTCCCCATGGATGCCCCCATCCCCCTGTTGTCCTTAACCATTGTTTAGGCTCGTATGCATGCACACAAGTCCTTTGGTTGATCTCTCCCCTCTACCCCCACCCTCCCTTACCCTCCCTCTGAGGCCCGACAGTCTGATCGATGCCTCCTTGTTTCTGGGTCTGTTCTTGTTCATCAGTCTATGTTGTTCATCATTTCCCCTAGATGAGTGATATCATGTGTTACTAGAAATATACTTATAAGAACCGAATGTGAGACGAGCAATAATAGTTATGCTGACAGGCAAATGAATCAGTCTGTAGTGAGTTTCTTTCTGGACCAACAGTTCTTTTGAGACCCAATTTCAATGTCCACCAGTTCCTTATGTGTACATGTTGGCACTAACTTTTCAGTTCTGGATGGTGGACAAATGGTGGTAATGCAGGTCCGACTCCCTCTGGTTTGGTCTCGCCCAGACCCAGGGGCACGGCCTCACCCAGACTCAGGGGTGCATGGCCTCACCCGGACCTGGGACCCAGCATCACCCAGGCCCCGGGGTGCGTGGCCTCACCCGGATCCAGGGGCACGTGGCTTCACCCTGACCCAGGTGCGTGCAGCCTCACCTGGGCCCAGGATCCAGCCTCACCTGGACCCAGGGGCACGTGGCCTCACCCAAACCCAGGGTCATGCAGCCTCACCCAGATCCAGGGGCGCACAGCCTCACCCACACCCAGGGGCATGTGGCCTCACCCAGACCCAGGGGCACATGGCCTCGTCTGGACCCGGGACCCAGCCTCACCCTGGCCTGGGTCCCAGCCTTGCCCAGACCCAGGGGTACGTGGCCTCACCCGGACCTGGGACCCAGCCTCATTGGGACCCAGGGTCGCGTGGCCTCTCCCGGACCTAGGTGCTTGCAGCCTCACCCGGACCCAGGACTCAGCCTCACCCTTGCCCAGGTCCCAGCCTCGCCCAGACCCAGGGGTGCACAGACTCACCTGGACCTGGGACCCAGCAGGGCTTCATCTTCTTGATTCCAATTCCTGTCAGTCAATTCCCTCTCAGCAATTCCTTTGGCCATTTTCTCAAAGCTCCGGGGTGGCTGCTGCGAAACTCGCTGGGTGGCAGGCTCGGTGAGGCTCTGGTGCGCCCGGTGCACGGCGGCTGGCTGGTCCAAGATCGCTGCAACAGTGCTCGGGTCTGTAGCGGCACCCGGTTGCTGGGCGTGCGCACCTGGCCGCTTCCGGGGTGCAGAGATTCTCGAATGACTCGGAGGTCAGCAAGCGCGGAGTCTTCCACCCCATGTCCCCCAGGGGCTCATCTGTCTGTGCTCGGCAGCGAGTGGAGCCATCCCCTCAGCCAGAGACCTCCAGGGGAACCATGCCGAGCACGTTCCAGGCCGCCATTGTGTCACCAGAGCCATGGTTCTTAAAGTGTGATCTTTGGCTCATCAGCATCAGCATCATCCCGCGTCCCCCTCTCTTTTATTCTTGTTGTAGAGCATCCGCTCAGCCAGCCCTCTGGTGGTTCTGGATGGTGTCTGCTCTGTTTTCCAGTTGTAGTTTCAAAATTGTTGTGGTAGGCAACAATTGGGCGTCTTCCCTATGCCGCCATCTTGGTCATCCAGAAGATTCTTAAGTAGTCTTATAAATGTGGTTCTGAACACTGTGTCATCCATTAGTTTACTTTCCTCCATCCCTTCTATTCGTGACCTGCTTCAGTGTCTCCACATTTTGGCTGCCTCCTTATGTTGATGGAGTGGCTTTGTGTGGTCAGTGACCTATAGGGGCTGGTTGCTCAGCTTCCCCAATCTCCCTAGGTGGTCTCTCTTGGTACCCTCCTTTGTGGGCTGAGTGCAAAGTCTTGGTGTTGTTAAGCCTTGATTGCTGTTGGTACACTGAGAGGATTTGACCTATAGTCCAATTGGCTGTGAGGATCAGCTGTGTCTATGCCAGGAGACAGCCTTATTCAACTAGACTTGCGAAATTGTAAAAGCCTCTGTGCTCAGCTTGGATGAGGCGGAGTTTCAGGGTGGAGCCTACAGCCTTGGCTTCCCATCAGCCCCTCCCTATGAGGTTCCTGGGTCTCAGTGTCCCTCTGTACTCCCTGCAAACACCTCTGAGAGAAAGGCACCCTGGAGTTTCGCCCACCGCCAAACAGTCTAGTCTCTCCCCCAATGAATCTGGATTCCCAGATTCTCGCCTGGAACTGGGGTTCAGCGCAGTCCAGAGCTTTTGTCTCCTTCCTGCTAGGATAATTTAGCGGCCCAGGCAACAGTCCGTCCTCTGCGCGCATTCACGTGTGCTCCTCCGGAGCTCTGCCTTTCGCTTCTCCCCCTGTGTTTCCGCCTTACAGCCCAGATTCCCCCAGTATGAGCCTGGCTTCCCAGGGTCTCGCCCGGAACTGGGGTTCAGTGCAGTCGGAGCTGGGGTTCAGCGCAATCTGGAGCTATTATCTCCTTCCCACTAGAGAACGCCGGCCAGGCACTCAGCCTCCCCGTCCTCTCGGGCTCCTTCCTCCCCACACTCGCGCACACCTGTGTCTCCACCCGTGTCTCCATACCTCAGGCTTTTACGGCTCCTCTGATTTTCCTTGTGGTTTTCTCTTTTCTTCTATTTGTGGGTGTTTCAGTCAGCCAGCTTTCCTGTGGTTCTGGATGATGTCCGTTTTGACTTTTAGTTGTATTTTTGAAATTGTTGTGCCAGGCTGCAGGTTAGGTGTTTAACCTATGCCGCCATCTTGGTTTCCATCTCTATGGCATTTCTATACACTAATAGTGAACTTACAGAAAGAGAGACTAAAAAAGCAATCCCATTTACCATCGCACCAAAAAAATTAAGATACCTAGGAATAAAACTTAACTAAGGAGGTAAAAGACCTCTATTCAGAAAACTACAGGACATTGAAAAAAGAGATAGAGGAAGACGTAAACAGATGGAAGAACATACCATGTTCATGGATTGGTAGAATCAACATCATTGAAATATCCATACTACCCAAAACAATCTATATATTCAATGCACTCCCCATTAAAATACCAACGGCATATTTCACAGGCCTAGAAAGAACTCTCCAGAAATGTATCTTGAATAAAAAAAGACCCCGAATAGCCACAGCAATCCTGAGAAAGAAGAATAAAGTAGGAGGGTTTTCAATACCAGACCTCAAGCTGTATTACAAAGCCACTGTTCTCAAAACAGCCTGGTACTGGCACAAGAACAGACATATAGATCAATGGAACAGAATAGAGAATCCAGATATCGACCCAAACAACTATGCTCAATTAATATTTGACAAAGGAGGCACAAACATACAATGGAGTCAAGACAGTCTCTTCAATAAATGGTGTTGGGAAAATTGGACAGATACATGCTGAAATATGAAACTACATCACCAACGTACATCATACACAAAAATAAACTCAAAATGGATACAGGACTTAAACATAAGACAAGAAACCATAAAAATACTAGAAGAATCCACAGGAAGAGAAATCTCCAACTTATGCCAAAGCAATTTCTTCGCCAATACCACTCCTAGGGCAATGGAAGTTAAAGAGAAAATAAACTTATGGGACTACATAAAAAAAACAAAAAAGCTTTTGCACAGCAAAAGAAACCATCAACAATACAACAAGAAAGCCCACTGTATGAGAGAACATATTTACAAATGTTATCACTGACAAAGGTTTAATCTCCAACATCTACAGGGAATTTATACAACTTAATAAAAGGAAGATAAATGATCCAATAAAAAATGGGCAATGGTCCTAAATAGAATCTTGTCGAAAGAAGACAGAAGGAAGGCCAAGAGACATATGAAAACATGCTCAAAGTCACTAATTATCCGAGAGATGCAAATTAAAACGACATTGCGGTACCTTCTCACACCTGTCAGAATGTCAACCATCAACAAATCAACAAAGGACAAGTGCTGGTGAGGATGTGGAGAAAAAGGAACCCTCATGCACTGCTGGTGGGAATGCAGACTGGTGCAGCCACTTTGGAGAACAGTATGGAGTTTCCTCAAAAAACTAAAAATGGAACTCCCATTTGACCCAGTAATCCCACTTCTAGGAATATATCCCAAGAAACTAGAAACACCAATCAGAAAGGATATATGCACCCCTATGTTCATAGCAGCACAATTCACCATAGCTAAGATTTGGAAACAGCCTAAATGCCCATCAGCAGATGAGTGGATTAGAAAACTATGGGACACCTACACAATGAAATACTACGCTGGTATAAAAAAGAAGGAACTTTTACCATTTGCAGCAGCATGGATGGACCTGGAGAGCATTATGTTAAGTGAAATAAGCCAGGCAATGAAAGGAAAATTCCACATGATCTCACTCATTTATGGAAAATAATGAACATTATAATCTGATAAACAAAAAGATAAATACAGTGGCAGTAAAGCACCGAACAGACTGTCAAATTACAGTGGGAAAGCAGGGGAGTGTTGGGGAGGGGGGGAAGAGATGAACCAAAGGACTTGTATGCATGCATATAAGCACAACCAATGGACACAAGACACTGTGGTGGTGGGATGAGGGCATGTGACAGGAGGGTAGGGGAGGCTGGGGGAAGGTCAATGGGGAAAAAAGGAGATATATGTACTAATATATGTAATATTTTAAACAATAAAAAATAAAAATAAATAAATAAATAAAAATTGAGTTATCAAAATCTAAAGAGACAGGCATATCCAGTGAGATATAGTACTGATATTACTTAGAGGGAGCAGAGGCCCCTGGGAACCTTGGAGTAGGACAACTTTACTAGTA
Source organism: Ia io (assembly GCA_025583905.1). Classification (NCBI taxonomy): domain Eukaryota; kingdom Metazoa; phylum Chordata; class Mammalia; order Chiroptera; family Vespertilionidae; genus Ia; species Ia io. The sequence goes on from JAJQQW010000001.1 coordinate 62,803,448, forward strand.
ATTTGAATGAATTGCTGCTGGAGGCTGGGCTGGAACAACACTGAAAGTGAGAAACTCCTGGAGGCTGACCTCACAGGGATCTCCCCATCTTGTTTAGGGACATTATCTCTAGGAACCCTACCAGGTTCTCACAATGAAGATCCATGAAAAATTCCCTCAAGGTCATGGCAGGGGGAAGAGGAAAAGTGGCCAGAGTATAATCTTCCCAGATTCTTCACCACAGCAAAGGCTTCCTTTCCAGAGAAAGTCTCGCCTAGCGCAATGCTGAAACATTGTTAGTTCCTCAGGTCTTCCTGTCACACTTAAGGGGTAAGTCCTGGAAGAAAGGAAAAATGAAGTAGAAATATAATACAATACAGATCACAAATATAAATACAGTTGAAGATACCAAATTATTTCTCAGTTTAAAAAAGAACATTATCCTCACATTTAAGTCTCTGCGTAACCTTTGCTACTCTCCTAATTTTGTATTTACTATATTCTTTTCTTGCTTATATTTACTTCACGTTTGTATCTTTAAAATTATACTGTTTCGTTCTGCATGTTTTCAAACTTTATATAATGAAATTGTACTATATCTATCCTTGATTTATTATTTTTATAACTTAAATATGCTCTATAAATATTTGTATATTCTAAATATTTAATAATAAAATGAAAAAAAGTGGGAGAAAAAGATAGATACAGAGATAGTAAAGCATCAAACAGACTGTCAAAATACAGCCGGAAGGTTGGGGAAGGGTGGAGGAGATAAGAGATCAACCGAAGGACTTGTATGCATGCATATAAGCATAACCAATGGATGCAAGACACTGGCGGGTGAGGGCATGTATGGAAGCGGGGTGGTGCGGGCAATGGGAAGATATGTACACATGTAATACCTTAACCAATAAAAAAAATGATAAAAAAAAATCTAACCTCGGTCCACCCAACACACCCTCCACTCCCTGAGCATTATACCACAGATACCGTTTTGGTCCAGACTGCTCCTATATGTATTTCTAGAAATCAGTCCTCTGAGTTAGGAAGACCAGTGGGAACACTATCTTCCCACCTTAGTATTAAAACGATCATCATAAACCCATCAAGTGATTGGGCCAATCTTGTCCATTCTTAGGCAAGAAACCCACCATGTTTCTCATGGAAACCATCAATCAGGAATAGTAGCTACACCTTTGGTAATTCTCAGTTCTGTCAGGGCAGGCCATCAAACCAAGGAATTCACCTCAAACCCTGGTTTCATGAAAATTCTTATCCTAACTAAACCAATTGTTTAAGGTTAGACACATCAGAAAATAATTGGTTTTGGATAGATCTCACACAGTACTATATCTTTCATGAAAATAAAACCTCAAATGCAACACAGGCCAATCCAAATGGACCACTTCAGCCCCTCACTAGCACCGCCTTAGCAGGAAACATTTCTGTTTGGAACATAACTTCCTCTTGGCTTAGCAATACCGTCAACCCAACACTTTCAATAGGCCTTTAAGCTTGTCTAGAAGGGGATGGACTCTTTTACCTTTGTGGTAACAGCACCTACCTTTGCCTCCTGACCAACTGGTCAGGAACATGCACTCTAATCATTTTAGCTCCAGAAGTGCACATAGCCCCTAATAATCAGTCTTTCAGATTTCCCCTCAACTTTCACTCCAGAGCCAAGCGAGCTGTATTAATTCCTCTCCTCCTCACTTTGGCTGTTGATACCAGAGTTGCTATTGGGACAGGGGTTCTAGCTACATCTCTGTACTAATATCAAAGCCTGTCCAACGATCTGGATGACAGCCTGGAGGAGATAGTCAGAGGATATAGGAATAGGTAGACTTCCTAGCAGGAGTAGAGGATTGGACATCCTACCAGCTGAGAAAGGGGGTCTGTGCCTCTTTCTTGAAGAGGAGTGTTGCTTTTATGTAAACAAATTGGACATAGTAAGAAAAACAGGAAAGAACTTACCTGACAGAACCTTAGCCATTCAGCAATACCTTGCTAGTTCATGGACAACTTGGCTAACAAGAATAAATTGGTTCTCCTGGCTTTTACCTTTTGTAGGGTCTCTGGTTCTTATAATCGCAGCTTTAATCTTTGGCCCCTGTTTATTAAACCTCCTAATATTCCTTGTCTCTTCTCACTTAGAGGCAATAAAGCTACAAATGATTCTGCAGATGGAACCATGAATGGATGCTACCACCTTCTTGTGTGGACCCCTAGGTCACCCACCCCCACTGAAACCCTAACAGCTGCTACCAATCAACATCTTTATTCAGCAGGAAGCAGCCAGAACATCATCATCCCTGGTCCCAACAGCAATTGGCAGTTCCTAACTGGAGGCGGTATTGAGAGGAGTTAGAGGCAGGTAGTCAGAGTGGGTGAGTGGGAAGAAGGAAGTTCTAGCAGGTGGCTAAACCACAAGGATGTAACAGAATGCTTAGTTACAATGTTGCTGACAAATGGAATACTTAGTTATGATGTTGCCGAAGAGCTGGAGGAGGAGACTAAAACTAAAACTGTTACTAAGCCAAAGAAAGATAGAAAGACCAATCAGGAGGTAACGCGAAGGAGGAACTGATAAAGTGGTAGCAAATATAAACTGATAAGGTGGCAACCCTTTCTTGGGCCCCCTCCCCATGCGGGGAGTCTGTATCTTCTTCCAATAAATCCTATGCTTTTTGTTTAAATCTTCTGGTCTGCGATTTTTATTCTTCAACTTCATGAGACACCATCCTGGGAAGAACCTCGGCTTGCCGTTTGGTATCACCAGGATAATAGACCACCCCTCCAATTGAGGGATGCCCGTTGTAGTGCCAGTGACATCTTTGCCTGATTGGGAGCAGCCATCAGGGGATGGCCCACTGGGGACGAGTTCCAAGAGTAGCCCTGGGGTTCCCTCCACACCTACAAGTGGAGGAGAGTAGAGGTAGGACCACTCCCCAGGCAGGTGTTACCTGGGGTTGGGAGCAGTGGGAGTTTCATAGAATGGTAGGAATGGGCTGGGTATAGTGGTCTGCAACAACACACCACAGTTCCCAAGGGATGGCCCCAAGGACTGGGGCAAGGGTGTGGAAAAATTCTGCAGCAACAAGAGACACAAGCACAGTGGATCTGGCCACCAGGCATGTAGACTTGTGTGCCTGTGGTGGGCTGGTGGCAAAATAGCCTACAACAACTGGTATTCCCAGGCAATCTCCCATTCAAGTAGTAACCAGGTCTGACTCTGTTTTGCTTCTGAGATCAGATGAAATCAGGCATGTTCTGGGTCATATGGCTGAAGACACTAAGGGTGGGCTCCAGGAACCCTGAAGAGCCAAAGCCTGGCATACAGACCACTCAGCCCTTTGCTCCCCATGCTGAGCTAGTGCTCCTATTGCCCTCTACCCCTCGCTGGGACCAGATCTTTCACTGAGGCCTTTAGCTTCCCTTTGCCCATCTTCTGAGCTTCCAAAGGGTACAGGAGGGCACTTCCTTTGGGGATGGGATTTTCTGGGTAGCACAGAAGGGGTTGCCCTCCCCAACTTGGCATACAGAATGCCCTAATGATGGTGGAAGGTGAGTGGTGGGCCTGACTGTATGTCTGGGGTACAGGGTTCCATTAGCAGGTTGGGGTACCTACTTCTGTAACACCTAGGGTTCATTTGGTTCCCCCTATTTGGGAGTTCTGGGTCTTCAGAGGAGCAATGGGGGCTTCCACCCAGACTTGCAGGGGTAAGAGATACCCCCTTCAATCGTGGGACATCCACTGAAAGGCGGGAGACACTTTTCCCTGATTGGGGCTGTGGTCCATTGTGTTCCACTGGGGCCCAGTTCCCAGAGTAGCCCTGGGGTTCTCTCCACACCACAAGGGGAGAGGGGACAGGCAGGGCAACTCTCATGGGTGGGAGGTTGTTGGGGGTGGGAGGGTGGGAGTTTCCTAGAATGGCAGGAAGGGCTGGAGCATGATTCCCTGCACAGTTTCCAAGGGACAGCCATACAGGAGTGGGGGTTGGGTTGGGACTGAGGAAAAATCCTGGGGGAACAAGAGACACAGGCACCCAGGATCCTGCTGCTAGGGATCTAATAATCAACTGTTGTAGACAAGTATGCTTGTGGTGGGCGGGCAGGCATCTCTGGGCCAAAATACCTACAACATCCAGTATTCCTAGGCATTCTTTCATCCAAGTACTTACCAGGCCCAACTCTGTTTAGCTTCTGAGATCAAACAAGTTCAGGCGTGTTCAGGGTCCTGTGGCCTTAGATGTTGGAGATGGGCTCCTAGAGCCCCAAGAGCCCCCACATGGCATCAAGGCCACTCAGCCCTTTGACCCCATGCTGAACCCCATCCCTCACCCCCTCACTAGGACCAGATCTCTCACTGAGCTGCCCCTTGCCCAACATTGGAGTTTCCAAAGGGTTCAGCATGGCACCACCTTTGGGACTTGGATTCCCTGGGTAGAGTAGAAGGGAGTGCCTTTCATACTGGGCCACATGGAGCCCCATAGGGATAGCAGAAGGCAAGAGGTGGCACCAGTAGCAGGGCAGGGACATGGAAATATTCCCTGGGAAGAGGAGACATGAGCACCCTGGATCCGAACTCTAGGCGTGTGGGCTTGTGTGTCTGTGTCTGTGTCTGTGTCTGTGGCAGGTGGGGGTCTGGGGGGAAAAAAAGCCTACAGAACACGGTATTCCCAAATGGTCAAACACTTCACTACAGATTTTACACAATGCACCCCTCAGGAAAATACTAATAATCAACTGTTGTAGACAAGTATTCTAGTAACATTTACAAATACATTGATTATGTATTGTAATATGTTGAACACTTTGAAGACATACACAGGTGCACCTAATGTGTCGAATTGTGTTATCTTCTGTGAAATACTATAATGCAGTGCCATTTACTTGGGGAGCATGTTGGAACATTTTAGTAGATGTATCATTTAGTAATTTTAGCCTGTGATAGAAACAGTTTGCGGAATACAAGTGTTTTCAAACACTTTACTACAGTTTTCACACAGCTTATTAAAACACTAAAGGTGGACTGATTTAGACAGTGTGTCACAGTAGAGTTTACAGATATATTGATTACATGTTATGTCATAAACTAATAAATACATGCATTACCTATTGGGAATATGATTCACTCTTTGAAGAAGTACTCTATTGAACCTAGTGTGTAGAATGCTGGTATCTTCTGAGAGATATTATATCAAACTAGAGGGCCAGTGCATGAAATTTGTGTATGGGAGGTCCCCCTCAGCCCAGCCTGCACTCTCTCCAATCCAGGACCCCTCAGGGGATGTCTGAACTGAAGTCAGACATCCCTCTCCCAATACTGGACCACTGGCTCCTAACTGCTCACCTGCCTGCCTGCCTGATTGCCCCTAACTGCCCCCCCCGCCAGTCTGATCACCCCTAACCGACCCCCTGCTGGCCTGGTTGACCCCAACTGCCTCCCCACTGGCCTGGTCGCCCCTTACTGGCCCTTCCTCTGCTGGCCTAGTCACCCCAACTACCCCCATGCCAGCCTGGTCACCTCACACAGCTTGTTGTTCAGTCGTTTGGTTATCCCTCACTAACCCCCCTGCCAGCCTGGTTGCCCCACACAGCCTGCTGTTCAGGAGTCTGTCCGGTTGTTTCGGTTGTGACGGCCCTTGGCTTTTTATATATTAGGATGGCCATTTAGAAAATGTCAGAAAATTTATTATATAGTTAGTTGGAGTTTCATTGAGTCTGTGTTAAAAAGAGTTTGCAAAAATCCAGTTTGGTACAGATTAATTCTATTGGGTACCTATTTTCTTTGTACATTTTTTCTCTTTGTTTTCTAAGATCTCTTTTACTTTTATTTTTTACTTTTTGTTATCTCTGTTCTATCTTAGTTCTTTGTATTCTTTTTCTCTTTCATGATGGTTTTCTCTATTATCTCAATTCTTGTTTTTTGTCTTCTTTCTCGCTATTGTCTCTCTTTGTTCTCTTCATTTTCACTTTTCTCTTTTTGTTCTTTCTATAGTCAATGTTCTGTTTTTGTTCTCTCAGTTTTCTCTCTTCTTTCTGTTCTTATTTTGTTATTCCTATTTCTCTGTTCTGTTTGTCTTCTCTTTGCTCTCTGTTTTGCTGTATCTCTGTTCTCCTTTTTTCTTTAGTTTTTCTGATATCTGTTTAATTTGTATTTTTGTTACCTCTTTTTTTTTCATTCTCTTTATTCTCTCAATTTCCCCAGTCCCCACTGCTCTGTTTTTATTGTTGCTGTTGTTGTTATGTTTACATTATTCTCTCAGGTTTTTATTTTTTCTGTGTTGTTTGGTTTCTTTTCTTGTTCTCTCCATTTTCTGTGTTGTCTATATTCTCTCTTTGTTCTGTCCATTTACGCCATTCTCTTTTTGTTTTTTCTCTGTTCTTTCCCTTAGTTGTTCTCTCTGATGTTTCTCTGTTCCTTTTATTTTCTCTTTTCTCCCTAATCTTTTTTATTCTTTTCAGTTTTCTGTTTTTCTTTCATATTCTTTTTCTCTCTGTTTTCACTATTATCTTTTTTCATTTTGTTGTGTCCATTTTCCTTATCCCTTTTTTTCCTGCTCAATATTTTTCTTTATGTTATCTGTTCTTTCTACTCTCCTTTTTGGTCTTTATCCTCTTTTTTTTGTTCTTTGTTCCCTTATTTTTCATTTTGGGATTTCTGATTTCTATTTTCTCTCTTGTTTTAGTAGTTTTCTCTGATTTTTTCTGTCATTTTTCTTTTTTTCCCTTCACAGTCTCAGTTTTTTTTGTTTTGTTTGTTTGTTACTCTATTTTCTCTTTGTTCTCTCTGTCCTATTTTCTCCAGGTTTCTTACATTTTGTCTATTTTTCTACTCTTTGTTCTGTCCATTTTAGAAAACTCTTTTTAGTCTTTTCATTTTCCATGTCTGTCTGTGCTTTTGTTGTTGTCTCCTATTTCTTTGTTCCACTTTTTCTCTTTGTTTTCTCTATCTTTAATTTTTTAGAGAGAGTAGAAGGGAGGGGGATACAGAGAGAAACATAGATGTGGGAAAGTCACATTGATTGGTTGCCTCCCACACATGCCCAAACAGGGTGGGGGATTGAGCCTTTAACTGAGGTATGTTCCCTTGACCAGAATCAAACCTGGGACCCATCAGGCTGCAGGCCTACACTCCATCCACTGAGCCAAACCAGCCAGAGATAACTTTACTTTTTGTTATATCTATTCTATGTTCTTTAATATGTCTATTTGGGTATTTGTTATCACTTCTCTCAGTGCTCACTTTTTTCTTTTGGTTCTTTTTTTAATTTAAATTATTTATTTTTCAAAGTATTACATAAGTCTCCTTTTTCCCCATTCACTTCTCCTCTGCCATACCCACCCCCCAACACAAGCCCTCACCCCCCAACACTGTCTGAGTTCATTGGTTATGCTTATATACATGCATACAAGTACTTTGATTGATCTCTTACCTCACACACCCCCGCCTTCCATCATAGGTTATAGAGCCTGTTGAATGCTTCTCTGTCTCTGGTTCTACTTTTGTTCATCAGTTTATGTTGTTCAATATATTCCACAAATGAGTGATGTCATGTGATATTTATCTTTCTCGAACTGGCTTACTTTGCTTAGCATAATGCTCTCCAATTCCATCCAAGCTGTTGCAAATGGTAAGAATTCCTTCTTTTCTACAGCAGTGTACAATTCCATTGTATATATGCACTACAGTTTGCAAATCTTAGCTATTGTAAATTGTGCTGCTATGAACATAGGAGTACATATATCCTTTCTGATTGGTGTTTCTAGTTTCTTGGGATATATTTCTAGAAGTGAGATCACTGGGTCAAATGGGAGTTCCATTTTTAGTTTTTTGATGGAACTGCATACTGTTATCCACAGTGGCTGCACCAGTCCGTATACCCACCAAGAGTGCACAAGTGTTCCCTTTCCTCTGCATGCTCACCACCACTTGCCATTTGTTGATTTGTTGATGATAGCCATTGTGACAGGTATGAGATGATACCTCATTGTCATTTTGATTTGCATCTTTCAGATGATTAGTGACTTTGAGCATGTTTTCATATATCTCTTGGACTTCTTTATGGACTCTTTCTAAAAGTATCACTTTAAGTCCATTGTCCATTTTTTATTGAGTTGGTTAAGTTTTATGAGTTCCCTGTAAATGCTGGAGATTAAACCCTTATTGGAGATAACATTGGCAAATATGTTCTCTGATGCAGTGGGATTTTTTGTAGTTTTGCTTATGGTGTCTTTTGCTGTACAAAAGCTTTTTGTTTTGATGTAGTTTCATTTGTTTGTTTTCTCTTTAGTTTCCATTGCCCTAGGAGCTGTATCAGTGAAGATATTGCTTCAGCATATGTCTGAGATTTTGCTGCATGTGGATTTCTCTAATATTTAAATAGTAAGAGAAAAGAAAAAAAAGAAAAAGAAGGGGGAAAACTATTTATATGGGGAAAAAATTCAATAGAACAACAACTAATGCAAAAAAAAATGCAAACAACTAACACCCAGAGATGAATGCAAACTACAAACAACAACTAATAAGCGTGGAGAAGAAAAACAGAAGCAAAAAATCCTATCTAATAAAAGAGTAATATGCAAATTGACCATCACTCGAACACACAAGATGGCTGCCCCCATGGGTCAAAGATAGTTGCCCCCATGTGGACACAAGGTGGCCACCACAAGATGGCCAGCAGGGGAGGGCAGTTGGGAGGGACCAGGCCTATAAAGGAGGGAAGTTGGGGGGACCCAGGCCAGCAGGGGAGTGCATTTGGGGGGGGACCAGGCCTGCAGGGGAGGGCAGTTAGGGGCAAACAGGCTGACAGGGGAGCAGTTAGGCATCAATCAGGCTGGCAGGGGAGTGGTTAGGGGGTGATCAGGCTGGCAGGCAGAAGCAGTTAGGGGCAATCAGGAAGACAGGCAGGTGAGCAGTTGGGAGCCAGCAGTCCTGGATTGTGAGAGGGATGTCTGACTACCCTCGAGGGGTCCCAGATTGGAGAGGGTGCAGGCTGCGCTGAGGGACACACCCCCTCCTATGCACGAATTTTGTGCACCGGGCCTCTAGTAAATAAAGAAAGAAACAACCACCCAAACAATAAAATCAATCTAATCAACTATCAAACAAACAACAACAATAGGATAGAGAGAAAAAAGGGCAAAACCAAAACAAAAAATCATAAAACAACAACAACAACAAAAAAAAAAAACAACAAACAAAAAAAGGGAAGAGATAAAAAATTGGATAGTGAAGAAAGAGAAGAGAGAAGTGTGTATGGACTTGGAGCAGGGGATCAGAAATTAGATATATAAGTAGGATGAATTTTTAACAGGGGGTAAAAAGGATAGGGAAAATCTAAAGCAGGAATAGGGTAAGAGAAACAGGACAACAAAAGGGGAAAAGTAAGGAAAATAGTGTTGGCATAAAGGTAAAGTTGACATAGAGTAAAATGATGCTAAAGGAAGAATGAAAATAAAATGTAGAACATTAATCCCAAAATAAAATAAAATAAAATAAAATAAAGAGAAAATAAAATGAAACTTTAAAAAATAATAGTAGTAATAATACTAATTAAAAATAAAAATGTAATAATTTAAAAGGTAAAATCAAGTGAGGAAAAAAGAAAAAAATTAGTTTCTTAAGTAAAACATAAAAATGTGCAGTAGCAAAGGTTATTCTCTTTCTCTACTGTTCTATTTGGCACGCCTTTTTCTTGTCAGGTAGTCAGGACAGTATTGAAGTTCCCTGCATTCCACAGCTCCTCTGTGTTGTAAACCACAATCCTGTTTTCAAGCAGGCAGTATTTCTTTGTTTCTCAGCCTGCCTTTAGTTGTATTTACACAAGAGCCAATTTGTGATTCAACCCCTTGGTGGCAGTGTTTCTGGATTGACATCCAGGGCTATAAGTCTTCTCTACCCAGTATTTAGATTTTGTTTTCCCTGCTGCACTTAATACTGGCTTGGGGGAATGGACTGCCCCAGAGTTGGTTTTTTGATCATTTCTCCCTGCTCTGAACCCCACGTTCCACAAAAACAACTTTCCCCTGCAGTCTCTGAGAATGTTTTTAATTGAGTGACCCTATGTACTGGGCTTAGTAATCAAAAGGAAGGATTTAAAGACAAAAAAAGAGCGCACGAACTCACAACTTTTTCAACCCAGCATTGTGAGTCTTTTTCCCCTGGCATAGCACAGCCTGTATACTGGTAAAACTTTAGGCTGTCTTTTTGTGCCCAGCCCACATATGGGTTGATTCCTAGAGTTCCCTTCTGCCAGAAGCCCTATGGACCCCCTTCCACATTTGTGGACTACACTGACTCCAATGGCCATGGATTTTGTGGGGCGCAGGCTTCCTCTGTACCTCTAGATCCCACTGTGTGCGTTTCTCCCTCCAGCCTGGATCATAGACCTCACCTTTCTCTGGGCGAAATCTGACCTTTCTATGAGAAGGTGCAGAGCTCATCTGAGCCCGCATATTCGTGCTGCTTGAGATCCAGTGTTCGTGTGTTTGCAGCTGGTCCCTGGGTGTTGTGGTTGTAGGGTCCTGGCAAGTGTCTGATTCTTCCCAGTTGAAGATAAGGCTAGGTTTCTGATCACAGCAACTCTCCCCTTCAAGATGGCGCAGGCTCTGTGGCAGAGCTGGTCACTCCAGGTGAGATTTCAGCAGTAGTGGAGACTGCCCAGACAGGGGAGCCTGGTCAGGCAGTGCTCAACAGTCCCTTGGAATATAGCTGTCTCTCACTCACAAATAGACACTCCCCGTACATCCACACACTCTCCTTTTGTTCTCTCACTCACAAACTATCTTCCAGCCTGACTTCCCGTCAGCAGCCATCTTTGATCTGCCTTGCACTCTTTCTTGATGTGTAGCAGTGATTTCCTAGCAGTGTCCAACAATTTTGTACTGTTTACTGCACTTTTTCATTGAATTCCAAGTGATTTCAAACTTTGATATACTGTGCTTTCTGCTCTTTTGGAGGTCTTCCCACGTGTTGTCAAACACTGTTCTGTAGTCTTTCCTGATGTTTGGTTGTGATTTCCAAGTGGAATCTAACAATTTTACACAAGTGAGTGCATTTTTTGAGTGAATTCCAAGTGGTTTCAAACACTGTGCTATAGTGTTCTTGCTGCTATTTAGCACTTATTCCCATGTGCTGTCAAACACCATTCTGCACTCTTTCCCGATGCTTAGCAGTGATTGCAAACTGGAGTCTAACAATTTTGTACAGTTTACTTTTTTTCCCAGTAAATTCCAAGTGGTTTCAAACACTGTGTTATCTTGTGCTTGCTGCTCTTTAGCACTTATTCCCATGTGTTGTCTTGATGTATAGAGGTGACTTGCAAGTGGTGTTTAGCAATTTTGTACAGTTTACTGCCCCTTTTCATTGATTTCCAAGTATTTTAAAACACTGTAATATAGTGTGCTTGTTGCTCTTTAGGAATTATTTCCACATGTTTTCATAAACTATTCGGCACTCTTGCTTCATGTTTAGCAATAATTTCAATGTAGTGTCTATCAATTTTGTACATTTTATTGCTCATTTGTACTCCAAGTCAATTCAAACACTGTGATATTGTTTTCTTGCTGCTCTTTTGGAGTTATTCCCACGTGTTTTCAAACAACAATCTGCAATCTTTCTCGATGTGTAGCAGTGATTTCCTAGTGGTATCCAACAATTTTGTACAGTTTACTGCACTTTTTCATTGAATTCTAAGTGATTTCAAACTCGGCGATATAGTGTGCTTACTGTTTTTTGGAGGTCATCCCTCCTGTTGTAAAACATGGTTCTTCAGTCTTTACAGATGTTTGGTAGTGATTTCCAAATGGAGTCCAACAATTTTGCATAGTTTAGTGCTCCTTTTCAGTGAATTCCAAGCTGTTTCAAACACTGTGGTATAGTGTGCTTGCTGCTCTTCAGCAGTTATTCCCAAGTGTTGTCAAACCATGTTCTGCACTATTTCATGATGTTTAACACTGATTTCCAAGTTTTGTCTAACAGTTTTGTTCTGTTTAATCCTCTTTTTCAGTGAATTCCAAGTGGTTTCAAACTCTTTCATATAGGGTGCTTGCTGCTCCTTATGAGTTCTTCCCATGTGTTATCAAATACCGTTCTGGACTCTTTCCTGATATTTAGCAGAGATTTTCAAGTAGTGTCTAACAATTTTGTACAATTTACTGCTTTTTCAGTGAATTCCAAGTGGTTCCAAACACTGTGCTATAGTGTGCTTGCTACTCTTTAGCACTTATTCCCACGTATGGTCTAACACCATTTTTGCACTCTTTCCTGATGCTTAGAAGTGATTGCCAAGTGGAATCTAACAATTTTGTACAGTTTACAGTACTTTTCCAGTAAATTCCAAGTGGTTTCAGACACTGTGCTATCATGTGCTTTTGTGCATTATCAGTTATACCCACATGCTGTCAAACACCTTTTGGCATTCTTTCCTGATGTTTAGCAGTGATTTCCAAGTGGTTTCAAGTTCTGTGATATAGTGTGCTTGCTTCTCTTTAGGGGGTCTCCCACATGTTGTCAAGTCCCGTTCTGCACTCTTTTCTGATGTTTAGCAGAAATTTTCAAGTAGTGTCTAACAATTTACAAAATGTAAATTTTACTATGTTTGCAGTGAATTGCAAGTGTTTTCAAACACTCTGGTATAGTGTGCTTGCTACTCTAGCAATTATTCCTAAGTGTTGTCAAACACCATTCTGCACTCTTTCGAGATGTTTATCAGTGATTTACAAGTTTTATCTAAAAATTATGTACTCTTTGTTCCTCTTTTTCAGAAAATTCCAAATGGTTTCAAACACTGTGCTATAATGTGCTTTTGTGCTTTATTAGTTGTAAAAACGTGTTCTCAAATACTGTTCAGCATTTTTTTCTGATGTTTCTCAGTGTCTTCCAAGTGGTGTCTTACAATTTTGTACAATTTACTGCTCTTTTTCATTGATTTCCAAGTGTTTTTTTAATTTCTTTATTGGTTATGGTGTTACATATGTGCCCTTATTCTCCCATTACCCCCCATCCCCCTCATGCCCTCACCCCCCCTGTTGTCTGTGTCCATTGGTTAGGCTTATATGCATGCATACAAATCCTTTGGTTGATCTCTCTCCCTTAAACCCACCCTCCCCTACCTTCCCTCTGAGGTTTAAAGGTCTGATCAATGTTTCTCTGTCTCTGGATCTATTTTTGTTCATCAGTTTATGCTGTTCATTATATTCCATAAATGAGTGAAATCATGTGATATTTATCTTTAGCTGCCTGGCTTATTTCACTTAGTGATTTCCAAGTGTTTTCAAACACTGTTATATAGTGTGCTTGTTCCTCTTTAGGAATTTTTCCCACGTGTTGTCATACACTGTTCTGCACTCTTTCTTCATGTTTAGCAGTAATTTTTATGTAGTGTCTATCAGTTTTGTACTTTTTACTGCTCTTTTGTATTCAATTCCAAGTCAATTTGAACATGGTGATATTGTTTTCTTGCTATTCTTTTGGAGTTATTCCCACGTGTTTTCAAACAAACACCAATCTGCAATCTTTCTTGCAGTGATTCCTACCAGTGTCCAACAATTTTCAACTGTTTACTGCACTTTTTCATTGAATACCAAATGGTTTCAAACCAAACTCTGTGATAAAGTATGCTTGCTGCTCTTTTGGAGGTCTTCCCTCATGCTGTCAAACACAGATCTGCAGTCTTTACAGATGTTTGGTGGTGATTTCGAAGTGGAGTCTAACAATTTTGCACAGTTTAGTGCTCTTTTTGAGTGAATTCCAAGCGGTTTCAAACACTGTGGTATAGTGTGCTTGCTGCTCTTTAGCAGTTATTCCCAAGTGTTGTCAAACCCCGTTCTGCACTATTTCATGATGTTTAACACTGATTTCCAAGCTTTGTCTAACAATTTTGTACTGTTTACTCCTCTTTTTCAGTGAATTCCAAATGGTTTCAAACACTGAGCTATAATGTGCTTTTTTTTGCATTATCAATTGTACACATGTGTTCTCAAACACTGTTTGGCATTCTTTCCTGATGTTTCGCAGTGTCTTCCAAGGGTTGTCTTACAATTTTGTACACTTTACAGCTCTTTTTCATTGATTTCTAAGTGTTTTCAAGCACTGTTATATAGTGTGCTTTTTTTCTCCTTAGGAACTATTTCCACTTGTTCTCATACACTATTCTGCACTCTTTCCTCGTGTTTAGCAATAATTTCAATGTAGTGTCTATCAATTTTGTACATTTTATTGCTCATTTGTACTCCAAGTCAATTCAAACACTGTGATATTGTTTTCTTGCTGCTCTTTTGGAGTTATTCCCACGTGTTTTCAAACAACAATCTGCAATCTTTCTCGATGTGTAGCAGTGATTTCCTAGTGGTATCCAACAATTTTGTACAGTTTACTGCACTTTTTCATTGAATTCTAAGTGATTTCAAACTCGGCGATATAGTGTGCTTACTGTTTTTTGGAGGTCATCCCTCCTGTTGTAAAACATGGTTCTTCAGTCTTTACAGATGTTTGGTAGTGATTTCCAAATGGAGTCCAACAATTTTGCATAGTTTAGTGCTCCTTTTCAGTGAATTCCAAGCTGTTTCAAACACTGTGGTATAGTGTGCTTGCTGCTCTTCAGCAGTTATTCCCAAGTGTTGTCAAACCATGTTCTGCACTATTTCATGATGTTTAACACTGATTTCCAAGTTTTGTCTAACAGTTTTGTTCTGTTTAATCCTCTTTTTCAGTGAATTCCAAGTGGTTTCAAACTCTTTCATATAGGGTGCTTGCTGCTCCTTATGAGTTCTCCCCATGTGTTGTCAAATACCGTTCTGGACTCTTTCCTGATATTTAGCAGAGATTTTCAAGTAGTGTCTAACAATTTTGTACAATTTACTGCTTTTTCAGTGAATTCCAAGTGGTTCCAAACACTGTGCTATAGTGTGCTTGCTACTCTTTAGCACTTATTCCCACGTATGGTCTAACACCATTTTGCACTCTTTCCTGATGCTTAGAAGTGATTGCCAAGTGGAATCTAACAATATTGTACAGTTTACAGTTCTTTCCCAGTAAATTCCAAGTGGTTTCAGACACTGTGCTATCATATGCTTTTGTGCATTATCAGTTATACCCACGTGTTGTCAAACACCTTTTGGCATTCTTTCCTGATGGATAGCAATGATTTCAATATGAAATTCTTTGGAGATGGCCTCTTTGGGTTGAGGTAACTAGGTATTCTGTCTGCTTCTTGGATTCAAGGATCTAGTTCTTTCCATAGATTTTGGAAGTTCTCATCCAATATTTGTTTTAATAGACTCTCCATTTTATGCTCCCTCTATTCCTCCTCCACAAAGACTATAATTCTAATATTGTTTTTTTTCTGATGGAGTAAGATAGGTCTCATAAAAATCTTTCATTTTTCTTTATTCTCAGGTTTTTCCCTTCTTCCCTCTGCATCATTTCATCATTTCTATCTTCAATACCACTAGTTCTTTCCTCTGAATGGTTGATTGTGAGTTTATGCTCACCAGTTTATTCTTTTTTTTAATTTCTTTATTGATTTGTCCTCATCCCCCCATTCCAATCCCTCACCCCTCCCCACACATGCCCCCACCACCCTGTTGTCCTTAACCGCTGGTTAGGCTCATATGCTTGCACACAAGTCCTTTGGTTGATCTCTCCCCTTTACCCCCACCCTACCCTACCCTCCCCCTGAGGCCCGACAGTCTAATCCATGCCTTCTTGTTTCTGGGTCTGTTCTTGTTCATCAGTCTATGTTGTTCCATTATTTCCCCTAGATGAGTGAGATCATGTGCTATTAGAAATACACTTATAATAAGAACCGAAAATGAGACAAGCAATAATGGTTATGGTGACAGGAAAATGAATCAGTGTGTGGTGAGTTTCTTTCTGGGCCAACAGTTCTTTTGAGACCCAATTTCAATGTCCAACAGTTCCTTAAGTGTACATGTCAGCACTGACATTTCAGTTCTGGATGGTGGACAAATGGTGGTAATGCAGGTCCGACTCTGTCTGGTTTGGTCCTGGGCAACCTGCAGTGATGCACAGCTGCTAACTGCTAGTATTGGAAGGCCACATCAGCGTCTTCTGTCTCTGGACTGCTTCTCTTCTGTCTTCATGGCTGGAGTAGTCCTGTCGATTCCTCTCTGTTGCTGGAATCCACATGGTCTCAGAGTTGTTTTCTGAAAATATACAAACATATTCTCGACCAAAAGTTAATAAAGGAATCTTTTCTATAAATTTGACTGGGGATCCTTTTTCATTTTTTGCCCAAATGATTTTCCTCTGGCTTGTTTTGTCACCTTGTGTGTTTTTCATGGGTGTCTTGCTTCTAGTCTTACAATTAATTTTCTAAAGTATTAATTTTCTAGACGTAATTTACTTACAGGATATTTTTCCTTACATGATATTCCTCTACTATCCCCTCCTTTTTTGATTTAAATTTAGGAGGCTTTTGAAAATTTTATAATGTGGTCTTGATGGCTTTTAAATTTTAATTTTTTGCACTATAATATTACTGTTTTAGGTTCATTACATGGTGCATAATTATATCATGAGATGAAGTACCAATAAAAATTTTAGTTAACACTTTAGGAACACCTTTTTGTCCAGTACAATTAATTTTTCTAGAATATTCGCTTGTTTCAACTAGCCAATTAAAACTTGCCTGAAAACTTGACTACTATTTTACTATCAAATTTATTACTATAACAACAATCTTATTTTACCCTGTAAATATTGGTGGAAGGGATTATTTGCCTTCTTGAGTAGGTCCTGAGCATACCTGGTGGTAGGCTGGATTTAGATATCGTAAACCCACTTCCCCACACCATGGGTACAAGACGACTCAAACAATTCTTGTTGGAGTGAGAGGGCAGCTGCTGTCGGCCAAGTCTCTGTCAGTCACCTGGGTCCTGATCTGAGCTGGGCATGGGAAGCACGAAGCAGCCATGGGGGCAGGAGACCTCCCTCAGAAGGGGCTATGATTCAGGCCCCTGCAATGTTGGGGGGGGTGAGGGTCTGTGTCCCACCTCTGTTGATCCCCAAATTCTCTCCTGATGGCCCCTCTGCGACTGTGCCTGTCTTAGCTTGTTCCTTCCTTGAGGAATCTTACCCGTCTCTGGCTAACCAGCCATCCTCGGGGGCCAAGCAGGGTGATGTGAGGTTCAGTTTTGTCTCCTTGGTAGCCTACGCCCCCGTGGCCTCCATGCCCACCACCTGCCTTGGGATCCCGTCGCCTGCTGGAAGGGCCCCAGCACTGATCACATATCTTTTGGAACCCGGGTTTCTTCTCCAGGGAGGGCTCAGTTCGCCCCACTGGGTAAGAGACAGATCCATGGCACCAGTCATCACGAGACTTCAACCTCGACATGAACAGAGAGCTCATGCAACAGCTGTGAGCAATTGAATTGTGAGAAGAGGGTCTCTCTTGGCCTAAAGGGTAAGAGGGACCAATATAGAATGCTCAGGTGCCTTCCCAGGAGGCCCTCTACGCAATGAAAATGATTAAATCCTTACATGTCCTTTTTAAATTGCTGCCAGACATTCAAAGAATTAGTTTGTACATTTGCTTGGGATAATTGTATATTATGCTGTAGTAATTCTAAAGTATCAAGAGATTTGTTAAGTTTGTCTCCAAGCACCAAACAGATGACTTTTTTTTTTTTTTATCCCCAAGGGTGCGAGGAACTATTGTAAGTACTGGGGGTGATCCAAATCTGGGAAAAATTTTAATGATAGTGTAGAGTAATATCATGCAAGGATGTTCTTTGTTCTAGTCCATGGGAATTCCCTTTCAAACTGGCTGTCCATTTCTTTTTATATAGACAAGGTCTTTGTTACATTTTCTGCACCTCTACCGGGGGCACGTAGTGATAGTAGTGACACCCTTTCTTTAGTGTCCACACAAGCCAGAAACCTCTCTTTAATTGTACACCCAAAGGGGCATTGTTTTGATTTCGTGTCATACAAAAGGGAAGATGGGTGGAGACCCCTGTGTATTTATACTTTCTTTCCCCACCCATGGACCTCCTGGATGTCCAGGGTGTTTGGTATTATTGGTTACTACATTAGTCAGGGGATCAGCCCATGTAAGGGGTCTTACCCATGAAGGGTCAGGAGCATAAGACCAAAATACTTACCCTCTTGTCCCAGGTAAAATTACCGTACATGTGATGATTGCTAGCATAGCTAGAAAGGCGTTTTCAGGCATTCTTGGGTTTCAGGTTACCTCACAATTTCTTCCCTGAGGTTTGATGTTCTGATTGATGTTTCTCTGTTTCTGGATCTATTTTTCCCGCCCATCAGATTATGTTGTTCATTATATTCCACAAATGAGTGAGATCATGTGATATTTATCTTTCTCTGCATGGCTTTTTTCACTAAGCATAATGTTCTCCATCTCCATCCATATTGTTGCAAATGGTAAGAGCTCCTTCTTTTTTACCACAGCATAGTATTCCATTGTGTAGATATACCACAGTTTTTTAATCCACTCATCTGCTGATGGGCACTTAGGCTGTTTCCAAATCTTAGCTATGGTGAATTGTGCTGCTATGAAAATAGGGGTGCATATATCCTTTCTGATTGATGTTTCCAGTTTCTTGGGATATATTCCTAGAAGTGGGATCACTGGGTCAAATGGGAGTTCTATTTTTAGTTTTTCAAGGAAACTCCATACTGTTCTCCACAGTGGCTGCACGAGTCTGCATTCCCACCAGCAGTGCACGAGGGTTCCTTTTTCTCCACATCCTTGCCAGCACTTGTCATTTGTTGACTTGTTGATAATGGCCATTCTGACAGGTGTGAGATGGTACCGCATTGTTGGTTTGATTTGCATCTCTCTAATGATTAGTGATTTAGAGCAGGTTTTCATGTGTCTCTTGGCCGTCTTTCTGTCTTCTTTAGAAAAGTGTCTATTTAGATCAGTTGCCCATTTTTGATTGGGTTGTTTATCTTCTTTTTGTTAAGCTGCATGATTTCCCTGTAAATGTTGGAGATTAAACCCTTATCGTTGACATCATTGGCAAATATGTTCTCCCATGTAGTGGGCTTTCTTGTTGTTTTATTGATGGTTTCCTTTGCTGTGTAAAAGTTTTTTATTTTGATGTAGTCCCATTTGTTTATTTTCTCTTTAGCTTCCATTGCCCTAGGAGCAGTATCAGCGAAGAAGTTCTTTTGGCATATGTCAGAGATTTTTCTGCCTGTAGATTCCTCTAGTATTTTTATAGTTTCCTGTCTTATGTTTAAGTCCTTGATCCATTTTGAGTTTATTTTTGTGTATGGTGTAAGTTGGTGGTCTAGTTTCATTTTTTTGCATGTATCTGTCCAATTTTCCCAACACCATTTTTTGAAGAGACTCTCTTGACTCCATTGTATGTTCATGCCTCCTTTGTCAAATATTAATTGAGCATAGTGATTTGGATCGATTTCTGGGTTCTCTATTCTATTCCTTTGATCTATATGTCTGTTCTTGTGCCAATACCAGGCTGTTTTGAGAACAGTGGCTTTGTAATACAGCTTGAAATCTGGTATGGAGATTCCACCTACTTTGTTCTTCTTTCTCAGGATTGCTGTGGCTATTTGGGTTCTTTTTTTATTCCAGATGAATTTTTGGAAAGTTCGTTCTAGGTCTGTGAAGTATGCCATTGGTATTTTAATGGGACGTGCATTGAAATTATAGATTGCTTTGCGTAGTATGGACATTTTGATGATGTTGATTCTACCAATCCATGAACATGGTATGTTCTTCCATCTGTTTATGTCTTCCTCTATCTCTTTTTTCAGTGTTGTGTAGTTTTCCACGTATAGGTGTTTTACCTCCTTAGTTAAGTTTATTCCTAGGTATCTTAATATTTTTGTGTGATGGTAAATGGGATTGCTTTTTTAGTCTCTCTTTCTGTAAGTTCATTATTGGTGTATAGAAATGCCATAGATATCTTAGCATTTATTTTGTATCCTGCTACTCTGCCTAATTCATTTATTAAGTCTAGTAATTTTTTGATGGAGTCTTTAGGGTTTTCTAAGTACAGTATCATGTCATCTGCAAATAAGGACAGTTTTACTTCTTCTTTTCCAATTCGGATGCCTTTAATTTCTTCTTCTTGTCTGATTGCAATGGCTAGTATTTCCAACACTATGTTGAACAGGAGTGGTGAGAGTGGGCATCCCTGTCTTGTTCCTGTTCTTAGGGGAAATGGATTTAGTTTTTGCCCAATGTGTATGATGTTGGCTGTGGGTTTGTCATATATGGCTTTTATTATGTTGAGGTATGATCCTTCTATTCCCACCTTGTTGAGAGTTTTTGTCAAGAAAGGGTGTTGGATTTTGTCAAATGCTTTTTCTGCATCAATTGATATGACTATATGGTTTTTATGTCTCAATTTGTTTATGTGATGTATCACGTTTATTGATTTGCGAAAATTGTACCATCCTTGCATCCCAGGGATAAATCTTACTTGGTCGTGGTGTATGATCTTTCTGATGTACTGCTAGGTCCAATTTGCTAGAATTTTGTTGAGGATTTTTGCATCTATGTTCATGAGGGATATTGGCCTGTAATTCTCTTTCATTTTGTTATCTTTATCTGGTTTGGTATTAGGGCGATGCTGGCTTCATAGAAGGAGCTTGGAAGTGTTCCTTCTTCTTGATTTTTCTGGAATAGTCTGAGGAGGATAGGTTTTAGCTCTTCCTTGAATGTTTTATAAAACTCCCCTGTGAAGCAGTCTGGCCTCGGGCTTTTGTTTGCTGGAAGGTTTTTGATGACTGTTTCAAATTCTTCCATAGTTATCAACCTATTGAGATTTTTAGTTTCTTACTGAGTAAGTTTTGGAAGGTTGTGTTTTTCTAGGAATGTATCGATTTCCTCCAGTTTGTCTAGTTTGTTGGAGTAGACTTGTTCATAGTATTTTTTGAAAATCTTTTGTATTTCTGTGGGGCCTGTTGTTATTTCACCTCTTTCATTTCTGATTTTTTTTAATTGGGTCCTCTCTCTTTGCTTCTTAGTGAGCCTGGCTAGAGGTTCGTCAATCTTGTTTATCCTTACAAAGAACCAGCTCTTGGTTTTGTTGATCTTGTGCATTGTTTTTTTGGTCTCTATGTCATTCATTTTTGCTCTGATCTTTATTATTTCCTTTCTTCTGCTCACTGTGGGCTTTTCTTGTTACTCCCTTTCTAATTTTTTTGAGTTGTTGAGTTAGATGATCTACTACCATTTTTTCTTATTTTTTGAGGTAGGCCTGTAGAGCTATACATTTCCCTCTCAGGACTGCTTTCATTGTGTCCCATAGGATTTGCAATGTTGTGTTTTTATTGTCATTAGTCTCCAGGATGTTTTTAATTTCTTCTTTGATCTCATTGATAACCCAATAATTGTTTAGTAGCATGCTATTCAGTTTCCAAGTGTTTGAATTTTTTGGAATGTTTTTATTGTAGTTTATTTCTAATATTATGCCATTGTGGTCTGAGAAAATATTTCATATGATTTCAATCATTTTGAATTTGGGGAGACTTTGCTTGTTACCCAATATGTGGTCTATTTTTTGAGAATGTCCCATGTGCACTTGAGAAGAACATATATTTCATGGCTTTGGGGTGAAATACTCTGAAGATGTCTATTAGGTCCATCTGATCTAGTGTGTCATTTAAAATTGCTGTTTCTTTGCTGATTTTTTGTCCAGAGGATTTATCCATTGATGTCAGTGGTGTATTGAAGTCCCCTACTATGATTGTATTGATGTCGATCTTTCCCTTGATATCTTCCAGCAGATTTTTTATGTATTTGGGAGCTCCTGCGTTGGGTGCATATACATTTACCAGAGTTATATCTTCTTGCTGGATTGCTCCCTTTAGTATTATGTAGTGGCCTTCCTTATCTCTTAGTAAAGCCTTTACATTGAGGTCTATTTTATCTGATATAAGTATCACAACCCCAGCTTTTTTCTCATTTCCATTTGCCTGAAAAATGTTTTTCCATCCCTTCACTCTCAGTCTGTGTGAGTCTTTTGCTCTAAGGTGGGTCTCTTGTAGACAGCAAATATATGGGTCATCTTTTCTTATCCATTCAGCTACCCTATGTCTTTTGATTGGTGCATTTAATCCATTTACATTTCCTGTTATTATTGATAAGTACCTGTTTGTTGACATATTTTTCCTTAGTGTTTGTGTTTCTTCTTGCCTTTCACTTTCTTCTTTTTACAGCAACCCCTTTAGCATTTCTTGCATTGCTGGTTTGTTAGTGATGAACTCTCTTAGCCCTTATTTGTCTGTGAAGCTTCTGATTCCACCTTCAATTTTGAATGATAGCCTTGCTGGGTATAGTATTCTTGGATTCAGTCCCTTGTGTTGCATCACTTTGTATATTTCATTCCATTCCCTTCTGGCCTGGTGTGTTTCTGTTGAGAAATCAGTTGGTATTCTGATAGGAGATCCCTTGTAGGTAACTTACTGTTTCTCTCTGGCAGC
Source organism: Ia io (assembly GCA_025583905.1). NCBI lineage: Eukaryota > Metazoa > Chordata > Mammalia > Chiroptera > Vespertilionidae > Ia > Ia io. The sequence continues at coordinate 62,825,880 of JAJQQW010000001.1, forward strand.
CTTTAAGATTCTTGCTTTGTCGTTGGTGTTCGTCAATTTATTATGATGTGTCTTGGTGTTGGTCTTTTGGGATTCAACTTGTTTGGGACTCTGTGTACTTCTTGGACTTGGATAGTTTTTTTCTTGCCAATATCAGGGAAGTTTTCTGTCATTATTTCTTCTAACAGGTTTTCTATTCCTTGCTTCTCTTCCTCTCCTTCTTTTATCCCTATTATTCAAAGGTTGTTTCGTTTTGTGTTGTCCCGAAGCTCCCTTAGGCTCTCCTCTTGCTTTTTAAGTCTTCTTTCCAGTTGCTGCTGTGTTTGTGTGTTTTTTTCTACCTTGTCTTCTAATTCGCTGATGCGGTCCTCAGCCTCTTCTACTCTACTCTTTAAGCCTTCCATTGTGTTCTTTATTGCAGCTATGTCGTTCTTCATCTCCTCTTGGTTTCTTTTCATGTTGGTGACATTTTCATTCAGCTCCTTATAGTTCTCATTGAGTTGTGTGTATTTGTCATCCATCCGTTTAAACATCCTTATAACGAATACTCTGAATTCTTTCTCTGTTAAGCTGCTAGCCTCAAGTTCATTTAACTCCCTTTCTGGTGATTCCTCTTTTTCCTCCCTTTGGGAATTTCCTTTTTTTCTCCCCATGTTTTCCTGTAATGTTTTAATTGTAGATCCGCTTGCTTTGCTACCCAGGTTCTTTTGGGGATGGTGCTACTGGTGTAATCTCTCAGTTCTCCTGGGCTTGGTAATCCAGTGTAGCTCCCTACTTGAGCTACTTGGGTTCTCTTGATGTAGGCCTGCAAGCTTGAGAGGCACAACTGTGGTGTCTAAAAGTCAGCAGCTATGGAGTGGAGTGTCCCAGTTTTTGCTGTCTTGCACCCTTAGTTGAAATTGCGCATGTCCATTGGGGACTCACAGTGGCACCCAGGAACCGTCTGTTGGGAGAGCTCACAGTGGCTCCCACTAGCACCCTGTGTGTCGATAGGCTCATGGTGCCTGCCTGTTGTAAATTCGCTTCTGTGGAGGTGTGTTTGCAGGGGCACAGCTCTGACACACTTTGAGGGACTCTGGCACTGAAGTTAAACAGCTAGGGTGTATGTGGGAAGTTATTCAGGAGAAAGGAGTTCAGAGTTTCTGCTGTGGGGCAGCGCGTCCTTGGCTGTACAGAATCACACCCAGCAGGGGCTCAAAGCAGCTTCCCAGAGGACCCTGTGGATATATGGGCTCAGGGTGCCTTCCCTTGCTGTGGCCATGAGTTTCCCTGCCCTTGAGTGTGCTGGAACTGGTGGCGTGCCCGCCAGTGCAAAGCTCTGAGGTACCCTGGCCCTGAAGTTGCACCGCAGGGGTGTCTGTGGAAGGTTATTTAGGAAGAGGCAGTTCAGAGATTCTACTGCAGGGCCGCGCACCCTTGACTGTGCAGAATCAGCCCCTCAGGGGCTTTCAGTGGTTCCCAAGCACTGCCTGGGTAGTGGAGTGCCTGGATGCCTATGGGCTGGGGAAGCAGTGAATCCTGAGTTCAGGCGCTGGGGAGGGGGAGGTTGTACTTACTGCGTTCAGAGGCGCACTTTTGGAGGTGGAGGTCTCAGGGTTCGCGCATCTGCAGCTGGGGAGGCAGGTCTTCTACCAGAGTGGCTGTAGTGTCCAGGTTTGCTTCCGAGACCAGACTGGGTGGTGGTAAGGTTAGGATTCTAGTCTCTAGCAGTTCTGTTCTTAAAGATGGCCACCAGTTTATTCTTAATCTCCTTAATTGCCTGCTTCATTTCCAGGAGTTCTGATAGAATAATTTTTAAAATTTCAATTTCTTTGGAGAAATGCTCATTTTGTTCATTGATTTCTTTTCTGAGTACACTGAATTGCCTGTAAGTCATTTCTCATATCTTGTTTAGTATATTTAGAACTGCAATCTTGAAATCTCTGTCACTTATATCACATAATTCCATTGTTCCAGCCTACTTTCTGGGGATTTTTCATTATCTTTCTGGTCATCGTCTTTACTGTGTGTCTTCATGACATTTGCTTCCCTCTTTGTTTTTGCATTTATCTCTGAGGATGTCTTTCTTCTATGTTCCAGTAGATGGTGCTGAATAGCAAGATTTTTACCACTGTTTTCTCTCAGACTTGAGCTTTCATGGCTTCCATGGGACAGTACCTCTATGCTGCTTTGGGTGAGGTTTGTTTTGCCCTCACTATAATGGTTACAGCTGACCACCAGGGGTCTTGCCCAAGCACCCCTCCTGGGGTTCAGTCACAAAGGGAAACAGCAATTCTACTGCAACTGTTCTTGGTTTAGAGATAATATACTCTTTGAGCCAACTCCAAAGGACAACTGGAGGCAAGTTTTGGGAATCTAAGCTTTGGCAGGGTTCTGTGGTTTCCTTTCTTTGTCTGAAACACCACTGCCAGACCCAGCAGTGGTACATTGTGAGGCAGTACCTCATGCTCTGTCAGGCAGGCATCTGTTGACTCAGTCACTGTTTGCTCTCACTGCTGGTAGCAGCCTCTCAAACACTGTCCTCTCTAGCCACTGGAAACTCATAGCTTGCAGATTACACTGCTAGGCTGCTCCTCTCAGTTCTCTGTTCCTCCCTGCCAAGGGAAGTGCCTGCTACAATCACCAGTTTTCTTCCTCTCCCTGCCCAAGAGTGAGTTTCCAGTTGAGCTGCAAGTTCCAAGCTGAGGTGCATCTTGGGCTATGTCTGCACTTTCCTCCCTTCTCATCTCCCGATTTATCCCAAGAAGCCCACCTTGGGTGTTTCAGTGTGCTGGTCTCTCAGGTGTGCATTTGTGTTGGGCAGGGAATTCTTCGTTGAATTATAGAGGGTTAACTTGTTGAAATGTCAGAGGTAGAAGAAAAGATGTGCCCGTATGTTACCATTCCTCTGATGTTACTACATATATTCTTTCTGGTTGGTGTTGCTAGATTCTTAGGATATATTCCCAGAAGTGGGATCACTGGATAAAATGGCAGTTCCATTTCTAATTTTTTGAGGAAACTGCATACTGTTTTCCATAGTGGCTACACCTGTCATCATTCCCACCAACAGTGTACTAGGGTTCCCTTTTCTCCATATCCTCACCAGACTTTAATTAATTTATTTCCATTTTGATCTTTGTATTTTCTTCTGTTATCCTTGGGCCTAGTTTGTTTTATATTTCTAATTATTTGAAGGTGAGAGTTATATTATTTGAGATCTTTCCTTTTTCTTAATGTATTCCTTTATTACTATATATTTTTTAGAATTGTTTTTGCTGTATCCCATAAGTTTTGTTACATTGTATTTACATTTTTATTGGTTTTAAAATACTTATTTCTAATTTTTTTGTCTCTAACTCATTTGCTTTATAGGAGTGTGCTATTAAATCTCCACATGTTTGTGAATTTCCAGTTTCCTCCTTGTAATTGATTGTGATTGGAAACAATTCCTTTTTTTCCCCATTTTTTTATTAAGATACTATATGTGTACATATCTTACCGTTGCCCGCCCACCCCACTTGCATACATGCCCTCACCCCCCAGTGTTTTGAGTCCATTGCTTATGCTTATATGCATGCATACAAGTCCTTCGGTTGATCGCTTATCTCCCCCACCTCTCCCTAACCTTCCTGCTGTAATTTGACAGTCTGTTTGATGCGCTATTGCCTTTGTATCTATCTTTTTGTTTATCAGTTTATAATGTTCTTTATTATCCATAAATGAGTGAGGTCATGTGGTATTTTTCTTTCATTGACTGGCTTATTTCACTTAGCATAGTGCTCTCCAGTTCCATCCAGGTTGCTGCAAATGGTAAGAATCCCTTCTTTTTTATGGCAGCATAGTATTCCATTGTGTAGATGTATCATAGTTTTCTGATCTAGTCATCTGCTGACAGGCACCTAGGCTGTTTCCAAATCTTAGCTATTGTAAATTGTACTGCTATGAACATAGGGGTGCATATATCCTTTCTGATTAGTATTTCTAGTTCCTTAGGATATATTCCTAGGAGTGGGATTACGGGGTCAAATGGGAGTTCCATTTTCAGTTTTTTGAGGAAACTCCATACTGTTCTCCACAGTGGCTGCACCAGTCTATAGTCCCACCAGCAGTGCACGAGGGTTCCTTTTACTCCACATCCTCACCAACACTTGTCATTTGTAGCTTTGTTGATGAGAGCCATTCTGACAGGTGTGAGATGGTACAGCATTGTCATTTTGATTTGCATCTCTCGGATAATTAGTGACTTTGAACATGTTTTCATGTGTCTCTTGGCTTTCCTTCTGTCTTCTTTCGAAAAGATTCTATTTAGGACTGTTGCCCATTATTTTATTGGATCATTTATCTGCCTTTTATTAAGTTGTGTAAGTTCCCTGTAGATGTTGGAGATTAAACCTTTATCAGTGATAACATTTGCAAATATGTTCTCCCATACAGTGGGCTTTCTTGTTGTTTTGTTGATGCTTTCTTTTGCTGTGAAAAAGCTTTTTATTTTGATGTAGTCCCATTTGTTTATTTTCTCTTTAGCTTCCATTGCCCTAGGGGCAGTATCAGTGAAAAGTTCTTTTGGCATATGTCTGAGATTTTGCTGCCTGTGGATTCCTCTAGTATTTTTATGGTTTCCGGTCTTATGTTTAAGTACTGTATCCATTTTGAGTTTATTTTTGTGTATGGTGTAAGATGGTGGCCTAGTTTCATTTTTTTGCATGTATCTGTCCAATTTTCCCAACACCATTTATTGAAGAGACTGTCTTGACTCCATTGTATGTTCATGCCTCCTTTGTCAAATATTAATTGAGCATAGTGGTTTGGGTCGATATCTGGATTCTCTACTCTATTCCATTGGTCTATATGTCTGTTCTTGTGCTAGTACCAGGCTGTTTTGAGAACAGTGGCTTTGGAATACAGCTTGAAATCTGGTATTGAGATCCCACCTACTTTATTCTTCTTTCTCAGGATTGCTGTGGCTATTCGGGGTCTTTTTTTATTCCAGATGAATTTCTAGAGAGTTCTTTCTAGGTCTGTGAAATATGCCGTTGGTATTTTAATTGGGAGTGCATTGAATCTATAGATTGCTTTTTGTAGTATGGACATTTTAATAATGTTGATTCTACCAAATCCATGAACATGGTATGTTCTTCCATCTGAATACATCTTCCTCTATCTCTTTTTTTAGTGTCCTGCATTTTTCAGCATATAGGTGTTTTACCTCCTTAGTTAAGTTTATTCCTAGGTATCTTAATTATTTTGGTGCGATGATAAATGGGATTGCTTTTTTAGTCCCTCTTTCTGTAAGTTCACTATTGGTGTATAGAAAGGCCATAGATTTCTTGGCGTTAATTTGGTATCCTTCTACATTGCCAAATTCATTTATTAAGTCTATTAGTTTTTTGATGGAGTCTTTTGGGTTTTTTATGTAAAATATCATGTCATCTGCAAATAAGGACAGTTTTACTTCTTTTCTAATGTGGATGCCTTTTATTTCTTCTTCTTGTCTAATTGCAATGGCTAATACTTCCAGTACTACATCGAACAGGAGTGGTGAGAGTGGGCATTCCTGTCTTGTTCCTGTTCTTAGGGGAAATGGTTCTAGTTTTTGCCCATTGAGTATGATGTTGGCTGTGGGTTTATCATATATGGCTTTTATTATGTTGAGGTATGATCCTTCTATTCCCAGCTTGCTGAGAGTTTTTATCAAGAAAGGGTGTTGGATTTTGTCAAATGATTTTTCTGCATCTATTGATATGACTATGTGATTTTTATCCCTTAGTTTTTTTATGTGATGTATCATGTTTATTGATTTGTGGATGTTGTACCATCCTTGAATTCCTGGGATAAATCCTACTTAGTCATGGTGTATGATCTTTCTGATGTACTGGATGCGATTTGCTAGGTTTTTGTTGAGGATTTTGGCATCTATGTTCATGAGGGACATTGGCCTGTAATTCTCTCTCATTGTGTTGTCTTTATCTGGTTTTGGTATTAGGGTGATGCTGGCTTCATAGAATGAGCTTGGAAGTGTTCCTTCCCCTTGAATTTTTTGGAATTGTCTGAGGAGGATAGGTTTGGTGAAACTCCCCTGTGAAGCCATCTGGCCCTGGGCTCTAGTTTGCTGGAAGCTTTTTGATGACTTCTTCAATTTCTTCCATAGTTATTGGGCTATTGAGATGTTTAGATTCTTCCTGATTGAGTTTGGAACTTTATATTTTTCTAGGAATATGTCCATTACCTCCAGGTTGTCCAGTTTGTTGGAATAGAGTTATTCATAGTATTTTTTAGCAATCTTTTGTATTTTGGTGGGTTCTGTTGTTATTTCACCTCTTTCATTTCTGATTTTGTTTATTTGGATCCTCTCTCTTTGCTTCTTTGTGAGCCTGGCTAGAGGTTTATCAATCTTGCTTACCCTTTCAAAGAACCAGCTCTTGGTTTTGTTGATCTTTTGTATTGTTTCTTTGGTCTCTATGTCATTTATCTCCTCTCTGATCTTTATTATTTCCTTCCTTCTGCTTACACTGGGCTTTTCTTATTGCTCTCTTTCTAACTCTTTGAGTTGTAGGGTTAGGTAATTTATTACCATTGTTTCTTGTTTTTTGTAGTAGGCTTGTAGAGCTATGAACTTTCCTCTCAAAACTGCTTTAGCTGTGTCCCATAGACTTTGGTTTGTTGTGTTTTTATTGTCATTTTTTGCCATGATGTTTTTTATTTCTTCCTTGATCTCTCTGGTAACCCAGTCATTGTTTAATAGCATGCCGGTTAGTCTCCATGTGTTTGATTTTTTTTTCTTTTTTTTATTAAGTTATTATATGTGTACATATCTTACCCTTGCCTCCCCACCCAATTCCCATACATGCCCTCACCCCCCAGAGTTTTGTGTCCATTGGTTATGCTTATATGCTTGCATACAAGTCTTTCGGTTGATCTCTTATCTCCCCCACCTCTACTTAATCTTCCCGCTGTAATTTGACAGTCTGTTTGATGCACTACTGTCTCTGTATCTTTCTTTTTGTTCACCAGTTTATAATTTACTTTATTATCCATAAATGAGTGAGATCATGTGGTATTTTACCTTCATTGACTGGCTTATTTCACTTAGCATAATGTTCTCCAGTTCCATCCAGGTTGCTGCAAATGGTAAGAATTCCTTCTTTTTTATGGCAGCATAGTATTCCATTGTGTAGATGTATCATGGTTTTCTGATCCAGTCATCTGCTGACGGGCACCTAGGCTGTTTCCAAATCTTAGCTATTGTAAATTGTACTGCTATGAACATAGGGGTGCATATGTCCTTTCTTACTGGTATTTCCAGTTTCTTAGGATATATTCCTAGGGGTGGGATTACTGGGTCAAATGGGAGTTCCATTTTCAGTTTTTTGAGGAAACTCAGTACTGTTCTCTGCAGTGGCTACACCAGTCTACATTCCTACCAGCAGTGCATGAGTGTTCCTTATTCTCCGCAACCTCGCCAACACTTGTCGTTGGTTGATTTGTTGATGATAGGCATTCTGGCAGGTGTGAGATGGTACCACATTGTCGTTTTGATTTGCATCTCTCGGATAATTAGTGACTTTGAGCATGTTTTCATGTGTTTCTTGGCCTTCCTTCTGTCTTCTTTTGAAAAGATTCTATTTAGGTCCGTTGCTCATTTTTTTATTGGATCATTTATCTTCCTTTTATTAAGTTGTATAAGCTGCCTGTAGATGTTGGAGATTAAACCTTTATCAGTGATGCCATTTGCAAATATGTTCTCCCATGCAGTGGGCTTTCTTGTTGTTTTGTTGATAGTTTCTTTTGCTGTAAAAAAGCTTTTTATTTTGATGTAGTCCCATTTGTTTATTTTCTCTTTAGCTTCCATTGCCCTAGGGGCAGTATCGGTGAAGAAGTTCTTTCGGCATATGTCTGAGATTTTGCTGCCTGTGGAGTCCTCTAGAATTTTTATAGTTTCCTGTCTTATGTTTAAGTCCTATATCCATTTTGAGTTTATTTTGTGTATGGTGTACGTTGATGATCTAGTTTCATTTTTTTGCAAGTATTTGCCCAATTTTCTCAACACCATTTATTGAAGAGACTGTCTTGCCTCCATTGTATGTTCATGTCTCCTTTGTCAAATATTAATTGAGCATAGTGCTTTGGGTTGATAACTGGATACTCTATTCTATTCCATTGATTAATATGTCTGTTCTTGTGCCAGTACCAGGCTGTTTTGAGAACAGTGGCTTTGTAATACAGCTTGAAATCTGGTATGGAGATCCCTCCTACTTTGTTCTTCTTTCTCAGGATTGCTGTGGCTATTCGGGGTCTTTTTTTATTCCAGATGAATTTTTGGAGAGTTCTTTCTAGGTCTGTGAAATATGCCATTTGTATTTTAATGGGGAATGCATTGAATGTGTAGATTTCTTTGGGTAGTATGGACATTTTAATGATGTTGATTCTACCAATCCATGAACATGGTATGTTCTTCCACCTGTTTACGTCTTCTTCTATCTCTTTTTTCAGTGTCCTGTAATTTTCCATGTATAGGTCTTTTACCTCCTTAGTTAAGTTTATTCCTAGGTATCTTATTTTTTTTTCCCACCTTGCTGAGAGTTTTTGTCAAGAAAGAGTGTTGGATTTTGTCAAATGCTTTTTTCCATCAATTGATATGATTATGTGATTTTTATCTCTCAGTTTGTTTATGTGATGTATCACGTTTATTTATTTGCCAATATTGTACCATCCTTGCATCCCTGGGATAAATCCTACTTGGTCATCGTGTATGATCTTTCTGATGTACTGCTGGATCCGATTTGCTAGAATTTGTTGGGGATTTTGTCATCTACCATATATTCATGAGGGTTATTGGCCTGTAATTGTCTTTCATTGTGTTATCTTTATCTGGTTTTGGTATTAATGTGATGCTGGCTTCATAGAATGAGCTTGGAAGTGTTCCTTCCAAAGAGCAGGCTTTTAGAAAATATAAGGGGAACAGCCGAATGCTTTGGTTGTAACCTATGTGGGTCCCCTCCCTGAGTTGTTAGCCTGTGATTACTTTCAATAAATTCCTGCCTTGTTTGAATTCCTCTTGTCCTTGGCTTCATTATTTGATTCCATGAGACACAACCACAGGAAGAATTTCTGTTCGCCTGTTCCCGTATCATCTTTGGGGGCTCATTAGGGGTCCCACCTTCTGAAAACAAACCTTGAACAGTGAGCAGAGCAGATCTTGTCACTTCCCTCTCTTCCTCTTATAGTATTGTGAGCATCTTCAGGCACCCATCAGCCATGTAATTCTGGCTGCAGTACAGAAGTGAAAATTACCTTTCTTTCACTTTCTACTCCATTGTCTTAGAGTGATATCAAATTATAGGCCATTTGATATGGGCATGGGTCAGCCACTGAAAAGCCACTACGACGGCTGATGATAGAAGACCTCCATGCAAGGATAAACTGGTAGTCGGACCAGGTTTGAAGGCAATAGGCCCTCACCAGTAGCAAGATAAAGTCTGACCAATGACTGCATGAGTGATTGGGTCCCGCCCAGGTTACGAAGAACAAAGACCCAAATTCCTCCCTCTGGTTCAAGGCTCTTGAACATCCTTTCATGAGTAAGGACCTTACAAAGTTGTCTGGGGTTCCACCCAAAGACATGCATGGGCCTCATAGGGAATGTAACTGTAATTAAACTCTGACCCATCCAGGGAGTGCACATAAGGGCTGTTCACCCAGCACTCTGGGTCCTCATGGCTGTTTTAGACAACTGGGGAGAGAAACTGAAGCATGTAAAAGGGGGGAGATAAGGAGAGGCGTCACTTTCTCTGAGAGCTCCCTCCATAAGCAGCACACTTTTACCCACAACACTTGACCCACTCCCGGCGTATGTCCCCAGTGGGATATTGGGTTAGAGACTCACTCGCTGCCTTTGCTTCCTCCTTGCTCTCTTTGAGTGGATGCTCGAATGGCTTCACATGGAAACCCTTTTGTTTGAGCCACCATTCCCAAACAAGGACCACTGGCTCCTTGGGTTGGACCCTACTAAATTAACCTTCATGGTCTTCATTTGTGAGTCCCTATTTACACTATTGGGGACTGAACTACTCAGATAGCTCTAAGGGCTGCCTCTCCCACTGTGTCCTTGATGCCTGTGGAGCATGGTTCCTAGCTCTCCAGGGCAATGGGGACCTAGTTCTTTCCTCCCACTCCTGGCATGTGACTCCAATGACCCCAAGACTTTCTGGTGAGCTAATAAGACAGCCCTCTGCCATTTCTCTACCTGCTAGGGGTTGTTGACTCTGTAGCCCCACATGAGAAGGCATATTTCCACACTATCTTATTTGCTACAGTGCTAGAGGTTTTGACCCTGCACAGGGAACATAATCTTAAAGTGAGGGCCATTCCCCATCCAGTGGCCCTGATTGAGCCCCGTTTTTCTAGAAAGCCACTGTTCACAGCTTCCTTTTTGGAGGGCCCCTGCAGGTACAAGTCTAGGGTCCAAAGGGCTATTTTGACGCCAGGAAGGGGAGGGCAAGAGATGGAATTTCACTCCTACACACCATCTGCTTGCAGACCATCTTAATTCTGATCCTACAGGAAGGGATATGAACCTTACAAAAATATGTATATTACTGGGGGCATTGTAGGGAGCAAACACAGGTCAAATCAAATAGGACCACACTGTCCAGTAGGTCAGTTCTGTTAGTGGGCACACACTAACAGGTTTGAGCACACAGCTTTCTGAAAGAGTGGAGGAAGGAGTGCCTGACTCCTGGCCCAGGGTCCTGAAGTCTTATAAGTAAGTACGAATAGTCTGACAGACCCTCTTTTGAGGTCATGTGCAAATAGGCATGAAACAGCTTCCAGACACTAGGGAAGGGAAGTAGTCTTTCTTTACTCTGACTGGAAGGGGAATGCCCCTGATAGCAAAGGGAAAGGTCACAGAGGATGCTGGACATCTTCCTGTGTGTTTTTCTTATGGGTGGGAAGTTCTTCATCCACACCCTGTGCAGACAGCACTTTGGGCTGCATCTTAAAACATTGGGATTATTTTGACCCCCAGACCCTAAAGAAGAAATGCCTGATTTTTTTCTGCATCCAGGCATGGCCCCAATATAAATTGACAGATGGGGAAAGTTGATCCCTGGGAGGGAGCCTCAAATATAATTCCATTTTACAGATAGACCTCTTTTATAGGAGGTAAGGGAAGTGGTCATAATTTCCTTATGTCCAGACCTCTTTGCCCTCAGAGATAAATCAAATTTGTGCAGAGACTGTAAAATAGACCCTTCACTCCTTGCCTTGTTCACCCAGGGACTGCAGTGAAAGGGAGAGGAATAGGAGAAGCCTCCAACTTATCCTTGTGAGCCCTTGTGCCCTCCTTACCCTGAACTTCCCAGTGAGACTCCCCAATAGGAGGCCTTTCAGAAAATAAGGCCTCTCCAGAGGCTTGGGCCAGATCCAACCTGGCCATGGAGCATCTATCCCCTAGTGCAGTGGTCGGCAAACTGCGGCTCGCAAGCCACATGCGGCTCTTTGGCCCCTTGAGTGTGGCTCTTCCACAAATACCACAGCCTGGGTGAGTCTATTTTGAAGAAGTGGCATTAGAAGAAGTTTAAGTTTAAAAAATTTGGCTCTCAAAAGAAATTTCAATCATTGTACTGTTGATATTTGGCTCTGTTGACTAATGAGTTTGCCGACCACTGCCCTAGTGGAACAGGTGGATGGGGAATTTGACATCTCAGTGGTACAGATCCCCTTCTTATTGCAAGATCTAAGGGAGATCAAGAGACACCCGGGGAAATTTTCAAATGATCCCATAAATATACAAAGGTCTTCCATAGTCTTATACAAGTATTTGAATTGTCCTACAGGGATCTCATGATGCTCTTGGGACAGACTCTGTCCCTCTCTGAAAAACAAATGTATTGCAAAAAGCCAGGGAATTTAGAGATAAGGTCTACCTTACTGTGGCCCACAAATACCCTGATCTGGAGGAGCAAAGAAAAAAAATATTTCAAGAGAGAAGAGGCAGTGGACCTCAATCGACCCCAATTAAGATGCTGACCAAGAAATGTGGACAATAAGACATTGCCAGGTTTGCATAATTGATGGCCTTAGGTATAGTAAAACCAAACCCACTAATTACTCTAAGCTGGCCACTATTACACAGGGGGCAGATGAGAACCCTTCAACCTTTTTGGAGAGATTCAGGGAGGCACTGGTTAAGTACACTAACATGGCCCCTGATACTTTGGAAGGACAACTGATTTTGAAGGATAAATTTAGTACTCAGTTGGCCCCAGACATCAGAAGGAAGATATAAAAATTGGCTATTGGTCCTAAAAGCACCTTAGAGAACCTCCTGAACCTCCTGAATGTCACCACCTTTGTATTCTATAACCTGGACCAGGAAGAAGAGGAAAGGAAAAACAAACAAGACCAGGCCAAAGCTACTAAATTATAAGAAGTTATAGTGGTTGCTCTCCAAGAGGCCAGTAAGGGTCTCTGCTCAGGATCAGGAGGTGGGCTGTCAGTCCTGGTCACTTGCTACAACTGTGGCCAAACTGGGCATATGCACCAGAGTTGCCCCAAGAGGCTAGGGAAATGGCTCCCTAAGCCCTGTCCTACTTGTAAGGGAGACCACTGGAAGTTGGACTGGGGCTGATGAACCAGGTGATCCAACAAGATTGATGGGCCCCAGAGCCTTCCTACCCAGCTCCCTGTAGGACTGTCATCTCCTCCCAGGTGCCCTGGGTACTCCTGATTATTGAGGGTAAGGAATTTAACTTTTTCCTCAATACTGGAGTCACTTTCTCAGTACTCCTCTCAAACCTTGGTAAATTGTCAGCGGAGGCCACAACCATTATAGGAGTGTGTGGGAAACTGATAAAAAGATATTTTTCTCAATCTTTAGGGTGCATATGGGGCGAGTTGTTCTTCTTCCATGCCTTCCTGATCATTCCAGAAAGCCCTACACCCCTTTTGGGCTGCAATATACCAGCCCATTTAGGGGCAATTATTCATATGTACCCTGAGTATGTGCTGTGCCTCCCACTGGTTGAGAAACTTAACCCCAAGGTCTGGGCCATTCAGGGCAAAATTGGACAATCTCTAACTGCTCCCCTGGCCTCCATACACCTTAAAGATTCTACATCTTATCCTCATCAGAGACAGTATCCCCTTAGACCTGAAGTCTACGAAGGACTACTCAGGGTAATTATTGTAATTTGAAGGTGCAGGGTTTACTAAAACCTTACAACAGCCTTACAATACACCTATACTAAGGGTACAGAAACCTAATTTGGACTAGTAATTAGTACAGGATCTGAAGCTAGTGATGAGGCTGTCATTCCTTTACACACAATAGTCCAGAATCCATATACTCTGTTAGCCCATATCCTGGAGGATACTGAATGATTTACAGTACTGGATTTCAAAGATACTTTCTTCTGCATTCCCCTACACCAAGACTACCAATTTCCGTTTGCCTTTGAAGACCCTGGAGACCAGGTTACCCAATTGACATGGACATTCTTCCCCCAAGGCTTCCAGGACAGCCCTCATTTGTTTGGGCTGGCTTTGTCCTGGGACCTCAGCCAATTTGAACATCTCCAGGTCAAAATTATCCAGTATGTAGATGGCACCCTATTATGTACCCCTTTGGAGGACACAGTACAGGAAGGGACAAATGTCTTATTGAACTTCCTGGTGGAAAGAGGATACAAAGTCTCAAAAGCTAAGGCACAATTGTGCCAAAAATAAGTTCGGTACCTGGGTCTGAATTTGTCAAAGGGCAAGAGAAATCTTAAGGAGGAAAGGATAAAGCTTATCCTTGCTTTCCCTTTGCCCCGAACCCTGAGACAACTCAGGGGTTTCCTGGACATCACTGGATATTGTAGGTTGTGGATTCCCAGATATGGGGAAGTAGCTTGTCCCCTATATCAATTGGTTAAAGAAGCCTAGAGGGGTAATCTCTCCACTTTAGTCTAGGAACATGAGGCCGAACAAGCCTGTAAATAACTAAAGGAAGCTCTCTTGAAGGCTCCTGCACTCAGCTTGCCCACAGGACAGGTATTTAGCCTATATGTAATAGAGTGGAGGAATGGCACTGGGTGTGCTAACCCAACTAAAGGGACCCACTTAATAGCCAGTGGGATATCTTAGTAAGGAGATTGATGTTTTGTCCAAGGGTTGGCCTTTCTGCCTAAGGGTGGTAGCTGCCATTGCCCTTTTGATACCTGAAGCCACCAAGCCAACACTAGGCCGAGATCTACTAACTAATTTGTAAGAAATTATATGGCTTTGGAATAATAGAAAGCATGAGGCATGAAGATGCATTTTGAAGGAAAAAGAAAGTGCGTTCTAAAGATGGTTATTTCTGAAAGTTGTAAGGTTTGTGAGAAAGTTTTGTAAAAGTTGTAGAGTGCTTATAAAGAGAAATGTTGAAAGGAAGTTATATAAATTACACTGGTCAGTAAGCCAGGACAAGTGGAATAGGAAAACTGAGATGGTTAAACAGAAGTTTGGTGCCATTTAGTAAATCCTATGTTCCCTAAACCAAGGACACTGAAGAGTAAATGATTTGCATTTTTCCTCCCTAACTGGAGGATAAATAGCTTATATCAACCTACTCAGGGAGACCCATAGCTTAGAGAAGTTTGCCTAAAGTATTGTTGCAGTACAGGACCAAATAGATTCACTGGCAGCAGTTACCATCAAAAATCAGAGTGGACTTGGCCTCCTCACAGCCAAGAAAGGGGGGTATGCATATTCCTAGAGGAAGAATGCTGTTTCTATGCCAATCAGTCTGGTATAGTAAGGGATGGAGCTAAAAATTAATTTAGTTTTTAAAGCCTCAAAAGTCCAACAACAACTTTTGGAATCTTGGGGCACCTGGCTACAGAATCTTAACTGGGTCACCTGGCTTTTTCCTCTAGTTGGACCCATCTTAATGCTCATACTGGCACTCATCTTTGGCCTTGCTTGTTAAACTTCCTAATATACTTTGTTTCTTCTTGAGGCTATAAAGCTCTAGATGGTCCTCCAAATGGAATCACAAATGCAAGCAACCTTCTTCCATGGACCCCTAGATTACCCACCTCTGATAGAATCCCAGCAGCTGCTTCCTATAGATGTCCCCACTCAGCAGGATGCAGCTAGAGTGGTCATCATCCCTGTTTCCCACAGCAGTTGGGGTTTCCTGATCAGAGGGGGGAATGAAAGGAATTAAAGCAGAATTAGGTTGACAGGGTAAGGGGTGGAAGGAGGAATTGTGGAGCTAGCTGAAACCACAAAATGTTTTGCAGAAAAACCAAATGGATAGCAGAAAAACAGGATAGCAGAAAAACAGGATAGCAGAAAAACAGGGCATTTTGAAACAAGGATTTTTTTTGCAAGTGCAAAACAAAATGTTACAAAAAGGCCAAGGACCAATCAGAGAGTGGCACAAATAGACAAAGATTGAGCCTTTAGCAGATATAAGGGTTAGAGCAGAATGCTTTGATGGCAACCCATATGGGTCCCCTCCACAAGTGGGAAGCATGTGTTTGTTGAAATAAATTTCTGCCTTGTTTGAACTCCTCTGGTACAAGGCTTTATTCTTTGATTCTGTGAGGCATGACCCCAGGAAGAATTCCTGCTTGTTGGATCCAGTATCATTACTTGACCTTTATAGTTTCTGAATTTGTTTATATGGGTCCTCACTCTGTTTCTTGATGAGTTTGGCTAGGGATTCGTCAATCTTGTTTATCTTTTAAATAACCAACTCTTGATTTTATTCATCATTTGTATGGCTTATTTGGTCTCTATGTCATTTATTTCTATTCTGATCATTATTATTTCCTTTTGTCTACTTACTCTGGACTTTTCTTGTTGTTCTTTTTCTAATTCTTTAAGTTGTAGGGTTAGACAACTTGTTAAAAGGTCTTCTTGTCTTTTGAGCATAGCTTGTAATGCTCTGAACTTCCCTCTCAGGATTGCTTTCACTGTTTCCCATAGACTTTGGTTGTTGTGTGTTTATTCTCATTTCTTTCCAGGATGTTTTTTTTATTTTGTCTTTGATCTCATTGGTAACCCATTCATTGTTTAATAGCATGCTATTTAGCCTCCATATGTTTGAATGATTTTTAATGTTTTTTATTGTAGTTGATTTGTAATTTCATTCCATTGTAATTTGAGAAGATTCTTGATCTGATTTCAATCTTCTTGAACTTCTAGAGACTTAGTTTGTGTCCCAACATGTGGTATATCTTTGAAAATGTCTCATGTGCACTTGAGAATAATTTATATAGTGTAGCTTTGGGGTTAAATGTTCTGAAAATGTCAATTGATTCCATCTGACCTAATGTGACATTTAGGATGGCTGTTTCCTTGTTGATTTTTTGTCTAGAAGATCTAGCCAGTGATGTAAGTGGGATGTTAAAGTCACCTACTATAATTGTTTTGCTGTTGATCTCTCCCTTGATATCCTCCAGAAGTTTTATTTGTTTGTTTGTTTTAATATATTTACTAGTAGGTGCTCCTATATTCAGTGCATATATGTTTACCCGAGTTATATTTTCTTGTTGTGTTGATCCCTTTAGTATCATGAAGTGGCTTGCATTATCTCTTATTATGGCCTTCACTTTGAAGTCTATTTTGTCACATATAAGTATTGCTACCCCAGATTTTTTTTTTCATTTCCACTTTTCTGGAAAATTTTTTTCCATATCTTCACTTTCAGTCTGTGTGAGCCCTTTTTTCTGAGGTGAGTCTATTGTAGACAGCATATATACAGGTCATGTTTTCTTATCCAGTCAGCTACCCTATGTATTTTGATTGGAGCATTAAATCCATTTAAGTTTAAGGTTATTATTTATGGGTACTGGTTTGTTGCCATTGTTATTCTTTAAGCCTGTGTTCTTCACTCTCTTTCTATTTGTTGTTTACTATTTCTTGTATTACTGGTTGGGTGGTAATAAACTCCTTTAGGCTTTTTTGTCTGTGAAACTCCTGATTTCACCTTTAATTTTGAATGATAGCTTTGCTGGGTATAGTATTCTTGGATTCATCCCCTTGCTTTGCATCGCTTTGTATATTTCATTCCATTCCCTTCTGGCCTGAAGTGTTTCTGCTGAGAAATCAGTTGATAGTCTAATGCCTTATAGGTGACTTTATGTCTCTATCTGGAAGCCTTTACATTTCTCTATTTGTCTTTAATTATGTTGTGTCTTGGTGTGTGTCTTTTTGGATTAATCTTGATTGGGATTTTCTGCGCTTCCTGGACTTTTGTGATTTTTTTATTCCCCAAGTCAAAGAATTTTTCTATCATAACTTATCAAACTTTTTTCTACTCTTTGCTCAGCCTCTTCACCTTCCGGCACCCTTATTGTGTGGATGTTGTTTCATTTCATTTTGTTCAAAACTCCCTTAAACTCTCCTCTTGCTTTTTAATTTTTTCCCATTTGCTGCTCTGAATGGGCAGTTTTTTTCTACTTTGTCTTCTAATTCATTGATTTAGTCCTTAGCTTCTTCTTATCTACTGTTGAATCCTTCCAGGACATTCTTTATTTCAGCTATGCTGTTCTTCATTTACAATTGATTCTTATTTACTCTTTCAACCTCTCTTTTTATGGTGGTGTAACTCTCATTAAATCCTTCTATATTCTCATTAATTTCATTATAATTCTCACAAAGTTGCTTGTCATTCTCACTGAGTTGTTTGAGCACCCTTATGACCATTACTCTTAGTTATTTATCTAACAAATGGCTTGCCTCCATTTCATTTAGTTCCTTTTATGGAGATTCTTCCTTTTTTTTCATTTGGGGTTTGTTTCTTTGTATCCCCATTTTTGCTGTCCCTTTGTTTTTGTTCCTATGTGTTGGATCAAACTGCTATGCCTCCCAGATTTTGTGGGGTGGTCTTATGTAATAAGTGTTTTGTGGCCCCAGTGATGCAGTCTCTTAGATCTCTTGATCAGAATGTTCTAGGACAGTCCTTTACTTGAGTTATTTGGGTTCTCCTGTTGTAGTTGGGTCTTGAATGTTATTATTCCACTTGTGGATAGAGTCTCCTCTCAGGCTGGCTTACTATGTTGCTCACCCAGACTACATTGTGCAAGCTCTTGTGGTAGTGCTGACTGAAAAATAATGAAATAGAACAAGAAAAAACACAAAACAGAAGAAATAAAACAAGATTGAACACTAGACCCCTATAGCACCAGAAAAGCAATCACCCAAGAAGAGAGAATTAGGGAAGAGAAAAAAGCAAAAATTGTAGAAAAAAAGAAATGAAAAGTATGAAGAGAAAACAAAAGAAATAAGCAAATCAAAAGCACAAACAAAAAAACAAGAAAAGGGAGGACATAATATTTACATGCAGAACTAAAATAAGAAAAATAAAAATAGTGAATTAGGGGAGTAGAGGAAGGAAAACAGTTTAGAATAAAGGAGTCAGGAAAGTAATGAAAAGACAAGTAAAAATTTGAAAAGGAAAATTGAGGAGAGAGCAGATAGATCTAAGGTAATAAAAAGAAAAAATATATAATAAAGAAGGAGAACAAGAAAAGGTAGAAAAATTTTGAGTGGTGAAAAAAAGAAAAATTGAGTAGGAGAAGGGAAGAGGAAAATTAGATATATAAATGAAACAACAGAGACTAGAATAATAACAAATCAATAAAGCAGATAAAAAAAGATAAATTTTAAAAAATGGAAAAAAAAGTAAAAAAGAGAAAAGGGTGGAAAAGAAGGTAAAAGAAGAAAAAAGGTGAAGTGTCATTCATTTCAGCCAAGTTTAATGTCCCATGAGAGCTTGTTTTGGACCCAACTCTTGTGGTCTGTCTGATAATTCTGGGCTTCCAGTGAGGTACTTATGTGTTAACCACTGTTAAGCATTGTCTTTTGGCTTTCAGTAACCTGCTTGAAGCTCCAAGTGATCCACCAATCCACCATTTGTATCTGTCTTCATAGGCTTTGGGTGCAAGCAGGAGGGGCAAATCTGCCCTTGAAAGTAGGATTTTTAGCTGCATGGGTCCCCTGGATGTGTCAGCAAACTTCCTCTGGTTATCTGGGCTCCTCCTCTGCCCACCTTTGCCTACTAGCCAGCTTTCAATCTTGATCACTCAAAAGTCAGTTTTTGAAAGGGCTTTAGCCAGGGGAAGTGCTCTTTATCTTTCAGGGAATATGGTGGGTGTGTTTTCCTGTCCCATAGCTACACCTCCATGAATGTCCCAAAGTATCATTCTGCCTTTGGCTCAACAGAAATCCTTGTATTGAGACCAACGAGGGTGCCTGGAAACCTGGAGTTTTTATCAGTCTGGTTCCAAAAATTGTGGGTGGACACTCCCTGATCCAATATAGTCACTGAGGGTTCCTTGTGACTGTTCAGACCCATAAACTTAGCCTCTGTTTTCATTTCCTCTGAAAAGCTCAACATGCATGTTGTGGCATACAGGGCTCCTGAGGATGGGACAGGCTGTATCATCTGCCCTTAGACTACTGGGGGCAGCTAGCTCCTCAGGGAAAAAATGGCTATTTCAGTTTGGACACATATGACCAACCAAATGCAGGGATCCTGGCTACTGCTTTACCACATCTCCCTGCCCTGCTTGCCACCCCAACCTCTTCTTAGGCACCTCAAGTCCACACCTCCCTTCCTGTGCCAATGCTTCAGTTGAGTAGTTGCAAATAAAAACTCCTGTGTTCTGGGTTTAAAGAAAAACAACAAACAAAGAAAAGAAAACAAAAACAAAATTGCGGCTTTCTCTCTGACCAGCTCTGGTCTGCCAGCTCCAGTCTCCCTGGAGCCAGTAGCCCTCCAGCCTTTCACGGCTGGATGTTACTTGGTGTGCAGGTCTTGGCTATGGTGCTCCATGCTATAGAGCCCAGCCTGGGCTCTGGGTCTCTATCTTCAGAGGGAATAGACCCTCCTATTGCACAGCGCTCCCTCATCTCTCAGCCTGCCAGCCTGCTGCCCCTGAAAGCTGGGTCAGCTCTTCTCATGACCTTACCCTTCCTACCAGTCTCCAGGTGTTTTTTATTCTTCCTTGATATGTCTCCTCCTCAGCTGAATCTCAGTTGGTAATTCCAGGTGAATGTTCCAATTTAGTTGTATTTCCAGTATGGCCCTGGCAAGAGGTGCATAACAGGTCTGCCTATTAGGCTGCCATTTTTCTCCTCCCCTCCATATATGGCCTTTATTACATTGAGGTATGTTCCCTCTGTTCCCATTATGCTGGGAATTCTTATTATCAACTAGAGGCCCGGTGCACGGATTCATGCACCAGTGGGGTCCTTTGGCCTGGCCTCTGGGGATTGGGCCAAAACCGATCTCTGGGTCCTGGGTGTGGGTGAAGCAGATTCAGGGCCAACAGTGCCACAGCAGCAACCTAACCCACGGCCCATTCCATGAGGAATCGGGCTCCCTCCTCCCTCCTCTCTGGATCCAGGGTGCAGGTGAACCAGATTCGGGGATGACAGTGCCTCAGCAGCAACCTAACCCATGGCTGATTCGGGCTCCCTCTTCTACTGGTCAGAGCATCTTCCCCCTGGTGGTCATTGTGCGTCATAGCTACTGGGTGAACGGTCGAATGGTCAGACGGTCACTTAAGCTTTTATATATATAAATGGGTGCTGGATTTTATCAAATGATTTTACTGAATCTATTGATATGATTATGTGGTTTTTATCCTTCATTTTGTTTATATGGAGTAGCATGTTTATTGATTTGTGGATATTTTACCAACCTTGCATCCCCAAAATAAATCACACTTACTCATGGTATATGATCTTTTTAATATATTGCTGGATTCGCTTTGCTAATATTTTGTTTAGGATTTTAGCATCTATATTCATCAGGGATAATAGCCTATAATTTTCTTTATTTGTAGTGTCTTTATCTGATTTTGGAATTAGGATACTGCTGGCCTCTTAAAATGAGTTTGGGGATCTTCTCTCCTTTTTTTTTCCCTATTAAGAGTTTATTAAGAAATTTTGTTTCACTGGCCACACAGAAATAAAAGGACTATGTACAAGCTTTCAGGAAACAAGCAGGGAACTGAGGGGGGCCAAGATGAGTCTAGGGCCTTGGTGGGTGCATTCCTGGTGGAGGGGGCCACATTCCTGGAGGGGGAATACCCACTGGAGTTCTTCATCTGGGGGGGTCCGCATTGGGGGACCCATGGGAGGCCTCATACCAGGAGGTGGGCCCATCATGCCTGTAGGGGGTGCCCCCCAGCCCATAGGTAGGGGAGGACATCCACAGCCTGGTGGGTACTGGATTGGGGCCACTGCAATACTAGTTGTGGCAGCAGCTGCAGGAGCTGCAACAGTGCCTCTTGTTTGTGGGATCATCACCTGTTGGAATGGTCCACCAACCCCACGAACTGGCCCAGCAAGTTCTTCAGGAGCCTGGGGCATGGGAACATCAGCTGGGATTCCTCTGCCAGCAGCCCTGCCGATCTTTAGGCCCCCTGCAGCTCCAGCAAGTGGCACTAGGGCAATGCCAGTATCTTTGGGAGGAGGTCCCTCTAGTGTCATTAAGACCAGCTTCTCTCCTCCAAGTAGTACCAGCCCGAGGACTCGCTTCTCTTCTCTTTCAGCTTGTTTTGAGTTCTTTGGTTTTATCACATAAGATCAAATTCATATGCTTGTCGAAAGCCTTGAAGGTGCCAATGAAGTTACAACCGTCTTGCAGGATGCACCTCATCCTGTAGTTGATGTGCTGCAGCATCTTGCTGTTCTTGCCCAGATTCATGGTTCTGTTTCCCACTGGATTCACCTGCACAAAGGCCTGGTCCTCCTGTAGTCCACTTCCGCTACTATTACTGGAAATGCAGCATCTTCTCACCTCTTGAATATTTTGGAATAGCTTGAGAAAGATATGTGTTCTTTGAATGTTTGGTAAAATTCACCTGTGAAGCCATCTGATTCAGGACTTTTATTTGTTGGGAGTTTTGCTGTTGTTTTATTACTGCTTCTATTTCATTAGTTATAAACTGACTATTCAGATTATCTGATTCTGTGTTGGAAGATTGTATGTTTCTAGGAATTAATCAATTTCATATAGATTGTCTAATTATCTAATATGTTGGCATGTAGTTGTTTATAATATTTTCTTATAATCATTTGTAGTTCGGTAGTGTCAGTTGTTACTTCTCTTTCATTTCTTATTTTATTTATTTAGGTACAATGTTTATCTTGATGAGTATGGTTAAAGGTTTGTGAATCTTGTTTATGTTTTCAGAGAACCAGCTCTTGGTTTCATTGATTTTTGGAGTATTGGTTTGTTTGTTTGTTTTTAGACTTTAAAATTTTATTTCTGCTCTGATCTCAATTATCCCCTTCCTTCTATTCATTTTGGGCTTTGTTTGTTGTTCTTTTTCAAGTTCCTTTAAGTGAAAAGTTAAGATTGTTTCTCTGAGATTTTTCTTGTTTCTTGGATAGGCATGTAATGCTATGAACTTCCCTCTCAGGGACTGCTTACTCTGGGTTCCATGGATTTTGGTTTGTTGTGTTCTTAGTTTAATTTTTGTTTCAAGAAATCTTTTTATTTCTTCCTTGATCTCATTGTTAATCCATTCACTGTTTAGTAACATGTCAAAATTATTTTTTAAGAATACATATTTTATTGCTTTGTCATTCAAGTTTTGTCACAAATATCTTATCAGAAATGATGTCATGGACACACAAACAGAGTGGTTCACAATGCCAATCAATCTAACCTTTTATTATGTCATATTTACCCTATACTTTCTATTAATTTATAAATTATTTTGTTTAAATATTTATACCTCTAATGTTTGCAAGTTTCCTGAAGTTAGTTTTTTCTTCCGTTTACAGTTGCTTACCCAACACAAACACATTGCTCAGAATATACTGTGTTTAAATAATATCCATTTTTATATTGTTTTTGAGTCTAACACTTAAGTCTTTAAGCACTTAGATTTTTATGGCCCCAGTATAATCAATATAATTCAATCAGCCTTATATTTCTTCAATATTAAGTTGCCCATAATTTTCCACTTTATAAAGTGATCATTCCTTTAGAATAACCTAGCTCACAAGTTTTATACTTTGTATATTCCTTTTTTTAACATTCCAAATATGAGTAAAATCATACAGCTTTTGTCCTTTCACATCCGACTCATTTCACTCACTGTAATACTGTCAAGAAACATCCATATTGCTGCAAATGGAAATATTTTGCTATATATATATATATATATATATATATATATATATATATATATATATACCATCTTATCTAATAAAATAGTAATATGCCAATTGACCATCACTTCAAAACACAAGATGGCCGCCCTCATGTGGTCAAAGATGGCGGTCCCCATGTGGACACAAGATGGCCACCATAATATGGCCTCCAGGGGAGGGCAGTTGTGGGTGATCAGGCCAGCAAAGGAGGGCAGTTAGGGGTGACCAGGCCAGCAGAGGAGGACAGTTGGGGGGGACCCAGGCCTGAAGGGGAGGGCAGTTGGGAGAGACCAGGCCAGCAGGGGAGGGCAGTTGTGGGGAACCAGGCCTGCAGGGGAGGACAGTTGGGGAGGACCAAGCATGCAGGGGAGGACAGTTGGGGGGGACCAGACCTGCAGGAGAGGGCAGTTGGGGAAGACCAGGCCTGCAGGAGAGGGCAGTTGGGGGGACCAGGCCTGCAGGGGAGGGCAGTTAAGGGCAATCAGGCCAGCAGGGGAGCAGTTAGGCGTCGATCAGGCTGGCAGGGGAAGTGGTTAGGGGGTGATCAGGCTAGCAGGAAGATGTGGTTAGGGGCAATCAGGCAGGCAGGCAGGCGAGCGGTTGGGGGCCAGCAGTCCTGGATTGTGAGAGGGATGTCCGAATGCCTTTTTAGGTCCGATCCCCGGATTGGGCCTGAACGGGGAGTCGGACATCCCTCAAGGGGTCCCAGATTGGAGAGGGTGAAGGCTGGGCTGAGGGACACCCCCCCATGTACGAATTTCATGCACTGGGCCTCTAGTTGTAATATAATTTGCATGCAGGAAAATGCATGGATCTTGAGTATACTCTCAATTAAATTTTACCAATGCATATACCTATGTCACACAAACTTATTAATATTTGTATCATCCCAAAGAGTTTCTTATGTCCTACCCAGTCAATAACCCATCAAAATACATTGATCTCACTTCTATCAAATTGTATGAGTCTCTCTGCTCATGAACTTCATATAATGGAACTACAAAATGTACATTTTATTTTCCATCAGCATGTTTATATTAATTCATCTGTTATATGTACCATTGATTTTATTTATTTAATATTCCATTTGTATTCATTTACTACAGTAATTTTTTAAATATACTTTTATTTATTGATTTCAGAGAGGAAAGGAGAAGAGGAGAGAGACAGAAACATCAGTGATGAAGATAAACATTGATCAGCTGCCTCCTGCATGCCCCACACTGGGGATCAACCCCACATCCCGGTCATGTGCCCTGACTCAGAATTGAACCATTACCTCCTGGTTCATAGGTGGATACTCAACCACTGAGTCACCCCAGCTGGGCACTACAGTATTTTTAATCCACTCTTCTACTCATGGACACTGAAATCATTTCCACTTTTTGGCTATTATGAATAAATTGCTATGAATATTTATAAGTAATCTTTTTCTAGACATGATTCTTGGGTAACTATATAGAAGTAGAATGGACTATTATGAATAAGATTCTATGAATACTTATAAACAGTCTTTTTTTACACATATGATAACTTGGGTAAACTTATAGAAGTTGAATTGTTTGCTCAACAGGTAGATGCATGTTTATCTTTTTAAAAAACTTTCCATTTTTCAAAATACCCATTCCATTTTACATTTCCACCAGCAATATATGATAGTTACATTTATCCATAGTGTTATCAACATTTGACATTGTTAATGTTTTTCAATTTAATGATTCTAGATGTGTAATGGCTTCAATGTTCATTCATTGTGACTAATGACCTTAAGGCTTTTTTCATGTATTTATTAATGATTTATATATACATACTAGAGGCCTGGTACATGAAATTCATGCAGTGGGGGGGGGATATCCTCAGCCTAGCCTGTACCCTCTCCAATCTGGGACCCCTTGGAGGATGTCTGACTGCCGGTTTAGGCCCGATCCTGGGGATTGGGCCTAAACCGGCAGTCAGACATCCCTCTCACAATCCTGGACTGCTGGCTCCTAATTGCTCACTTGCCTGCCAGCCTGGTCGCCCCTCACTGCCTCTGTGTGCCGGCCTGA
Source organism: Ia io (assembly GCA_025583905.1). NCBI lineage: Eukaryota > Metazoa > Chordata > Mammalia > Chiroptera > Vespertilionidae > Ia > Ia io. The sequence goes on from JAJQQW010000001.1 coordinate 62,851,043, forward strand.
TCACCCCTAACTGCCCCCCTCCCCGGCCTGGTTGCCCCTAACTGCCCACCCCTGCTGGCCTGGTTGCCCCTAACTGCCCACCCCTGCTGGCCTCGTCGCCCCCAACTGCCCCCCTGCCAGTCTAATTGCTCCCAAATTCCCCCTGCACTGGCCTGGTTGCCCTCAACTGCACTCCCCTCGCCAGCCTGGTCATCCCTAACTGCCCCCCCACCAGCCTGGTCACCTCTTACTTCCCCCCTACAGTCCTGATCACCCCCAACTGAGCCCTGCTGGCATGGTCGCCCCTCATGGCACCCCCACTGGCCTGGTCGCCCCATGCAGCCTGCTTGTTCAGTCGTTTGGTCGTCCCTCACTAACCCCCCTGCCAGCCTGGTCATAGGAAGCCATCTTGTGAGGGCATGAGGGTTAATTTGCACATTACCTCTTTATTATATAGGACTAGAGGCCCAATGCACAAAATTCGTGCAAGGGGCTCAGCCTTGCAGCCCTGGCCAACCCTCGCAGCCCTGGCTGGCCCTTGCAGCCCCTTGCAACCTTGGCTGGCCATCACAGCCCTGGCTTCATCTGGAAGGTTGTCTGGAAACACATCCGGAAGGTCGTTCAGCTGTTTGGTCTAATTAGCATATTAGCTCTTTATTATATATGATATATATCATTATATGAAGCTAATTGAAACTAATTTATCAGTCTCCTTATTGAACTCTAACAGTTATTTATATTTTATGCATTAAATTCCTTTGTTACTAGTAGATATGTATTGCAAAACATTTTGCAAGTCTGAATTTTGCATATTTTATTCATAGTACAGTCTTTTGATTAGCAGAGTAATTTAATTTTGATTAAATTGACTTACTTTTTGTTCTTATGGTTAATCCTTTATTTGTTTGCTCAAAGAAATATTTCTCAATTCAGTGTATTAAAAGTACTCACCAAAACTGGCTTGGCTCAATGGATAGAGCATCGGCCTGCGGACTGAAAGGTCCCGGGTTCGATTCCGGTCAAGGGCATGTACCTTGGTTGCGGGCACATCCCCAGTAGGGGGTGTGCAGGAGGCAGCTGATCAATGTTTCTCTCTCATCGATGTTTTTAGTTCTCTATCCCTCTCCCTTTCTCTCTGTAAAAAATCAATAAAATATATTTTAAAAAAAAGTACTCCATATTTTCTTCTAGAAGCTTGCTAGTTTTACCATTTATGTTTGGATCTATGATTCCTTGTTGATAACTGTTAAGGTTATTGTGATAGGATTCAAACTTGCTCTTTTTCTTTATGCATATTCAGATATTTCAGCAAAATTTCTTAGGGAAAAAATTCCATTTTCCATTCAATCATGTCAGTGACTTTTTTTAAGATCATTTGAATCTATACATGTGTATCTATTTTCAGATTTCCTATGCTTTTCTTATTAATTATATTTGTCCACCCTTACACTGATGTCAAGTTGTCTGTGCAATATTGCTTTTTTTTCTAAGTTTTATATCATATAGTGAGGAAGCCCCTTTCACGTCCTGCGTGATTCAGGGTTCTGGTTCAGGGTTCCAGTTCTGGAGAAGGCTGCACACAAATGAAAAGAGACTTAGAAAATACTTAATTTGGGAAATGGAGGCCAGGCGGTAGTTCAACTCTAGTGGGAGGACGACTACTTGCTCTGGCTTTTCCATCCCTTGTATTAAGATAAAAATAATAAGATACATCCTTACCCCTGGGCAGGAAACTCCAATAAAAGCCAATCAGTGAATTTAGGACTAACAGGTGGGGGCTGCTTCAACTACCAATATCTAATAATTAGCTCTGACCCTTGAGAGCAATTAAGGTTGACCAGCCCTCCGAATTCCCTGTCCACAGCTCTCTATTATTAAAACAATGATTGGCTTCCGGCATATCCCCCGTTTCTTTCCTTTAAAAAATCTGCAGATTTAGAAATAAACATATAAGAATAAAATATTTGAGTCCCAACTTCAATGTCCAACAATTCTGAATCCCAGTTTCAGTGTCAAACAGTTCCCCATGTATACATGTCAATAATGATATCTAAATGGTGGACAAATGGTAGCAATGCAGGTCCGACTCTCTCTGGCTTGATCCTGGGCAATGTACAGCAATGTACAGCTGCTGACTGTTAGTATGGCAAGGCATCGTCAGCGTCTTCCATCTCTGGACTGTTTTTAATCCACATGGTCTTGGAGTTGTTTTCTGAAAATACACAAACATAACATATTCTCAACCAAAAATTAATAAAGGGATCTTTTCTGCAAATTTGACTTGGGATCCTTTCTGTCCTTGCCCAAACGACTTTTCCTTTACTTATTTTGACACCATGTGTGTTTTTCATGGGTATCTTGCTGTTAGCATTACAAATGAAAATTAGTTTTCAAAGTAAAACATTTCTAGATGTAATTTACTTTCAGGATATTTTTCCTTACATAATATTATTCCACTATCCCCCCTTTTTTATTTAATTTTTAGGAGGCTTTTTTGGAAAATTTTTATAATGCAGTTTTGATAACTTTAAATTTTAATATTTTGCACAAAAATATGACTGCTTTATGTTCATTGCATGTCAAGCAATTTTACCATGAGATGAACTACCAAAAAATTTTAGTTAATACTTTAGAAACAACTTTTTGTACAATTAAACCTTCCTAAATATTTACTTATTTCAATTAGCCAATTAAATTAATCTGAAAACTTGATTATTATTTTACTGTCAAACTTAATACTCTAATAACAATCTTAGTTTATCCTGTAAATATTAGTAGAAAGGATTGTTTCCATTCTTGGATAGGCCTTGAGCATTCCTAATGCTAGGCTGGATTTAGATATAAGGCAATTCAAATCTCTGTTGCCTAGGCCCCAATCTGAGCTTGGGCCAAGTCTCTGTCTGTCACCTGGGTCCCGATCTGAGCTGGGCGTGGGAAGCGAAGCATCCATGGGGCAGGAGACCTCCCTCAGAAGGGGCTAGGATTCAGGCCCCTGCAAGTATGGGGGGGGTGAGTGTCTATGCCCCACCTCTGTTGACCCCCAAGTTCTCTCCTGATGGCCCCTCTGTGACTGTGCCTGTCTTAGGTTGTTCCTTCCTTGAGGAATCTTACCCGTCTCTGGCTAACCAGCCATCCTCCGGGGCCAAGCAGGGCAATGTGAGGTTCATTTCTGTCTCCTTGGTAGTCTATGCCCCTGTGGCCTCCACGCCCAGCACCTGCCTTGGGATCCCACTTCGGCCACTGGTGGGGCCCCGGCACTGTTCACAGATCTTAGGGAACCCAGGTTTCTTCTCCAGAGAAGGTCCAGCTCATACCATTGGGCGAGATACAGATCCATGGTACCAGCCACTACCAGGCTTCAACCTAAAGTTCAGGCAACAGCTGTGGGCAATTGGGTTGTAAGAAAAGGGTCCCTCTTGGCAAAAAGGGCAAGAGAGGCCAACATAGAATGCTCAAGTGCCTTCCCAAGGGTCCTTCCACACAGTGGAAGGGATTAAATCCTTTCATGTCCTTTTTATATTATTGCCAATCAAAAAATTAGTTTGTAAGTTTGTTTGGAATAATTGTACAATATGCTGTTATAAAATATCAAAAATTATAATGACATTGTAGAATAATATCATGTAAGGATATTCTTTGCTCTAAGCCATGACAATTCAATTTCAAACTGGCTGTCAATTTATTTTTGTATATACAAGGTCTAGTTATGTTTTCTGCACCTCTCCCAGAAGCAAGTAGTGATAGTTCCCTACTTCCTTGGTATCCATGCAAGCCAGAAACCTCTCTTTAATTTTACACACAAAGGAGCAGTGATTTGATTTTATGTCATACAAAAGGAAAACTGGGTGTCAACACTGTATAATTATAATTCCTTGCCCCACCCATGTTCCTCCTGGATGAACCAAGGTGTTTAGTATTATTGATGACTACATTAGGCTGGGATCAGCCCACATAAGGGTTCTTACCCATAAAGAGTCAGGAATATAAGTCAAAAATACTTCCCCATTTTCCCCAGGTAATATTACCATACAGCTGATCACTACTAGCATGGCAAGAAAGACGTTCTCAGGCATCTGTATCATCCTTTTTACCATGCCCCAGCTGGTCTCCAGACTGATTGTTGTCTGGCTCATCCTCCACCTGCTCCTCATCTTCAGTGGATTGCTTGGAGTTGCTGCTCTCTGTAGCTAAGGTAGTTGATTGTCTGCAGCTGCATGGTGTAGCTCCAGGCACAAGGTCCTCGTTAGTCTGACTAGTTTCTCTCTTGGATCCCTGTTGCAGTTTAATATTTCTAGCAGGAATCCACACGGGTTTGGAAAAATTCTCTGGAAATATACAAGCATACCCTCTGCCAAAGGTTAATAATGGATCGGGTCCCTTCCATAAACCAGATTCAGGATCCTTCCATTTAACTAGACCATTTACTTTTGTTTTGTTCTGACACCAATGCAGCTTGATAGGCATCTTTGCATCAGCATCACAAGTGAAAAAATTTAAAGTAATTAAGGCTTGATGCAGCCTACCCACAGGTGATTTCTCCATCATCCCCCTTTTTTGTTTTTCAAGTTGGGATTTTAGCTGCTGATGCTGTCGTTCAATAATGGCCTGTCCTTGTGAATTATATGGTATTCCTGTAATGTGCTGAATTTTCCACCTTTTACAAAAATCCTGAACTTGTGTAAGCAGGCCCATTATCAGTTTTAATAATTTTTGGAACTCCCAATTTAATTTGCACTTTGTATTTTAAAACTGGAAAGTCAAACACTTACCAGTCCCTAGACAAATAACAACATCCTGCTTACTTCGGGGGAAGTTTCAGCAACAGATCTGGCCGAATTTCTTTTCATGCTTAATAAATAAAGACAGATCTTAATTTTTTTCCTTCTTTTTCGCTTTCCAAAACAATAATTAACACCCAATTTTGCCAAAATCTGCATTTCCCTGTGAGTTCTTTTATAATTTTTAAACAATATCTTAAGCAATTTCATTGTGGGAGAGCAGATAGCCTTGCCCTCTCCTGCCACCTTTGAATTTCTCTGCACCAGAGACAGTTTCATCAGTAGAGTTTCACTTATTACAGATTTTAAATTCCAACTACCAATTAATATTTTAATTTGAACAAGAAACCACATTATTTTATAGCATAATTCTTCCCCATTAGCCTGGCTGAAAAAGACGTTCCCACCCTACTTACAGATTGTGACTCTGCAGTTAGTCCGTGGGCTTTGCGTGTGGTGAACCTCCCTCACCTTTTTCTTGGTGAATTTTTTCCACACCTTTCCTTGGTGTATTTTTCTTCCTTCACTCTAGGCGAAAAATATCATCTCCTCCAGAAGTCCCACAGTCAGGCGTCAAATGTGGAAGCCCCTTTCACATCCCGTGTGATTCAGGGTTTCAGTTCAGGGTTCCAGTTTTGGAGAAGGCCACGCACAAATGAAAAGAGACTTAGAAAATACTTAATTTGGGAAATGGGGGCCAGGCTCTAGTGGGAGGATGACTACTCACTCTGGTTTTTCCATCCCTTTTATTAAGATTAAAATAACAAGATACACCCTTATCCCCTGGGCAGGAAACTCCAATAAAAGCCAATCAGTGACTTTAGGACTAACAGGTGGAAGCTGCTTCAACTACCAATATCTAATAATTAATTATCTCTGACCCTTCAGAGCAATTAAGGTTGACCAGCCCTCCGAATTCCCTGTCCACAGCTCTTTATTATTAAAACAATGATTGGCTTCCGGCAATACAGGTTAAGTCCTTAAACTTTGTTTTTCTTTATAAAGATTTTTGTGGTTATTCTGCATCCATTGAATCCTATATAATAAAAGGCTAATATGCAAATCGACCAAACAGCAGAATGATCGGTTGCTATGATGCACACTGACCACCATGAGGCAGACGCTCAATGCAGGAGCTGCCCCCTGGTGGTCAGTGCACTCCCACAGGGGGAGTCCCACTTAACTAGAAGCTGGGCTCATGGCTGGCGAGTGCAGCAACAGTGGCAGGAACCTCTCCCGCCTCTGTGTTAGCACTGAGGATATCCAACTGCCAGCTTAGGCCTGCTCCCCATGGGCCTAAGCCGTCAGTCGGGCATCCCTTGAGGGCTCCTGGACTGCAAGAGGGCACAGGCTGGGCTGAGGGACCCCCAAGTGCACGAATTTCGTACACCGGGCCTCTAGCATTTATATAATTTTCTACAATCAAGTTGTCACTTTTCTCAAAAAAAAAAAAAAAAAAAGCTGGGATTTTAACTAGTGTGTCAAATTTCTCTGCACCAGAGACGGTTTGGGGAAAATTAATAGCCAAACCATTTTAAGTCTTTAAATCAATGACCATGGCATATCTTTCCATTTATTTATGTCTTATTTAATATTTTCAGTAATATTATACAGTTTTCAGTGTAAAAGTTAGTATAGTTAATTTTACTACATTTGAGTTGGGATTTTAAAATTTTTATTTTCCAATATTTATTGATAATATATAGAAATATAATTAAACTTTTATAGTCATTTATTATGTGAAATTTTTAAATTCACATACTAATTCTAGCATATTTTTATAGATTAAGATTTTCTTGGTACAGCGTCTGATGGTCTTTGAATAAATACATTTTTTTATTTTTTGCCAACCTGTATGATTTCTACATCTTTTTTTCTCTCTTGCTTAATTGGCATAGCTAAAATCATCAACACAATATGGAAATAGTTGTAAGATGACATTGCCTTGTTCTTGATATAAAAGGTAAACATTCAGTATTTTAATGATAATTACGATGTTGATGTTAGAATTTTTGTAGATACATTTTACTAAGTTAAATGATATTCATTTTATCCTACTTTGTTGAAAGTTTTTACATAAATGGATGTTGAATGTTTCAAATGCTTTTGCTGCATCTGTTGAGATAATCACATAGCTTTTCTCATTTTTTAATATGTTAAATTACATTGACTTTGTATAATAGTGATATTTTTCCCTGAATATTTGATAGAATTCAACAGTGTAGCCATCTGTGCCTGCATTTTTCCTTGAATAATTTTTTTAAATTATAAAATTGAGTCATTTAATATGCATAGGGCCATTTAAATTTTATTTCGTGTGTCTGTTTCAATAATTAATATCAAGGGGCATTTTCATTTGAATAAATTTTGGAATTTACTGAGAAATATTTTTCAAACATTCTATCATTATTCTTTTAAAAACATTATTTTGAGTGAAATAATTGCATTATGGTGAAATTCACGGATTTTATATATACACTCCGTTCAATAAGTTTTGCTAAATGCATACTGCTGTTAAATCCACACATCTATCCAGACACCAAATATTTTCACCATTCCAGAAAGTCCATGCATGCCTTTCTGCGGTCGATTAATCCCCAGTCTCTTCAAAGTAACCATTGAACTGATTTTTTTTTAATATAGATTAATTTTGCCTATTTTTGAACTACATATAACTGGCTTATTTCACTCAGTATATTTATGAAGTGTATATGATATTTTTTGTTCAAATCAAGAGTTGTTGAAAGCTGCCAATTGCCTTCACTAGCAGAAAGAGGTGGACAAGAAACCCAGAAGGCTGGTCAACCTTGAAGCTCTGGCAAGGGTCATAGCCATACACCCACTGTTTAGTTGAGACAATGGTAGCTGAAGCAACTTCCACATTTTAGTCTTATATAAATCTTTGCTGATGGGCTATCATTGAGCTGTTACTGGAATTGCCTGCCTAAGGGCTATAGGTGGATCCCAAACCTGAATAAAAGGGATCACAACCCAGAGCAAAGCAGAGTCCTCTCTTGGGCTTCCACCTGGCCCTCAATTCCCAAATTAGTATTTTCTTGTCTAGTCTCTTTCATTTGTGTGCAGCCTCCTCCAGAGCCCGAACCCTGAACCTGAAACCTGAACCCCATGAGGGACATGGGGGTGGGGGACACTTAGTCAAAGTATACTTTTTTCCCAAGTCCAGAAAAATATAATTAAAGATCCTATGTATGTTCTATTAAAATTGTTTGTGAACAAAATTTAATATTTCTTTGACATTTAATGAAGAATGAGTTGTTAGGTCACAGACCTAACATTTTAAACAATAGCTAAGTGGTTTTCCAATAGCAATGTGTAAGATTTCCACTTTCACTAGATATTCAGGAAAAAAAACACACATTTGTTTTTGTGAATATTTTTATTTTTGTCATTCTAATGGGTTTATTATAGAATCTTATTGTGTGTTTTAATTTGCATTGATGACTAATAAAAGTGGGTAGTTTTATATAGCAATTACTATTACTATTGTAAACATTCTTTTATGTGAAGTACATGTTCAAGGTTGTGTGTTTTTTGTTGTTAATTTTTGTTTTGTTTTTAAATATATATATTTTTTATTGATTTCAGAGAGAAAGGGAGAGGGAGAGATAAGAAACATCAAAGATGGGAGAAAAATCATTGATAAGCTGCCTTCAGCATGCCCCCTACTGGAGATCGAACCCGAAACCCTGTCTTGAGCCCTGACCCAGAATTGAACCGTGACCTCCTGGTTCATAGGTGAATGCTCAACTGCTGAACCACACTGTCTGGGCTGTTCAAGGTTTTCTGTCTGTATCCTTAAGTTGATTTCATGGTCTTTTTTTATATTACTGAGTTGCAAGTAATTTTGTTGTGAATGGATTCTAGATACAATCTTTTGACAGTGTTGCAAAATTTTTACAGTTTCTAGTTTGAATATTTTCACAATTTTGTCTTTGGATCAACAGAAGTATTTAAGTAATTTAATGAATTCCAATTCACCCAACTTCCTTGTTGGTTATCACTGTGTCTTCTTTAAGAAAGGTTACTAATCCAAAGTTTAAAGACATTCTCCTATGTTTTATTATGGAAAATTTATTTTTTTAATTTTTTTTTTCTTTATTGATTATATATGTGACCTGATCCCCCCAATTCGCCCCACCCTTCCACTCATGTCCTCACTCATCAGATGTCTGTCTCCATTGGTTAGGCTTATATGCATGAATGCAAGTCGTTTGGTTGATCTCTCCCCCATTTCCCCCACCCTCCCCTACCTTCCCTCTTAGGTTTGATGGTATAAAAGATGCTTCTCTGACGCTGGATTTGTTTTTTCTCATCAGTTTATGTTGTTCATTATGTTCCACAAATGAGTGAAATCATGTGATATTTACCTTTCTCTGACTAGCTTATTTCGCTTAGGATAATGCTCTCTAGTTCCACCCATGCTGTTGCAAATGTAAGAATTCCTTATTTTTTACTGCAGCGTAGTATTCCATTATGTAGCTGTAACACGTTTTCTAATCCACTCATCTGCTGATGGGCACTTAGGCTGTTTACAAATCTTAGCTATGGTAAATTGTGCTGCTATGAACATAGGGGTGCATATATCCGTTCTGACGGGTGTTTCTAGTTTCTTGGGATATATTCCTAGAAATGGGATCACTGGGTCAAATGGAAGTTCCATTTTTATTTTTTGGAGGAAACTTCATACTGTTCTCCACAGTGGCTGCACCCATCTACATTCCCACCAGCAGTGCACGAGGGTTATTTTTTCTCTGCATCCTCTCCAGAACTTGTCATTTGTTGATTTGTTGATGATAGCCATTCTGACAGGTGTGAGATGGTACTGCACTGTCGTTTTGATTTGCATCTCTCAGAGAAACGTGATAAATCACATAAACAAATTGAGATATAAAAATCACATAGTCATATCAATTGATGCAGAAAAAGCAATTGGTAAAATCCAACACACTTTCTTGATAAAAATCCTCAGGAAAATGGGAATAGAGGGATCATAGCTCAACATAATAAAAGCCTTATATGACAAACCTACAGCCAACATCATACTCAGTGGGCAAAAGCTAAAACCATTTCACCTAAGAATAGGAATGAGACAGGGATGCCCACTCTCATCACTCCTATTCAACATAGTGCTGGAAGTACTAGCCATTGTCATCAGACAAGAAGAATAAATAAAAGATATCCAAATTGGAAAAAAAAGACATAAAACTGTCATTATTCTCAGATGAAATGATACTGTACATAGAAAACCCTGAAGACTCCATCAAAAATTATTAGACTTAATAAATGAATTTGGCAATGTAGCAGGAAACAAAATTAACACCAAGAAATCTATGGCATTTTAAACACCAACTAGAGGCCCGGTGCACGAAATTCGTGCACGGGAGGGGGTTGTCCCTCAGCTCAGCCTGCACCCTCTCCAATCTGGGACTCCTCGAGGGATGTCCGACTGCCCATTTAGGCCCGATCCCGGTAGGATCAGGCTTTACCAGGCAGTCGGACATCCCTCTCACAATCTAGGACTGCTGGCCCCCCACTGCTCGCCTGCCTGCCTCCCTAAGTGGCCCTAACCGCTTCTGCCTGCCAGCCTGATCACCCCCTAACCACTCCCCTGCCAGCCTGATTGATGCCTAAATGCTCCCCTGCCAGCCTGTTTGCCCCTAACTTCCCTCCCCTGCAGGCCTGGTCACCTCTAACTGCCCTCCTCTGCAGGCCTGGTCCCCCCCAACTGCCCTTCCCTGCAGGCCCAGTCGCCCCCAACTTCCCTCTTCTGCCAGCCTGGTCACCGCTAACTGCCCTCCCCCTGTAGGCTTGATCACCCCCAACTGCCCTCCCTTGCAGGCCTGTTCCCCCCCTCAACTGCCCTCCTCTGCCAGCCTGGTCACCCCAACTGCCCTCCCTTGCAGGCCTGGTCCCTCCCAACTGCCCTCCCCTGCTGGCCTGATCACCCACAACTGCCCTACTTTGCAGGCCTTGTCCCTCCCAACTGCCCTCTGCTGGCCATCTTGTGGCAGCCATCTTGTGTGTTGGAGCAGTGGTTAATCTGCATATTACTCTTTTATTTGATAGGATAGAGGCCTGGTGCATGGGTAGGAGCTGGCTGGTTTGCCCTGAAGGGTGTCCTGGATCAGGTTGAGGGTTCCCTTGGGGCACGGGGTGGCCTGGGCGAGGGTCCTGTGGTGGTTTGCAGGCCATCCATGCCCCCCGGCAACCCAAGCAGAGGCCCTAGTATCTGGGATTTATTTATCTTCTATAATTGAAACTTTGTAGCCTTGAGCAGAGCCAAGCCTCCTGCTTGCTCCATGGCCACAGCCATTTTTGTTGGGATTTATTTATCTTCTATAATTGAAACTTTGTAGCCTTGAGTGGAGGCCTAGGCCAGCCAGGGTGTGCAGAAAGCTTGGCTTCCTCCATTACCATAGAAACCCAAGCCTCCTGTTTGCTCAATGGCCACAGCCATCTTGTTTGGGTTAATTTGCATACTCACTCCTGATTGGCTGGTGGGCATGGCTTGTGGTTTGTAGCGGAATGATGGTTAATTTGCATATTACTCTTTTATTAGATAAGATAGTGAACTTACAGAAAGAGAAACTAAAAAAAAAACACAATCCCATTTACCATCACACCAAAAAAATTAAGATACCTAGGAATAAACTTAACTAAGGTGGTAAAAGACCTGTACTCAGAAAACTATAGGACACTGAAAAAAGAGACAGAGGAAGACATAAACAGATGGAAGAAGATACTGTGTTCATGGATTGATAGAATGAACACCATTAAAATGTCCATACTACCCAAAGCAATTGATAGATTCAATGCACTCCCATTAAAATATCAACAGCATATTTCACAGACCTAGAACGAACTCTCCAAAAATTCATCTGGAATAAAAAAAGACCCCTAATAGTTGCATCAATCCTGAGAAAGAAGAACAATGTACTTCTCAATACCAGATATCAAGCTGTATTATAAAGCCACTGTTCTCAAAACTGCTTGGTACTGGCACAAGAACAGACATATAGATCAATGGAATAGAATAAAGAATCCAGAAATCGACCCAAACCACTATGCTCAATTAATATTCGACAAAAGAGGCATGAACATACAATGGAGACAAGACAGTCTCTTCAATAAATGGTGTTGGGAAAATTGGACAGATACATGCAAAATAATGAAACTTAGACCACCAACTTACACCATTCACAAAAATAAATTCAAAATGGATAAAGGACTCAAACGTTAAACAGGAAACCATAAAAATATTAGAGGAATCCACAGGCAGCAAAATTTCAGACATATGCCAAAGCAATTTCTTCACCAATACAGCTCCTTGGGCAATGGAAACTAAAGAGAAAATACACAAATGGGACTACATCAAAATAAAAAGCTTTTGTACAGCAAGAGAAAGCATCACCAAAACAATAAGAAAGCCCACTGCACGGGAGAACATATTTGCCAATGTTATCACCAATAAGGGTTTAATCTCCTGCATTTACAGGGAATTCATACAACTTAACAAAAGGAAGATAAACAATCCAATTAAAGAAAATGGGCAAAGAACCTAAATAGATACTTTTGAAAAGAGGAAAATTTCTGATTTCATTGTCTACATTTAGATCTATAACCCGTATTGTACTATGGTTTTTTATAGGATATTAAGTGTCCAAGTTTATTTTTTGCATATGGCTATATAATTTTCCAACACTTTTTATTAAAAAGTCTAACTGGCCATAACCAGTTTGGCTCGATGGATAAAGCATCAGCCTCCAGACTGAAGGGTCCCAGGTTCAATTCCGGTCAAGGGCACGTACCTTGGTTGTGGGCACATCCCCAGTAGGTGGTGTGCAGGAGGCAGCTGATCAATGTTTCTTTCTCATCAATGTTTCTAACTCTCTATCCCTCTCCCTTCCTCTCTGTAAAAAAAAAAATCAATAAAATATATTTTTTTAAAAAGTCTAAATTTCCCCCCATTGGATTGTTTGACACCTTTGTTCATAATCTATTATCCGTATATATGAGTCAATGCATAAAATTTTATTTTGGTTCATTGATCTATACATATAACTTTATGCCTACTTTAAAATATATATTTTGTTATTATTCAGATATGGAGGTAGAGGTAGAGGTAGAGGTGGAGGTGGAGGTTCAGGTGGAAGTGGAGGTTGAGGTGCAGGTACAGGTGCAGGGGGAAGTGGAGGTGGAGGTGCAGGTGGAGGTGGAGGTGCAGGTGGAGGTGGAGGTGGAGATGCAGGTGGAGGTGGAGGTGGAGGTGGAGGTGGAGGTGGAGGTGGAGGTGGAGGTGCAGGTGGAGGTTCAGGTGGAGGTGGAGTTGGAGGTTCAGGTGAAGGTGGAAGTAGAGGTGGAGGTTCAGGTGGAGGTGGAGGTTGAGGTGTAGGTGGAGGTTAAGGTGGAGGAGGAGGTGGAAGTGGACGTGTAGGTGGAGATGGAGGTGGAGGTGGAGCTGGAGCTGCAGGTTGAGGTGGAGGTGGAGGTGGAGATGGTAGGTGCAGGTTGAGCTGGAGGTGGAGGTTCAAGTGGAGGAGGAGGTAGAGGTGGAGCTGGAGATGGCAGGTGCAGGTTGAGGTGGAGGTGGAGGTTCAGGTGGAGTTGGAGGTGGAGGTGGAGGTGGAGGTTCAGGTGGTCATACAGTTCATAAACTGGATGGATGAGAAAATTAACAACCTATGCAAAAATCAGGAAGAAGTCAAAAGTGATATAGCTACAACTAAAAACGCTATGGAAGGTTTCAACAGTACATTAGAAGAAGTGGAAGACGAAATTAGTGAGTTAGAAGATAAGGTAGAGAAACAAGCCCAATCTGAACACCAACTGGAGAAAAAAATTAAAAAGCAGGAGGAGAGCCAAAGGAAGCTTTGGAGCAATGCAAAATGAAGTAACATACATATAATATGGATGCCAGAAGGACAAGAAGAGCAGCAAGGATTAGATAATCTATTTGAAGAAATAATGGCAGAAAACGTCCCTGATATGGGGAAGAAAAAAATCGCACAAGTACAGAGAGCCGCGAATAAGAGGAATTCTAAAAGACCCACACCAAGACACATCATAATTACAATGGCAAATGTTAACGACAAAGTTAGAATCTTAAAGGCTGCAAGGGAGAGACAGAGAGTTACCTACAAAGCATCCCCTATCAGATTTTCAAATTATTTCTCAACAAAAACACACCAAACTAGAAGGGAATGGAAAGAAGTATACCAAGTGATGCAAAGCAAAGGACTGAATCCAAGAATACTCTATCCAGAAAGACTATCAATCAAAATGAAGGGGAAATAAGGAGCTTCACAGACAAAATACAAAAAAAATGCTAAGGGAATGTATCACTACCAAGCCAGCAATGCAAGAAATGCTAAAGGGAATGCTATAAAAAGAAGAAATAGAAAGGGAGGAAGGAACACAGGCATAAAACACAGAAAAGGCTAAAAACAAGTGCCTATCAATGATAACATTAAACATAAATGGATTAAATGCTCCAATCAAAAAACATCGAGGGACTGGATGGATAAGAAGGCATGACCCATATATATGCTGTCTACAGGAGACCGTCCTCAGAACAAGGGACTCACACTGGCTTACCGTGAAGGGATGGAAAAATATCTATCAGGCGAATGGAAATGCAAAAAAAAGCTGGTGTAGCAATACTTATATCTGACAAAGTAGACCTCAAAGTGAAGACCATAACAAGAGACAAGGAAGGCCACTTCATAATTCTAAAGGTATTGATACAATAAGGGGATATAACTCTGGTAAACATACATTCACCCAGTGCAGGAGCACCCAAATACAAAACACACACACACACACACAAAAAAAACTTCTGGAAGATATCAGGGGAGAAATTGACAGCAATACAGTCATAGTAGGAGACTTTAATACCCCATTAACATCACTGGATAAATCCTCTAGACAAAAAATTTGCAAAGAAACAGCAATCCTAAATGACTCACTAGACCATATGGACTTAATCAACATCTTTAGCACATTCCACCTCAAAAGTACAGAATATACATTCTTCTCAAGTGCACATGGGACATTTTCAAAGATAGACCATATATTAGGACACAGGCAAAATCTCTCCAAATTCAAGATGGTTGAAATCATACCAGGCATCTTCTCAGACCACAATGGCATAATATTAGAAATAAACTACAATAAAAACAATCACAAAATGTAAAATACTTGGAGGCTGAATAGCATACTATTTAACAATGAATGAGTTAGCAATGAGATCAAAGAAGAAGTAAAAAACATCCTGGAAACAAACGACAATGAAAACACAATAATCCAAAATCTTTGGGACACAATAAAAGCAGGGAAGTTCATATCATTATAGGCCTACCTCAAAAAAAAAAAAGAAAGAAAGAAAGAAAAGAAAAACTGGCAATAAATGATCTAAATCTGCAACTTGAAGAATTAGAAAGGGAACTACAAGAAAAGCCCAGAGTGAGCAGAAGGAAGGAAATAATAAAGATCAGAGCGTAAATAAATGACATAGAGACAAAAAAAAAAAAAAAAAAAAGCAATGAAACCAAGAGCTGGTTCTTTGAGAGTATAAATAAGATTGATGAACCTCTAGCCAGGCTCACCAAGAAGCAAAGAGAGAGGACCCATATAAACAAAATTAGAAACAAAAGAGGCAAAATTACAACAGACCCCACAGAAATAGGAAGAATCAAAAAAAAAAAATACTATGGTCAACTCTCCCAAAAAACTGGTCAACCTAGAAGAAATGGACATATTCCTTGGAAAATGTGACCTTCCAAAACTCAACCGGGAGGAATAAAAAAATCTGAATAAACCAATATCTATGGAGGAAATTGAGGCAGTAATCAAAAAACCTCTGACAAACCAACGTCATGGACCAGATGGCTTCACAGCAGAGTTTTATCAAACATTCAAAGAATAAATAAAACCCATCTTCCTCAGACTATTCCAAAAAATTCAACAGGAAGGAACACTTTCAAGCTCTTTCTAAGAAACCAGCATTACCCTAATCCCCAAAACAGATAAAGACAATACAAAGAAATTACAGGACTATATCCCTCATGAACATAGACAACAAAATTGTCAACAAAATCCTAGCAAATTGAATCCAGCATTACATTAGAAAGATCATACACCATGACCAAGTGGGATTTATCCTGGGGATGCAAGGATGGTACAATATCTGCAAATCGATAAACGTGATACACCACATAAACAAACTGAGAGATAAAAACCATATAATCATATCCATTGATGCAGAAAAAGCATTTGGCAAAATGCAACACCCTTTCTTGATAAAAAATCTCAGCAAAATGGGAATAGAAGGATCATACCTCAATATTATAAACACCATATATGACAAACCACACCCAACATCATACTCAATAGGCAAAAACTAAAACCATTTGCCCTAAGAACAGGAACAAGACAGGGATGCCCACTCTTACTACTCCTGTTTGACATAGTACTGGAAGTACTAGCCATTGTAATCAGACAAGAAGAAGAAATAAAAGGCATCCAAGTTGGAAAAGAATAAGGAAAACTGTCTTTATTCGCAGATGACATGATATTGTACATAGATAACCCCAAACACTCCATCAAAAAACTACTAGATTTAATAAATGAATTTGGAAATGTAGCAGGATACAATTTTAACACCCAGAAGTCTATGGCTTTTCTATTAACCAATAATGAACTCACAGAAAGAGAAACTAAAAAAGCAATCCCATTTACCATTGCAACAAAAAATTAAGATACCTAGGAATAAATTTAACCAAGGTGATAAAGGAACTGTACTCAGAAAATTTCAGGACGCTGAAAAAAGAGATAGAAGAAGACATGAAGAAATGGAAGAATGTACCATGTTCATGGATTGGTAGAATTAACATTATTAAAATGTCCATACTACCCAAAGCAATCTATAAATTCAATGCAATCCCCATTAAAATACCAACAGCATACTTCAAAGACCTAGAACAAACTCTCCAAAAATTCATCTGGAATAAAGAAAGACCCCAAATAGCTGCAGCAATCTTGAGAAAGAAGAACAATGTTGGAGGTATCATAATATCGGATATCAAACTATACTTCAAAGCCACTGTTCTCAAACTGCCTGGTACTGGCATAAGAACAGACATATGGACCAATGGAACAGAACAGAGAACCCAGAAATTGACACAAGCCATTATGCTCAATTAATATTTGATAAAGGAGGCAAGAACATACAATGGAGTCAAGACAGTCTCTTCAATAAATGGTATTGGGAAAATTGGAGAGATACTTCCTAAAAAATGAAACTAGACCACCAACTTACACCATACACAAAAATAAACTCAAAATGGCTAAAGGACTTGAATGTAAGATGGGAAACCATAAAAATCTTAGAAGAAGCCATAGGCAGCAAAATATCAGACATTTGTCATAGCAATATCTTTACCAATACAACTCCTAAGGCAATGGAAACTAAGGAGAAAATAAACAAATGGGACTACTTCAAAATAAAAAGCTTCTGCACAGCAAAGGAAATCATCAACAAAACAATAAGAAAGCCTACTGCACGGGAGAACATATTTGCCAATGTTATCTCCAATAAGGGTTTAATCT
Source organism: Ia io (assembly GCA_025583905.1). NCBI lineage: Eukaryota > Metazoa > Chordata > Mammalia > Chiroptera > Vespertilionidae > Ia > Ia io. The sequence goes on from JAJQQW010000001.1 coordinate 62,868,427, forward strand.
CCAACATTTACAGGGAACTCATATAACTTAACAAAAGGAAGGTAAACAATCCAATAAAAAAAATGGGCAAAGGATCTAAATAGACACTTTTTAAAAGAGGACATACAGAAAGCCAATAAACATATGAAAACATGTTCAAAGTCACTAATCATCTCAGAAATGCAAATCAAAACAACAATGAGGTACCATCTCACACCTGTCAGAATGGCTATCATCAACAAATCAATAAAGGACAAGTGCTGGCCAGAATGTGGAGAAAAAGGAACCCTCCTTCACTGCTGGTGGGAATGCAGACTGGTGCAGCCACTATGGAAAACAGAATGGCATTTCCTAAAGAAATGAAAAATGGAACTTCCATTTAACCCAGTAATCCCACTTCTAGGAATATATCCCAAGAACTCAGAAACACTAATCAGAAAGGATATATGCACCCCCTATGTTCATAACAGCACAATTTACAGTAGCTAATATATGGAAACAGCCTAAATGCCCATCAGCAGATGAGTGCATTAGAAAACAGTGGTAAATCTACACAATGGAATACTACGCTGCTGTAAAAAAGAAGGAATTCTTACCATTTACAACAACATGGATGGAACTAGAGAGCATAGTGCTAAGTGAAATAATCCAGTCAGTGAAAGAAAAATACCACATGATCTCACGCATTTGTGGAATATAAAGAACATTATAAACTGATGAACAAAAAGAGATACAGAGGTAAAGAAGCATCAAACAAACTGTCAAACTACAGCGGGAAGGCTGGGGAGGTGAGAGATCAACTGAAGAACTTATATGCATGCATATAAGTATAACCAATGGGCGCAAGACACTGGGCAGGGGGAGGGGAATGAGGGCATGTGTGTTGCGGGGAGGGGAAGCCAGGGGAAGGTCAATGGGGAAAAAAAGGAGACATATGTACTACTATTTGTAATACTTTAAACAATAAAATAAAAAAAGATCTCCTTTTCTGTGTGGGAAAAGGTTTACTCTAGAAGGAGCATTATGCCCCAGTATGATAGGTCAAACATTTTATTTAGGCTCTGAAAGGCCTCAATGTAATTATTGGGATTATCTGAGAAATTACCCAGGCTTTTCTTTTTTTTATTGATTAAGGTATTACATATGTGTCCTTATCTCCCCATTTCCCCCCACCCCCACTCATGCCTTCACCACCCCACTCCCAGTTGTCTGTGTCCATTTGTTAGGCTTATATGCATGCATACAAGTCCTTTGGTTGATCTCTCTTCTTTACCCTCACCCTTCCCTATCTTCCCTCTGAGGTTTAATGGTCTGGTTTTTCTTTATTTGGCTCAGGTCCTTAAGACTGAAAGGGACCTGTACTGTGATATACCCAAATTCGCACACTTGCTCTACCAGGGGGTAGAGACCTCCCGGGTGACCCCATTAGAGACAGCCCTGGGTGTTGTTCTCTCTTCTGGTGGAGGCACTTTTTCTGAAAGTCCAGGATAAGGGGGATAAAACAGTTCATATGGGAGTTCAGACAGAGAGCAAGAGGGCTCTGGTGGTATTGGAGCCTTTTCCTTCTCCTTTTTCTCTGGCAGGTTTTGGGTTACTATAGCCAGGAGGGAGGGATCATGATTACAGTTCTTGTATAGATCTGGCTTTTCTCTTAGGGCAAAGAAAGCCTGGTCATATGAGACTTCTGACTATTTCCCTTCCTTTCTACAGAAAAAAATCTGGCTGCAGGATGGTGTTATACTGAAGGCTTCCCTCTGAGGGCCAATTATCACCAACTGATAACTGATACTTGGGCCAGGCCTGAGTGCAGAATAAAAGACACATCCTCTTTAAGGTTTATGGGTCGAAATCATCCCAATTCTTAAAAAATGCATCTTTGGGGACTATCTTTACACAGTGTGGATAATGCATTTCCCATTTGTAAAGAAAACACATGAAAGGATGTCCAGCATCCTTTGTGACTCACCCTTTACTGCTAGGGGACATCCCCTCCTCTTGGCTAAGTGTGAAAGATTGAGTCACTGTGTACGGCTGTCCGTAGATGAGGGTCAGGCAGACTTATCAGTACTTACTGCCACAATCTTCAGGTCCTTCAAAAATGCAGGGCCACCCTTCCTTCTGTCCCTGTCCTGGGGGAAGCGGTGTCTCTTTGTGTTGTGCCCAATGATAGGAATATTTCTCTAACACTCTCAGGCCCTCTTGTAAGACTGATATTAATATACTAGTGGCCTGGTGCACAAAATTCATGCACGGGGGGGGGCGGTCCTTCAGCTCAGCCTGTACTCTCCCCAATCGGGGACCGCCTAAACCAGCTGTCTAACATCCCTCTCACAATCTGGGACCACTGGCCCCTAACCGCTCACCTGCCTGCCTGATCGCCCCCAATCTATCTGCCTGCCTGCCTGATCACCCCTAACTGATCCCCTGCCAGCCTGATCTCGCCCCCAACTGCCCTCTCCTGCTGGCCTGGTTGCCCCCAACTGCCCTCCCCTGATGGCCTGATCTCGCCCCCAACAGCCTGTCCCTGCCAGCCTGATCTTGCCCCTAACTGCTCTCCCCTGCTGGCCTGATCACCCCTAACTGCCTCTGCCTGCCTGATCGCCCCTAACTGCCCTCCCCTGCTGACCTGATCTTGCCCCCAACTGCCTTCCCCTGCCAACCTGATCACCTCTAATGGCCTCTGCCTCGGACCCCACCACCGTGGTTTTGTCTGGAAGGAATTCAGACATCCAGAAGATGGCCGGTCGACCCGGTCTAATTAGTATATTATTCTTTTAGTAGTAAGAATAGATTATATAGGATAGGATTGCTTAAATAGGGGGAAAAAGCCTTTTTCAGCAGGAGGAGATGCTCTTGGCAGACAAAAATACATAAACCCTATATCTGGACTGATAGCCAGCCATATGCACTATACTGCCAAACCAGTCGTTAAAAAATTGAACCACTTTCTTACACCTTACACCAAACAGCTGTTGCCCTTTAAACCCCTCCTCAGCCCTCACCTTAGGTTCTGCCTTCACAGTTCACCCAGATTAGGTTCTGACTGGTCAGTTTCTATGCCAGTCAACATCAAAAGCTCTGCCTCCTAGAAAGCCATTGGCTCCTCCCACTTCACCCAGATTTGTTTCTGATTGGTCAGTTTCTATGCCCGTCAGTGGCTCCAGGCCTATTAACGGGCCTGATGAGAAAGGCCAGAGAGAATGAGAGACGTGGCTGCTGGCCAGGCCTGGAGTGAAAGAGAGAGGCAAGTGCTGATCAATAGCTGCCATGGAGGCTACGAATCAGACCCTGCTTCTCTCTCCCCAGGCCTCTCTCCAGGCCTGATCTACAGCCCCCTTGGCAGTCAGTGCTGGGTCTGCGCTCCCGCAGCTGTGGCAACCCAGCACTGACTTCCGGTTGGTCAAGCCTCTGGTTATTGTGGATGTTACAGACCCTGGGTTTTTATATATTAGAATGCTGTGTAATGAGTACTTGGAGAGTTGGAGTTCCAACCTAGGATTCCAAGGAATCTGGAGAGCCCTCCTAAACTTAAACCAACAACCACCAGGATGCTACCACCAGGAGGCAGCTGTCATTGGCCTTCTGCAGGAGTGTTCCTCTATCATACCTAATGAATCAAGTGTCTGAGCAATTGGCTCCTCAAACACATTAAAACTTTTAATCCTGTACTCAGCAAAACTTCCTGGTGGAAAACCCACTCAGACTGGGAGTAAATACCTAGAAGACTAAAACTTTCACAGGGGTAGTGGCAGAAATTACAGAGAGCTGTAATTTATTCCTGATATGTTTGCTGGGAAGATTTAGGGTCATCCTGGCATGCTAGGAGTGGAGAAAAGGTGGCTGCCCCACCCTTATGTCTTGGGGGATATTTAACTATGGCCTAGGGACACCATGAACACATTGTGAAACTCTCGCCTAGGAACTTTTGTAGGACCTTGACTCCAATTATACTAAAGAGACTTATACAAATAGAAACTGAGAAGATAAGTTTAGTTGTATTTGGACTGAGGAGACAGCAGTCATATTGGGGGCCAACCTGGTTACGAGCAAAGGGGTCCTGGCTGGATGTCATCTGACCTGATACCACTGAGATAGAAAGCAGAAGAAAAGGCAGACGACTCTCCGATTAAATCTAAGTGGGATCTGGGCCAGGAAGTGGACTTGTGTTGTGGGTCCAAGTGTGCTGGTTTTACAATTTGTCTCGGTTTCTCTCCTCAGCTGTCTAGAACAACACGGAGGGCTCGGAGTGCTAAGTGACCAACTCCTATGTGCACCTCCCAGATGGGCCAAAGTTTAATTATAGTTGTATTCCTATGAGGCCCCTGCTTGTATTAAGGATTGACCTCAGACACCTCCAAGAGGCCCTTATTCACATAAGGACATCCAAGAGTCTCAGACCAGAGAGAAGAGTTGCCTCATCTGTTCTTCAGAGCTGAGCAGGGACCCAAGCACTCATTTAATCAGTGGCCAGGCTTTGTCTTGCAACTGGTGAGAAGCCTAATGCTCTCTAACAGGACTAGGCACTAATTTATCCTAGCATGGGAATCGTTTTATGCTGCAGTTGCCCTTGTGGCTATTAACTGACTGACCCATGCCTGCTTCAACTTGGCCCTAGAGGTGGAGAGTGTGTCTGGGGATAGGACAATAAAGGAGAAAGGAGAAATACTCACATAAGATGGCAACCAGGTTTAAGTGCCTGGCAGGTGCCCAGTAATGTCTCCACAATTATAAAGGGATAGCAGAGGGAGGGATAGAGTCCATGGGTCCTTCATATGCTCACTGTTCAATGTGAAGAGGTCAACTTGAGTTCCCAACCAATGCATCAGCTGATTTTTTTATTTTTATTTTTATTTACTTATTTTTTTGGTGAGCAGGGTGCAAGGGTGATTCCTGCTCCCCCCCCGCCCCCGGTTCTTGTCCAGATGGATTTGAAGAATAGAGCTAAGGACAGAAGGTGACAAGTACAGAAACTTTACTGCAAGCAGATACTACCTCTAAATATTACCTCTAAAACTCTAATTCTGATTCTTATCTGTTCAGGTTGGAGTTGTTTTTGATCTCCCTTATGGCTTTCCCATCTGCTCAGGTTAGGGCTGCTTTAGATCTAACTTATGGTTACTTTAATTGCTCAGGCCAGAGATACCTCTGTCATTGGTTTATGTCTGTTTTAATTGCTCAGGCCAGAAATGCTTCTATCCTCCCTGGACCTCCCCTCCCCCTTCCTGTCTGTCTAATTAAGCTAGCTAGCTAACCCCTATCAGAATGAAGTTTTATCTCCTTCCCTTTGGAGGAGCTTCTCCTAAGTTTAGCTAGTTAATTAAAAAAAGGGGGAGGTATTCCTGGGAGTACATCTCAAATCTAGGCAAGTAACTCAGCTCAGACCAGAACTCTGGGAGGACTCAGCCTCCAAGTTTCAATTTTAGGCTAGAATTACACACAGCAACACCAAGTAAATACAACAAACAGTAGTTGTGGCCCTATTACAGGAGCATAGGTTACAGGTATTTTCCCATTCTGCTGCTGCATCTGATGGAATTAGTTAGTAAGCCAAGAGCAATCAAGTGGTATATCACTCCAATCTAAAGTCAAACCACTCTGTTTCTTGTACCAGTTGTTTTTGATAGCTCCTCCCTTCCCCCAACTGATGGACGGAGTTTGACGTAAACTCCACCTGCAGCCGGACATTCCTGAACACCTTATATGGACCGTACATTGAACCACCAATCAGCACCTGCCATATACCCTAAGCCCCCAATTCCTAAATCCCTAGGCCCCTAACCATGTACCTTACATGAAACCACCAATCAGCGTGTGCTGAGTGCCCTAAGCCCTGTCCCCTCTTTTCCTCCCCTTAAAAGGCACTCTCACCCAGGCTCTCTCTCTCTCTCTCTCTCTCCCTTTTTCCCTCTGGAAGGCGGCCGGCAGGATGATCTCCAATAAAGCCTGTGTCCTGGTATCCCATGGTCTCCGGCCCTCTATTTAATCTTTTAGTTTTAAAATATAAGTTCTGCTATTATTGAGTTATGGTTAGGTCAACAGAGCAGGGTATAACTAACATTGAATAGGTCTTTGGTTACATTCACAGATCCCAGGAAAAGCAGACATGTGTTGCCAAGGGGAACCAGATGGGGAAACACTGGCGTCAGTCAGGAGGCAGACAGAGTGGAAAAAATGTGAGCAAGAAACTTTATTGTGCTTTCAGCAGGAAGGGCAAGGAGGGCAAGCAAATTTAAGTTTGGCTAGAGGCTGCCCTTAGTTGTCTGGGAGCTGAACCTGGGGTGATCTTGGCAGGGGAACAGTAACTCTGAGTGTGAGAGCCCCACAGATGAAGTGCCTGAGCTTCTGGGCTCTGGATTGTTTGATTTACATTTGAAAGGCATGCTCTAGACTCCATAGTCTAGAGTGAGTTGTTTACTCCAGTGGTAATTAGCTAGCACTGGAAGGGGAAGTCCCTTCAACTCAGCAAGGCCCCAGAGACTCAAGCATCAAAATATAAACAAACAAAAACTCTTAATTAATGTAGCTTTATAATAAGCCCTCAAATCAGGTAGTGCATGTCCTACTTTTTTAAAGTTTTTGTTTTTACTGTTTTAATTTCTTTGGATTTTCACATAAATTTAGAATAAGCTTGAAAATATCTAAAAAAAACCCAAAAAAAACCAAACCTCTTATTGAGATCTATTGAAACCTGTAAAATCTGTAGCAATGTCCCTTTGTTCCCTTAATGGTTGTTATTGGTAGTTTGTATTTTCTCTCTTTTATTTTTTATTGATCAGTCTTTTTTTTTTTTTCTTTGAACTGGCTTTTCTTTATTCTGTCTTTAGAAACCATGATTTCCTGGCCCTGGCTGGGTGGTTCCAATCATTGGTTGGACCATTCCACCCCCGGTGTGAGCACATATAGGAATCTCTCTCTCTCTCTCTCTCTCTCTCTCTCTCTCTCTCTCTCTCTTTCTCTCTCTCAAATCAATAAGTAAAAATTTTTAAAAATCATTATTTTGAATAAGCCTGAAAATATCTAAAAAAAAAAAAAAACTCCTATTGAGATCTATTGAAACCTGTAAAATCTGTAGCAATGTCCCTTTGTTCCCTTAATGGTTGTTATTGGCAGTTTGTGTTTTCTCTCTTTTATTTTTTATTGATAAGTCTTTTTTTTTTTCTTTGAACTGGCTTTTCTTTATTCTATCTTTAGAAACCATGATTTCCTGGCCCTGGCTGGGTGGCTCCAATCATTGGTTGGAGCATTCCACCCCCGGTGTGAGCACATATAGGAATCTCTCTCTCTCTCTCTCTCTCTCTCTCTCTCTTTCTCTCTCTCAAATCAACAAGTAAAAATTTTTAAAAATCATTATTTTGAATAAGCCTGAAAATATCTAAAAAAAAAAAAAAAACTCCTATTGAGATCTATTGAAACCTGTAAAATCTGTAGCAATGTCCCTTTGTTCCCTTAATGGTTGTTATTGGCAGTTTGTATTTTCTCTCTTTTATTTTTTATTGATCAGTCTTTTTTTTTTTTTTTTGAACTGGCTTTTCTTTTTTTTTTTTTTTTTTTTTTTAATTTCTTTATTGATTAAGGTGTCACATATTTGTCCTCATCCCCCCATTCCCATCCCACACCCCTTCCCACGGATGCCCCAACCCCCTGTTGAACTTAACCATTGGTTAGGCTCATATGCATGCACACAAGTCCTTTGGTTGATCTCTCCCCTCTCCCCCCACCCTCTCTTATCTTCCCTCTGAGGCCCGATATTCCGATTGATGCCTCCTTGTTTCTGGTTCTGTTCTTGTTCATCAGTCTATGTTGTTCATCATTTCCCCTAGATGAGCAAGATCATGTGTCACTAGAGATATAAGAACTGAATGTGAGAGACGAGCAATAATAGTTATGCTGACAGGCAAATGAATCAGTCTGTAGTGAGTTTCTTTCTGGACCAACAGTTCTTTTGAGACCCAATATCAATGTCCACCAGTTCCTTATGTGTACATGTCAGTACTGACCCCTCAGCTCTGGATGGTGGACAAATGGTGGTAATGCAGGTCCTACACCCTCTGTTTTGGTCTTGGCCGGACCCAGGGGCATGGCTTCACCCAGACTCAGGGGCACATGGCCTCACCCGGGCCCAGGGGGCGCATGGCCTCACCTGGACCCGGGTGCGTGTGGCCTCACCCGGACCCAGGACCCAGCCTGGGTCCAGGGGCACACGGCCTCACCCGGACCCAGGTGCGTGTGGCCTCACCCGGACCCAGGACCCAGCCTGGGTCCAGGGGCACACGGCCTCACCCGGACCCAGGATGATCCAGCTTCACCCGGACCCAGGGGCGCATGGCCTCACCCAGACCCAGGGGGCGCATGGCCTCACCTGGACCCAGGTGCGCGCAGCCTCACCCGGACCCGGGATGCTCCAGCTTCACCCGGACCCAGGGGCGCATGGCCTCACCTGGACCCAGGGGCACATGGCCTCACCCAGACCCGGGATCCAGCTTCACCCAGACCCAGGGGTGCATGGCCTCACCCGGACCCAGGGGCACGCGGCCTCACCCGGACCCAGGGGCGCACGGCCTCACCCGGACCCGGGATCCAGCTTCACCCGGACCCAGGGGCGCGTGGCCCCACCCGGACCCAGGGGCGCGTGGCCTCTCCCAGACCCAGGGGCGCGTGGCCTCACCCGGACCCAGGGGTGCACGGCCTCACCCGGACCCGGGATCCAGCTTCACCCGGACCCAGGGGCGCACGGCCTCACCCGGACCCGGGATCCAGCTTCACCCGGACCCAGGGACGCATGGCCTCACCCGGACCCAGGGGTGCATGGCCTCACCTGGACCCGGGATCCAGCTTCACCCGGACCCAGGGGCGCATGGCCTCACCCGGACCCAGGGGCACATGGCGTCACCCAGACCCGGGATCCAGCTTCACCCAGACCTAGGGGTGCATGGCCTCACCCGGACCCAGGGGCGCGCGGCCTCACCCGGAGCCGGGATCCAGCTTCACCCGGACCCAGGGGTGCGTGGCCTCACCCGGACCCAGGGGCATGTGGCCTCACCCGGACCCAGGGGCGTGTGTCCTCTCCCGGACCCAGGGGCGTGTGGCCTCACCCGGACCCAGGGGTGCATGGCCTCTCCCAGACCCATGGTTGCGTGGCCTCACCCGGATCCAGGGGCGCACGGCCTCACCCGGACCCAGGGGCGTGAGGCCTCACCTAGACCCAGGGGTGTGTGACCACACCCAAGCCCAGGGGCACGCAGCCTCGCCCAGACCTGGGACCCAGCCTCTTCCGGACCCAGGGGCGTATGGCCTCACCCGGACCTGGGATCCAGCTTCACCCAGACCCAGGGGCACGTGGCCTCACCCGGACCCAGGGGCGTGTGGCCTCACCCGGACCCAGGTGCATGAGGCCTCACCCGGACCCAGGTGCGTGAGGCCTCACCCGGACCCGGGATCCAGCTTCACCCGGTCTTTTCTTTATTCTATCTTTAGAAACCATGATTTCCTGGCCCTGACTGGGTGGTTCCATTGGTTAGAGCATTCCACTTCCGGTGTGAGCACATATAGGGATATCTCTCTCTCTCTCTCTCTCTCTCTCAAATCAATAAATAAATTTTTTTAAAAATCATTATTTTGTTGCAGAAGACCAAAGAAAAACCAAGCGACATTTTAAAGTAAAGGAGGGTCACTGCTTAATATGCTGGCGGACTCAGGGAATAACTTTCCAAGTCTGAGTAAAGTAATGTGCAGGGAGCTTCTCTTTTATATCTTCCTGGGGTCTTTGTCCCACAAATATGGATTATGCTTCCGGTCCTTTTCATGGGGTTTGCAAGAAGGACCCCAGGTGTTGGGGATCTCCAGGCCATATCTGATGGTCTGGCCTGGCGCCAGCGTTAAAAACCCTCCCTCCAGGGCAGTTCACTGTTCACAGTTTTATGGCCTCTGTAACAGGTTCTGCAAAACCAGTATGTTGGAAGGAGGTAGTGACTTAATTATAGGTTATCAAGAATGTACACTGAGCTTGCTGGCATGGATTCAGATCACTAGCCCCCAAATATCAGGGTTACATTGGAATTAGCTGTAATTTTAGCCTTTTCATCTCCCCCCCACATGTCCCACAAGCTTCTCTTAGCCTTGTGGTACAATAACTATGGGATGTTATGGTGAACATGGATGACGACTGATCTTAAGTGCTTCCAGCTGAAAAGGGACAATGACAAAGGGGTAAGCATCCCGTTTCTTCCTCTTGGAGGGGTTTGTAGTGAATTCTTCTGGTTTGTAGGACCATCTGAAGTTTAAAGGCATTCCTATCCAGTTTGCAGGCAGGCAGAGGTAAGCAGTGGTCCCACACATGTAGACTGTTCCTGCGGGGGGGGCACCGGGGGGGGTGTTTCCAGCCTTGGGGGCAGAGTTGCATAGCTCCTCTGGGAGGTGACCTGTGGGGTGTGGGCCCTGCGTACGGCTGGGACAAATAGGAGCAACATTAGTTAGCTGCACATTGGCTGTGACAGGTCCTATTATTTTTCCATCCAATACAATCCCCCCCCCAACATGCATTTGGTAACAGAGTCGTAACATGCCACAGGCTGATAAGTATAGGTAACAAAAATCTGGCTTGATGAGGCTTTCCCATAGACTACCTGGTCTAGCATATTTGGGTAGCGAGTTTCTAAGCAAGGATATGTGGCAGTGGCCCCTCTGGGAGGCAAGTATGTTCTAGCTAATATTATTAGTGGGAGCATGTCATTCCCTCTATTTCTGTTCAGTGGGGGTCCACAACAGTGAACCGCTAGGACAAAGAGTAGTATTATGACTATTCCTGCCAGGCAGATGTAGCCAAGGATGGCATGACAAGGTGCAGTCCAACAATTCATGATGAGGCCTTTGTTTCCTTGCTGTGTGGGAAACAGTAATTTTATGGTGCTTCTGTGTCCCAGCAAGAGCAGATGAGTTCTCATCCTGGTACTAGCCTTGGGTTCCAGCAGCACTCATAAAAAGACAATAAGAATTAAATGAGAATTATTAGAAAGATAAAACCAATGATTATCCAGAATTACCTTTAAGAGGAGATAAGAAAGAAAGATTAGTGTTAAGGAGAATTCAGCAGGGTGTTATCTGAATTCCTTGGAGCAGGTTGATTGGCCAGGTCCACTGTCTTCTTGAGGGTAATCCGCAGGGTGTGTTTCTGGTCAAAGGTCACCTTTCACTCAGGCTGGGCATCACTCAGCTGGTGGGCTGCTTTCACCCGGGGGTGGTGGATCCAGGTATTCAGTCCTGCAACCTTGAGAGCTGTGGGGGTGGTTAATAAGACTGGATAGGGTCCCTTTCAGGTAGGCTTGAGGGGCTCCTTTTTCCAATCTTTTACCCAAACTTGGTCTCCAGGTTTATAAGGATGTATGGCTGTTCCTAGAGAGATGGGTAGTTGGTCAATAACCCATCTGTGGACCTCAAAAACAGTTTTTCCAAGTCCTTCTAGTTGTTTCTGGATTTCTAAGTTCCCTATTTCCCCCAAATCTCCCTTTGGCCGAATTAAAGGAGGGGGTCTACCATATAGAATTTCAAAGGGAGAGAAACCTACCCTGGCCCTTGGGGCACAGTGTATCTGTAAGAGTACCAGAGGCAAGATATCTGTCCAGGATAAGGTTGTCTTTTGGCATAGCTTAGCCATAGTCTGTTTTAGAGTCCAGTTCATGCGTTCTACTTTCCCTGAACTCTGAGGCCTGTAGGCTGTATGTAGGTTCCATTTAATTCCTAAAGCCTTAGCTACCTGTTGTACTATTTCTTCTACAAAGGCTGGGCCATTATCTGACCCTATGGTCAAAAGCATTCCATACCGTGGAATTATACCCTTCAGCAATGCCTTAGTGACTTCTCTCGCCTTTTCCATGCCTGAAAAGGTGCAAACAAATACTAGCAGGTATTTATTTCCTTTGCTAGGCCCTATTTCTGTAAAATCTACTTCTAAGTCTGCAAAAGGAGCTTGCCCACAGCGCTGAACTCCTATCGGTCCCACAGGACCCTGTTTGGCATTGTTCTGAGCACAGAGGAGGCACCGCTGAGAGACTGAGGCACACAAGGAGGGAAGACAGGCAATTAGGTAGTATCTGCCTAAAAAAGCTTCTAGGGCAGTCTTCCCTAAACGAGTAAGTTCATGCTGCTGGAGGACTACCTCATGGGCTAACTGTTCTGGGACAAAGACCCTGTGATCTGGAAGTATCCACCAGCCTTCCTTCGTTCTCTTGCCTCCTTCTTGCTTGGCCCATTCCTCTTCCTGAGGAGTATATTTTGGAGGTTCAGGTAATTCAGGGGCCAACATGATCCGTGACAGCACCACTTGTTCTTTAGCAGCCAGCTTGGGTGCCGCCATCAGCACGTTGGTTACCTTCTGACACTGAGTCTTTCCCTTTCTGGTGACCTTTGCAATGGATGACGGCTATTTCCTTGGGCTCCCAGACTGCTTCTAGTAACTTTAAAATCTTATTCTGATTTTTTATTCCTTTCCCTCCGGCTGTCAAACCCCCTTCTTGCTTCCATCCAGGTGACAACAGCATGAGGTACTTTTACATTTAAATTTTGTCCTAAGGTAAGCTTATCCGCTTCCTTGACTAACAATGCTGTGGCTGCAAAGGCCCTGAGACACGGGGGCCACCCGGAGGCAACTGGGTCAATCTGTTTGGAGAGATAGGCTACTGGTCTTTGCAAGGGTCTAAACTCCTGGGTTAGAACTCCTAGGGCTACCCCGCTGTTCTCATGAACAAAAAGATTAAAGTCTCCTGTCACATCTGGTAGTCATAGTGCTGGGGCCTCAGTGAGCTTTGCCTTTATGATGATGAAGGCTTTCTCCTGCTCAGGACCCCAGTTGATGGGTGCCTTTTCTTCCCCTTTTAAAGCTTCATAGAGAGATTTAGCCAGGTCTTAGAACCCTGGGATCCAAATTCGACAGAACCCTGGAATTCCCGAATCTGCCGCTGGGTGCAAGGAACTGGGATGGCGCATACTGCCTGCTTTCTTTCAGTCCCTAGCCTTCGTTTCCCTTGGGTGATCCGGAAGCCTAGATACTTGACTTCTTTCTGACAAATCTGTGCCTTTTTCTTAGACACCCGATAACCTGTTTCAGTTAATAATCTCAGAAGGGCTTGTGTTCCCTCCCAGCACTGAGCTCGTGTGGAACTAGCCAGTAGGAGGACGTCTACATATTGGAGTAGAACACACCCCAAGTCCTGTCCTGGGACCTTAGATCAGATGCTAGTGCTCCACTAAAAAGAGTAGGAGAGTTCTTGAACCCTTGTGGCAGTCTGGTCCAGGTGAACTGCTCCTTGGCCCCTGTAGTTGGGTTTTCCCATTCAAAAGTGAAAAGAGACTGGCTGGGAGGAGCTAATATAATGCAGAAAAAGGCATCTTTCAGATCTAGGCATGTAAACCATTCCGCCTCTGATGGAATGAGCCCCAGAAGAGTATAGGGATTTGGCAGCACTAAATGCAGGGTTATAACAGCCTCATTAACAGCTCATAGATCCTGTACAGGGCGGTAGTCATTAGTCCCAGGCTTTTTGACAGGCAAGAGTGGTGTTCCATGGAGACCTGCATCGTTTAACAAGTCCCCACTGAAGCAGCTGGTCTAAGTGGACTTGGATTCCTAGGCGTGCTTCCCTTAGAATTGGATATTGACGGATTTTAACAGGCTGTGCCTCAGACTTTAAATCGATCAACACCAGGCCGTGGTCCTTAGCCAAGCCTGGAGGATTCCCTTCCACCCAGACCAGCAGAAATTCTTTCTCTAATTCAGGTTCTAATGGTGAGGCCTTTGACTGGGGTGTATAAAGTCTCCATTCTTCCTCCCTTTGCACTGCTAGGGACAGGATCATTGGGGAGGTCTCATCACTTAGGCAAAGCTGTGCTGAGCCATTTGGAGCAAAAGTGATTTCTGCCCCCATTTTGGCTAAAAGGTCTCTACCCATTAGAGGCACTGGACAGTCTGGCAAGTACAGGAATTCATGAATTACTCGGTGGCCGCCAGGTTGGCATCGGCGAGGGCAGCAGAATGGTCTGTGGGTCTGATCCCCAGTAGCTCCAATAATGGTGACCTCCTTTCCCAAGAGAGGCGCTACTTTCTGAATGACTACTGAGTGCTCAGCTCCCATATCAACCATAAAGTCCACAGTTTGGCCCCCAATTTTCATTCTGACCATGGGCTCATGGGGGCCCAGCTGAAAAGAGCCTGGTCTGTCCTAGTTGGAATCAGCCATTGCTAGCTCAATGAGATCTGCTTCGAATGGCTCTGGTTGATAGCGACTGGGTGGAAAAGGGAGCCCAGTTTTCTTACTTTGCCATTTGGGACATTCATTCTTCCAGTGTCCTGTTTCCTTGCAATAGCACACTGGACTCGTCTCAGGCTCGCTCTTCCTTTTCCCCCTGATCTGTATTCTTGCTTCCCTTTCTGATCTGTCTGGGAGTTTGAGCCTCTAAAAGCCACTGCAACTATATTGGCCCTTCTTTGTATTCTTTTTTCTTCCTCCCTCCTTACCATACTGTCTCAGTTGATGAAAACCTTGTTAGCTATCTCTAGCAGTTTGGTAGCATTCTTTCCCGCAAACCCTTCCAGCTTCTGTAATTTTCTCCCGATATCAGGCTGGGCTTGGCCTACAAAAGTGGCATTTACCATGGTTTGATTTTCTGGGGCCTCAGGTCTAAAGGGGGTTTAGATCCAGTATGCCTCACACAGCCTCTCATAGAAAGCTGCTGGACTTTCATTAAGCTTCTGGAAAACCTCAGAGATTTTAGTCACATTGGTGGGCTTCTTGGGTCCGACCCTGACCCCCTGGAGGAAGGTCAGCTGATATCTTTCTAGCCTGGCCCTTCTGTCTTCTGAGTTCGGGTTCCAATCAGGTTCCTCATCTGGGAAGGCCTCCCTGGCCCATCTGTCTGTATCTAATATTCCTGCTGGGGTCTGGGTCTGGAGCCACTTCCGAACCTCTTATACTACTCTCATGCGCTCCTCAGTGTTAAAGAACGTGAAAAGGAGCTGCTTGCAGTCTACCCAGGTGGGCTTCTGGGTATGAAAGATCATTTCTAGGAGATCTACCATGGCCTGAGGTTTTTCAGAATAAGCTGGAGTGTGATGTTTCCAATTCAGGATGTCACTTGTGGTAAAGGGCTGATAATAATAGACTGGCCCTCCCTCTTGCAAGGTCCCATCTTTGCCAAGCACTTGGGAACCCAAATCTCCCTGAGAGGCATCTGACATGCCGGTTGTGGCTTGGGGCCTTGATCAGCTGAATGCAAGCACTGCCCAACTGGCTCTGGAGAGCCCGGTTGAGGAGAGACGGAGGTGGGTGGTGTTTCCAGACTTTCCAAACCTTCCAGACCAATGCGGGGAGCACTTGGTGCTGCCTGTGGCACATATGGAGGTGGTAAAACTGGCGGGACTTCCTCAGGGAGTCCTGGCAGAACAGGAGGTTGGTTAGGTTCCCTTCTGAGGGACCTGTTTCTTTTCTCCTGCCTGCTTCTTTTCTGCTTTCTCCTGTCCTGCCTGCTTCTTTTCTTCTGCTACTAAAACCTTACTCTGTCCCTTCTTACACACGTAGAACCGGACCCAAGGCGGCAAGGTTTGAGCAATTTCTAACCAGCTGTCTATATAAGGGAACTGATCTGGGTGTCCAGGGTCTTTCGTGACTACATTCCAGACCGCCCTGACTAGTCCTTTATCTAAGGAGCCTTCTGAGGGCCAACTGACCCTGAAGGCTGGCCATTTTAATTCACAGAATTTCCTCAGTGTTTGGGGGTTCATTTTAATACCATAGTCCCCATTGAAACCCTTTTTAAAATTTTTCAACATGCAATTGAGGACAGTGGGTTTACTTTGTTCTGACCCCATGATGATCAGTGGTGAGAGACAGACAAGGGAGAGGGTGACCTGTTTTCACAGATCCTCACTCAAATGCCAGCCTAGCCGCATCCTTTGGGAGCTTAGATTTGTCTTAGCTAAGGTGCACCCACATAAACCCCAGACCTGGTCACCTCCATGTGGGGGTGAGTCACCGTTATGCCTTATGACAAATCGCAGAACCACAGGTTGGGTTGCACTCAGACTCCATAACCAAGGCCGTGAAGCCACACAAAGGATAGGAGAGGGCAGCCCCTCTCCTTCCACACTCACACACTTTTACCAGACATTCACTCAGAGTTTTAAAAAAGTCCATCCGATTCCTGACTAATTTACCTGTGACTTCCGGGGAGGTGATCAAGCTCCCCCTTCCACTCACTTGGAGTGGGCCTGATTGATAGGGGCCCCTACCTTACTCATTCTGTCGACAGGGGAACCAGTTGTTGCACAAGACCAAAGAAAAACCAAGTGACGCTTTAAAGAAAAGGAGGGACACTGTTTAATACGCCAGCAGACTCAGGGAATAACTTTCCAAGTCTGAGTAAAGTAATGTGCAGGGAGCTTCTCTTTTATATCTTCCTGGGGTCTTTGTCCCATAAATATGGATTATGCTTCCAGTCCTTTTCATGGGGTTTACAAGAAGGACCACAGGTGTTGGGGGTATCCAGGCCATATTTGATGGTCTGGCCTGGCGCCAGCATTAAAATCCCTCCCTCCAGGGCAGTGCACTGTTCACAGTTTTATGGCCTCTGTAACAGGTTCTGCAAGACCAGTTTCTGGGAAAGAGGCAATGACTTAATTATAGGTTATCAAGAATATACACTGGGCTTGCTATCACGGATCCAGATTGCTAGCCCCCCAAATATCAGACTTACATTGGGATTAGCCCCTTTTAGCCTTCTCAATTTCTCTATCTCATTTTCTAAAATGGGCTTTACGTTTTATAAACATTTCTTAAATGACTACAATAGCTGCAGCCAACAACTTTTTATTTATTGTTTTTTATTATTCTGTTTTAAAAATATATAGACAGGTTTGTTTGTGTGTGTATGTATATATGTAAATTCCTTTTTTTCTTTGATCCATGGGCTATTAAGAAGCATGTTGCTTGATCCCTCAGCCACACACTGCCACGACTGCCAGATATAGCCCACAAGTAACCAGTAATCCCACCTGAGATGGTACCTGCAGCCCCTAGAGCTGCTGAGCACCACCACTGCGCACAGTAGATCAACAATAAAATATTTGAAGGTCAAACTTTCCGGTGGTAGTGACAACCCATGGCCACAGATTAAAAAGTTGCCATCTTAACTGATGATGAAGAGGAACATAAGAGAAAATATGTACTTGCTGATGCCTTTAATGGTATTTCCATGGAGCTAGAACCACCTTCAAAGGAAACACCATCCTCCACAGAAACAGCTGCTATTCATGAGAAAGAAATAGACTGGATGGAAAAAAACATTGCATTAAAATAAACAATTATCTAATTTCCAAGGTCTTTAATTATTTATTTTTTCTTTACTCAGCATATGGCTCTTTATACACTTTTGCCTACGTATTATAAACAGCTAGCAATGTCACCAAGCCAGAGAGGAATACCAGTACACATGTGATACATCATTGAATTCTGCAGTGACCCCTTTTGGGGTGTAGTTGCAGACCATTTCTAAAAAAGGCAAAATTGGCCCTAGCCGGTGTAACTCAGTTGGTTGGAGGGTCTTCCCGAATACTAAAAGGTTGCAGGTTAGATTCCCGGTCAGGGCACATACTTAGATTGCAGGTTCCATTCCCATTATGTGAGGCAACCAATTGATGTTTCTCTCACATCCATGTTTCTCTCTCTCTCTCTTTCTTTCTCCCTTTCTGTCTCTCTAAAATCAATAAGCATGTTCTCAGGTGAGGATTTTTTTTAAGTTAAAATTTTCTCTTTTGTGTTGGGTTTTATTCAATCTGGACGTCATATTTGTTAAACATGCTATTTCGAGATGTGTACCAAACATTCCCCCAAAAGCTTGACCCACCAATTCAGGTCACTTGCTAGCCATCCTGCCAATAAATTATTCCATTACCACATCACTGAGAATACGTGAGGAAAAAATCCTGCTTTTTTCCAATGGTCCAGTGATGATAGAATCAGGGCCCAATATCACAGAAACTGTCACCTGTTTGACAGCTCCAAATAAGACTAGTACAGCCACACTGCAGCCGCAATTCCTGACCTCCCACCCACCCCCAGAAATGTAACCAGGGAGACAACCACTACTATTGTCACAACCACCAAATCTTTACCTTAGTTTTTAAATATACTTTATTAATTTTTTACAGAGAGGAAGGGGGAGGGATAGAAAGTTAGAAACATCGATTAGAGAGAAACATCGATCAGCTGCCTCCTGCACACCCTCTACTGGGGATGTGCCTGCAACCAAGGTACATGCCCTTGACCAGAATCAAACCTAGGACCCTTCAGTCCACAGGCTGACGCTCTATCCACTGAGCCAAACTGGTCAGGGCCCAAATCTTTACCTTTTAAACAAATCAGTCTTGTTTACGATCAACAGAAATAGAAGCTAACTCTTGGAAATCTTGCTAGTTGTCACAATGAGAGAATTTTTCAGTGCCTCTTCTATTACTATTGTAGACACAGTAACATTCCAGTATCTGGGAAAACACAGGGACTGCTATGGATGGCCACACATATGGGGCTCCCTGGGCTGTAGCCTGGTGATGTTGTTTGTGGGCATCAAGTTTTACTATATCCACATAGAAATGCTAATTTACTGAAAGGGGTATAAGCCCCATGAGTACTGAAACTACTAGATTGTCTTAGTCATCTTTGAAGTTCTCCTGACCATGGCCTTGAATGTCACTGCTCCATTCCAGTTTCACTACAACCACTTCAAAAATAATGACAATGAAGGAAAGAGGTGGAAATACCTCAGGTGGGGCGGAACAGCCCCAGAGTCCTCTGAGGAGATAGCAACCATGACAAGCCACTCATAGGCTTTCAACTTTTGAGATTTAATGAGACTGCTTTGCACTGTACATGATAGCTTGGTGTTGTTTGTAGTTTGGTTTATGGGTTTTGAATATAGCTTCATGTTCACCTTTTTCTACTGGCATTTGGAGGATCTGAATGGAACCACAACCCTCTTTGGGGGCTGTTCAGTACTGAGTCATTTCTCTGAGCTAATTGTTTCTTATTTTAGCCACAAGCTTATTGAATTGATTGTCAAATCAGGGTTCTGTATATTGGCCTGGCTTACAATACATTTGCTATATTTATGTTTCCTACCTGGAAAAATGTCTGGACTGTTCTCCCGATGGCAGTTGTTCAAGGAATGACACATTTGGACATCTGACCAGCCTGCATTTCTTATCTCAGTGTGGCTGTCTGCTAAGGATATCCTGCAAGGCCTTCACCTGGATTTGGGGATATATTGTGTTGTCATGATGAGAGGCCTGTTAGTAAATTATTTTGGGGCTGCTGCAACCTTCTAAGGAATTGACATGCTGTACCTGGCAATCCTTCTTCTCTTTGCTCTGATTTAGTGGCAGGTAGTGCTAGATGAGGAAAAAGACAAGACAATGTTGGCAGAATGATTCCTGCTCCATCAAGTCGTGTTCCATAGCAACCATTGACTTGGCACAGCAACAGACAGAAAATATCATGCCACACATTGAGCCCAGACTTCTGCCCAAGAAAACAAAGCACCAGGAAGAAAAAGAGAATGTGAACAAGTCAGCTCATGTTCCTGGGTGATCTTTGTACTCGACCAAATTATGGAGATGTTGCTGCTAAAAAGAGATAATCATGCTGCTGAGATATAGCCTTTATATAGGACCAGTGAGTAGCAGGGAGATTCTCCAACTGGTGCCTGTACCATGTGAGATTCATTCTGACCCACCTAGAAACCAGCCACCCCCTCAAAAAGCAACATCTCAGATACAGAGCATTTCCACTCATCCCAGTGTGGACCAGTGTGCAAAGAAGAGTGAGGACCAACAGTCTCAGCCTGCCACTGGGGGACACTGAGGGATTCTGCATCTCACACCCTGCATGAAATTGCACTTCTCTGCCAAGACAAAAGGAAAGGTGTTCTCATTCCAGAACATGCCTCATCTTGAGAAGCATAGCACCACATAGGCTTCTAAATACTTGAACTCATTAACATAGCAGCACACACATATAGTAGCTACAGAACATACTGGAAGAAACAGCTAAACTTCTATAATCCCACTGGAACCACAGAAGGAAAAGTGAGTTCAATGAGGAGTTTTAGTTTTTTCCTTGGTTAGGTTAAGGACTATAGAACTTCTCTACCAGGGCAGTAAGAGTTGAAACCAGCAGTTACACTGAATAAGTGGAGGGAAAGAAAGTGTTTTGAGGTGAGTGCTGATATAATTTCCCTCTTCTGATTATGTATTCTAATTATTTGGTTCTTAATGCAAACTGGGAAGAAACTGAATACACCTATAATTTTATTTCTCTTAGAAAGAATCATTTTAAAATGTAAGATTTAAAAAATATATAGTAAGCAGATAAAAGTTAGTTGTTTATATGCTTTTGTTTAAAAAAAGAAAAACAGTTTCCTCAGAAACTTGTCATATCTCTAGCAAATATATTTTTATATGTGCATGGTATATAAAGAAAATAGTCAATTCTTTGCACAAAAGCTGATATTGACTCCTGAAAGCTATGGTGCACTTTAAAATGCCTTTTGTTTTAAATGGTCTTTAAGACCAGATGATGGAATATTCCAAATAAACAAACCAACTCAGTATCCTGTTGCCTGATAGACAAAGATTTGTAAATATATTGATACTGTAAATAGCCTATGTCACTATTTACAATTTTATAATGATTCCGGCTCTACTTAACTGATGGAATTTTTTTTAATCACTGAATTCTTAAGGGTTTCTTTAATTAAGCAGTACTATTTAAAAATAACAGTATAAGATTTAAGTGCCTGGAAGAGAGATACTTTTTAAAAAATTACCTAATGGGTCAGTATTTGTCTTATTTTTGGTGAGGGGAAAAATTGGTGAACAGGAAACCAGGAATAGAAAGGACAGGAAGAAGAAGTAACTACTAGTATACTAAAGAAAGAAACATCAGTATATCTTATCCCATGAAGACAGACTCAGGTGCTAGACAGGTCAGATATGGGTATGCTGCTGTAAATATTATGACTACTGTCACAACAATGGCTAGGTAAATCATATAAACCTTGCTGCTAAAAATGAAAGCTGAGGTTAATAGGAAGCCTTGCGGGAGGGCTGTGGGAAACGAAACACTGCTCTAGCTGAATTAAGGTCAATTATAATATGTATAAAAGCTGTGGATGAGCACAAGAGAGAGGAAAAAAAGAACAGCATTAAAAAATGAACAACTCACTTTACTCTCTGACTGTGACTAAACAAGATCAATAGTAAAAGATGGCTTTTCCCCCGATATCGTACTTCTACCTAAAACTGCATCTGGGAGAAGAAATTTTACACTGATATTTTTTAAAATATATTTTTATTGATTTCAGAGAGGAAGAGGGAGAAAATCATTGATTGGTTGCCCATTGCATACCCCCTATTGGGGATTAAGCCTGCAACCCAGGCGTGTGTTGTGACTGGGAATTGAACCATGACTTCCTAGTTTATGGGTCAATGCTCAACCATTGAGCCACACTGCTCCTGCAATTGTCTATCTTTTTTACTGCTTTAGATAAACATGACAACAGTGATTATTCAGAAGTTTTCATTGTAATGATTTTCAAAAGTATTAAGATGGTTGAGAGGGTCAGTCACATCTTCGGTATACTTATTAAGAGCAAGTTTTTGCAACCGAAACCAGTTTAGCTCAGTGGATAGAGCGTCAGCTTGCGGACTGAAAGATCCCAAGTTCGATTCTGGTCAAGGGCACATACCTTGGTTGTGGGCACATCCCCAGTAGAAGGTGTGCAGGAGGCAGCTGATCGATGTCTCTCTCTCATTGATGTTTCTAACTCTCTATCCCTCTCCCTTCCTCTCTGTAAAAAATCAATAAAATATATTTTTTTAAAAAGAGCAAGTTTTTGCAAATCCCTAAATATAATTTTGATTGTACATGTTTCCATTTAGTTCTGTCAATTTTTGCTGCATGTATTAAGATGTTCTCTTATTAAGGATACCTATATATATTTTTTAAATAATTTTGTCTTCTCAATGTATTAACATTTGTATCATTATGAAGTATCCCTTTGGTAATTTTTCCTCTTTAAGTCTACTTTTTTTTCAAATATGAATATACCTACATCAGACTTCTTATGCTTAGTGTATTTTAGCTTTTTTTTTTTTTTTACTATTAAATTGTTTGATTCTCTATCTTTAAAATGTATTATTTATAAACAACAGACATGTCTTTCTTTTATTTTATTCACTCTGATAATCTCTACCTTTCAAATGGTAGGTATTTACCCTAATTACATTTAATATAGTTACTCATATGATTAGATTTAAGCATAAAACATTCATGTTTATTTTTTTTTTGTCTCATTTGGCCCTTGAACCCCTTTTCCACATTTTGTAGCTCTCACTTGCTACATTTGGATATCATTTAGTATTCAATGATATTTCTTCCATTTGGATTTTTGGTTATGTGTTTGTCACTTTTAAAATTAATTTTTTTTGTTAACCCTCACCTAAGGATATTTTTTTCAATTCCTCTTCATAGAGAGTGGAAGGGAGGGAGGGAGGGGAGAAAGAGAGAGAGAAACATCAATGTGAGAGAAACACATCAGTATGGGGTTTCCTCAAACGCTTAAAAATGGAACTGCCATTTAACCCAGTGATCCTACTGCTAGGACTATATCCTGATAAACCTGACACACCAATCAGAAAGAATATATGCACCCCTATATTCAGAGAAGCACAATTTTCAATAGCTAAGATATTGAAAATTCCAAGAGCCTATCAGTAGATGAGTGGATAAAAAAAACTGTGGTGCATTTACACAATGGAATACAACTTGGCTGTAAAAAAGAAGGATCTCTTGGATTCCAAAATGGCAGTGGAGTAACTGGAAACTACACAGACATACTCATAGGACAAAACTGAAATTACAACTAAAATACAGGGAAAAAAAAAAAAACCCTGAATAATCAACTGAAGACTACCTGGAGAGGACCCTAATAACCAAGGACAGAAAATGGAGACAGCATAGATACTGGTAGGAAGTATAGAGGCATGAAAGTCCACTTGGACTCCCACAGACAGCAGCTGAAGTTTTGGAGAGATATCTCAGTTGTAGGAGGTTCCCATTGAAAACACTGGGGTCTAAATCCCAAACTGGGTGCTTCTGCAGAGAGCACCAGAACTGAGAGGTGCTCATATAATACCTGGTTGTTAAAAGCAGCAGGACTATTGTCTGCCAGGGAGAGACAGCTAGAAATGCAGGCACCTTCTTAAATGTCTAATGCATAAAATTTTCATGTGCAGCAACTCACCTTGTGCTCTGGCAGAGGGGTGGTAGGGTGGACTACAGCTGTGTGAGCAGAAGCCAGGGTTGGGGGGTTAAAGTTAGACCTTAGAAATCAGACAGCTTGGTTTCCTGTGCTAAAATATTCCGTCACAGTGTGGAGGATATCTTTCTCTGGCAGGCATTTGTTATCCAGGCAGTTTTTGCCTGAGAGGTAAAGTAGTTGCCCCATCCTATTGGAAAACCCCTTGGGCCAACCTGGGGAGTTTCTGAGGACCATTAAGAAACTGAGAATAACAATCAGCCTGCAAGCAGAAGTAATTGCCCCAACCTGTTGGAAAACCTTGTGCCCCGCCCTTTGGTCCATAGCCTTAGGCTAATAAAGACTGAATACAATCAGACTGCATGTAGAGGTAGGTCTCTAAAGTCTTTGAGTCTGTGTCTGATGTAAATTGGGGCCAGGAACTAGGTAAAGCAGACGTTGGTGAACATGGTCCCCAAAAGCACCCTGCCCCAGCAGAGGGATATGGATTGCTGACAGCTCCATACAGGGTACTCAGGGCCAGTCACAAACAGCATCTGACACTGTCCTGCACTAGAGATTAGGAGGTATAGCACATGTACATAATACATAGACAGAAACCCAAACAGGCAGCCAAAATGGGAAAACAAAAAACAACCCACAATTGAAAGTAC
Source organism: Ia io (assembly GCA_025583905.1). Lineage (NCBI taxonomy): Eukaryota > Metazoa > Chordata > Mammalia > Chiroptera > Vespertilionidae > Ia > Ia io. Next base: position 62,892,417 of record JAJQQW010000001.1, read on the forward strand.
AAGAGAATTCTCTAGAAGAAGGGCTAAATGAAATGGAGATAAGAAATTTATCAAACATGGAGTTCAGAATAATGATAGTAAAGATGTTCAACATCATGAGAAAAGATATAGTAACTATGACGAATGACATAGCACTAATAAAAAATATAGTGGAAGGAAAACACAGCAGATTAAGGGGAAGCCAAATATTGGATCAGTGAATTAGAAGACAGGGTAGAAAAAAATCCACTCAATCTAAGAAGCAAAAAGAAAATACAATGAAAATAAGGATTATTAAAAAGATAAATTAAAAAACAAAAAATACACACAAAAATACACAAGGAAAGCTTAAGGGAGCTGTGGGACAACTTGAAACATAACAATATTTGCATCATAGGTATCCCAGAGGTGAATAAAATGAGGAAGTTATAGAGAATGTGTTTGAAGAAACAATGGCAGAAAACTTATCTAAACAGAGAGTGCCAAACAAGAAGAACCCAAATAGGCCCATGCCCAGACTTAGCATAATTAAAATGCCAAACATTAAAGACAAAGAGAAAAGCAATTTGGTATATAGAAAGAAGCTCCCATAAGGCTGTCAGATGATTTTTCATCAGAAACTTTACAGGCAAGAAGGGAATGGCTTGAAGTATTCAAGGTAATGAAAAGCACGTATCTGAAACAGATTATTATATCCAACAAGGCTATCATTCAAAATAGATAGTAAAATAAAAAGCTTCCTGGACAAAAAAAAAAAATGGCAAACCAGCACTGCAAAAAGTGCTAACAGGACTGCTGTAATGAGAAGAAGAAATAGAAAGAGAGAGAAAGATAGGCATAAAGAATTAAAGTGGCAATAAATAAGTACCTATCAATAAAAAACTTAAATGTAAATGGACTAAATACTCCCATCAAAACACATAGGGTAGATGAATGGGAAAAAAATGAAAAACATGATCCAATTATATACTGTCTACAAGAGTCCCACTTCAAAACAAAAGACTCACACAGGATGATAGTGAAGGGATGGGGGGGAAATTCCTTGCAAATGGAAATAAAAGAAAAATAGTTTTGGGGTAGCAAAACTCATATTTGACAAAATAGACTTCAAAATGAAGGCAACCATATGAGAAAATAAATGTCACTACATCGTAATAAAAGGATTGATCCAACAAGAGGATATAACCCCAGTAAACATATATACACCCAATATAGGAGGACCTAAATACATTTAAAAAAAAACTTCTAGTGGACATTAAGGGAGAGATCAACAGCAATACAGTCATAGTAGAGGATTTTTTACACCCCACTGACATTACTAGTAGATATTTCAGAGAAAAAATTAGCAAGGAAAGAGTGACTCTAAGTGACACACTGGATCATAATGATTTAATTGACATTTATAGAACATTTCACCCTCAAGCTGCAAAATATACATTCTTCTCAAATGAACATGGGTCATTCACAAAGATAGATCACACGTTATTACACAAAACAAGTCTCTACAAGTTCAAGAAGATTGAAATCATATCAAGTATCTTCTCAGATTACAATGGAATTAAATTAGAAATCAAGTATAATAATAACACAAAAAAAAACATTCAAACACATGGAGGATAAATAGCATGGTACTAACATTGAATGAGTTACCAATGAGATCAAGAAAGATATAAAAAATCCATGGGAACAAATAAAAATTAACACACAACAACAGGAAATCTATGTGACACAGCAAAAGCAGTCCTGAGGATGAAATTCAGAGCACAACAGACCTACCAAAAATAATAAAAAAATTAGTAATAAACTAACCCTAGAACTTAAATAATTAGAAAGGGAACTCAAAGGCATTCCCAGAGTCCCAGAGTAAGTGGAAGGAAGGAAATGATAAACATTAGAGCAAAATAATGACATAGAGACTAATGAATAATACTAAAAATCAATGAAACCAACAGCTGGTTCTTTGAAAAGATAAACAGGATTGATGAACCATTAGCCTGATTCATCAAGAAATAAAAAGAGAGTACCCAAGTAAATAAAACCAGAAACAAAAGTGGAGAAGTAAAAACAGCTGCCTCAGATATGCAAAAGATGGTAAGAAAATACTATGAACAACTGCATACAAACAAGCTGGAACATGTGGACGAAATGGACAAATTCCGAGAAGAATACAATCTCACAAAACTGAATCAGGAAAAATCAGAAAACCTTAACAGGCCAATAACAACTGAGGAAACAAAAGCAGTAAAAATAAATTAATAAATTAATTAACTAATTAATTAATTAATTAATAAACTTCCAGAAAAACAAACAAAAACCTTGGTCTAAATGGCTTCACAGGGGAGTTTTACAAACATTCAAAGAAGAACTAACACCTATCCTCCTCAAAATATTCCAAAAAATCTAAGAGGAAAGATCACTTCCAAGCTCTTTTGATGAGTCCAGCATTACACTAATTCCAAAACCAGATAAAGACATTACAAAGAAAGAAAATTATAGGCCAATACGTATAATGAACATAGATGCTAAAATCCTCAACAAAATATTAGCAAACTGCATCCAGCAATTTATTAAAAAGATAATACACCATGTTCAAGTGGGATTTATTCTAGGGATGCAAGGCTGGTACAATATTCACAAAAAAATAAACGCGATACACCATTGAAAGACAAAAGTCACATGGTCATATTGATCGAAGCAGAAAAAGCATTTGACAAAATCCAACAAGAATGCTTGATCAAAACATTCAGCAAAGTGGGAATAGAGGGCTCATACCTCAACATAATAAAGGACATATATGACAAATCCACAAACAACATCATACACAATGGGCAAAAATTAAAGCATTTCCCCTAAAAACAGGAATAAGACAGGGATGTCCGCTTTCACCACCCTTATTCAACACTAGTGGCCCAGTGCACGAAATTCATGCACAGGTAGGAGGTTGTCCCTCAGCCCGATCTGCACCCTTTTCAATCTGGGACAACACAGGGATCGGACCTAAACTGGCAGTTGGACATCCCTCTCACAATCCGGCACCACTGACTCCTAAGCGCTCACCTGCCTGCCTGCCTTATTGCCCCTAACCACTCTGCTGCCAGCCTGCTTGCCCCCAACTGCCCGCCACTGCCAGCCTGATCACCCGAACTGCCCTCCACTGCTGGTCTGCTCACCCCCAACTGCTGGCCTGCTCTCCCCCAACTGCCCCCCACTGCTGTCCTGCTCGACCCCAATTGCCCTCCACTCCTGGCCTGATCGCCCCTAACCACCTCTGCCTCGACCCCACCACCATGGCTTTGTCTGGAAGGTCTCCCAGAAGGTCTCCCAGTCTAATTAGCATATTATCCTTTTAATGTGTGTGTGTGTATATATATATATATATATATATATATTTATATGGGTGTATACACACACACACACACACACACACACTGAGTGGTCAGATTATTATGATCTTTGAACTCATAATAATCTGGCCACTCAGTATCTACACTAATAAAAGAGAAAAATGCTAATTGACCATGCCTCTGCTACTCCCACAGCCAATCAAGAGTGATATGCAAACTAACCCAGCAAAGATGGCGAGTAAATTTGCATATGCAGGCAGCGGGAGGCAGAGGCCCTATGTAGCCGATGGAGTCAGGGACCTGGGCAGGCGGCAGGGGGCAGCTCCTGAAGCTGCCGGTGGATCCAAGCTGAGATGGGGACCCGAGCAGGCAGTGTCAGGCAGCTTGGACCCAGGCAGGTGGCGCGATGCTGCCTGCCTGGGTCCAAGCCGCCCCACCACCTGCCCAGGTCCAAGCTGCCCTGCAATAGCGGGGCGAAGAGCCCGGGTCCAAGCCACCCTGTGATCATGGGTGAACAGGCCAGGCCAAGCCGCCCCACAATCACGGGGTGAAGAGCCCAGGATGAGCCGCCCTGTGATCACGGGGAGAACAGGCCAGGCACAGCCTGGCCAAGCTGCCCTGCAATCCCAGGTGAAGAAGCTGCTCAGCTGACCAACCTGTGCTAGGGACCTGTTGGGGCGGGTGGTGTGGAGTCCGGGGCCTCTAGCCTGCAACCATGGGAAGTCTCCCTCTCCCCAGAGTTAGGAGCACCAGCCCAGGTCTACCCAGCGGCCTGGTCCTGACTGAGGGGATGAGTTCCTGCAGGCTGGGGTTTCATCTCCACACATTAGCAGTAGGAGACCAGTGCCTTTGTTATTGCTGTGTGTTCGGGTTTTAATTGGACAAATGCCCGGCGGTCCCAGTGGCCAGCTTAGCAAAATCTTTTAGGAGGAGAATTCTGTCTGGGTTTCCTCAAATTCCCTCAGCCCCTACTCACCCCTCTGTGAAGGTGCAGAACAAGTGATGCCTCTTAAATAAAAATCAGAGGTCTCCAGCAACAGTGGGCCTCTCTCATCACAGTCATTTGGACTGGATGGCATTTTAGTATTTATCTAGACACCATGACAGAGAAACACAAGCTCAAGTCATGATCTCTGCCCTTAAAAAATTCACAATCTTATTAGAGCGAGTGGATGATAAAAGCGCAGTAATAACATCAGAATGTAAGGCAACAATACAGAGAGGAACAGAGGCAATTGTTAGGATGATTTTCTAATAATTAGTACAAAGAGTATGTGCTATGAATTAAATAAAAAAAATATGTGTGGAAGTAGCTGCTTCATGAGTATGGCATCCCTTCCTATTTTAAAGGAAGCTGAGTTCCATGTGAACTGTGTACTATGCTATGATATCTGAGGCACAGGACAAGGGAGGCCCTAAGTGCACTATGCCTTGATATTTGAGTCATTCTTTATTGTTCAATGTAATTTATTTCCATACGCCTCAGTTTTGTATTAGTTAAATTACTAGAATAATACATCTTGCTATAAAGTATTACTAGAAGATCAAATGGTCAGGTGACATTTATTGTTATTTTCTATAAATGAACATAATCTCTGGTATGCTAAAGTGATAGGTATTACAGAAATATTCAGATAGAGACCTACAGGCTTGATTACAAGTGAGACTATCACAACCCCAATTTATTGCTTAAAAAAAAGCAGGGAGCCAACTAGAAACTGAATGAAATATAAGCCCTTGAAGGGCAAATGTAAATTGGATAAACTTTGCTATTACAAGAGCAAGAAGAAAAAATTCAGATGCAAGAATGAAAACCATATTGCATCCACTCTAAGTAGCTGTTAGAGAAAAAAAATGGTATACTATGAAAATACTTAATATAGATTGTAAAAACATTTGTTCAAAGAGGATTTCCTAGAGTAGGTGATATTTCAGTTAACTTTTTTAAATATGAAGAGGTTAGCTAGATAAGAAAAAGGTGTAGGGGTCCCGAATTGCAGAGGGTGCAGGCAGAGCTGAGGGAATCCCCCCTCCGTGCACGAATTTTGTGCACCAGGCCTCTAGTATGTGTGTATATATAAGCCCGGTGCATGAATTCATACATGGGTGGGGGTGGGGTCCGGCCAGCCTGGCCAGGGAGAGGGGACATGGGTGGTTGGCCAGCCTGCCTGGTGGTCGAACTCCTGATCGAGGGGACAATTTGCATATTAGCCTTTTATTATATAGTATTTACACTGAATAGCCAGATTATTATGCGTTCAGAGATCATAATAATCTGGCCACTCAGTGTATTTATATATTGATTTCAGAGAGGAAGGGAGAGGGAGAGAGATAAACATCAAATGATAGAGAATCATGAATTGGCTTCCTCCTGCACACCCCCTACTTGGGATTGAGCTGCAACCCGGGCATGTGCCCTTGACCAGAATTGAACTCGGGACCCTGCAGTCTGCAGGCTGACGCTCTATCCACTAAGCCAAACCAGCCAGGGAACCACCAGTTACTTTTAGAACGTTGTATTGCTTCTAGAAGAAACTCTGTGCCACATTCCCCATCTAGCTGCCTGCCCCACCCAACCATCTGCACACTGCTGTTTCAGACATTTCATGGGAATGGGATCGTACACAATGGGGTCATATACACTGCTGCCTCACTTGGGTGTATACCTCAGAGTGGCGGGTTGCAGGGTCCTATGTGACTGATATTAATCATTTGAGGAGCGGCCATACCATTTCCATTCCAACAGCAGTGTGTGAGGGCTCGGATTTGTCCACATCCTCGCCAACACTTGCTATCATGTAACTTTTCGTTCTAGCCTCCAAGGTGACCTTGGGGTCCTGCCAAAGCATTGATCTCTAGAGCAATAATCTATGCTTTTCAATTCAGTCTTAAAAGTGGAAGTTGTTTAAAATGTCTGCACAAACATCCCTATTGGTAAGTTCTCGCTGCTCAGGATCCACTGTGACACAGCTTGCAGGGGCTAAGTCTGTCCCAGGCCATCCTCACCCCGCTGCTGCCTGGTCCTGTCTGGTACTGGGGAGGGCCCTGGGGAGGGTCCTGGGGGCACCAGCCAACCCTCTGTGGGGCTGGCCAAAGGCTGCATTGGGCTTTGGGAGCCAAGGGAGGAAGAACGAGGTTCAGGAGCAGCTTTGGGGCCTTGCCTGTCACGGTGACTGTGCTGCTCCCCGCAGGCCAAGGTGAGCGGTGCCCGGGGTGGGGGGAGGCTTCTCTGAATGAAGCAGTTGGAGTCCAGGAGCTCCTGGGTGCCTGTCTGCGGGCTCCACTGTACCCACCATTCTGGCTTCCACACCTCAGAAGGCAAAGGTCTTATCAGCAAAAATGAAAACTTTAAAGAGGTGACATGGGCTCCACCTCAAAGTGGCTCAGACATGGTTCACTGTCCCACGTGGGACTGCAGACACCAGTGGGTATGGGCAGCGGCCACATGGGCTCGGCATGGCCCTCTGGCAGGGCCTGAGTGCAAGGAGGAGCCAGAGCTCCGTTGGGAGAGAAAGTTCACAGGGCTGAAAGCTCCTTCTTCAAACACTGGTCACTGGTCATGGTCTGGCCCCCAACTCCCATCCACGGGGCCCTCCTCATGGAGTAAAGGGCTCCAGGCAAGGCCTCTTCCTGGCCGTCCCCAATGACCCATTAGCTCTCCTGAGTCTGTGCAGGCAGATTGTGGGGCTCCCTGCTGGGCAGCACAGCCACAGCTGCAGCCCTGAGGCCAGGCTCTGGGCTTGAAGCTAGGGTCCCCAGTGCTGCAGCCTGCTGATCTGCAACTTCCTCCAATCTGCAGGCCCCCATCCACTGCCCCCCTGATCTGCAGCACCCCTGGTCCATAGCCCCTCTTGATCTTCAGTCCCCCTAATCTGCAGCCCACCTGATCTGCAGCCCCTTGATCTGCAGCTCCCCCCAATCTGCAGCCCCCCCATCCACAGCCTCCTGATCTGCAGCCCCCTGTGCAGTGACTCTGGGCTCGTTGTGAATGCTTCATTATTTCAGGCCCGAGGTGTGCTGGCTGCTCAGGGGCTGGCAGTGCTGGGAGCTTGTGGCTGCTCGGGTCCCTGATGTTTAGTTGTGGTGTTATGGCATCTGGGCTAATTTGCATATTTCTCTATTATATATATATATGTAGTACTGCAGGTCGTAGCCACAGTGATCAGACAAGAAGAAATAGAGGAAAAAAAGTTGTCGGCTAGCAGGACGGAGGTGAGGGTGTGAGTGAGTGAGTGGGTGAAAGGGGAGTGTGTGGCCATGTGTGGTGTGTGTGTGAGTGAGGGACAGTTAGATCTTACAGGATTATCAGGGGCTGGCAGACCAGGCTCTCCTGGACAGGGAGGCCCTGCCACCACTGTGGGCACTACATGGGCTTCTGGGTTCGGACATGGAACCCATGCCATCTTGAAGGGGAGAGCAGCTTTCTCTAGGAATTCATCATCAACATCACCCACACTGGCCTTTGACATTGCCCGGGACCCTGCAGCCACACCAGCCAAAGTTCTGCTGCCTGACCCGTAGACTTGCAGACCCTGGAATGTCCACCTCCAAGGGTTCATGGCTCCTGCAGCAGTAAGTGGGACTTCCCCCGCCCAGGCTGTTACCCTCTGGACACTGCAGTCGTGCTGAACCAGAGCATGTGGGGCCCCCGGACTTCCCGCCCTGGCAGGTGGTTTCTGGGTGCCTCTGGGAGCTGCCGCTGGGCACGCACACATCCAACCAAGGCGCATGACCTCTGTAGCAAAAATTCAGACTTCCCACACCCTGGCTGCCAACATCAGATGCTGCAGTTGTGCAGCTCAAACGCTTGCCCCACCCCTGCTCTCCTAACCTGCTGCCTTGGCAGGCAGCTCCCTGGTGCCTCTGTGAATTGCTGCAAGGCACAAGCATACCCAACCAAGGGTGCAGGGCTCCTGCACCAGAAGCTATATCTTGCACCTCCCCGGCTACCAGCATCCGGTCTCCACAGTCGGTCGCCCTGCTCCAGCATGCAGGCTCTTTGAGCCCACCACCCTAGCAGACAGCTTATGGGACCATCTGTGAGCTTCCACTAGGTGCGAGCCTCCCCAACCAAGGGCACACAGCCCCCTCAGCAGGATCCACGACTTTTCCCTCCCAGCTGCCTGTTTCTGGACACCTTGGTGAGTTACTGAGGACTCACCTCCCCAGACAAGGTCACATGGCTTCAGCCGCAGACACTGAGACTCCCACATCCTCAGCTGTTGGCTCCTGGATCCCTTTGCGATTCGCAAAGGGAAATCACTTGGATCAGAGTCCCACTACCTCAACCGCAGATTATGGAACAGCTATCCCCTATGGTCATAGGCTCCGGGACCCTTGTAATGAGTTGCAGGGTGATGTCACCCCAGCAAGAGCCACACACCAGCCAAAGTCACAGTACCTGAGCCTCAGGCCCCAAGATAACTTCTTCCAAGGCTATGGACTCTGGGAAATCACAGTTAATACATACCTGTGAGACTTCAGACAGCCCTTTCCACAAGAGCTGGAACCATGATCACATCCAAAATAGCTTGCACAACAAAACCAGGAGTGAGTCACATTGCCAGACAAGCCGTGGCGAAACTTCATCTATGAATGAGAAACCAACATTCAAAACCCAACTACAACAGGAGAACACACATAGCTCAAGTAGGGTCCTTCACTAGATCACCAAACCCAGGGGATCTGTGAGACTGCACCACTGAGTCTGAAAAATCACCAACTACAGAGCACCATCCCCAAAAGAATCTGGGTAGTAAAGCAGTTGGATCTAAGTCATAGAGACAATGAAAACAATACAGCAAAAAATGAGGAGACAAAAAAAGAAAAGAAAAAAAAAAAAAACACAATTCCCAAAGGAAAGAAAAAGAGGAATCACCAGAAAAGGAATTAAATGAAATGGAGGCAAATGACTGGACAGAGAAATAATTCAGAGTAATGGTTATAAGGATGCTTAAACTCCTGGAAGACAAATACACACAACTCAATGAGAATTATAAGGAGCTGAATGAGAGTATCACCAACATGAAAAGGAAACAAGAGGAGATGAAGAATGACATAGCTGCAATGAAGAACACAATGGAAGGCTTCAAAAGTAGACCAGAAGAAGCTGAGGATCATATCAGTGAGCTAGAAGACAAGGTAGAAAAAACACACAAACACAGCAGCAACTGGAAAGAAGTTAAAAAGCAGGGGGAGACACCCTAACTGGTTTGGCTCAGTGGATAGTGCATTGGCCTATGGACTGAAGGGTCCCAGGTTCGATTCCAGTCAAGGGCACATCCCCAGTATATGCAAGAGGCAGGCACATCCCCAGTATATGCAAGAGGCAGCTGGTCGATGTTTCTCTCTCATCGATGTTTCTAACTTTCTATCCCTCTCCCTTCCTCTCTGTAAAAAATCAATAAAATATATTTAAAAAATAAAATAAAAAGCAGGAGGAGAGCCTAAGAGAGCTTTGGGAAAACACAAAGCAAAACAACATCTGCATAATAGGGGTGCCAGAAGGAGAGGAAGCAGAGCAAGGAATAGAAAACCTAATTGAAGAAATGACAGAAAACTTCCCTGACATTGGAAATAAAAAAGCCACACAAGTCCAAGATGCACACACAGGCCCAAACAAGAAGAACCCAAAAAGACCAACACCAAGACATATCATAATTAAATTGGCAAATATCAATGGCAAAGCAAGATTCCTAAAGGTTGTCAGAGAGAGAGACAGAAAGCTTACCTACAAGGGATCTCCCATTAGACTATCAAATAATTTTTCTATAGAAACTCATCAGGCCAGAAGGGAATGGAATTAAATATACAAAGCAATGCAAAACAAGGGTCTGAATCCAAGAATACTGTACCCAGTAAGGCTATCAATCAAAGTTGAGGGTGAAATCAGGAGCTTCACAGGCAAAAAAGAACTAAGGGAGCTTATTACCACCAATGCAAGAAATGCTAATGGGACTTCTGTTAATAGAAGAAACAGAAAAGGAAGAAGGAACACAGGCATAAAGAGCAAAAATGGCAATTAACAAGTACCTATCAATAATAACCTTAAATGTAAATGGATTAAATATTCTAATCAAAAGACATAGGGTAGCTGAATGAATAAGAAAATATGACCCATATATCTGCTGTCTACAAGAGACCCACCTCAGAACAAAGGACTCACACTGAATAATAGTGAAGGGATGGAAAAAAAATTATTCAGGAGAATGGAAATGAGAAAAAAGTTGAAGTAGCAATACTTATATCTGACAAATTAGCTCTCAAAGTGAAGGCCATAACAAGAGGTAAACAGGGCCACTTCCTAATACTAAAGGGAGCAATGCAACAAGAGGATATAACTCTGGTAAACATATATGCACCCAATATAGGAGCACCGAAATACATTAAAAAAAAACTTCTGGAAGATATCAAGGGAGAGATCAACAGCAAAACAATAATAGTAGGGAACTTTAATACCCCATTGATGCCACTGGATAATTCCTCTAAACAAAATATCAGCAAAGAAACAGCAATCCTATATGAATCACTAGAGCAGATGGACTAATTTACATCTTCAGAACATTTCACCCCAAAGCTACAGAATATACATTCTTATCAAGTGCACACAGGGTATTTTCAAAGATAGACCACATATTAGAACACAGGCAAAGTCTCTTCAAATTCAATAAAATAGAAATCATATCAAGCATCTTCTCAGATCACAATGGCATAAAATTAGAAATCAACAACAATAAAAAATGAAAAAAATCAAATACTTTGAGACTAGATATCATGCTATTAAACAATGATTGGGTTACCAAAGGGATCAAAGAAGAAATAAAAAACACCCTGGAAACAAATGAAAATGAAAACAACAATCCAAAATCTATGGGACACAGTGAAAACAGTCTTGAGAGGGAAGCTCATAGTTCTACAGGCCTATCTTAAAAAACAAGAAAAAATGGTAAGAAATTATCTAACCCTGTAACTTAAAGACTTATAAAGAGAGAAACAAGAAAAGCCCAGAGTAAGATTAAGGAAGGAAATAATAATGATCAGAGCAGAAATAAATAACATAGAGGCAAAAAAAAAAAAAATACAAAAGATCATGAAACCAAGAGCTGGTTCTTTGAAAGGATAAACAAGATTGATGAACCTCTAGCCAGGCTCACCAAGAAACAAAGGGAGAGGACCCAAATAAAGAAAATAGGAAGTGAAAGAGGTGAAGTAACAACCAACCCCACAGACATACAAAGGATTGTAAAAATATACTACAAACAACTCTACTCCAACAAACTGAACAACCTAGATGAAATGAACATATTCCTAGAAAAATACTATCTTTCAAAACTCAATCAGGAAGAATAAAAAATAAATAAAAACCTGAATAGGCCAATAGCTACTGATGAATTTGAAACAGTAACAAAAAAAACTTCCAGCAAACAAAAGCCCTGGACCAGATGACTTCAAAGGGGAGTTTCACTAAACTTTCAAAGAAGAACTAAAACCTATCCTTCTCCGACTATTCCAAAAAATTCAGGAGGAAGGCACAGTTTCAAGCTCTTTCTATGAAGCCAGCATTACCCTAATTCCAAAACCAGATAAAGACACCACAAAAAAGAGAGAGAGAGAGAGAATACAGGACAATATCCCTGATAAACATAGATGCTAAAATCCTCAACAAAATTCTAGCAAATCAGATCCAGAATTACATTAGAAAGATCATACACCATGAACAAGTGGGATTTATTCCAGGGATTTCAAGGCTGGTACAATATCCACAAATCAATAAACGTGATACATCATATAAACAAACTGAGAGACAAAAATCACATAATCATATCAATTGATGAAGAAAAGGCATTTGACAAAGTCCAACACCCTTTCCTGATAAAAACTCTCAGCAAAGAAGAAATAGAGGGATCATACATCAACATAATAAAAGCCTTATATGACAAACCTACAGCCAACATCATACTCAGTGGGCTAAAACTAAAATGATTTCCCCTAAGAACACGAACAAGACAGGGATGCCCACTTTCATTTCTCCTGTTTGACATACTACTGGAAGTGCTAGCCATAGCAATCAGACAAGAAGAAGAAATGAAAGGCATCCAAATTGGAGAAGAAGAAGTAAAATTGTCATTATTAACAGATGACATATTGTACATTGAAAACCCTAAAAACTCCATCAAAAAGCTACTAGATTTCATAAGTGAATTTGGCAATGTAGCAGTATACTAAATTAACACCCAGAAATCTATGTGTTTTTTTATATACCAACTAGAGGCTCAGTGCACGAAATTCGGCCTGTACCCTCTCACAATCCAGGTCCCCTCGGGTAAGGTCCCTAGCCCTAGCCTGAGATTAGGGCCTATCAGGGCTTTCCTTCCCCAGGCTGCAGACAGCTGGCCCCACCTCCGCTGCTGCCACTGCTTGCCATCTGTGCAGCACTGCCTCCCCTCCCCTGCCACCAGTGGCCTCCCTCTGCAGGCAACAGGCTGAGGTGCAATGGCTTTGCTGGCCTGGGCCTCCCTCTTTCTTTGCTAGGGGGCTGGGCCAGCCCTGCAAGGGAATGTCTGCCTACCGGATCACCCCTAACTGCTCACCTGCCTACTTGATCACCCTTAACCGCTGGCCTGCCTACCTGATCTCCCCTAACCACTTGCTTGGGGGTGGGGCCAGCGCAGCGAGGGGCCGTCTGCCTATCTGAGCTCCTCCAACAGCTGGCCTGCCTACCTGATTGCCCCTAACCACTTACCTGCCTACCTGATCACCCCTAACCCCTCTGCCTGCCTGGCTGATTGCCCCTTACAGCTTGCTTGGGGGCAGGGCCAGCACTGACTTCCGATTGGTCAGCCTCCGGTCATTACTGATCATTACAACCCAGGGTTTTTATATATTAGGACTAGAGGCCCGGTGCACAAAATTTGTGCATGGAGAGGGGGTGTCCCTCAGCCCAGCCTGCACCCTCTCCAATTTGGGACCCCTCGAGGGATGTCCGATGGCCCGTTTAGGCCCAACACAGTTGGTATATCTGTGTTTACCGGTGGAAAACACAGATATTTACATTATGATTCATAACAGTAGCAAAATTACAGTTATGAAGTAGCAATGAAAATAATTTTATGGTTGGGGGCCACCACAACATGAGAAACTATATTAAAGGGTTTCGGCAGTAAAAAGGTTGAGAACCACTGACCTAAAGCAATCTATAGATTCAATGAAATCCCTATTAAAATACCAAGGTATATTTCACAGACCTAGAACAAACTCTCTAAAAATGTATAGGGAACCCCAAAAGACTCCAAATAGCTGAAGCAATCTTGAGAAAGTTGGAGGAATCAGAATTCCAGATATCAATTTATTCTACAAAGCCATTTTACTCAAAACACCCTGGCACTGGCACAAGATAGGCCTATAGATCAATGGGACAGAACAGAAAACCCAGAAATAGATCCAAGCCACTATGTTCAATTAATATTTAACAAAGTAGGCAAAATAATACATTGGATGTAGACAGTCTCTTCAATAAATGGTGTTGGGAAAATTAGACACGTACATGCAACAAAATGAAACTAGACCACCAAATTACATAATACAGAAAAATAAACTCAAAATGGGTAAATAACTTAAATATAAGATGTAAAATCATAAAAGTCCTAGAAGAAACCATAGGCAAAATATCAGGCATCTCTTATAGCAATATATTTACCAATACATCTCCTAAGACAATGGAAACTAAGGAGAAAATGAACAAATGGGACTAAATCAAAATAAAGAGCTTCTGCACTGCAAAAGAAATCATCATAAAAATAATAAGATTGCCCACTACATGGGAGAACTTATTTGCCAATGATATGTCTGATATGGGGTTAAACTCCAAAATATATAGAGAACACATACAACTTAATAAAAGGAAGACAAAAAATCCAATAAAAAATGGACAAAGGTCCTAAATAGACACTTCTCCAAAGTGGACATACAGAAAGCCAAGAGACATGAAAAAAAATGATCAAAGTTACTAATCATCTGAGAGATGCAGGTCAAAATGATATTGACATATCACCTCACACCTGTTAGAAGGGCTATCATCAACAATTCAAAAAACATCAAGTGTTGGTGAGGATGTGGAGAAAACTGAACCCTAGTACACAGCTGGTAGGAATGCAGACTGATGCAGCCACTGTGGAAGACAGTATGGAGTTTCCTCAAAAAATTAAAAATGAAACTCCCATTTGACTCAGTGATCCCACTTCTAGGAATATATCCCAAGAACTCAGAAACACCCATCAGAAAGAATATATGCACCCCTATGTTCATAGCAATGCAATTTACAATAGCTAAGATTTGGAAACGGTCTAAGTGCCCATCAGCAGATGAGTGGATTAAAAAACTGTGGTACATATACCAGTACACAATAGAATACTATGCAGCTGTAAAAAATAAAGAACTGTTACCGTTTGCAACAGCATGGATGGACTTAGAGAGCATTATGCAAAGTGAAATAAGCCAGTCAGAGAAAGATAAGTGTCACATTATCTCACTCATATGTGGAATCTAATGAACAACATAAACTAATGAACAAAAAGAGACCCAGAAACATAGCAACATCAAATAGACTATCAATCTCAAAAGGAAGGCAGAGGAGAATGGAGGAGAAGAGATCAACCAATGAACTCATATACTTATGTGCATAACCCATAGACACAGACAGTACAGGGTGAGGGCATGTGCTAGGGGTGAAATGACCAGGAGAAGTCAATGGGGGAAAAGGGAGACATATAATATTTTGAACAATAAATAATTTAAATTAAAAAATAATATGGGGAAATGTGCACAAGGAAATTAAGAGGCTTATAATAAATAATAAATAAATAAATAAGTAAAGCCTATCTAATAAAAGAGTAATATGCAAATTGACCATTACTCCAACACACAAGATGGCTGCCCCCATGTGGTCAAAGATGGCTGCCCCCAAGTGGACACAAGTTGGCCACCACAAGATGGCCAGCAGGGGAGGGCAGTTGGAAGGGACCAGGCCTGCA
This sequence comes from Ia io, assembly GCA_025583905.1. NCBI lineage: Eukaryota > Metazoa > Chordata > Mammalia > Chiroptera > Vespertilionidae > Ia > Ia io. Next base: position 62,907,769 of record JAJQQW010000001.1, read on the forward strand.
AGGGAGGGCAGTTGGGGTGATCAAGCCTGCAGGGGAGGGCAGTTGGGGTGACCAGGCCAGCAGAGGAGGGAAGTGGGGGCAACCGGGCCTGCAGGGAAGGGCATTTGGGGGGGACCCAAGCCTGCAGGGGAGAGCAGTTGGGGGGGACCAGGCCTGCAGGGGAGGGCAGTTAGGGGTGACCAGGCCTGCAGGGGAGGGCAGTTAGGGGTGACCAGGCCTGCAGGGGAGGGCAGTTAGGGGCAATCAGACTGGCAGGGGAGCAGTTAGGCATCAATCAGGCTGGCAGGGGAGTGGTTAGGGGGTGATCAGGCTGGCAGGCAGAAGCGGTTAGGGGCAATCAGGAAGGCAGACAGGCGAGCAGTTGGGAGCCAGCAGTCCTGGATTTTGAGAGGGATGTCCAGCTGCCCATTTAGGCCCGATCCCTAGGATCAGGCCTAAACGGGCAGCTGGACATCCCTTGAGGGGTCCCAGATTGGAGAAGGTGCAGGCTGGGCTGAGGGACACCCCCCATGCACGAATTTTGTGCACCGGGCCTCTAGTAAATAAAATCGTAAAAACAAAAGATGATAGGGTAAGTGAAAATTGTGAAAACAGTTATTATTTAATGCCCATTTTCCTGTTTGATTTGTAGTGAAATGCAAGTCCTGATCTGACAGTATAACTTGTGGTACTTCCAAAGACTGTTAAAGCTCTTTACTTAACTCCTCAATTACATTAGCAGAGATTGGTGTTTTGCATGGGTAAGACAATAGAAGGCCTGTGTTGGTATCTATCATTGTTGAGGCATATTTAATGGCTATTAACTCTGCAGGGGGAGGCCCTATGAAATCTGCTTATCAGTTCAGAAGTAGCCCTGCCCTAGTGTAAATTTCTTCCATGTGATAAGCCCAGTGTCTAGATTTTTGGCATACAGTACAGTCTCTAATGGCTTTTTGTAAACGTCCTTCTGCTGAATTGACTCTAGTAGCAATGAATTATTATAATCCCATGATGCCAAAATGCCTTGACCTCCCACGTTTCCAACAATAGTAGGGTTAATATGGCTTGCCCTAAAGTTCTGGAGACTACCCTTCACTCAAGAGGCATACATGCTTTGCTGGTTTAGTTAATCTGATTTGGGATTGTATTATGCCTCCTCTGTGTGTTGCTTTATATAAACTGAAGTGTGGCACAACAGGATGGGTAAAGTTGAAGCCAATGTGGTAATTTTGTTTTCCATATCTCTTTGTCCAAAATGTCTGAGCTTGTTATTTTCTCTCCCTGATTTTGCCAATGTCTCAACCAATTAGGTAACTCATTAGACACTAATTAGAAGTCAGTGAAAATATGAATGTTAGGAAAATGTTTATCAGGGCTATATTTTACTTCTAGGTACATTTTATGCATCTCATCCCATTGATGACTTTGGTCTATTTTACCCATATGAACATTGGAGTATTTGTGTAGAGGATGTGGAGATAGGCTGCTGCTGGCTGTCCAATGTATGCATGGCTCGTTATATCCCAAGCTCACTCTATCTGTAAAGAAAAAAACACTGTTTTTTGTTGTTGTTGTTGTTGTTTTGTTTTGTTTTGTTTTTTTTCTTGGAGAATGCTGATCATCCTTTTTGCAGTCTCCCAGTCTCCACTGAGCATGACTCAGACATATTTATGCTTGATTTTTGGGTGCTTTTTTGTTTTGTTTGTTTGTTTTGGGCAAGTTAATCTAAGTCATAGGACATGGCACCATCCTATCTAATAAGAGAGTAATATGCAAATTGACCATGAATCCAAGACACAAGATGGCCGCCCCCATGTGGTCAAAGATGGCTGCCTCCATGTGGACAAAAGATGGCTGCCACAAGATGGCCAGCAGGGGAGGGCAGTTGTGGGCAGTTAAGGGTGACCAGGCCAGCAGAGGAGGGCAGTTGGGGGTGACCAGACTGGCAAGGGAGGGCAGTTAGGGGTGACCAGGCCAGCAGGGGAGGGCAGTTAGGGGTGACTGGGCCAGCAGGGGAGGGCAGTCAGGGGTGACCAGTTCTGCAGGGGCAGACAGTTAGGGGTGACCAGACTTGCAGGGGAGGGCAGTTAGGGGTGACCAGACCAGCAAGGGAAGGCAGTTAGGGTTGACCAGGCCAGCTGGGGAGCAGTTAGGCGTCGATCAGGTGTCAGGGGAGTGGTTAGGGGGTGATCAGGCTGGCAGGCAGAAGCGGTTAGGGTCAATCAGTCAGGCAGGCAGGTGAGCGGTTGGGAGCCAGCAGTCTTGGATTTTGAGAGGGATGTTCCAGATTGGAGAGGGTGCAGGCTGGGCTGAGGTACACCCCCCCCCCCGCACAAATTTCATGCACCGGGCCTCTAGTTACATGGTAAAATTATAATATTGCAATAGGGCTGGGTTTACATTGATTCTGTAGATACAATTTCCATTTTAATAAGAAGCTATTGTTAATCCAATTTCATAGGGAACTTTTTCATTATCTAAGGCAGAATAGAAATATTGGTCCATAGACTAATTTTTTTCTGCCCAATAAGGTCTTCAGTTTTGGTAAATACTCAGTATGGCCCCAAGAATTACCTCTCTAGTGTTGGATACCTTTGGGCTGAGCCTGGGAATGGATTACACCAAAAGCTTGTGGGCAAGCATTTGCCTGTCCATTTAGTCAAAAGGTTTGAGGAAGCAAATTTTAGGGTGCCTAAAATTCTAATTTTAATTTCTATCTTTGGGACTCTAGTTAAAAAAAACAAAACAAATAACTTCCTTTAGTTTATCAGGTCCCCACTGAAAAATGAAACACTTATGAGTGACTCAACAGATAAGGCCAGCAAATGTTGGCAGTAAGGTACCATACTCCAAACATTCCTACCAAATGTTGGGTCTCTTTTACTACAGTAAGATGTTAGATTTCTAGGGGCTTGTTTTTCACTGATTGGAAATAGTTTGCCCTTCTGAGTTCCAAATATAATCCAAATATTTAAAAAAAAAAAAACTTGGAGAAGCCTTGTATCTTAAGGGTGATGATTTACCACCCTCATGGGTTTCAGTAGGGTGTTTATCCATGGTTGTAATTGCCTATGAGACAGAGTCTTGGTCAGGTTCAGTGAAGTGGATGTCTTTGAGTCTTTGATGTAATGCTAAATAGAGCTCATTGTCAAAGTGTTGGACAAGACATGTAGGTCCTGTCTACAAAGTCTGTGTGTAATAATAAAACTAATTAGTCATCCAGAAAAAAAGTAAAGGTATACTATTAACCCACAAAAGTGAAGGCAAATTAAAGTTGACTTTCCTGCAACGGTTTTAATAAGTAGAATGGGTTAGCAAAGTCTATAACACAAAACCTTTCTCCATGTGTTTTTTTTTTTTCCTATGTTTCTGATCTGGGCACTACCGGGGGCACTTGCTGCCCTCGTCAGTGAATCAAGGCCAGCAGATTCTCTCTGAGAACTCTAGCACACCAGGACAATAGCTGTCAAGATGTGACTCTAGTCTCGGGTCCATGTTGTTTTAATGTAATCCATTAATGCAATACTACTTGGTAGAGGTGCTCTAACAGAGAAAACAGTCTGGTTTCACTATCTATAACCTATAGATCGCCTCCATTCATTAATTACATCTTTAATCACACTTCATATAAATAAATTGAATGGTGAGATGGTAGGAATACGTATCCCTTCTTTAAATCATCTATGACAAACCATAATCAATCAGTACATTGTCTTAGCTGGTACTCTGGTGTAATTTTCCATCCACACCTACAGAGTAAGGTTAACTGGTTTCTGCCAGGTGATGCCAACATTCTACATTTTAAAAGATATTCTAATTTGGCAAACTCATGGGTGAAAAATAAATTCTTGGATATTTTTAAAACTCTATTTCCTTTCTTTTGAGATGGTTTATTGAATTTGTATACATTTTCCTTTTGGGAATTGACAATTTATAGTGTGTATCATTTACTTATTTAAATTTATGTATTATATTTTTATTTGGTGGAACACATTTTTATGTTACCTTGGATGCTAATTCTGTATTTATTCCACAAAATGCAAATAAACTTGGCCATTTTCTACCCAACTATGTATATTTTTGTTACATTTTGGCGTGTTTTTGAAAAGGTGATTATATATAATGAAAACTTTTATTTTTCTGGCTCCAAGTTATATTTCAAAATAAAACTTTGTTTCCAAAATGGGATAGGTACTAACAATTAATTAAATAGAAACCAAAAATATCTGATGTAATCACTATAAATATAGTGTGAATAAGATTATTAAAAGTGTCATTTGTGAAGTGTTATTTTTTCTAAACACATTCAAATTGAATTGTATTTCCTAAAATTTTTACATAACATGTACATTTTTAAGGTTAGCATTTTAAAAAATATAATATTGAGATGTGATGGAACTACCTTGGTTGTCATATCTGCAGAACGCTGTGAATGCATTAAATTTTTTCCTAACTCAAAAAACAAAAACAAAACAAAACAAATAAAAAAAACTAAAGACAAAGAAACTGTTACTAAAATATTTTCATTGTTAATGTGCTCATTTTTAATAAAATTTTATGGCTTTTCTAGCAATGTCTTTACCCAAATGCTAATTAAGCAGAGGTTTATTTGGCATCTATTCTTTTTTATATTGTGGTTTTAGTCAGTTTCAGTTGCTGTAACAGAATACCATAGACTATGTGACTTATCAACAATTGAAATTTACTTCTTACAGTTCTGGAGGCTAGGAAGTCCAATATCAAGGTACTGATAGATTTGGTGTCTAGTGAGTGCCTTATTTCTGGTTCATTAATGGCCAAATTTTGTTGTGTCCTCACGTGGAGAAAAAGGTGAGAGATTTCTCTGGGGTCTTTTTTATAAGGGCCCTAATTCCATTTCTGAGAGTTTTGCCTTCATCACCTAAATAACTACTAAAATCCTGACTTCCAAATATTATCACATTATAGATTAGGATTCAACATATAAATTTTAGGAAAACAAAACATTCAGTTTACAGCTTTCCATCCCTAGCCTACCAAAATTCATGTCCTTGTGGCATGCAAAATATGTTTATACTGTTCTTATAGCTGTAAATATCATAACTTGCTCCATTATCAATTCAAAAGTATAAAGTCCAAAGTTTTATCTAAATATCATGTAAATCAGATATGGATGTGACTCAAGGTACAATTTTTCATGAGGCAAATTCCTCTCCTGTAGGGTGAACCTGAGCGGGGGCGGGGGGCAGGGCGGTGAAGGATTTAGAAAAGACAGACAAGAAAATGAAAGCTGGGTCTCGGTAGGACACTGCTTTTCTGATGGAGAGACAGTGACAGCGCCTGCAAGTCAAGTCTTTATTGTATAGCCAGATTTCATGAGGTAAAGTAAGGGTATGGTCAAGATGTTAAGGACACATATGTAACACCGTAATCAATAAAGAAATTTAAAAAAAATTAAAAAGTTGTTAACAATGTTCTAATCTACTCAATTACATGCACCTGAACTCTACCAAGCCCACATCACTCAGACATGTGGGACCACATGTTTGGACCATAGGGTCAAGCATACAACTATAGCCTTTGGCTATAATTGTGCTGGGAGGGCTTTGCCCTCCAAGCTGGGAAATGCATGTGATTTTGCCACGAGAAGACTGTGCCTTCTCATTAGTCTGAGGCTTGAACCTGTCCAAACACTGTAGCTGCTCTCCACACTCTCCATCAGTAAACTGACAGTAACAAACAAGTTATTAGCTTCCAAAAATTATGGTGGGACAAGCATAAGATAGACATTTCCATCCTAAAAAGAATAAATATAAAAGAAGGGGATACATACAGGCTTGAATGTGGAGACAGGGCCATCTTGAAGGGGAAAGTGGATCTTATTGGAAACCTGAAAATCTACAACTGCAGCAACCACTGAACAGCTGCGAATCCCAGAACACCGGTCCCCAATTGGCGCAAACATGCAGATTCAGAGGAGCTCTACACTTCACCACGGAAAAGTCACATTTTGCCTGGGATAAGGTGAGGTTTCTGGTCCTGGCGGGAGAGAGAAACACGTGCACTATGGGAGCTGGAGGACCGGGGGAAGTCTGTGCTTAGAAAAATCTGTGGCTCTTGGGGTGGCATGATCCAGGAATGTTGAAGGGGGTCCTCAGAGCTGCTAACAGAAGGGATCTCTAAAAAGCAACCCATTTTGATCTGACACAAAAAGACAGCCTAAAAAATTTTAAAGTGTGCTATCTGCTTAGACCCAAGGGGGAAAGGGGTACTGCGTAGGCTTACGCGCAGCCCTGTTGTTCGCACACTTGGGCTTTTTCCTCTTCAAATCCTTGCTTCTGATTACTAAGCCCAATACATAGGATCACCCAGTTGGGGACACCCTGGGAGACTGCAGGGGGAAGTTGTTTTTCTGGAACCTGGGAACCAGAGAGGGGAGTGACCATCGGAGAGCCATCTCTAGGGCAGCCCACTCCCACAAACCAGTATTGAGTGCCACAGGGAAAGCAGGATCTAAGCACAAGATAGAGGGGCCATATAGATCCGGAAGTCAATCCAGAAATACTGCCACCCAGGGATGAATCACAAATTGACTCTTGTGTAATCAAAAATAAAGTAATACAAGAAAATAAGAAACCACCTGCTTAAAAATCAGGACTGGCTTACAACACAGAGGAGCAGTGGAATGCAGGGAACTGCAATACTATCCAGACTGGGAAACAGGTGTGCCAAACAGAACAATAGAGGAAGTGAATGACCTTCACTACTGCACATTTTATTTTTTATTTATTTTATTTTTTATTTTTTTATTTTCATTTTTTTCATCTTTTACTTAAGAAACTAAATTTTCTTTTTTCCTCACTTGATTTTACCTTTTTAATTAGTACATTTTTAATTTCAATCAGTATTATTACCACTACTATTCTACTTTTTTTTTAAGTGTCATTTTATTTTCTCTTTATTTTACTTTGGGATTAGTGTTCTACATTCTCTTTTCATCTTTCTTTTAGCATAATTTTACTCTGTCTCAACTCTACCTTTATGCCATCACTCTCTTCCTAACTTTTCCCCTTTTTGTGTCCTGTTTCTCTTACCCTTTTCCTGCTTTATATTTTCCCTATTCTTTCTGTTTACCCCCTGTTAAAATTTCACCCTACTTATATATCTAATTTCCAATCCCTGGCTCCAAGTCCATAGATACCTCTCTCTTCTTTATCTTAATTATCCAAAAAAATTGTTTTTCTCTCTATCCTTTTGTTCTTGCTTACTTGAATGTTGATTATATTGATTTTTATGCTTCTTTTGTGAGATTGTTTTGCTTATTCTTTTTGTTTGTTTGTTTGTTTTGTTTTCTTTTTTGTTTGTTTGTTTTTGCTTCTGTTTTCCCTCACCTCGCCTGATATTAGTTGGTGTTTGTAGTTTATATTAATCTCCAGGTACTTGTTGCTGACATTTGCTGGGATTAGTGGCTGTTCTATTGTTTTCTCCCCATATATATATAGTTTGTTCCCCTTTTCTTTATTAGTCTCTTTCTATTCTCTATTACTTTTTTTTCCTTTTCCTAATTTCATTTTGGCACTCCTTTTTTCTTTCTTCTTTCATTTTCCTCTTCTTCTTTCTCTCCTATCTCCTAATTTGCCTTTCTCTGGTGGTCACCTTTATTGGGGGTTATTAATATCATGAATACATTTCTATTCAGTGCTTTGTGTGTTGTACCTGATTGTGTTGTATTTTGTGCCTTTAAATCAATGCAAGAGAGAGAGAACTACATAACTAGACATCCGGAGAAGAGAGACCATTGGGAGACAAAGAAACAGCCTGCATATGAAAGAAAAGCAGGCATCAGCAGAAAAGGAAGTAAACGAAATAGAGGCAAGCAACCTATCAGAGAAAGAATTCCGAGAAATGGTCATAACGTGGCTGAAAAGAATGGAAGATAAATTCAACAAGATGCAAAAGGAAATGAAGAATCACCAAGAAGAAATGAAAAAATGACATCGCTGCTGTAAAGAACTCAATAGAAAGCATCAAGAGTAGACTAGAAGAAACAGAGGACCACATCAGTGAGCTAGAAGACCAGGTGGGAAAAAAACCCAGTAGAACAGCTTCTAGAAAAAAAAAATTAAAAAGCAGGAGGAGAGCCTAAGGGAACTTTGGGACAAGACGAAAGAAGACAATATCCGCATCATAGGGGTTCCAGAAAGAGAGGAAACTGAGCAAGAAATAGAAAACGTGTTTGAAGAAATAATGACAGAAAACTTCTCTTATATAGGCAAGAAAAAACCCACACAATTCCAAGAAGCTCACAGAGTCCCAAGCAAAAAGAACCCCAAAACACCGATGCCAAGGCACATTATAATTAAATTGGCAAACACCAACAACAAAGTAAGAATCTTAAAAGCAGCCAGAGAGAGACAGAAAGTTACATACAAAGGAACCCCCATCAGACTAGCAACTGATTTTTCAACAGAAACTCATCAGGGCAGAAGGGAATGGAAGGAAATACACAAAGTCATGCAAAGGACAGGTCTGAATCCAAGAATACAGTACCCAGCAAGGCTATCAATCAAAATTGAAGGTGAAATCAGGAGCTTCACAGACAAAAAAGGACTAAGGGAGTTTGATACCACAAAACCAGTAATGCAAGAAATGTTAAAGGGTCTGCTGTAAAAAAAAAAAAAAATTGGAAATGAAGAAAAAACACAGGGGTAAAGAATAAAAATGGTTACAAATAAGTACCTATCAATAATAACTTTAAATGTAAATGGATTATATGCCCCAATCAAAAGACATAGAGTAACAGATTGGATAAGAAAACACGACCCATATATCTGCTGTCTACAAGACACACACCTCAGAAAAAAAGACGCACACAGACTGAGGGTAAAGGGATGGAAAAAGGTATTCAAGGCGAATGGAAATGAAAAAATATCTGGGGTAGCTATGCTTATATCTGAGAAATTAGATCTCAAAGTGAAGGACATAACAAGAGATAAGGAAGGCCACTTCATAATACTAAAGGGAGCAATCCAACAAGAAGAAATAACTCTTGTAAACATATACGCACCCAATACAGGAGCACCCAAATACATAAAAAAAACTCCAGGAAGATATCAAGGGAGAGATTGACAGCAATACAATCATAGTAGGAGACTTTAATACCGCACTATCACCATTGTACCAATCCTCTAAACAAAACATCAGCAAAGAAACATCAATCCTAAATGTCTCACTAGACCAGATGGAATTAATTGACATCTTCAGAACATTTCACCCCAAAACTAGAGAATATACATTCTTCTCAAGTGCACATGGGTCATTTTCAAAGATAGACCATATGTTGGTACATAGGCAAAGTCTCTTCAAATTCAAGAAGATAGAAATCATGTGAAGCATCTTCTCAGATCACAGTGGCATAAAACTGGAAATAAATTACAAAAAAAACAACCCAAAAAAATCAAACACATGGAGACTAAACAGCATGCTATTAAACAATGACTTGGTTACCAGAGAGATCAAGGTAGAAATAAAAAACATCATGGCAACAAATGACAAAGAAAACACAACAATCCAAAACCTATGGGACACAGCAAAAGCAGTCTTTAGAGGGAAGTCCATAGCTCTACAAGCCTACTGCAAAAAACAAGAAATAATGGTAATAAATTACCTAACCCTACAACTCAAAAAGTTAGAAAGAGATCAACAAGAAAAGCCCAGGGTAAGCAGAAAGAAGTAAATTATAAAGATCAGAGCGGACATAAACGACATAGAGACCAAAGAAACAATACAAAAGATAAACAAAATCAAGAGCTGGTTCTTTGAAAGAATAAACAAGATTGATGAACCTCTAGCCAGGCTCACAAAGAAGCAAAGAGAGAGGACCCAAATAAACAAAATCAGAAATGAAAGAGGAGAAATAACAACAGACCCCACAGAAATACAAAGGATTGTTAAAAAATACTACAAACAACTCTATTCCAACAAACTGGACAACCTGGAAGAAATGGACATATTACTAGAAAAATATAACCTACGAAAATTCAATCAGGAAGAATCTAAACAGCTCATTAGTCCAATAACTATGGAAGAAATTGAAGCAGTTATCAAAAAGCTTCCAGCAAACAAAATCCCAGGGCCAGAGGGCTTCACAGGGGAGTTTTACCAACCTTTCAAGGAAGAACTAAAACCTATCCTCCTCAGACTACTCCAAAACATTCAAGAGGAAGGAACACTTCCAAGCTCCTTCTATGAAGCCAGCATCACCCTAATACCAAAACCAGATAAAGACAACACGATGAAAGAGAATTACAGACCAATATCCCTCATAAACATAGATGCCAAAATCCTCAACAAAATTCTAGCAAATCGGATCCAGCAGTAAATCAGAAAGATCATACACCATGACCAAGTAGGATTTATCCCAGGAATGCAAGGATGGTACAATATCCGCAAATCAATAAATGTGATACATCACATAAACAAATTGAGAGATTAAAACCACATAGTCATATCAATTGATGCAAAAAAAGCATTGGACAAAATCCAACACCCTTTCTTTATAAAAACTCTCAACAAGGTAGAAATAGAAGGATCATACCTCAACATAATAAAAGCTATATATGATGAAGCCACAGGTAACATCATACTCCATGGGCAAATCTAAGACCATTTCCCCTAAGAACAGGAACAAGACAGGGATGACCACTCTCACCACTCTTGTTTGACATAATACTGGAAGTATTAGCCATTGAAATTAGACAAGAAGAAGAAATAAACGGCATCCAAATTGGAAAAGAAGAATTAAAACTGTCCTTATTTACAGATGACATGATATTGTACATAAAAGACTCCATCAAAAAACTAATAGACTTAATAAATGAATTTGGCAATGTAAAAGTAAACAAAATTAACGCCATGAAATCAATGGCATTTCTATACACCAATAGTGAACTTACAGAAAGAGAGACTAAAAAAGCAATCCCATTTACCATTGCACCAAAAAAAAAAAAATTAAGATACCTAGGAATAAACTTAACTAAGGAGGTAAAAGACCTATACATGGAAAATTACAGGACACTGAAAAAAGAGATAGAGGAAGATGTAAACAAATGGAAGAACATACCATGTTCATGGATTGTTTGAATCAACGTCATTAAAATGTCCATACTACCCAAAGCATTCTATAGATTCAATGCACTCCCCATTAAAATACCAATAGCATATTTCACAGACCTAGAAAGAACTCTCCAAAAATTCATCTGGAATAAAAAAGACCCCGAATAGCCACAGCAATCCTGAGAAAGAAGAATAAAATAGGAGGGATCTCAATACCAGATTTCAAGCTGTATTACAAAGCCACTGTTCTCAAAACAGCCTGGTACTGGCACAGGAAGAGACATATAGACCCATGGACTAGAATAGAGAATCCAGATGTTGACCCAAACCACTATGCTCAATTAATATTTGACAAAGGAGGCATGAACATACAATGGAGTCAAGACAGTCTCTTCAATAAATGGTGTTGGGAAAATTGGAGATACATGCAAAAAAAATGAAACTAGACCACCAACTTACACCATGCATAAAAATAAACTCAAAATGGATATAGGACTTAAACATAAGATGGGAAACCATAAAAATACTAGAGGAATCCACAGGCAACAAAATCTCAGATATATGCCGAAAGAACTTCTTCACTGATACTGCTCCTAGGGCAATGGAAACTAAAGAGAAAATAAACAAATGGGACTTCACCAAAATAAAACGCTTTTTCACAGCAAAAGAAACCATCGACAAAACGACAAGAAAGCCCACTGTATGGGAGAACATATTTGCAAATGTTATCACTGATAAAGGTTTAATTTCCAACATCTAAAGGGAACTTATACAACTTAATAAATGGAAGATAAATGATCCAATAAAAAAATGGGCAATGGGACCTAAATAGATTCTTTTGGAAAGAAGACAGAAGGAAGGCCAAGAGACACATGAAAACATGCTCAAAGTCATCAGTTATCCGAGAGATGCACATCAAAACGACAATGCGGTGCCATCTCACACCTGTCAGAATGGCTATCATCAACAAATCAACAAATGACAAGTGTTGGCAAGGGTGGGGAGAAAAAAGAACAGTCGTGCACTGCTTTTGGAAATGCAGACTGGTGCAGCCACTGTGGAGAACAGTATGGAGTTTCCTCAAAAAACTGAAAATGGAACTCCCATTTGACCCCATAATCCCACTCCTAGGAATATATCATAAGAAACTAGAAACACCAGTCAGGAAGGATATATGCACCCCTATGTTCATAGCAGCACAATTTACAATAGCTAAGATTTGGAAACACCCTAGGTGCCCGTCCGCAGATGACTGGATCAGAAAACTATGGTACATCTACACAATGGGATATTATGCTGCCATAAAAATGAAGGAATTCTTACCATTTGCAGCAACCTGGATGGAACTGGAGAACATTATGCTAAGTGAAATAAGCTAGTCAATGAAAGAAAAGTATCACACGATCTCACTCATTTGTGGATAATAAAGAATATTATAAACTGATGAACAAAAAGATAGATACAGAGGCAGTAAAGCATCAAACAGACTGTCAAATTACAGCAGGAAGGTTAGGGAGAGGTGGGGGAGATAAGAGATCAACCGAAGGACTTGTATGCATGAATATAGGCATAACCAGTGGACGCAAAACACTGGAGGGTGAGGGCATGTATGCGAGTGGGGTGGGGGGGCAACGGTAAGATATGTACACATATAATACCTTAATAAAAAAATGGAATAAAAATAATAATAAAAGAAGGGGATACAGATCCCATGTAAATCCAAACTGTAAGACGAATTCCATGAGATCTTAAGGCTTGTGACTAATCCTCTTTGACTTGATATTCTGTCTTCTGGTACTACTGGAAAGGTGGTCTCACTTTATGGATCCACTGGGTCAGAGGCCTCACCTTCTGGCCACATTAGGGTGGAGGTTCTTCCCCTAAAGCATTACAGAGCAGGATTTAAGCTCCAAAGGCTCCTGACAGCCTTGCTCCCTGGATCCATTAGGTATTGCCCTACTGAGAGCTCTTTGTGGTGGCTCCACCCTCACAAGTGGTTTGCATTGACCCCACCCCCACAAGAGTACTCCACCTGGGCCTCACCCTGTGCATGCAATTTCCCCACTGTGCTGTTCCATGCCTGATGTTCTTCTGGGCATTCCTTGAAATTTAGGGTGATGCAGTGACATATCCAGAGCATTGCTGGATATAATACATACCACACTGAGGCTTAGTGGAACCATACCTAGGACAGCTAAGAACTGTACCTACAGAGTACAGAGAGTAGAGTCCAAAATGTGAGGTGGGGTGAGCAAAGCTTGCTGCAGCTCATGCAGCAGAAAAAAAAAATATATCTATTAACCTTTGAGACAGCATGGAGGGACCTAGAAAGTATTATGCTATGTGAAAGAAGCCAGTCAGAGAAAGACAAGTATCCCATTATCTCACTTATTTTTGTAATCTAAAGAACAAAATAAATTGGTGAGCAAAATAGATCCAGAGATATACTAGTAGAAGCATGGAATGTACTGTGTAATCTCAGAGGGAAGGCGGGGGTGGGTGGGTTGTTGGGAAGAGATTAACTAAAGGATTTATATGCATATATGCATAGCCTATGGACACAGATAATTGAGTGGTAAAGGCCTGGGAAGGGGGGCATGTATGGGCTAGAAGTGGTCAATGGGGGGGAAAAAGAGACATCTGTAATACTTTCAACAATAAAAATAAATTTTAAAAAATAATAAAACCACTCTGATAATCTTTTAATTGCTTTGGGAGAGAGTGGTGTCATTCTTCCATTATCTTGAAGAATTGTTCCTGCTTTCTGTTGAGATGGTTGACAAATCTTTTTAGTAAATGCTGGCTATTTAGCCAAACTTTTGTGTTGTTTCCCAAACAGTCCTTTCCATTCCTTTCAAAATACATAGGATAAGAATATTACAAATCTTTAAGTTCTGCTTCCCTTTTATTAATAATTTAAAAAATATTTCTCTCATCTCATTTTACTTATATGAAGATAAGTGGAACCAGACCTCTCCTTTAACATCTGGTTTAGTTATATTCTCGGACAAGTATTCAATTTTATTGTTTACAAGTTCTATCTTCCACCAAATATCAGATCATGAACAAAATTCAGCAATTTTTTAAAAATCTTTATATAAAAGGTGTTCTATCCTCAGTTTCCAATAACTTTTTGGTCAGAGACATCTTTAGAATGTCTTTTCTATTCATGTTTCTACCAACATTGTGTTCAGGATTACTTACTGTGGGGACCCTATTCAGAGTATGAAGGATGCTCAAGGCCAATTGGAGTATAGAGGCCCTGTTCAGAGTACATCAGATATTCAAGGCCACTCTTAGCATGGAAATCTTAATGTGTCCAAGGACTATACACAGGTGCAAGATCAAAGCCACAGTAATCTGTATGTACACTGTGCAAGAGTGCCCTTTTATAACCCAAAAGACTGATGTCACTCTTTTGACAAAGAAGGCTCTTTTGTCTAAGTAATATAAAGTTGTTACTTACCAGCCAGAGCAGGATGCTCCTATATAAGGCTAGACTGCTTAGTGTAAGACTACTGACCAGCAGGTATGGGGCTGTATTATAGGGAATATGTACCAGTATTACTGACCAGCAGGCTGCTGCTGTGGGTACAGAGGCTGCTCCTGCTGTGTGGGAAATATGTATTGTTACCTAGCTCGTGTATGGCTACTGTATGGGACTTTACTTTGAAGAATTGTTTTGTCTAGTGGCTCCTTGTTAGTAATGGCCACTAGCTTCTCTTATATACCCAAAACTTCTCATGGCTTCTCCATCTTCAAATACCTGGAGTAACAGGAGGTCTAGTCCCTGGAAGAGGGGCTCAGACCCAAGAGTTGGGGCAGTGGAGCAAGATGAAGGAACTGAGTTCCAACACTTATGTACTCTCTAGGAAGATTGAGGCTTTCTCTACAACACTCTTTTCTTTACATACTTGCCTAGAATTACCTTAAAGATTTGTTCATATCAGTGTAGGTTTTTTTCAGAATGCACCTCAAAACACTTCTAGCCTCTATCTATTACCTAGTCCCAAAGCTACTTCTACATGTTTAGGCCTTTGTTAGAGGAGTACCTCAACCACACAGTACCAATTTCAGACATAGTCTTTTTGGGCTGCTATAACAGAATACCATAGAATGGGTTACTTATAAAAAATAAAAATTTACTTTTCACCATTCTGGAGGAAACATTCTGTCTAAAGCACCATATATAACACTTTGTTGGTTAATTGTATCAAAAATTCAAAGAAGAAGTAAATATATATCAATCATTAACTCTTCAAAATTTGATGCTTACAGTAGCATAAAAAACCTTAAAATAGTGATTAATATATTTAACAAAAACAATAAGACACCTACACTGAAAGCTATAAAAAATTAGGAATTTAAATGTAACTTTAGTAGATAGAGTGATAGAATATGGATTGGTAGGCATAATATGGTTAAGATATCAATTAACCAAAAATGCAACTTTTTTTGTCTTTTTATTGAATTTATTGTGGTGACCTTGGCTAATAAAAATATATAGGTTTCAGGTGTACAATTCTATAATACATCATATGCATATGTTATTGTGTGTCACCACTGAAAGTCAAGTCTGCTTCCATCACCATTTATACTCCCTATACACACTTCTATCTCCCCCAACTCTCCTTTCCCTATGGAAATCACCATACTATTATCTGTGTCTATAAGTTTTTTGTTTGTTTGTTTGTTTTTTGTTTTTTAAATATATTTTATTGATTTTTTACAGAGAGTTAGAAACATCGATAAGAGAGAAACATCAATCAGCTCCTCCTGCACACCCCTTACTGGGGATGTGCCCACAACCAAGGTACATGCCCTTGACCGGAATCAAACCTGGGACCCTTCAGTCCCCAGGCTAATGTTCTATCCACAGAGCCAAACCGACTAGGGCTGTTTGTTTGTTTTTGTTTTTGCTTAATCTCTTCACCTTTTTCACCCAAAACAATTAATCCCCTCCTTTTTGATAGCTGTCATTCTGTTCTCTATCTGTAAGTCTGTTTCTATTTGGTTTGTTAGTTTACTTTATTCATTAGATCTAATAAGTGAAATCATATGGTACTTAACTTTCTCTGACTGGCTTATTTCATTTAGCATAATGTTCTCCAGATCTATCAATTCTGTCCCAAAAGTTAATATTTTTATATTTTTATAGCCAAGAAATATTTCATTCTGTAACTGCACCACAACTTTTTAATTTAGTCATCTACTGATGGAAGCTTGGGCTGTTTCTAAATCATGGCTTTTGAAAATAACTGCAATGAACACAGAGGTGCATATATTCTTTGGAATTAGTGTTTTGGATTTCTTTGGACATATTTTCAGAAGTGGAATAATAAGACAGTCCATTTTTAATTATTTGAGGTAACTCCATAGTGCTTTTCAATATTATTGCACCAATCTTCATTTCCAACAACAGTGCACGAGGGTTCCCTTTCCTCCATATCCTTGCCAATACTTGTTTGTTGATGTATTGATGGTAGTCATTCTGACAAGTGAGAAATGATATCTGATTGTGGTTTTAATTTGCATTTCTCTGATGATTAGTGACATTGAGCATCTTTTCATATGTCTATTGGCCATTCCTATATCCTCTTTAGAGAAGTGTTTATCAGATCCTTTGCCTAAGTTTTAATGGAATTTTTTGTTTTTGTTTTTGGTGTTGAGTTGTATCTGTTCTTTATAAAATTTGGATTGTAACCGTTTATCAGGTGTATGTTCTCCATTCATTGGGTTGTTTTTTATTTAGTTGATGGTTTCCTTTATTGAGCAAAAACTTTTTAGTGTGATGTAGTCCCATCTCTTTAATTTTATTATTTTTTTTTTGTTTCACTTGCCTGAAGAGATATATCAGAAAAAAATATTGCAACAAGAAATATTCAGGTTTTTACTGCTTATGATTTCTTCTAGAATTTTTATGGTTTTGAGTCTAACATTTAAGTTTAATCAATTTTGAGCTTATTCTTGTATATGGTGTAAGAAGGTTGTCTAGTTTTATTTTTTTGCATGTATCTCTCTAATTTTCCCAACTCCATATATCGAATGGCCTATCTTTACCCCATTGCATGTTCTTGCCCTCTTTGTCAAATATTAATTGACTCGAAAAATTTGGGTTTATTTCTGGGCTCTCTATTCTGTTCCATTGATCCACATGTCTGTTTTTTAGGTCAGTACCATGCTGTTTTGATTACTATGGGTTTTTATTATAGTTTTATATCAGGTAGCATAATTCCTCCAACTTTGTTCTTCTTTCTCAAGATTGTTGTGGCTATTCAGGGTCTTTTGTGGTTCCACATACATTTTTGGAATATTTGTTCTAGTTCAATGAAATATGCCCTTGGTATCTTGATAGGAATTGCATTGAATCTATAGATTGCTTTTGGTAGTGTAGACATTTTAATGATGTTAATTCTTTCTATCTATGAACATGGTATATGCTTCCACTTGTATCTTCTTTAATTTCTTTCTTCAGTTTCTTATAATTTTATGTGTATCAGTCTCTTATAGCCTTGGTTATATTTATCCCTAGTTATTTTATTCTATTTAAAGAAATTGTGAATGGTATGGTTTCCTTAGTTTCCTTTCTGATAGTCATTATTTATACTAATAAAAGGGTAATATGCAAATTGGTCACCACACCCTCACAGTCACAATTGAACAGCAGGCTGCATGGGGCAACAAGGCCTGCAGGGGGGTTAGCAAGGGATGACCAAAGACTGAACAAGCAGGCTGTGTGGGGTGACGAGGCTGGCAGGAGGGTTAGTCAGGGATGACCAAACAACTAAACAGCAGGCTGCTTGGGGTGACCAGGCCAGTAGGGGGGGCCATGAGGGGCAACCAGGCTGGCAGGGGGACAGATGGGGGTGACCAGGCCATCGGGGGGCAGTTGGGGGTGACCAGTCTTGCAAGGGGAACAGTTAGGGGTGACCAGGCTGGCAGGGGCCAGTTAGGGGTGATCAGGCCAGCATGCAGAGGCAATGAGGGGTGATCAGGCCAGCAGGGGGAGGGCAGTTAGAGGTGACCAGGCAGGCAGGAAGGTGAGTTATTAGGAGCCAGTGGTCCAGGATTGTGAGAAGGATGTCTGACTGCCCCAAGGGATCCCAGATTGGAGAGGGTGCAGGCTGGGCTGAGGGGACCTGGCCCCATGTACAAATTTCGTGCACCAAGTCTCTAGCTGGTATATAAAAATGCTACTGATTTCTGGAAAATTATTTTATATCCTTCTGTTTTGTTGAATTTATTTATCAGTTCTAGTAGTATTCTGGTAGAATTTTAGGGTTCTCTATATACATTATCATGTCATCTGTAATTACAGTTTTACTTCTTACATTCCAATTTGGATTCCTTTTATTTATTCTCTTTTCTGATTTCTATGGTTAGGATTTCCAATAATATGTTGAATAATAACTGTGAAAATGGCATCCCTGTCTTGTTTCAGACATTATGGAAATGCAAGTAGTTTTGCCCATTGAGTATTATATTGGCTGTGGGTTTGTCATATATTGCCTTTATTATGTTGAGATATGTTCCTTTTATTCCAACATTGCTGATAATTTTTATCATAAACGGCTGCCCCCCAGGACTGGAGGACTCCGGCAGGGTGACTGCTCACACAGTCTGCTCTCACTAGGGTGACCCAGGACACCAAGCCTTCCTGCCCGTTCTCCGGCTGGCTCCATGGCTCTGGCTGGCACTGCCATCTTTGTCATGCCAATTTGCACATTCCCTCCTTATTAGCCATGGTGCCGCCATCTTTATCGCAAAGTTACGGTTAATTTGCATATTACTCTTTTATTAGATTAGATTACTTTGAACTCTATATCTGCTAAATTGCTTGTCTTTGTTTCATTTAGCTCTTTTTTCTGAAGATTTCTCTTATTCTTCCATTTGAGGCATATTTTGTTGTCTCCCCATTTTGACTCCCTCTTTGTGTTTGTTTCTATGTATTAGATAGATCTGCTATGACTCCATGTTTTCTTGGAATGAACTTATGCAGTAGGTATACTGTGGAGTCCAGTGGTTCATTCTTGATCACCTGAGTTGGGTTCTCCAAGAATATTTCTTGTGCCAGTTATGTGGGCCCTCCTGTTATAATTGAATCTTTTTAAAAAATATATTTTTATTGATTTTTATAGAGAGAGGAAGGGAGGGGGAGAGAGAACAGAATATTGATTGGCTGTCTCCTGCATGCCCTCTACTTTGGAACAAGCCTGCAGTCTGGGCATGTGCCCCGACTAGGAACCTAATATTTTGGTGCACAGGATGACACCCTACCAACTGAGCCATACCGGCCAGGGCTATAATTGAGTCTTTATTTCTATTAGCACTTTTTTGCCTGGGATTGACCGTCAGGCTAGCTGACTCTGATGCTCAATTCTTACCAAGGCATATGAGATTCTGTGCAGGTGCTGACAACATGAAGCAGAATTTGCCTCAGCAGTGTTTGGTGCCTGCCAAGATCTCCTTTGTATATGTTCCTTATGAAGCTTATTGGATCATGCTCTGATGTGTGATGCTGGCCACTGGATGTGTTGAACCTGAGCCTCTGGGATGAACTCTAGTGCAGGATAATGTCAGATGCTTCCTATGACTGATCCTAGACAACTTGTTAGGAGCTATAAGCAACCCACAGTTTGTGGCTGCTTCTGCTGGGCCTGGTACATGTGCGAAGGATAATTCTGCACACCAAAACTGGATTTTACCAGTATCAGGCCTAGCAAAAATCCCAAGACACCATAAAATCTGTTTCTACCTGCCTACAACTTCCAGTGGCCTGTTAAGCTTAGTCACTGAAAGAGTTTCTGGCAGTACTTGAATAGCATGGATAGGTTTACAGTGAGTCACCAGGTAAGAGCAAGAGTTTGTTGCATGAAGGGGAGGTGCTGATTAGGCTTTGAGAAAGTTGAGGGGTAAACTACACTTATATGTGGATCCTTTTCAATAAATATAGTCATCTCTCAGTATCGCTGGGTTTCACTAATTCAAATGCAGATAAAAAACAGCATTTTAATTCACAGTTGGGAATCTGCAGAGGGCTAACTACATGCATTGTTCTATGCCATCTATGCTAATAAAAGGGTAATATGCTAATTAGACCGGGTAAACCAGCCATCTTCTGGACAAAACCATGGTGGTGGGGGCCGAGGCAGAGGCAGTTAGGGGCAAGATCAGGCTGGCAGGGGAGAGCAGTTAGGGGCAAGATCAGGCTGGCAGGGGGTTAGGAGTGATCAGGCCAGCAGGGAGGGCTGTTGGGGACTAGATCAGGCTGGCAAGGGAGGGCAGTTGGTGGCAACCAGGCTGGCAGAGGATAGCATTTGGGGGCACAACCAGGCTGGCAGGGGAGAACAGTTGGGGACAAGATCAGGCCTGCAGGGGAGGGCAGTTGGGGGTGAACAGGCTGACAGGGGAGGGCAGTTGGGGGCATTAGGCAGGCAGGCAGGTGAGTGGTTAGCATCCAGTGGTCCTGGATTGGGAGAGGGATGTCCGACTGCCAGTTTAGGCCCAACCCCGAGGGGTCCCAGATTGGAGAGGGTGAAGGCCGGGCTGAGGAACACTCCCCATGCACGAATTTTGTGCTCCGGGCTTCTAGTTTTATATAAGGGACTTAAGCATCTGAAAATTTTGGTGTTCACAGGGTGTCCTGGGACCAATCCTTTGTGGATACTGAGGGATAAATGTAGTTAACTTTGGGGGAATGAAAATTTATATATGAATTTTCTACTGTGTGGAGGGTTGGAACCCCAAATCTATGCATGCTCCAGTGTTAACTGTATATTCAAGATACTTTATTTCTAATTATAGAATTATTTGTGTTTATAAAAACAATATGAAAAATACATAAAAACACAAAGAAAATGAAAAGGACCCCTTCAAATATATACAATTGCATAACATTTTGGCATAACTTGAACTCTCAGACATTGTAAATGAGAATGTAGAATGTGGCCACTTTAGAAAATGTGTAACTTTCCTTTAAGTTTAAAGATTTTTCTTTTAAATCCAGAGATAATAACAACTTTGCTCATAAATATTAATGTAAGAAAATAAAAATGTATGTCTATAAAAAGACCTGTATAATAATGCTCACTGAATCTTCATTCATAACTGCCCACAAATGGAAACAATACAGATATCTTATAGGTGAGTGGGCAATTTGTAAAATATACACTAAATGGAATACAGTTCAACAATACAATGGAACAAACAAATAATAAATGCAACAATATGGATAAGTTTAAAAATCAGTATGTTGAGTAAAAGTGAGCATATGAGTAATAACTTGCATAATTACATTTACATACGATGTTACAGAACCTGGACAGATGCTCTATAGTAATATTAATCACTATAGCACCTGTCTCTGGGGTGTGGAACTTGATTTGATAGAGACATACTGGGATGTTCTTGATTAATAAAAAATGTTCTGATCTAATTAAAATGTTATAGATTTTGGTTTTTGTATTGTATACACAGGTATCAACACTCATCTAATTGCACATTTAACATCTGTGCACTTTCTTGTATGAAAATTGTGCCTCAGAGTAATTGAGGTTATACATGTAATTACAAAGTTACATTGACAACATTAAAAGAACTCACTGTTCATAGTAAAATTTACACATCTATGCCATCTTCAGATTGCATCACCTGAAGAGCATGATAAACTTTTATTAATTGTACCATCTATATGTATAAAACCCTAATATGCAAATAGACCTAATGGCAGAACAACCAGTTGCTATGATGTGTGCTGACCACCAGGAGGTGGGCACGGAACATGGCAGGCATCAGCAGCAGGTGACAGAGCACAGAACATGGCAGGCATCAGCCATGGTGGAATGGTAGAGCAGGTGAGCAAGGGCACCAGACCAAGGTGGGGCACCAGTTGCTGTCAACAGGGCGAGCATCTGGTGGTTACTGAAAATTCTTTGCTCCCATGTGTTGTGGTCCCACCAGGTGCTCGCACCTGCTGCCAGTACTGGCCCCACTTGAACCTGCTGCTGTCACCAGAGCCACCGTTCGCACCTGCTGCCAGTGATGGCCCCACTTGCACCTGCAGCCAGCGTGGAGCCACTGCTCACATCCACTGCTGGTGCCAGCCCGCTCACACCTGCTGTCAGAGCCCAGCACCGGTCCAGATCACTCGGTACTGTCAGCAGGTGCAAGCAGTGGCTGCTGACCCTGATCGCCTCTGAGGGCTTCTCCACCTCCCCCTGCTCCTGAGGGGTAATCGGGGCAGTAGCTGCCAGTCGAACTCACTACTGGCACTGGACCCAATCACTCTGCACCAGCAACAGGTGTGAGCAGGGCCCGCGCCATCAGCATGTGGGAGCGGTGGCAGTGGGAGTGGGGCTGCCAGCAGACGGGACGGGAGAACCATGGCGGGAAGGGCTGGGCAGGGGTGCAGAGGATAAGCTGAGACCTGCCCCTGGGCCCACCACAGCCTCGTGACCCACAGTTCCTTTCAAGGTACATGAATTCATGCACTGGGCCCCTAGTTTATTTACAAGTATTAGTTAAAATTATTTTTGTATTAATAATTAAATTTTACAGCTGTATTATGCATATATAGATTGTTTTGAGTTAAAGGATAATTGTTAACATACAAAAATTTTTTAAGACCAAATAAAAATGTATTGTAAGACCCTCTGACACTAAGATTTCTTAGAGGTTGAAAAGCCCTAAACTATTTGGATTTATTTGATTTTCACAGTGTGGCAAAAACATCCAGAAATACTAATGGACAGTGACAAAAATGTAGCACATTTTAATATTTTCACTTAATAAATTAATATTTTAATTCAACTGAGTACAATGCAATATAAAATGGTACAAGTAAAAGAATAATTGTGTAATTTTCAACCCAGTATAACATGTTTATTTCATTTACCAGGTGTACCAGTTAATGCGGATTTTGTAATCAAAGAAAACACAATAATTTCAAGAGAGACATCAAAAGTGTTTTATTCAAAGAAATGTCCATTGCTAGCTACACATTGCCCCCATCTTTCAGATGATTTGTGGATACTGTCCCGATAGAACTTTTCTTGTTTTGAGGTAAACCATTCAGAGACCCAATTTTCCACTTCTTTGTACGTTTTGAAGTGTTGCTCAGAAAGTGTGTGTGCCATCAATTGAAACAAGTGGTAAACTGAAGGAGAAAGGTCTGGTGAATACAATGGGTGGGTTAATACTTCCCAGGCAAGATCTTTTAACGTGTATTTAACTGGTTTTGAAGTGTGTGATAGTGCATTATCATGAAGCAAATTTACTTTGCCATGTCTTCTGGACCATTCTGGTTGTTTTACAATCAAAGCATGGTTCAAATTGATTATTTGTTTTTGGTAGCGATCGGTCTTAATGGTTTCACTTGGTTATAGAAGCTCATAATACACCACACCTTCATGCTCCCACCAAACACAGAGCATTGTCTTCTTTCCAAAGCGATTTTGCCTTGCAGTCAATGTTGATGGTTGACTTGGATCAATCAATGATTTTGTGCATTTGGGATTCTCAAAATAAATCCACTTTTCATCACCAGTCACAATACGATGCAAAAAAGAATTTCTTTCCTGCCATTGAAGCAACATTTTACTGATGACTTTTTGGTTTTCCACTTGTCTTTCATTCAGTTGATGTGGCATCCATTTTCCTTCCTTTAAAATCTTTTCCATTTCTTTTAAATGATCGGATGTTGTTTGTTGAGCACCTTTTAATCTTTCTGCAAGTTGTTTTTGCGTTTGACATGCCATCTTCATCCAATAATGCTTGTAATTGTTGGTTTTCAAACTTTTTCAGTTGACCTGGACGTTCTTTGTCTTTCACATTGAAATCATCACTTTTAAAGTGTTTAAACCAGTTCACAAGTATCTTGAGATGGAGCATGTTCACAATAAGCTTCCCGAAGTATACGATAACTTTCAGCAGCACTTTTCTTTAAAATAAAGTAATGAATTAAAACTTCCCGCAAATGCTCTCTTTTTTGGCATGAAATTTGGGATTTAATCTACTGTCACTTACTTTTAATTTCAACTGCTCTTTGTTCGCTTTGCACTCTTACTTATTTTTGTTTCAAGATTGATTTAATAGATTTTAATTTATTTTCTTTTTACTCTATTACTTTGAAAATTTTGTAAACTTTTGTTCCATTCTCTTAAGATTTTCCCTAGAGTTTAAAACACATATTGTTGATTTATCAAATTCTAATATTAACAAATTCTATTACTCTCCAACATTAGGACACTTTAAAATCATTCATTTAATTCTCAATTCATATGCTATTGTTATATATTTTGATACATGTACTATGAATTCGTTAATACTCATATATGAGCCCATACATTATTATAATTTTTTACATAGTCACTTTTTACCTATATTTACCATTTCTGTGTCCTTTATTTTCTCTTGCATGATCCTTCTTTCTGTCAGAGTAAGATTCCTTGTGCTTGAAGAATACACTTTAACATTTTTTTAGTCTGGTTTGCTCACAACAAAAACTCACATTTTTTTTAAATTGATTTTTTGTTACTTTAATTTTCTGTGGTATTTTCACTGAGTATTGACTCTAGCATGAAATTTATTTTCTTTCAACCTATTGAATATACCATTGTCTTCCAGATTCTATTAAAGGTCAGTTGTTGGTCTTATATAGTAGTTTTTAACAGGGATGGAGAGCAATTGTTCCCCCAGTGTATGTTCAGAAAATTCTAGAAATATTTTTGATTATCATAACTAGAGGGTTGTGGTAAAATAAAATCACAAATTTTCAATGATATGGTGGGTAGAGGGTACTACTGGTGTCTGGTGGGCAGAGACCAGGAGTGCTGCTGAACACACAAACAAAGCACACCAACTAGCACAACCCCATTTCCCCATTTCTTGCCAACAAAATATTACCTACCCCAAAATGCTAATAATGTCTTGGTTGAAAGTCATGGTTAAATCAAATCTTTGATGGTATTTTCTTCTAGCTACTTTAAAAATTTTATTTGTCCCTATTATTTTAATTAATATCATTATAATTTATCTAGAGTAGGATTTATTTTTATTTATTCTTAGTGTTTTCTGGGATTAATTATTATTGGCATCAATATTATTTTTTTATTAATTTAAGAAAAACAAATAAAAAAGGTGGTGGAATAAGTCGATGCTGCATGGACATGCTCCCCGGACCACACAGGAATTAGAACTAAAATACAGAAAAACTTAGTGAATAACCAATGAAAGACAGGCTGGAGAGAACCCGATACTCAAGGATCTAAATTGGATACCACATAGAGACTGGTAGGAGGGGCAAAGGCGCAAAAGGGTTGGCCAGGTTCCCACAGACAGCAACTGAAGTTTCAGATAGATATATCAGCTGTGGGGGTTCCCACTAAGAACTCTGGGATCTAATCCCCAAGCTGGGCCCCTCAGCAGAGAGCACCAGAACTGAAAAGGGTACCCACATAACATCTGGATGTGAAAAGCAGTGGGTTGCTATCTTCCAGCGAGAGATGGCTGGAAATTCAGGCATACTTTTACAGGGCCAACACACAAAATTCTCTGTGCAGCCACTCACCCTATGCTCTGGCAGAGGGAGGGCAGAGTGTACTGGATTTGTGTGAGCAGAAGCCAGGATCTGGGGTTCAGGAGTTCAAGCTCAGAAGGCAGACACCTTAGTTTGCTGTGGTGATCCATTCCCTCGAGCTGCAGAGATCATCTTTTTCATGCACACATTTGCTATGCAGGTGGCCTTGCCTGGGAGGAAGACAGCTAATGCACCCTATTGGAAAATATCTTGTCCCACTGTGTGGGGTTACTGAGTCCCACTAAGAGACTGAGAATAAATACTACCCACCAGGCAGAAGCAATTGCCTCAACCTGTTGGGAAAAAACACACAAAAAAAACCTCTTGCCAAATCTGCGGACAATTGCTTGAGGGCAAATCCAGACAGCATTCTATCAGTGTGTATATAGAGTCAGGCTCTGCAGGATTTGAGTATTTGCCTGATCTAATTAGTCAGAAAGAGCGTTTCACACTGTCCTGCACTAGAAATGGAGAGGCGTAGCAGATCTACATAATGCATAATCACAAACCCAAACAGGCAGCCAAAATGAGGAGACAAAGAAAAAGCCTGTAGGAGAAACCAAGATGGCGGCATAGGTAAAAACCTAAACTGCTGCCTTGCACAACAATTTCAAAACTACAACTAAAAGACAAAAGGAATATCACCCAGAACCACAGGAAAGTTGGCTGAGTGGAAATTGTACAACCAGAAGGAAAGAGGAAAGCACACGGAGAATCAGAGGAGCTTCAAAAGGCTGAGGTACGGAGGCACGCATGTGGGCGGCTGAGTGCCTGGCTGGCATTCTCTTGCGGGAAGGAGACAAAAGCTACCAAATGTGCTGAACCCCAGTTCTTACTGCACTGAACCCCAGTTCCGGGCGAGACCCTGGGGACCCAGGTTTATAAGGGGGGAATCTGGACTGTCAGGCAGAAACTCAGGGGAGCCATGAAAGGCAGAGGTCTGGAGGCGCATGTGCGAGTGCACAAAGAGAGGACTGACTGCTGAGTGCGCTGCTGGCTTTCTCTAGCAGGTGGGAAACGGAAGCTCCCCACTGTGCTGAACTCCAGTTCCGGGTGAGAATCTGGGAATCCAGAGTCATTGGGGGAGAAACTGG
The DNA here is from genome assembly GCA_025583905.1 of Ia io. Lineage (NCBI taxonomy): Eukaryota > Metazoa > Chordata > Mammalia > Chiroptera > Vespertilionidae > Ia > Ia io. The sequence goes on from JAJQQW010000001.1 coordinate 62,934,511, forward strand.
ACTGTATGGCAGCAGGCGAAACTCGAGGGTGGCCTACTCTTAGAGGTGATTGCAGGGATTACCAAGGGACACTGAGACACAGGGGCCTCATAGGGCAGGGCTCACAGGAAGCCAAGACTATCTGCTCAGCCCTGAGACTCCGCCCCATCTAAGCTGAGCACAGAGGCTTTTGAAATTTTGCAAGTCTTGTCTCATAAAGCTGTCTCCAGCACAGAAGTTCTCCCAGCATAGACACAGCTAATCCTCACAGCCAATTGGCCTGGAGGTCAATTCCTCCCAATGATACCAACAACAATCAAGACTTAACTACAACAAGGCTGTACACACAGTCCACAAAGGGATGCACCAAGAGTGTCCACCTCAGGTAACTGGGGAGGCCGAACAACTGGGCCTTATAGGACACCTAGCACACAAAGCTACCCTACCAACTCAGCGAAGCAGCGGAAATGCAGAGACAAAGAAACAGATCACAAACCAAAGAAATGGAGGAAAACAAACGACTGGACATAAAGTTCAAAACCACGGTTATAAGGATTTTTAAGAATTTCCTAGAAAAGGCCAATAAATTTAGCGAGACCCTCAAGGGTATGAAAAAGTACCAACTAGAAATTAAACATACACTGACTGAAATAAAAAATATTATACAGAGACCCAACAGCAGACTAGAGGAACGCAAGAATCAAGTCAAAGATTTGAAATATAAAGAAGCAAAAAACACTCAACCAGAAAAGCAAAAAGAATCGAAAAGTTTGAAGATAGTGTAAGAAGTCTCTAGGACAACTTCAAGTGTACCAACATCAGAATAATGGGGGTGCCAGAAGAAGAGAGAGAGCAAGATACTGAAAACCTATTTGAAGAAATAATGACTGAAAACTTCCCCCATCTGGTGAAAGAAATAGACTTACAAGTCCAGGAAGCACACAGAACCCCAAACAAAAGGAATCCAAAGAAGACTGCACCAAAACACATCATAATTAAAATGCCAAGAGCAAAAGACAAAGAGAGAATATTAAAAGCAGCAAGAGAAAAACAGTTAACTATCTACAAGGGATCACCCATACAATTGTCAGCTGATTTCTCAACAGAAACTATGCAGGCCAGATGGGAGTGGAAAGAAATATTCAAAGTGATGAACAGCAAGAATCTACAACCAAGATTACTCTACCCAGCAAAGCTATCACTCAGAATTGAAAGTCAGATCAAGAGTTTCACAGATAAGAAAAAGCTAAAGGAGTTCATCACCACCAAACCAGTATTATATGAAATGCTGAAAGGTATTCTTTAAGAAGAGGAAGAAGAAGAAAAAGGTAAAGATAAAAATTATGAACAACAAATACATATCTATCAAGTAAATCTAAAAATCAAGTGACTTAAAAATCTGATGAACAGAATAAACTGGTGAATATAATAGAATCAGGGACAAAGAAAGGGAGTGGACTGACAATCCTAGGGGGGAAAGGGGTGTAGGGGGTGCGGGAAGAGACTGGACAAAAATCGTACACCTATGGATGAGGACAGTGGAGCGGGGAGGTAAGGGAAGAAGGTGGGGTGGGAATCGGGTGGAGGGGAGCTAAGGGGGAAAAAAAGAGGAACAATTGTAATAATCTGAACAATAAAGATTTATTAAATTAAAAAAAAGAAAAAGCCCGTAAATGAAAGAACAAGAGAATGAGAGATAAATTAAATGGAAATAATAAATGTATCAGGTATAGAGTTAAGAATAATAGGAAAGATGCTCAATAGCATGAGAAATGATATAGTAACTATGAAAAATAAATAAAGAATGACATAACACAAATAAAGAACACATGGGAAGGAATACACAGCAGTTTAGGGGAAGCTGAGGATAAAATTAGTAAATTAGAAGACAGGGTTAAAAAAATCACTCAATGAGAGAAAAAAAAAGAAAAAACCATTAAGAAAACAGAAGGACAGCTAAAGAGTGCTATGGGACAATGTGAAAATTAACAATAATTGAATAGCAGATATGCCAGAAGAGGCAGAAAGGGAGAAAAAGATAGAGAGTATGTTTGAAGAAATAATGGCAGAAAACTTCCCAAACCTGGTAAAGGAAGATGTTATACAAGTTCAAGAGGCAAAGAGAACCCCAAGCAAGAAGAACCCAAATAGGCCAAGCCCAGACACATTATAATTAAAATGCCCAAAATTAAAGACAAAATGAGAACATTTAAGGCAGCAAGAGAAAAGCAAACCGTTACCTACAAAGGAGCGCCCATAATGTTGACTCCTGATTTCTCATCAGAAACTCTATAAGCCAGAAGGGAATGGCATGAAGTACTCAAGGAAATGAAAAGCAAGGATCTGAAACCAAAATTATTATATATAGCAAGGCTATCATTCAAAATAAACAGTGAAATAAAGAGCTTCCCAGACCAAAAAAAAAAAAAAAAAAAAAAAGCTAAAGGAGTACATCACCACCAAGCCAGCATTACAAGAAATGTTAAAGGATTGCTATAATGAGAAAAAGAAATACAGAGGTAAATCTAGGTATACAGAATTAAAATGGCAATAACTAAGTACGTATCAATAATAACCTTAAATGTAAATGGATTAAATGGTCCAATCAAAAGGCATAGGGTAGCTGAATGGGTAGAAAAACATGATCGAACTATTTGTTATCTACAAGAGACCCACTTAGAATAAAAGACACATACAGGATGAGAGTGAAGGAATGGAAAGAAATTTTCCATGCAAATCAAAAAGAGAAAGAAAGCTGGAGTGGCAATTCTCATGTCAGACAAAACAAACTTCAAAAAGAAGGTAATCCCAAGAGACAACAAAGGTCACTACATAATACTAAAGGGATTGATCTGACAAGAGGATATAACCCTGGTAAACATATATGCACCCAATAAAGGACCACCTAAATATCCATCTATCTATCTCTATCTCTATCTCTATCTCTATCTCTATCTCTATCTCTATCTCTATCTCTATCTCTATCTCATCTATCTCTATATCTATATTGAGTGGCCAGATTATTATGATCTCTGAATGCATAATAATCTGGCCACTCAGTATATATCCTATATAATAAAAGGCTAATATGCAAATTGTCCCCTCGACCAGGATTTTGACCAGCAGACAGGTTGTCCAACCGCCCATGTCCCCTCCCCCTGTCCAGGCTGGCCGGACCCCACCCATGCACAAATTCATGCACCAGGCCTCTAATATATATATACTGAGTGGCCAGATTACTATACATTCAGAGATCATAATAATCTGCCCAGTCAGTGTGTGTATATATATATATATATGAAATTCATGCACGGGATGTGTGTGTCCCTCAGCCCACCCTTCAACTTCTCCAATCCAGGACCCCTCGAGGGAAGTCTGACTACCGGTTTAGGTCCGATCCCACCAGGATCGGGCCTAAATGGCCAGTCAGACATCTCTCTCACAATCCAGGACTGCTGGCTCCCAACTGCTCACCTGTCTGCCTGTCTGATTGCCCCAAAACAATTTTGCCTGCCAGCCTGATCAACCCCTAACCACTCCCCTGCCAGCCTGATCGACATCTAACTGCTCCCCTGCTGACCCGATTGCCCCTAACTGCCCTCCCCTGCTGACCTGGTCTCCCCTAAATGTCTTTCCATGCAGTATTGGTCGCCCCCAACTGTCCTCCCCTGCTGGCCCGGTTACCCCTTACTGCCCTCCCTTGCCAGCCTGGTCATCCCTAACTGCCCTCCCATGAAAGCCTGGTTGCCCCCAACTGCCCTTGTCTGCCAGCCCACTCACCCACAACTGCCCTCCACTGCTGGCCATCTTGTGGTGACCATCTTGTGGTGGCCATCTTGTGTCCACATGGGGGAAGCCATCTTTGACCACATGGGGATGGCCATCTTGTGTTTTGAGTGATGGTCAATTTGCATGTAACCCTTTTATTAGATAGAACATATGTCCTATCTAATAAAAGGGTAATATGCAAATTGACCATACCTCTGCTACACCCACAAGAGACACCCACCAGCCAATCAGGAGTGAGTATGCAAATTAACCCAACCAAGATGGCTGCAGCCACGGAGCGAGCAGAAGGCTTGGGTTTTCCCGACAATGGAGGAAGCCAAGCTTTCTGCACACCCTGGCCAGCCCAGGCCTCCACTCAAGGCTACAAAGTTTCAATTATAGAAGATAAATAAATCTCAACAAAATAGGTGGCAGCCATGGAGATGGAGAGAGCAGGAGGCTTGAGTTGCCCCCAGCAATGGAGGAAGTCAAGCTTCTGCAGCCCTGGCCTGCCTTGGCCTCTGCTCAAGGCTACAAAGTTTCAATTATAGAAAAAAAATAAATCCCAACAAAAATGGCTGTGGCCATGGAGCAAGCAGGAGGCTTGGCTCTGCTCAAGGCTACAAAGATTCAATTATACAAGATAAATAAACCCCAGATACCAGGGCCTCTGCTTGGGTTGCTGGGGGTCGTGGCCGGCCTGCAAACAACCACAGGTCCCTCGCTCAGGCTGCTCCATGTCCCAAGGGAACTCCCACCCTGATCTGGGACACCCTTTAGGGCAAACCAGATGGCCCCCACCCATGCACCAGGCCTCTATCCTATCTAATAAAAGAGTAATACGCAAATTGACCATCACTCCAACACACAAGATGGCTGCCCCCATGTGGTCAAAGATGGCTGCCCCCATGTGGACACAAGATGGTCACCACAAGATCGCCTGCAAAGGAGGGCAGTTGTGGGCGATCAGGCCATCAGGGGAGGGCATTTGGGAGGGACCAGGACTGCAAGGGTGGGCAGTTGGGGGTGATCAAGCCTGCAGGGGAGAGCAGTTAGGGGTGACCAGTCTGTCAGAGGAGGGAAGTTGGAGGTGGCTGGGCCTGCAAGGAAGGGCAGTTGTGGGGGGACCCAGGCCTGCAGGGTAAAGCAGTTGGGGGTGACCAGGCCTGCAGGGGAGGGAAGCTAGGGGCAATCAGGCTAGCAGGGGAGTGGTTAGGGGGTGATCAGGCTGGCAGGCAGAAGCAGTTAGGCGCAATCAGGAAGGCAGGCTGGACAGCAGTTGGGAGCCAGCAGTCCTGGATTGTGAGAGGGATGTCTGCCTGGCCATTTAGGCCCAATTCTACTGTTTAGGCCCAATGCTACTGGAATCGGGACAAACGGGCAGTTGGACATCCCTCGAGGCATCCCAGATTGCAGAGGGTGCAGGCTGGGCTGAGGGACACACCTCCCCGTGCACGAATTTCATGTACCGGGCCTCCAATATATATATATATATATATATATATATATATATATATATATATATATATATATATATACACACTTCAGGATGACTTTAAGGGAGCGACCAACAACAGTGCGGTCTTAGTAGGGGACTTTAACACTCCACTGACTACACTAGATAGATCTTCCAGACAGAAGAGTAACAAGGAAGCAGTGACTCTATATGACACATTGAATCAGATAGATTTAATTGACATCCATAGAGCATTTCACCCCAAAGATACAGAATATACATTCTTCACAAGTGCTCATGGATCATTGACAAAGATAGACCACATTTTAGGACACAAAACAAGTCTCCACAAATTCAAGAAGATTGAAATCATATCAAGCATCAAGCATCTTATCAGATCACAGTAGACTGAAATTAGAAGTCAACTATAGTAAAAAGATCCCAAAACATTCAAAAACGAGGAGGCTAAATAGCATGTTACTAAACAATGAATGGATTACCAATGAGATCAAGAAAGAAATCGAAAACTTCTTGGAAACAAATGAAAATGAAGACAAAACAAACCCAAATCTCTGGGACAAAGAAAAAGCAATCCTGTGAGGGAAGTTCATACCACTACAGGCCTATCTCAAAAAATAAAAGAAAAATTAACAATAAAATCTTTAACCATATAACTTAAACAACTAGAAAGAATACAAGATGAAAAGCTCAGAGTAAGTAGAAGAAAGGAAATAATAAAGAATAGAGTAGAAATAAATGACATAGAGACTAAAAAAAAATACAAAAAAAAAATCAATGAAACCAAGAGCTGGTTCTTTGAAAGGATAAACAAGATTGATGAAGAATTAGCCAGACTCACTGAGAAACAGAGAGGGCCCAAATAAATAAAATCAGAAATGACAGCAGAGAAGTAACCACTGACACCATAGAAATACAGAGGATTGTAAGAAAATACTATGAACAACTATATGCCAACAAGCTGGACAATTCAGATGAAATGGAACAATTCCTAGAAAAAGAAAATCTCCCAAACTGAATCAGGTAGAATCAGAAAACCTGAATAAACCAGTAACTACTGATGAAATTAAAGCAGTAATAATAAATAAATAAATAAATAAATAAATAAATAAATAAATAAATAATAAACAAACTCCCAGCAAACAAAAGCCTGGTCTGGATGACTTCGTAGGGGAGTTTTATCAAACATTTAAAGAAGAAATACAATCTATACTCCTCAAACTATTGCACAAAGTACAAGAGGAAAGAATACTTCCAAGCTCTTTTTTTATGAGGCTAATTCTAATTCTAAATTATCCTAATTCTAAAACCAGATAAAGACACTACAAAGAAAGAGAATTACAGGCCAATATCACTGATGAACATAGATGCTAAAATCCTCAACAAAATATTAGCAAATTGGATCCAGCAATGTATTGTGAAGCTCATACAACATGACCAAGTGGGATTTATACCAGGGATGCAAAGCTGGTACAATTTTGGAAAATCAGTAAACGTGATGCATCACATAAATAAATTAAAAGACAAAAATCACATGATCATATCAATAGATGCAGAAAAAAACATTGGAGAAACTCCAACACCCATTTTTGATAAAAACTCTCAGCAAAGTGGGAATAGAGGGATCATACCTCAACATAATAAAGGCCATATATGACAGTCTTACAGCAAACATTATACTCAATGGGCAAAAACTAAGACCATTTTCCATAAGAACAGGAATAAGACAGGGATGTCTATTTTCACCACACTTACACTTCATAGTACTAGACGTTCTAACCACAGCAATTAAACAAGAAGAAAAAATAAAAGCGTTCAAATTAGAAAGGAGGATGTAAAACTCTCATTATTCACAGATGACATGATATTGTACATAGAAACTATAAAGACTCCACCAAAACACTACTAGATTTAATAAATTACTTTGGTAATGTAGCAGGATACAAATTCAAAACCCAAAAATCTATGGCTTTTTTAGACACCAATAATGAATTCTCAGAAAGAGAAACTAATGAAACTATCCCATGTACCATTACAACAACAACAAAAAATAAAGATACCTGGGAATAAACTTAACCAAGGAGGCAAAACCTGTCTCAGAAAACTACAGGACTTTAAAAAAGAGATAGAGGAAGATATAAACAAGTGGAAGAATATACCATGTCCATAGATTAGTAGAATTAACGTCATTAAAATGTCCATACTACCCAAAGCAATTTACAGATTAAAGTAATCCCTAATAAAATACCAACAGCATATTTCACAGATCTAGAACAAATACTCCAAAAATTTATATGGGACGAAAAAAGTCCCTGAAGAGTAACAGTAATCTTGAGAAAGAAAGAATAAAGTTGGAGGAATCACAATAACAAATTTCAAGTTATATGACAAAGCCACTGTACTTACGACAAAGCCACTGTACTGTACGACAAAGCCGCCTGGTACTGGCACAAGAACAGGTATATAGATCAATGGAACAGAATAGAGATACCAGAAATCTATGCAAGCCATTGTGCTCAATTATTATTTAACAAAGGAGGCAAGAGCATACAATGGAGTCAAGATAGTCTCTTCAATAACTGGTGTTGGGAAAGTTGGACAGATACATGCACAGAAATGAAACTAGAACACCAACTTATACCATACACAAAAATAAACTCAAAATGGATAAAAGACTTAAAGGTAAGACACTAAACCATAAAAATCTTAGAAGAATCCATAGGCAGCAAAATGTCAGACATATGTCATAGCAATATATTTACTCATACATCTCCTAGGGCAAAGGAAACTAAGGAGAAAATAAACAAATGGGACTACATAAAAATAAAAAGCTTTTGCACAGCAAAAGAAACCATCATCTAAATGAAAAGAGAGCCCACTGTATGGGAGAATATATTTGGCAATGTTAGGAATCCATGCACCTGGCCTCTAGTATGTATATAAGATCTTTGGTTAATCTCTTCACCCTTCACCCTCTCCCTTTCCCTCTGAGATTCATCAGTCTGTTCCATGTTTCCATGCCTGTGTGTTGAGTGTCTGCCCCCTGGTGGTCAGTGCATGTCATAGCTACCAGTTGAATGGTCCAACTGTCACTTAGACTTTTATATATATATATGGGCAAAGGACCTAAATGGACACTTCTCCAAAGCAGACATACAGATGGCCAAGAGACATATGAAAAAATGCTCAAAGTCACTGATCATCAGAGAGATACGAATTGAAATGACAATGAGGTATTACCTGATAAGTGTTAGAATGTTATCATTAACAAATCAACAAAGGACAAGTTTTGGTGAGTATGTGGAGAAAAGGGAACCCTAGTACACTGCAGGTGGGAATGCAGACTGGTGCAGCCATTATGGAAAACAGTATGGAGTTTTCTCCAAAAATTAAACATGGATCTGCCATTTGACCCAGTGATCCCACTTTTAAGAATATATATGAAGAGATCTGAAACACCAATCAGAAAGAATGTATGAATCTCTATGTTCATAGCAGCACAATTTACAATAGCTAAGATCTGGAAACTGCCCAAGTGCCCATCAGTAGATGAGTGGATAAAACAGCTGTGGATATGGGAATTGGGGCGATGAGGACAATTATGTGATACCATAATCAATAAAGAAATTAAAAATAAATAAATAAAACAGCTGTGGTACATTTATACCATGGAATACTATATATCAGTAAAAAAGAAGAATCTCTTACCCTTTGAAACAGCATAGAGAGCATATTATCCTGAGCGAAATAAATCAGTCTGAGAAAGGCAAGTATCACATGATCGCACTCATATGTGGAATTTAATGAACAAAATAAACTGATGTTTGGGGTGGATCCAGAGACACGGAACAGAGTGAGAAATCTCAGAGGGAAGTTGGGGGAGCATATGGGGGGTGAGAGATTAGCAAACAAGTACCTTATATGCATATATGCATAACCTATGCACACAGACAAGAGGCTGGTGAGGGTCTGGGTACAGGCAGCAGGGGCAGTCAGGAGGGGGTCAATGGGGGACAAAAGGGAACATATGTAATACTTTCAACAATCCTATATAATAATAGAGTAACATGTAAATTACTATCACTCCGCTATGCCCACGATTGGGCAGCGGGAGGCTGGGGGGCAGGACTCAGGGTGGCCTATCCGGCCATTGAGAGGCATGGATCTGCTGCCACTGAGGGGGGTTACCCTGCTGTTGAGAGGCGCAGGGGGCGGGACTCCCGCCCCCTGTGCCTCTCAATGGCCAGATCCGCGGCTGCTGAGGGGGCCTGGCGCAGACACCCAGCTGTGCCTCTCAAAGGCAGGGTAGCCAGGTGTCCGCGGCAGCCCCCTCAGTGGCTGTTGAGAGGTCCCGCCCCCTGCACCTCTCAACAGCAGGGTAGCCCCTCTCAGCGGCCGCGGACCATCAAAAGTGGGGGAGCTGGGTGCCTGTCTGCTCCGGCACCAGGCCTTTCAGAAGCCTCCGGCTCGGCGGAGGCTTCTGAAAGGCCTGGTGCACCAGCGGACAGGCACCCAGCTCCACCGTGAAAAGCGAAAGCATGTAGGGGACCCTACACATGCATGATTCAATCATGCACTGGGCCTCTAGTAAAGATATAATTTTAAATAAATAAATAAATAAATAAATAAATAAATAAATAAATAGCTAACTCTTAAAAAAAAAAATTCATGCCTCTCACTGGTCCTTCCTTCTCAGCCCAGGTAGGGTGATTTAATAACTCCGGCTAGTTGAGTTCTTGGGTTTTACTTTCCTTTCCTTTGGTCCAGCCCCTACCTATCTATCTTTCTTCTGAGTGTGTCTTAAAGTTAGTTAAGCCATGCCATCAGAAACTTGCACCCCAAAATACCTTGGAGTATTCTTGAGAGTCATGCACAAACAGGTACCCTTAACCCTGAAACTCTAACTTAGCTTCATAGAGGATACTCACAATCTTAAGAATCAAAAACAGTCCTTACCATGTTCTGGTATATTATCATTTAAAGCACTGGCCCAGGAGTTAGACTACAAAGGCCTCAAAGTTGCTCACTTTGATTTTGAACTTGCAACCTCTAGAACTGTAAGAAATAAATTTACATTATTTATAAGTCAGCAAGTGCATCATACTTTGTTATAGCAGCTTAAATGTACTGCAATGCCATTTTAGTTTATTAGATACTAGAGGCCCAGTGCATGAAATTCGTGCATGGGGGGGTGTCCTTCAGCTCAGCCTGCACACTCTGCAATCTGGGACCCCTTGAGGGATATCCAACTGCAGGATCAGGCCTAAATGGGCAGTCGTACATCCCTCTACGGGCAGTCGGACATCCCTCTATGGGCAGTCGGACATCCCTCTCACAATCCAGGACTGCTGGCTCCCAACTGCTCACCTGCCTGCCTTCCTGATTGCCCCTAACCGCTTCTGCCTGCCATCCTGATCACCCCTTAACCACTCCCCTGCCAGCATGATTGATACCTAACTGCTCCCCTGCCAGCCTGTTTGCCCCTAACTACCCTCCCCTGCAGGCCCGGTCACCCCCAACTTCCATCCTCTGCCGGCCTGGTCACCCCTAACTGCCCTCCCCTGCAGGCTTGATGGCCCACAACTGCCCTCCCTTGCAGGCCTGGTCCCTCCCAACTGCTATCCCCTGCTTGCCATCTTGTGACAGCCATCTTGTGTCCACATGGGGGCAGCCATCTTTGACCACATGGGGGCAGCCATCTTGTGTGTTGGAGTGATGGTCAATTTGCATATTACTCTTTGTCAGATAGGATTTCTGTATCAATTTTTTTTTGTATTCCTGATTTTCTCATGTCTACTGTTGCCATGCCATTTAGTTGTAAATAAGGGCTCTAGCATGTGATCCAGAAGTATAAACTTTAAGGACTGAGATTTGCCATGCTATTCCTAGAAATATTCCTAGAAATCTGGTAAGAAAGTTCTCCAAGTGGTTTATTTTTATACAACACTAAAGAGCTTTATGAGATATAATTCAACTCAAAGACAGAGTCAAAGCATCTAAGCCTAGGACAAAGCTAAGTAGTTAAGCAGTGATTTTGGATGTAGTAGAAATCTGTCTTTATATTATATGTCTATCTATCATTCATCTATCATCTATCTATCTATCTATCTATCATCTATCTATCTATCTATCATCATCATCTATCATCTATCATCTATCATCTATCATCTATCATCTATCATCTATCTATCTATCTATCTATCTATCTATCTATCTATCTATCTATCTTATATAATAAAGAGGGAATATGCAAATTGGCTACCACTCTGTCACAAAGATGGTGGTGTCCACAGCAGAGGAGGCATGGGGGTCCGTAACACAAGCTGGCTGAGCCCACAGTGGAAGCCGAATTCCCGTAATGAGCCTTAAGGAGCAATCAACAGGGACCTGAGGCTGTGCCCTTCCCCACCCCCGTGGGACTTGACAAGGGATTTCAGGCCACACCCCTCACCCTGGTGCCAGGCCGGGGGACCTCAGGCCATGCCCCCACGCCCAGCAGGGCTTGACAGGGAACCTCAGGCCACACCCCCGGCCCCAGTGCCAGGCTGGGGAACCTGAAGCCGTGTCTCCCACCTGGTGGGGCTTGACAGGAGACCTCAAGGTGTACCCCCTGCCCCAGTGCCAGGCCGGGGGACCTCAGGCTGCACCTCCCACCCTGTTGCCAGGCAAGGGGACCAGAGGCCATGCCCCCTGCCTGGCAGGGCTTGACAGGGGACCTCAGGCCACACACCCTGCCTGGCAGGGCTTGATGGGGGACCTCAAGGTGCACCCCCCACCCCAGTGCTGGGATGGGGTACCTGATGCTGTGGCTCCCTCCTGGTGAGGGTTGATGGGGGACCTGAAGCTGCCCCCTCTTCCTGGTGCCAGGCCGGGGAACTAAGGCTGCACCCCCACCCAGCGAGGCTTGACAGGGGACCTCAGGCCACGTCCCCTGCCTGGTGGAGCTTGACAGGGCATCTCAGGTGCATCTCCTACCCAGCAGGGCTTGATGGGGGACCTCAAGGCATTCTCCCCACCCTGGCCCAGGCTGGGGGACCTCAGATCACACCCTCTGCCCCAGCGCCGGGCAAGGGGACCTGAGGCTGTGCCCCCCGCTCCGCGGGGCTTGACAAGGTTGGGACTGGCCGGGTCTGGATCTAGCCCAATGGGGGGGGGGGTTGGCTGGGTCTGGGTCTCACGTGATTTTGAGGTGCATGTGGGTGGGCAGGGACTTGACTCTGGGTCCCATGGTGCACCCCAGACTCTGACAGGAGGAAGATTTCATATACATTTTACTAATTTTCTTTCATCTCTGACACTTCTATTATAGAGAAAGGGCAAATAGCAATATTAAAATATTTCCTGTAAGTAATCCCCTTTTAATGTGCACGAATTGCATGTACTGGGCCACTAATCTATCTATAAACAGCTATCTTTGTTTTGGCTTCCCCTTCTAGGGACATATGTTGGAAACTTAAGAAACAAAGAATAAAGTTGATATCTCTATAAAGAAAGAACTCCCCAGTTCACTGAGGTGACTCAGAGCATATCATAGGTTGGAATAACAAGTGTCTGCACATTGATAATGTTGGTTTGAGAGGAACTGTATCTTAAGGAGCTAACCTAACAACATGAAGTTTAAAAATATGTATAACAAAAGGCCAAAATCAGAAGCGGCACCTTCCCAAACTCCCCAAGATATTAAGCTATGTACCTCAATTTGGGTGAAATAGACATAACATTAGAATTGTTATACGACAAGGAAAAGCTAAGAAAATCCCAGGATAACTGGAAAAGGGAAACTGAGGCAGATAAGTTAACCAAAGCTAAAAAGTTTTGCAGGCTTCTTATAATAGGACCTAATCTTTTTTAATGCTTTTTGTAAAAAAGTAATTTACAATAGAGGAAAAGATGCAATGTTACAAAGCCACAGTATTTTATTATTATTTTTTTTTAGTTTTTGTTGTTGTTAATCTTCACTGAAGGATATTTTTCCATTGATTTTTAGAGATAGTGTAAGAGAGAGGGAAAGATAGAGAGAAACATTGATGTGAGAGAAACACATTGATTGGTTGCCTCCTGCAGTAGTCCAAACCAGGACCCAGGCCAGGAAGGAGCCTGCAATCAAGGTACATGCCCTTGACCGGAATCGAACCCGAGACCCTTTGGTCCACAGGCCAATGCTCTATCCATGTCTACCCAATATGAACTGCACATTTATAGAAGTGTATAATCAGGTCACCTTGTGAGGTTACTTTGCATAGAACACCTTTTTATCCACAGATACAATTTTTTCTTACCCACATATTGCACAAGAAACAAATGATTTTATATACAGGTCCCTAAATCAAATAGAATCTACTAAGTCAAAATATAGTGATATAACACCAAAATCAAACTATTCATACTTTGGACTTCTATTTATTTTATTTCCTTTTTTTTCTTTTTATACATTATGCAGCTCATGCTGTATTTAAAAAAATGTTCATTTTTAAGGCTGGCTTAATTTAGTTTCAAGATGACTATTTTGAAAATCATTTTATATTAGAGTCCCACAGCATTGTATTTATAATAGATTATGTATACAATGACAACAATCAGATCTTTCAGAATGGGTAAAAACAGAAATTGAGCATTTTTGAGTGTGCACTTATGTCTGTGTATTTGTAGATAAAAGCTATTTGTCTAATCTGTGATCCATATAATATTTATTAATTTTTAAATATAATGGATGAGCCTAGACAGAAAGAAGCCAGTGGAATTGGCTTCTATGTGGTGAAAGAAAATGACAGAAGTCAGCATTGCATTGTATGGCTGCTTTGATGGCTAATCGTTGATATAAATATATTACTGTTATAAAGTAAATTCTTATGAGAACATGAAGTAGTTGATTAAAGGAATCTAGAAGGATTGGTATAAAGATATTCAAAACCAAATATTTTCCCCATAATTTTGTACAGTATGTTAAGGATACTAACTTTATTTTTATTAGACAGAACTTTTTTTATGTTGTAAATAACTGATGTTATGTCAGTATATAAGCAGCACAAACAAAAAAATGTTTTTAAAAAATGATAAAAACTGTAGGGTAGTGGAAATTGAAAATCTGATCAGAGGCTATGCTCAAGATGTGAGTCCTTCTTTGGAAATCACTGATAATCTTGTTCTAGTTTTTAAAAATATTTGTATTGATTTTTAGAGATAGAGGAAGGAAAAGGGAGAGAGAGAAAAAAAAATCAACATTGAGGTGAGAGTAACTCATTGATTGGCTGATTCCTGCTGCCTACTGAATGCCCCCTAATGGGGATTGAGCCAGCAACCTGGGCATGTGACCTGACCTGGAATTGAACCCACAACCTTTTGGTGCACAGGACAATACCCAACCAACTTAGCCAGGCTGACCAGGGTATAATCTTGTTCTATTTTTTTTCCACAGCCACTCCCCTCCTCCCAAAAAACACCTCCTGACTCAAAAGTCACTTATCACCTTGTTTTCTATTTCCAACATACATTACAAATTCCTTTTGTTTCTTGGTGTTGCATGGACAATTTTTACACTAATTTATACAATGACAGCAAGCAATTTCCTGTGAAATTAGAGTAGTATCAAGATAAAGAAATTCAATGTAAGTATTGTCTATGTAGAATTAAAGACAAAAAGTTCTCTAAATTATAGAACAACATCTTTCAAATTTAGGTACCTTCTAAATTTTAAATGGATTAATAATCCTATCTAATAAAAGAGTGATATGCAAATTAACCATCACTCTGCCACACCCACAAGCCACGCCCATAAGCCACACCCATCAGCCAATCAGGAGCGAGTATGCAAATAAATCCAACCAAGATGGCTACGGCCACAGAGAGCAGGAGGAAGGCTTGGGTTTCCCCAGCAATGGAGGAAGCCAAGCTTTCTGCCTGCCCTTGCCGGCCTAGGCCTCCACTCAAGGCTACAAAGTTTCAATGATAGAAGATACATAAATCCAAACAGAAATGGCAGCAGCCATGGAGCTGAAAAGAGCAGGAGGCTAGGGTTGCCCCCAGCAATGGAGAAAGCCAAGCTTTCTGCACACCCTGGCTGGCCCAGGCCTCCACTTAAGGCTACAAAGTTTCAATTATAGAAGATACATAAGTCCCAACAGAAATGGCTGCCGCCACGGAGCAAGCAGAATACACACGAAGCCTCAAAGCCATCATTCTTCTACTATGTCTTCCTATATTTTTCAGAATATTAAAGCCAAGAACTATATTTCTCATTATACTTTGCAACTAAAAAGTTAGATGCAAATTAATTTTCACCAATTATAAAGTTTAAAGCTGAAAGTGAATGGGTCCTATACCAGTTGCTTTGAATGTTGTTTCTCACAAGTAAGGCTAATTACTTCTCAATGTCCCAGATGATGACAGACACAGTACTATTTTTTGGAGACCAATGTTAGAATCATTAATAGAAGACCAGCACAAAACTTACTCTTATAAACTTTCTATAACTATTGAAAGCAAACACCTTTTATTATTCAATATGAAAAAGATATAGCAAAATAACTGAGAAAACAAAGAACACATTTCAGGGAACTATAGCACAAGAGCAAAAATCCTAACATTTTATTTTTAGTCCCATAATAACAAAAAGAAAAAATGGGGCAGAGAAATACTTTAAGAAAGGATGGCAGAGGTTTCCAAATTTGAAAAAAATACCTAGTTTAGAGATTTCTAAAATTCTACAAACAAAGCAGGGTAATTCAAAAGAAACAATGCTTATATACAACATAAAACTGAAGATAAAAACAAATTTCTGAAAACAGCAATAGAAAAATAACCTATTACTGATAAGGGGAAATTGTGATGAATGACTAGTAACATCTTATTGAAGAAGAAAAAGAAGAAGAAGCAGAAGAAGCAGAAGCAGAAGCAGAAGCAGAAGCAGAAGCAGAAGCAGAAGAAGAAGAAGAAGAAGGAGGAGGAGGAGGAGGAGGAGGAGGAGGAGGAGGAGGAGGAGGAGGAGGAGGAGGAGGAGGAGGACGGAAGGAAGGAAGAAGAAAAAAGAAAGAAGAAATGGAGGCCAGTAAACAAAAATTATTAAAATATACATAATACAAAATTTACTTTTCTAACCATGTTACGTATACAGTTCAATGGCATTAAGAATAATCACATTGCTGTGTAACCATCCCTATCATACATTTTCAGAACTTTTTCCTCTTTGTAAACTGAAACTCTGTACCCAATAAAAAATAACAGTGAGCAGGCCATCATGGCTCAGTGGTTGAGTGTTGACCTACGAACCAGGAGGTCACAGTTCGATTCCAGTCAGGGCACAAGGTGGGGGGGGGGCGTGCAGGAATTTGTTCTCATCATTGATGATTTGTTCTCATCATTGATGTTTCTATCAGTGATTTGTTCTCATCATCGATGTTCCTATCTCTCTCCCCCTATGTTCCTTTCTGAAACCAATAAAAATATATTTAAAAATAATACTCTATTTCCAACATCCATCCATACTCTAATCACAACATTTACTTCCTATCTCTATTAAATTGATGTTTTGATAGAATTATACAGTATTTGTCCTTTTATGACTGACTTATTTCACTTAGCATGCTATCTTCAAGGTTTATCCATATTGTAGTATTTAATCAGAATTTCATTCCTTTATTACATGTATATACCACATTTTATCTATTTATCCACAGATGGATACTTGGATTTTTTCCACCTTTTGGCTATTGTGAATAATCCTAATATGAATATGGGTGCACAGGTATAGGTTTTAGGAATAGCTTTCAATGTTTTGGTCGTTATACCCATAAGTGGATTTGCTGGATTTTATACTAATTTTATTATCACATTTTTGAGGAACTTCCATATTGACTTCCACAGTGTCTGCATCTTTTTCAATACTGTACTACAATTTCTTTTCTTTTCTTTTCTTTTTTTTTTTACCTCTTTGGAAATAGATTATTTTGTGTTAGTTTGATAGTAGCCATCTCAATGAGTACGAAGTGGTATCTTACTGTGGTTTTGATTTACATTTCCTTGATTATTAATGACTAGTGGCCCGGTGCACAAAATTCATGCATGGGGGGGTGTTCCTCAGCCCAGCCTGCACCCTCTCCAATTGGGGACCCCTCAAAGGATGTCCTACTTCTGGTTTACAGGGATCAGGCCTAAACCGGCAGTCGGACACCCCTCTTGCAATCTGGGACCGCTGGTTCCTAACCGCTCACTTGCCTGCCTGCCTGCCTGATTGCCTCTAACCACTCTGCCTGCTGGCCTGCTCTCCCCCAACTGCCCCCCATGCCAGTGTGCTCACCCCCAACTGCCTCCCCTGCTGGCCTGCTCACCCCCATCTTCCCTCCCCACTGGCCTGCTTGCCCCCAACTGCCCCCCTGCTGGCCTGCTCACTCCAAACTGTCCCCCCTGCTGTCCTGATCACCTCCAACTGGCTCCCCCTGCTGGTCTGCTTACCCCCAATGGCTCCACCCCCACCAGCCTGATCACCCACAACTGCCATCCCATCCTAGCTTGATCACCCACAACTGCCCTCCCCTCTTGGCCTCTAATCACCTCTACCTTGGCCCCACCACCATGGCTTTGTCCAGAGGAACATCCAGAAGGTCTCCTGGAAGGTCTCCCAGTCTAATTAGCATATTACCCTTTTATTAGTATAGATAGAGGCCTGGTGCATGGGTGGGGGCCAGCTGGTTTGCCCTGAAAGGTGTCCCGGATCAGGGTGGGGGTCCTGCTGGCGTGCCTGGCCAGCCTGGGTGAGGGTCTGAGGGCTGTTTGCAGGCTGGCCACGGCCCCTGGAAAACCAAGCTCCCAGCCCCTCCTTTTTTGCTGTTTTTTTTTCAGCGTCTCCTTGATCAGAGGTCATGACCAGCTGGAAGCAGGTATCTGGGATTTATTTATCTTCTATAATTGAAACTTTGTAGCCTTGAGCTGAGGCCAGGGCTGGCCAGGACAGGTGAGAAGCTTGGCTTCCTCCGTCCCCAGGGGAAACCCAAGCCTCCTGATGGCTCCAGCTCCGTGGCCACCACCATTTTGATTGGGTTAATTTGCATACTCACTCCTGATTGGCTGGTAGGCGTGGCTTGTGGGCATAGCAGAGGTACAGTCAATTTGTATGTTTCTCTTTTATTAGATAGGATGTTGAACATATTTTTATGTGCTTTCTTGGTGATAGTATACCTTATTTTTGGATGAATGTCTATGTAATTCCCTAACTCGGTTTTTAAATCAAATTGTTTTTATTATTGAGTTGTAGAAGTTCTTTACATTTTCTGGATATTAATCACTTACGATATATGTGATTTAAAAATATTTCTTCCATCCCATGGGTGGCCTTGGGATAATAGGATTTTTTAGTGCATGAAAGTTTTGTTTAATTTTATGAAGTCCAATTATCTATTTTTCTTTTGTTTTGGTGTCATATTCCAGAAATCATTCCCAAACTGTGATTTTGGTGTCATATTCCAGAAATAATTCCCAAACTCAATTATATGAAGTGTTTATCCTGTTTTTTCCTATTTTTAAAAATTATTTTAGCTCTTGTGTTTAGGTCCTT
Organism: Ia io; assembly: GCA_025583905.1. Lineage (NCBI taxonomy): Eukaryota > Metazoa > Chordata > Mammalia > Chiroptera > Vespertilionidae > Ia > Ia io. The sequence continues at coordinate 62,953,278 of JAJQQW010000001.1, forward strand.
GATGCATTTTCAGTTAATTTTAATACATGATACAACATATAATAAGAATTCAACTTCTTTGCATTTGCATATCAAGTTTTCCCAGCACCATTTGTTAAAAAGATTGTCCATACCCCATTGAAGTCTTGGCACCCTTGTTGAAAATCATTTGACCATAAATGGGAGTTGTTTCTGTGCCCTCTATTTTGACTACTGCAACTCTGTAGTAAGCTTTGAAATGATCTGTGAGTCCTCCAAAATTGTTATTTTTCAAGATCTTTTTTTGGCTACTTGAGGTCCTTTAAGATGCCATATTAATTTTAGGATGAGATTTCCTATTTATGCAAAAAATGTCATTGAGATGTTGACAGGATTGTGTTGAATCTTTATTGACGTATTACCAGTATTAAGTCTTTCAATCCATAAACATCAGATGTCTTTCCATTTATGTATGTTTTAATTTCTTTCAGCAATGTTTTATAGTTTTTAGTGTTTTAATATTTCATCTCCTTGATGAAGTTTATTCCAAAGTAGTTTTATTATTTTATGCTATTGGTAATGGAATTACTTTCTTAACTTTATTTTATATGTTTATTGTTAGTATATATAAATGCAAGTGATTTGTGCATGTTGATTTTGTATCTGGCATCTCTGCTGATTTTTTTTTAGGAAAATTCTGCATTATGTTAAGAGTTAAAGAAAAGCACAATATAAATAAAAGTCAAACAAATAATGAAGGGCAATTGATCAGAGTTGACTTGACTGTTCTAAGGTTTGCAGGGAATAAACACTTAGGCTTCCCAGGTCATCACAGTCCCTGAAGGGTCTTCTACTCAGGCTGGTATTTTCTATACAAGTCAAACCTCTCTCCACTGGGATGCTGAGCACCTTTCCGGAGGACTCCAGAAAACAGCACAGTTGCCTTCGAATAACATTTCCAGATGGGCCTTTCTATTCAGCTTTGACAGTAGTTAATGTGCTAAATGTCTTGATAGAGAAGGTCATATTTGGTAATATTATTGGAATCAATTAGACTTTGGACAATAAGTTTTCCCCTCATTGCTCCTTGATAAATTACTTCAATCAAATCTATGAAGTTTTATTTGGTTTTGAAACTTCCCACAAATTTAATGTGATCTGGAGACCCATAATCCACTTTCATATGTTGCCCTTGAAGAAAAACACAGTAGATGTAATATAACTGATGTCAAAATAGTGTGTATAAACTGGAGTTTGGTCCACATCCACCAGATATATAGCAGCCATTTTACTCGAGTCAGAAGAGGTATTAGAAAGAATATCATCTAGTTGCAGACAGACAGGATCCTCATCTCTCCCAAACCTGAGAACCAACACCTTCTCTGCAGTGCTCTTTATTGCCTGGTTGACTTCTTTTTTGCTAGTCAGCTTGGACATTAGAAAGCTCATCTGGAAATAATCTGATTAATCTGATAAACCTTAAAAAAAAATTTAGGGCCTTCTTACCTAGTAAATTTTCTCGACACTCCCTCCAACATTCAAGAAAAAAACTACTTTCTCTTCATCTCATCTGCACTCTACCAAAAGAAAGCTTAATATTTTATTAGTCTTTTTGGAGATTAGACACTATATCAGGCAGGGTTTTTCATATCCATTCAGCTACCCTATGTCTTTTGATTGGAGGATTTTAGCCATTTACATTTAAAATGATTATTGATAGGTATGTATTTATTGCCATTTTATTCTTCATAACTTTGTTGCTCTGTGTGCTGTTTTTTCTTTCATCTTCTTAAAGAAGATCCTGTAACATTTCTTGTAATACTGGTTTGGTGGTAACAAACTTCTTTAGCTTTTCCCTAACTGTATAGCTCTTTATTTCTCCTTCAATCTATACTACTAAAAAGGAATATTCAAATTGTCTAGGACACCATCACAGTAACAGTAACGACCAAACAGCAGGCTGTGTGGGGTGACAAGGCCAGAAGAGGGGTTAATGAGAGACAACCAAACAACTGGACAGCAGGCTGTGTGGGGTGACCAGGCTGGCAGGGGGGTTAGTGAGGAATGACCAAATGACTGAACAGCAGGCTGCATGGAGCGACCAGGACCGCAGGAGGGGCAGTTTGGGGCAACCAGGCTGGTGGGGGGACAGTTGGGGGAGATCAGACCTGAGGGGAGGGAAGTTGGGGGTGACCAGGCCTGCAGGGGAGGGCAGTTGTGTGCATTCAGACTGGCAGAGGAGGGCCATCAAGCTGGCAGGGGAGAGCAGTTGGGGGCAAGATCAGGCCATCAAGGGAGGACAGTTGGGGGCAACCAGGCCTGCAGGGGAGGGCAGTTGGGGGTGACCAGGTCTTCAGGGGAGGGCAGTTATGGGTCATCGGACCAGCAGGGGAGGGCAGTTGGGGGCGATCGGGCTGGCTGGGGAGCACTTGGGCATCAATTGGGCTGGCAGGGGAGCAGTTAGGGGGCAATCAGACTGGCAGGCAGAAGCGGTTAGGGACAATCAGGTAGTCAGGCAGGCAAGTGGTTAGGAGCCAGCAGTCCTGGATTGTGAAAGGGATGTCCGACTGCCGGTGGTATGGGGCCTAAACCGGCAGTCGGACATCCCCCAAGGGGTCCCAGTTTGGAGAGGGTGTATGCCAGGCTAAGGGACACGCCCCCGCCCCCCCCACCCCATGCACGAATTTTGTGCACTGAGCCTCTAGTTTTAAATGATAGCCTTCCTGAGTAAAATAGTCTTGGTTGTAGGTCCTTGCTTTTCATCACTCTGAACATTTTATGCCAATCCCTTCTGGCCTGAAATGTTTCTGTTGGGAAATCAACTGACAGTCTTATCAGAGATCCCTCTATCTTGTTGCTTTTAAGATTCTCTCCTTTCCTTTTACCTTTGCCATTGAATTATGATGTGTCTTGGTATAGACCTCTTTGGATTTATATGGTTTGGGACTGTCTACACTTTCTGCATTTGTAGGTATTTTTTCCTTCACCAGGTTAGAGAAGTTTTCAGCCATTACTTCTTTTCTTTTCTTTTTCAAATGAAATAAAATTATTTCATAAAAATTATTCCCAACATGGGCATGCTAAAGAGAAAAATGTTGAACAAATTGGTTACTGCCTTAAAAATAAAAAGAAAGGACATTCTCATTTTAGTTTATACAAGTATGCAATCATACATTGATTAATATACTTTTGATTCCAAATATCACACAAACTGGTTTAATCATAATTATTGATTTACTATAAGGATTTGGGATTTGACTGGACTCCAAAGGCAGGAGTGAGGCTGGGCACTATATATCATAAACTGCAACACTATCAGGAATCTCTGTCATTTTTCTTCAAATAGGTTCTTGACCCCTTGTTCTCTTCTCCTTCTGGAACCCCCATGATAGAAATGTTGTTACACTTCATGTTGTCCCAAAAGTTCCTTAAATTATCCTCACTATTTCAAATTCTTTTTTTCTTTTTGTTGCTCAGATTGGGTATTTTCTGCTACCTTGTTTTCCATATCACTGATTTGATATTTTGCTTTATCTAACCTACTGTTGATTCCTCCTAGTGTAGTCTTCATTTCAGATACTGTAGTCTTCATTGCCTAGTAGTTATCTTTTATGGTTTCTATGTGCTTTTTCATGCTTACTATCTCTTTGTTTTAGTTTTAATTGATTTTATTCATTTTTCCCCTGAGCATCCTTATAACCATTTTTTTGAAGACTATATCTGGTAGTTTGCTTGCCTCCATTTAACTTAGCTAGTTTTCTGGAGATTTCTCCTTTTGTTTCATTTGGGAAATATTTCTTTGCATCTCCATTTTGGCTGCCTCTACATTTGTTTCTGTGTATTAGGTAGATGTGCTATGTCTTCCAGTTTTGGGAGGGTGGCCTTATGCAGTAGGTTTCCTGTGGGGCCCAGTGGTATGTCTTCTTGATGACCTGATCTGCATATTCTAGGAATTTCCCTTATGTGGATTATGTGAGCACTCCTGTTGTAACTGAGTCTTGATTGTTGCTGGCTCATTTGCACATGGAGTTGACTCTCAGGTTGGATGACTGTGAGGATTGATCTCGGCCATAGTGTATGAGCTGCTGTGTGGCTGCTGACCACATGAAGCAAAATTTGCCTACCCTGCTGAGGTCTCCCTTTGGATATACCACTTGTAAAGCTAATTGGGTCCTGCTCTGATATTGTCTAAAGCTTGTCTCTGGGTGTGTTAGTTCAAGGGCCTCTTGGTAGGGACTCTGGTGCAGGTCAATGTCAGACACTGCCTGTGACTTGCCCTGGGCAACCTGTTTGAAGCTACAAAATAATCCACAGTTTTGGACTGCCTCTGCTGGGTCTGGGTGTATGTGGGAAGGATAAAGCTGTGCACCAAGGCTTGCTTCTGCCAGCTTTGAGCCTGAGGGCAGGTCAGCAAAAGGCACCCCAAGATCCTCCTCTGCCTGCCTCCACTTGCTGGCTACCTGTTGGGCTCAGTCATTTAAAGAGTCTCTGACAGTACTTGAGTTGCATGAGATAGGTTCTCAGTGAGTCACTAGGTAGGAGTGAGTGGTGTTCACTAGACTGATACAGGTTCAAACTTGGTGTCAGTCTTGTGTCTGAGGCCACTCAGCAAAAGTCCCAGGGTATATACCAAGGCTAGCTGCCACCCACTGGGTGCCTACAGACTTTGTGGTAGGGTGGGCCATCTGGTAGTTGTTAGGGTGAAGCCAGCAGTTTATCAACTCAAAGAGATCAGGATTTGGCTGTGTGAAGGGAGGGTCCTGCACTGGTTGGGTGTGCCAGGGAAAAATGGCCCCATTCCTAGAGCCACACAACTCAGTCTTCCTGAATTCAGCCCAGACCTCTTGGAAAGCCAGAGCTCAGCAGGGTGGAGCATCAGGGAATTGGGGAGCATCAGGGAATTGGGAGGGTGGGGCTAGTAGGTCTCCTGTTATGAGGAGGCAATATTCAGGCTCATAGGAAAGTGAGGGGAATAGCCCTTGCCTCAGTCACAGACCCGTCTCCCCGCGCATTTCCTTGCCCTGAGTATTCCCAGACCTCTACACCCTGACTCAAGTAAATGGGCTGTGAAGTGTGGGACAACAGGAAGTCCAGAGTCTGGGGCTATTGCATTGCCCCAGGCTGATGCTTTATGGAAGGGAGTGCTCCACCCAGGAAAGATGGTGCCTGCAGAGTTGGAGAGTAAAGCAGCACAGAGATCCTGGCTCTCTCCCTTCAGCTCTTTCCCCAGAGCCACAAATCCCAGGCACTCCTCACATGACTAATCTGCTTTGACCTTCCTCCACCAGAGCCCAAAGTGAGTGGCTGTGAATGATATTTTTTGTGCTGACCTTTTAAGAGGGTCCATGAGTCTCTAGCAGACACCCACCTCTCCCTGGTGGACAGAATTCCCCTTGACTTTCATAGCCAGATGTCATTTGGGTGCCTCTTCTAGGCTCTGATGAACTCCTGTGGGGAGCATGGTGTGGGGTTGAGACCCCTCGCTTCTGAAGGGGAATCTTTGTAACTGAGATATCCCTCCAGAACCTCAGCAACCACTTGTGGGAGCAGGGCCATCCCTTTTCATGTCTCTATCCTCCCTACCAGTCTAGATGTGGCTTCTTCTATAAATCCTTGGTTATAAAACTTCTCTTCAGCTAGTCTTCAGTTGTTTATTTAGGTTGATTATTCTATATTTTAGTAGTTAATTCCAGTTTGGTCCTGATAGGAGGTGAGTGTAACTTCCATGTACTCTGCCATCATCTTGGATTTTGTGGAATCTGGATTTTTCAGGGAAATGTAACCAGTGGTGTTGGGACAACTCGATAACGACATGTAAAAGAATGAAGTTGGGCCCATCCAATATGGCTCAGTGGTTGAGCATCAACCCATGAATCAAGACATAACTGGTTCAGTTCCTAGTCATGACACATGCCCAGGTTGCAGGCTAAACCCCAGTAGGGTTCTTGCAGGAGGCAACCAGTTGATGTATCTCTGTCATCAATGTTTCTATCTCTCTATCCCTCTTCCTTCCTTCTCTCTCTTTAAAAAATCAATAAAACATATGTTTTTATTTAAATTCTTTATTGTTGAAAATATTACATATTTCTCCTTTTTACCCCATTGACATCTCCCAGCCTGCTCCCACCTCCCAGCACAGGCCCTCAAACCCCTATTGTCTATGTCCATTATTTATACTTACATGCATGCATACAAGTCTTTTGGTTGATCTCTTACCACCTCCACAGTCTCTCCTGCATTTCCACTGAGATTTGACATTATGTCCCATGCTTCTCTGTCTCTGGATCTATTTTTGTTCATCAGCTTATGTTGTTCATTATATTCCAGAAATGAATGAAATCATGTGATACTTATCTTTTTCCCACTGGCTTATTTCGCTTAGCAAAATGCTCTCCAGGTCCATCCATGCTGTTGCAAATGGTAAGAGTTATTTCTTTTATACAGCAGCATAGTATTCCATTATGTAGCTGTACCATTGTTTCTTAATCCATTCATCTGCTGATGGGCATTTAGGCTGTTTCCAAATCTTAGCTATTGTAAATTGTGCAGCTATGAACATAGGGGTGCTTATATTCTCTCTGATTAGTGTTTCTGATTTCTTGAGATATATTTCTAGCAGTGGAATTACTGGGTCAAATGGGAGTTCCATTTTTAATTTTTTGAGGAAACTCCATGCTGTTTTCCACAATTGCTGCACTTGTCCTTTGTTGATTTGTTAATGACAGCCATTCTGACAAGTGTGAGATGGTACCTCATTGTGGTTTTGATTTGCATCTCTCAGATGATTAGGGACTTTGAGAACTTTTTCATCTGTATCTTGGCTTTCTGTATGTCCACTTCCAAAATGTGTCTATTTAGGTCCTTTGCCCATTTCTTGATTAGGTTGCTTATCTTCACTTTGTTAAGGTGTATGAGCTCCCTATAAATTTTGGAGATTAAACCCTTATTGAATATAACATTGGCAAATATGTTCTCCCATGCAGTGGGCTCTCTTGTTATTCTGTTGATAGTTTCTTTTACTGTGCAGATTTTTATTTTGATATAGTCCTATTTGTTTATTTTCTCCTTAGTTCCCATTGTCCTAGGAGATGTATCGGTAAAGATATTGTTATAAGATATGTCTGATATTTCGCTGCCTATGGATTATTCTAAGATTTTTATGGTTTCCTGTCTTACGTTTAAGTATTTTATCCATTTTGAGTTTATTCTTGTGTATGGTGTAAGTTGGTGATCTAGTTTCATTTTTTGCATGTATCTGTCCAATTTTCCCACTACCATTTATTGAAGAGACTGTCTTGACTCCATTGTATGCTCTTTCCTCCATTGTCAAATATTAATATCAGTAAGGACTTGGGTCAATTTCTGGATTCTCCATTCTGTTCCATTCATCTATATGTCTGTTCTTGTGCCAATACCAGACATTTTGAGAACTGTGGCTTTGTAATATAACTTGATATCTGGTATTGTGATCCCTCCAATTTTGTTCTTCTTTCTCAGGATTGCTGCAGCTATTGGGGGTCTTTTTTTTATTCCATATACATTTTCGAAGAATTTGTCCTAGTTCTGTGAAATATTCTGTTGGTATTTTAATTGGGATTGCATTGAATCTATAGATTGCTTTGGGTAGTATGGACATTTTAGTGATGTTCATTCTTCCAATCCATGAACACAGTATATTCTTCCCCTTGTTTGTATCTTCCTCTATCTCTTTTCTCAATGTCCTGTAGTTTTCTGAGTATAGGTCTTTTACCTCCTTCATTAAGTTTATTCCTAGTTATCTTAATTTTTTTGCAATGGTAAATGGGATTGTTTTGTTGTTTATTTGTTTGTTTCTCTTTTTGTGAGTTCATTATTCTATATAATAAAAGCCTAATATGCTAAGTGTCTGACCGTTCAACCATTCAACCAGTCGCTATGATGTGCACTGACCACCAGGGGGCAGATGCTCTCACTGGTAGGTTAGCTTGCTGCTGGGATCCGGCCCATTGGGACTGGGCGAGATGGGCCGGACACACCCTGGAGCCCTCTCACAGTCCCTTCCCAGCCCTGATCATGCACCAGTGGAGTCCTTCGGCCTGCCCTGTACCCTCTCACAATCTGCAACCCCTCAAGGCATGTTGGAGAGCTATCAGTCTGATCTCTGCAGGCCAGGCTGAGGGACATCACTGGTGCATGAATCTGTGCACCGGGCCTCTAGTTGGTGTATAAAAATGCCATAGAATTCTGGATGTTAATTTTGTATCCTGCTACATTGCTGTTTTCATTTAATAAATCTAGTAGTTTTTTGATGGAGTCTTTAGGGTTTTCTATGTACAGTATCATATCATCTGCCAATAATTACAGTTTTACTTCTTCCTTTCCAATTTGAATACCTTTTATTTCTTCTTCTTATCTGATTACTATGGCTAGCACTTCCAGGACTCTGTCAAACAGGAGTGGTGATAGTGGCATCCCTGTCTTGTTTCTGTTCTTAGGGGAAATGGTTTTAGTATTTGCCCATTGAGTATGATGTTGGCTGTTGGTCTGTCATATAAGGCTTTCAATATGTTGAGGTATGATCCTTCTATTCTCACTTTGCTGAGGGTTTTTAGCAAAAAATGGTGTTGGATTTTGTCAAATGCTTTTTCTACATCAATTTGTATGATCATGTGTTTTTAGTCTTTCAATTTGTTTATGTGATGTATTGATTTGTAGATATTGTACCAGCCTTACATCTCCAGAATAAATCCCACTTGGTCATGGTGTATAATCTTTTTAATGTATTGCTAAATGTGATTTGCTAATATTTTGTTGAAGATTTTAGCATCTATGTTCATCAGGGATAGTGGCCTATAATTATCTTTCTTTATCTGGTTTTGTGGTTTGGGTAATGCTGTCTTCAAAGAAAGAGCTTGGAAGTATTCCTTCCTCTTGAATTTTTTGAAATAGTCTGAGGAAGATCGGTGTTAGTTCTTCTTTGAATGTTTGGTAAAACACCCTTATGAAGCCATCCAGACCAGAGCTTTTTTTTTGCTGAAAGTTTATTTATTTATTTATTTATTTATTTTACTGCTTCAATTTAATTGGTAGTTACAGTCTACTCAGGTTTTCTGATTCTTCCTGCTCTAGTTTTGGAAGATTGTATTTTTCTAGAAATATGTCCAGTTTGTCTAGGTTGTCCAGTTTGTTGGAAGAGAGTTGTCCATAGTAATTTTTTACAACCCTTTGTATTTCTGTGGGGTTGGTTGTTACTTCACCTCTTTCATTTCTGATTTTGTTTATTTGGGTATTTGGGTCCTCTCTCTTTCTTTCTTGGTGAGTCTGACTAGAGGTTCATCAATCTTGTTTATTCTTTCAAAGAACCAGCTCTTTATTCTAATAAGACATATTTTAAAAAATAAAATAAAAACAGAACAAATTTGGAACTTTACCTCATGCTATATATTCCCATGAATAACAAAATAAGGAACAAAATATAAATGTAAATCCTAAAACTATATAATTCTTTAGAAAAATAAGGGGGTAATCAGATTAGGTTTTAGGCATTGCAATAGTTTGTTATTTCTTATGTCTGTAAATATATGGTGTCTCCTATTTTTTGTCTTTGTTCTCTTTTATTTTTTTCTTGAACAGTATACCAAAACCTGAAGTTTTATGATCACACCACACCAGTGGTATTATATATTCCCCTATTCATTATATTTCCAGTAAATTTATATCTTAGATGAATGATCAGATTCAGAGGTAGTTTTGGATTCAAGATTATTTCATAAGTGATGTTGCAGTTTTAGTCATTAGATGTATGAGGTCTAGTTTCCTTTTTGTGAAATTAAAGTCCAATGATAATTAATTTCCAAATCCATTTATTCTTTCAGAGTTATAAAACTGCATCAAAGTTATATCGGCAATAAATATGACTTTATTCCAGTTTTTTCACTTAAACTGATTTTCAGATCTTAAACTATTGAGTAAGTTTTCATTGTTTTGTGAAACTCATGAGTTTGGGATATTTATGGTCCTCTAATAATGTTTTGGTTGCCAGCTTCTTCTCATCATTCATATTTCAACATGAATTTAGTCTCTGCAAAGAGGCTATCCTTGACATGACAATCTGTACTTTCTCACATTTCCAAACAAGTATTTGCTTGAGGACCTATTTTGGATTCTTTTGGTTTATACCTAGAAGTGGAATTTCTGGGTCATATAATAATTTTACATGTTTAACTCTTTGATGAATTTCCAAATGTTTTCTAAAATGATTTACTACTTCACATTTTCATCCATAATGTGTAAATATTTGATTTTTATATGCTTATCAATAGCTGTACATTGTGAAAAAGAAATAATCAGAAATTTCAGGTACCACTGGACACTAAGTTCAGGATACTCAAAATGTAACTGTGGTATACCAGTCAGAGTAGGGGCTTATGGATGTCAGATGATCAATAAACTTCTAGCTTCATGCGAATGGCTCCCATGATTATGCAAGCTGAGCACATGCCAAATAGTACAGTTGAATGATTAAGATATGGTGAGAATCACCACTCAGCATCTTTTTAGCATGCATTTTCTTTTTAAAAAAATCCTCATTGAGGATGTTTAGAGAAAGGAAGGGGGAGAGAGATAAAGAGAGAGAGAAGGAAACATTGATGTGAGAGAGAAACATTGATCAATTATCTCCCATATGGGCCCCGACCAGGAATCAAACCTGCAGCCCAGATATGTGCCCTGATCGGAATCAAACCCACAACATTTTGGTGTATGGAACGATGCTCCAACCAACTGAACCACCCAGCCAGTGCTATTTTTACTTGATGGTGGCACTAATCTTTGCAATCCTTCCAAGAATGTGGCACTATTTTTTATTTACTGTGTACAAGAAGTTCTAATGACTTCCACTCAGCCTTTCTCACTGCAATAACCCTCACTACATAGATCAGGGAACCAATGTGGGTGATCTTCAAGGTGTTAAGTATATCTATTCTAATTATGCATACTAAGTTGTGGAAATAACCACACAATAGGTTTGAGGACCCACTGTGAGATGGATATGAGCTAAAACTCTGCTAGACACCTGACCTTCATAAGGCCCACCAGAAGCAGTTTTCTTTCTCTTGCCAAACTCAGTTATATACTTATTGCCCTATCTAAATAGTATATCAATTTTCTAACCCAAAGTTATAATTTAGTTTGCAAGAATCTTGATTACTTTTCCCATCCTAAAGCTATCACGTTACTCCCTTACATTAATGAAATTCTGTTGATTGGACCTAGTGAGTAAGAAGGAGTAGTTACTCTAAACTTATTGGTTAAACATTTGCATGTCAGAGGCTGGAAAATAAATCTTATTAAAATCAGGGCCTTTATAACTCAGTGAAATATGCAAGGGTCCAATGGTTTAGACATATGGAGATGTATTTATCAAGGTAAAGAATATGTTGTTGCATCTTCCCCTCTTGTAAATAAGAAAGAGATACAATGCTTAATAAGCCTTTTTGGATTATGAAGCAACATATTCCACATTTAGTTATGTTACTTCTGTTCATTTACCTAGTTACCTAAAAAGCTGCTAATTTTGAGTGAGATCCAGAAAAAAACAAGGTTATGGAATAGGTCCAGCTGCTGTATAAGCTGCTCAGCCACTTGGACCATATATCCAGTAGAACCGATAATGCTTGAGGTATTAGTGTTAGATAAAAATGCTGCTTGAAACCTTTGGAACACCCCTATCAGTGAATTGCAGTACAGGCTTTTAGGATTGGAAGAAAACCTTGCTATCATCTGAAGATAACTACTCTCCTTTTGAGATTTGACTCTTGGCCTGCTACTGGGTTTTAGTAGAAACTAAACATTTAACCAGGGGCCATCAAGTTACCATGAGACCTGAGCTGCCTATCATGAACTTGTTGTTATCTGATGTACCAAGCCATGAAGTTGAGCATGCACAGTAATACTCTCTTATCAAATGGGAATGATATATACATAATAAGACCTAAGTAGTCAATGTGGGCACAAGTACGTTACATAAGAAAAGGACTCCATGGGCAAAGGACCTAAATAGACATTTCTCCAAAATGGACATACAGAAGGCCAAATATCATATGAAAAAGTGCTCAAAGTCACTGATCATCCAAGAGATGCAAATCAAAACAACAATGAGGTACCACCTCACACTTGTTAGAATGGCTATCATCAACAAATCAACAAACAAGTGTTGGCAAGGATGTGGAGAAAAGGGAACCCTCATGAACTGCTGGTGGGAATAGAAACTAGTGCAGCCTCTGTGGAAAACAGTTTGGAGTTTCCTCAAAAAAGTAAAAATGGAATTCCCATTTTACCCAGAGATCCCACTTGTAGGAATATGTCCCAAGAAATGGAAACACCCATCAGAAAGAATATAGACACCTCTATGTTTATAGCAGCACAATTTACAATAGCTAAGATTTGGAAACAGCCTAAGTGCCCATCAGCAGATGAGTGGATTAAAAAACTGTGGTACATCTATAAAATGGAATACTATGCAGCTATAAAAAAGGTCTCTTACTATTTACAACATCATGGATGGACCTAGAGAGCATTTTGCTAAGTAAAATAAGCCAGTCAGAGAAAGATAAGTATCAAATGATCTCACTCATATGTGGAATCTAATGAACAACATAAGCTGATGAACAAAAATACACCTAGAGACACAGAAACATTGAACAGACTCTCAACCCTCAGAGGAAAGTCATGGGAGAGGGGAGGGGGTGGAGATATCAATCAATGAACTTATTTGCATATATGCATAACCCATAGACTCAGACAATAGGGTGGTGAAGGCATGGGGGGATGGGGATGGGAGAGGGCAATGGGGGAGGGGGGAAGTGACATATGTAATACTTTCAACAATAAAGATTTATTGGAAAAAAAGAGCTCCAGGAGAAGAAGATGGCTGCCGATGGAAAGGCAGACTGCAACATAGTGTGTGAGTGAGAAAACAAAGGGAGAGTGTGTGGTCACACTGGGAGTGTTTGTTGGTGAGTTGAGGGACAGCTATACTCCAGGAGACTGTGGGGGACTGCTGGACGGGGCTCCCCTGACAGGGCAGCCCCCACTGCTGCTGGGTTCCCTCCTGGAACGACCAGCTTGGACATGGAGACCGGAGATCAGCCATCTTGAAGGGGAAAGTGGATGTTATCTGAAGCCTGAAAAGCCTGGGGAATATAAAAATACAGCACCCACCAAACAGCTGTGAACTCCAAAACACCGGTCCCCAATTGGCACAAGCACGCTGATTCAGAGGAGCTCTACACTCCACCATGGAAAGGTCAGACTTTGCCTGGGATAAGGTGAAGTCTCTGGTCCCGACAAGAGAGAGAAACGTGCATGCAGGAGCTGGAGAACCTGGGGAAGTCTGCCCCTAGAAAAATCCGAGGCCATCAGGGCTGGCGTGATCTGTGAATGTGGAAGGGGGTCGGCAGAGCTGCTAACAAAAGGGAACTCGAAAAAGCAACCCATTTTGATCTGACATAAAAAGACAGCCTAGCCAAAACTGGTTTGGCTCAGTGGATAGAGCGTCGGTCTGCGGACTGGAAGGTCCCAGGTTCGATTCCGGTCAAGGGCATGTACATTGGTTGCGGGCACATCCCCTGGTGGGGGTGTGCAGGAGGCAGCTGGTCGATGTCTCTCTCTCATCGATGTTTCTAGCTCTCTATCCCTCTCCCTTCCTCTCTGTGAAAAATCAATAAAATACAAAAAAAAGAAAAAAAAAAGGTTATAAAAAAAAAAAAAAGACAGCTTAAAATTTTTTAAAGTGTGCCAGCTGCTTAGACCCAAGGGGAAAGAAAGACTGCAGACTTGCATGCAGCCCCGGTGTTTGCACACTTACGCTGGCTCTCTCATTTTTTTCTTTTTTCTTTTTCCTCTTTAAATCCTTGCTTCTGATTACTAAGCCCAATACATAGGATCACTCAATTGAGACACCCTATGAGACTGCAGGGGAAAGTTGTTTTTCTGGAACCTGGGGATCAGAGTGGGGAATAACCATCAGAGAACCAGCTCTGGGGCAACCCACTCCCACGAACTAGTATTGAGTTCCACAGGGAAAGCAGGATCTAAGCACTGGCTGGAGAGGACCTATAGACCCGGAGGTCAATCCAGAAACACTGCCTCCCAGTGGTTGAATTACAAATTGACTCTTGTGAAAACACAAATAAAGGAATACAAAAGATGAAGACACACTGCCTGCTTAAAAATCAGGACTGGCTTACAACACTGAGGAGCAGTGGAACTCAAAGAACTGCAATACTGTCCTGACTAGGAAACAGGCATGCCAGACAGAACAGTAGAGGAAGTGAATGATTTTCACTACTGCACATTGTTATTTTTGTTTTATTTTTTTCATCTTTTACTTAAGAAACTATTTTTTTCTTTTTTCCTCACTTGATTTTACCTTTTTAATTATTACATTTTTATTTTCAATCAGTATTATTACCACTACTGTTTTACCTTTTTTTTAAAAAGTGTCATTTTATTTTCTCTTTATTTTACTTTGGGATCAGTGTTCTACATTCTATTTTCATCATTCCTTTAGCATCATTTTACTCTATCTCAACTTTACCTTTATGCCATCACTCTCTTCCTAACTTTTCCCCTTTTGATGTCCTGTTTCTCTTACCCTATTCCTGCTTTTTACCCCTGTTAAAATTTCACCCTACTTATATATCTAATTTCCAATCCCCTCCTCCAAGTCCATACACACCTCTCTCTTCTCTTTCTTCACTATCCAAAAATTATTTTCTCTCTGTCCTTTTGTTGTTGTTTGCTTGATTGTTGATTATATCAATTTTTTATGCTTGTTTGTGAGAATGTTTTGCTTATTCTTTTTTCATTGTTTGTTTTGTTTTCGTTTGTTTGGTTTTTTTTGCTTCTGTTTTCCCTCGCCTCACTTGATATTAGTTGTTGTTTGTAGTTTACATTCATCTCCAAGTACTTGTTACTGGCATGTGTTGGGATTAGTGGCTGTTCTATTGGAGTTTTCTCCCCATATATATATAGTTTGTTCCCCTCTTCTTTCTTATTCTCTTCCTTTTCTCTTAATTTTTTTTTCCTTTTCCCAATTTCATTTTTGCACTCCTTTTTTTTTCTCTTCTTCTTTCCTTCCTATCCTCTAATTTGCCTTTCTCTGGTGGTCACCTTTATTTGGAGTTATTAATATCATGAATACATTTCTGTTCAGTGCTTTGTGCATTGTACCTGGTTGTGTTGTCTTTTGGCCTTTAAATCAATGCATGAGAGAGAGAACTACATAACCAGACACCCGGAAAAGAGAGACCATGGGAGATAAAGAAACAGTCCACATGTAAAAGAAAAGCAGGCCTCACCAGAAAAGGAAGTACACAAAATGGAGACAAGCAACCTGTCAGAGAAAGAATTCTGAGAAATAGTCATAAGGTGGATGAAAAGAATGGAAGACAAATTCAGCAATATGTGTAAGAACCAAGAGGAAATGAAGAAGAACCAAGAAATGAAAAATGACATCGCTGCTGTAAAGAACTCAATAGAAAGCATCAAGAGTAGACTAGAAGAAGCAGAGGACCACATCAATGAGATAGAAGACAAGGTAGGAAAAAATACCCAAGTAGAGCAGCTTCTAGAAAAAAAAAAAATAAAAAGCAGGAGGAGAGCCTAAGGGAACTTTGGGACAACATGAGATGAAACAAAATCCGCATAATAGGGGTTCCAGAAGTAGAGGAAATTGAGCAAGAAATAGAAAACCTGTTTGAAGAAATAATGACAGAAAACTTCCCTGATATAGGGAAGAAAAAACCCACACAATTCCAAGAAGCTCACAGAGTCCAAGCAAAATGAACCCCAAAATACCAACACCAAGGCACATTATAATTAAATTGGCAAACACCAACAACAAAGTAAGAATCTTAAAAGCGGCCAGAGAGAGACAGAAAGTTACCTACAAAGGAACCCCGATCAGACTAGTGATTGATTTCTCAACAGAAACTCATCAGGCCCAAAAAGAATGGAATGAAATATACAAAGTCATGCAAAAGAAGGGTCTGAATCCAAGAATACTGTACCCAGCAAGGGTATCAATCAAAATTGAAGGTGAAATCAGGAGCTTCACAGATAAAAAAGGACTAAGGGAATTTGATACCACAAAACCAGCAATTCAAGAAATGCTAAAGGGTCTGCTGTAAAAAAAAAAAAAATGAAATGAAGAAGGAACACAGGGGTAAAGAATAAAAATGGTGACAAACAAGTACTTATCAATAATAACTTTATTTTTTTTATTTTTTTAAAATATATTTTATTGATTTTTTACAGAGAGGAAGGAAAAGGAATAGAGAGCTAGAAACATTGATGAGAGAGAAACATCAATCAGCTGCCTCCTGCACACCGCCTACTGGGTATGTGCCTGCAACCAAGGTACATGCCCTTGACCAGAATGAAACCTGGGACCTTTCAGTCCTCAGGCTGACGCTCTATCCACTGACCCAAGCCAGTTTTGGCTCAATAATAATTTTAAATGTAAATGGATTAAATACCAAATCAAAAGACATATGGTAATGGATTGGATAAGAAAAGAAGACCCACATATCTGCCATCTACAAGAAACCCACCTCAGAAAAAAAGACGCACACAGACAGAGGGTGACGGGATGGAAAACGGTTTTTCAGGCAAATGGAAATGAAAAAAAACACCCAGGGTAGCAATACTTAAATCTAACAAATTAGATCTCAAAGTGAAGGACATAACAAGAGATAAGGAAGGCCACTTCATAATACTAAAGGGAGAAATCCAACAAAAAGAAATAACTCTGGTAAACATATACACACCCAATATAGGAGCACCCAAATACATAAAAAAACTACTGGAGGATATCAAGGGAGAGATTGCCAGCAATACAATCATAGTAGGAGACTTTAATACTCCACTATCACCATTGAACAAATCCTCTAAACAAAAAAAATCAACAAAGAAACATCAATCCTAAATGACTCACTAGACCAGATAGAATTAATTGACATCTTCAGAACATTTCACCCCAAAGCTACAGAATATACATTCTTCTCAAGTGCACATGGGTCATTTTAAAAAATTGACCATATATTGGGTCACAGGCAAAGTCTCTTCAAATTCAAGAATATAGAATTCATATCAAGCATCTTATCAGATTACAGTGACATAAAACTGGAAATCAACTACAATAAAAAAAAATCCAAAAAAATCAAACACATGGAGACTAAACTGCATGCTATTAAACAATGACTGGGTTACCAGAGAGATCAAAGAAGAAATTAAAAAAAAAATCATGGCAACAAACGACAATGAAAACACAACAACACAAAATCTATGGGACACAAAAAAAGCAGTCTTGAGAGGGAAGTTCATAGCTCTATATGCCTAATGCAAAAAACAAGAAACAATAGTAATAAATTACCTAACCCTACAACTCAAAGAGTTAGAAAGACAGCAAATAGAAAAGCCCAGTGTAAGCAGAAGGATGGAAATAATAAAGATCAGAGCAGGAATAAACTACATAGAGACAAAAAAAATACAAAAGATCAACAAAACCAAGAGCTGGTTCATTGAAAGGATAAACAAGATTGATGAACCTCTAGCCAGGCTCACAAAGAAGCAAAGAGAGAGGACCCAAATAAACAAAATCAGAAATGAAAGAGGAGAAATAACAACAGACCCCACAGAAATGCAACGGTTCATTAAAAAATACTATGAACAACTCTATTCCAACGTACTGGACAACCTGGAAGAAATGGACATATTCCTAGAAAAATACAACTTTCCAAAACTCAACAGGCTAATAACTATGGAAGAAACTAGAGGCCTGGTGCACAAAATTCGTGCACGGGGGGCAGCGGGGAGGGTGTCCCTCAGCCTGGCCTGCACCCTCTCCAATCTGGGACCCCTCATGGGATAACCAGCAGTTGGACATCCCTCTCACAATTCAGAACTGCTGGCTCCTAACCGCTCACCTGCCTGCCTGATTGCCCCTAACTGCTTCTGCCTACCAGCCTGATTGTCCCTAACTGCTCCCCTGCTGGCTTGATTGCCCCTAACCACCTCTGCCTCGGCCCGCACCTAGTACCCAGGATTCCCTCCTCCAGCTGACCACAGGCACCCAGGATCCTGGCTTCCCTCCCTCTGGTCAGCCATAGGTGCCCAGGCTGGCTGTAGCCTCAGGGGATGGTGGACAGGGAGCTTTGCCTGTGCTGCAGCTGCAAGTGCTGGTGCCCAGGACCGCAGGGTGGGCAGCTTCTTTGTCTCCCAGGCCACAGCCAGCCACAGGTGCTGGTGCCTGGGACTGCAGGGTGGGCGGCTTCTCCATCTACCAGGCTGTAGCCAGCCGCAGGTGCTGGCACCTTGACTGCAGGGTGGGCGGCTTCTCTGTCTCCCAGGCCACAGCCAGCCATAGTTACTGGTGCCCAGGACTGCAGGGTGGGCAGCTTCTCTGTCTCCCAGGCCACAGCTAGCCGCAGGTACTGGTGCCCAGGACTGCAGGGTGGGTGGCTTATCTGTCTCCCAGGCCACAGCCAGCCACAGGTACTGGTGCCCAGGACTGCAGGGTAGGCGGTTTCTCCATCTCCCGGGCTGCAGCCAGCCTCAGGTACTGGGGCCCGGTTTCTCCATCTCCCCCAGGACGTGGGGCGGGTGGACATGGGGTGGGTGGCTTCTCCAGCTGGCTGTAGCCTAGGATCATAGGGCAGGTGGCTTCTCCATCTCCCAGATTGCATCCACCCTCAGGTGCTGGCACCTGGTTTCTTGTCTCCCCCAGGACGTGGGAGGGCGGCTTCTCCAGCTGGCTGTGGCTTGGGATCACGGGGCAGACGGCTTCTTCATCTCCCAGGTTGCAGCCAGCCTCAGGCACTGAGGCCCAGTTTCTCAGTCTCCCCCAGGAGGTGGGCCAGGTGGGCCTGAGGTTTCTGCTGCTGGCTGCAGCCTGGGATCACAGGGCAGGCGGCTTCTTCATCTCCCGGGCTGCAGCCAGCCTCAGGCACTGGCACCTGGTTTCTTGTCTCCCCCAAGACGTGGGGTGAACCGCTTCTCCAGCTGGCTGAGGCCTGAGGTCACGGGGTAGGCAGCTTCTTGGTCTCCGTGGCTGCAGCCAGCCTCAGGCCCTGGGGCCCGGTTTCTCCGTCTCCCCAGAACGTGGGGCGGGCGGACCTGAGACTTCTGAGGCTGGCTGCAGCCTGGGATCAAGGGGTGGGCAGCTTCTTCGTCTCCCGGCCACACCCAGCCTCAGGCGAGGGGGCCGGGTTTCTCTGTCTCCCCAGGACGTGGGGCAGGCAGACGTGAGGCAGGCGGACGTGAGGCAGGCGGACCTGAGGCAGGCAGACCTGAGGCTTCTGAGGCTGGCTGAGGCCTGGGATCATGGGACAGGCTGCTTCTTGGTCTCCGTGGCTGCAGCCAGCCTCAGGCGCTGGGGCCCGGTTTCTCGGTCTCCCCAGGATGTTGGGCAGGTGGACCTGAGGCTTCTGAGGCTGGCTGCCACCTGGGATCATGGGGCAAGTGGCTTCTTGGTCTCCATGGCTGCAGACAGCCTCAGGCGCTGGCGCCTGACTTCTCCCGACTCCCAGAGACCCGGAGAGGTTGGGGGGCGGGGCTGCTGCCATGTTTTCAGTTTAATTGCATACTCACTCTGATTGGATGGTGGGCGTGGCTGGGCGTGGCTCTGTGGGCGTGGCTTGTGAGTGTAGCGGAGTGATGATTTGCATATTACTCTATTATTAGATAGGATAGAAGGAGTAATCAAAAACCTTCCAGCAAACAAAAGCCCTGGGCCAGACGGCTTCACAGGGGAGTTTTACCAACCATTCAAGGAAGAACTAAAACCTATCCTTAGACTATTCCAAAAAACTCAAGAGGAAGGAACACTCCCAACCTCCTTCTATGAAGTCAGCATCACCCTAATACCAAAACCAGATAAAGATAACACAATGAAAGAGAATTACAGGCCAATATCCCTCATGAACATAGATGCCAAAATCCTCAACAAAATTCTAGCAAATCGGATCCAGCAGTACATCACAAAGATCATACACCATGACCAAGTAGGATTTATCCCAGGTATGAAAGGATGGTACAATATCCGCAAATCAATAAACGTGATACATCACATAAACAAATTGAGAGATAAAAATCACATAGTCATATCAATTGGTGCAGAAAAAGCATTTGACAAAATCCAACACCCTTTCTTGATAAAAACTCTCAACAAAGTGAAAATAGAAGGATCATACTCAACATAATAAAAGTCATATATGATAAACCCACAGCTAACATCATACTCAATGGGCAAAAACTAAAGCCATTTTCCCTACGAACAGGAACAAATCAGGGATGCCCACTCTCACCACTCCTGTTTGACATAGTACTGGAAGTATTAGCCATTGCGATCAGACAAGAAGAAGAAATAAAAGGCATCCAGATTGGAAAAGGAGAAGTAAAGCTGTCCTTATTTGCACATGTCATGATCCTGTATATAAAAACCCCGAAAGACTCCATAAAAATTATTAGACTTAATAAATGAATTCGCAATGTAGCAGGATACAAAATTAATGCCAAGAAATCTATGACATTTCTATACACCAATAGTGAACTTAGAGAAAGAGAGACTAAAAAAGCAATCCCATTTACCATCGCACCAAAAAAATTAAGATACCTAGGAATAAACTTAACTAAGGAGGTAAAAGGCCTATACGTGGAAAACTACAGGACACTGAAAAAACAGATAGAGGAAGATGTAAACAAATGGAAGAACATACCGTGTTCATGGATTGGTAGTATCAACATCATTAAAATGTCCATACTACCCAAAGCAATTGATAGATTCAATGCACTCCCCATTTAAATACCAACGGCATATTTCACAGACCTAGAAAGAACTCTCTAAAAATTCATCTGGAGTAAAAAACGACCTCGAATAGCTACAGCAATCCTGAGAAAGAAGAACAAAGTAGGTGGGATTTCAATACCAGACATCAAGCTGTATTACAAAGCCACTGTTCTTAAAACAGCCTGGTACTGGCACAAGAAGAGACATATAGACCAATCGAATAGAATAGAGAATCCAGCTATTGATCCAAACCACTATGCTCAATTAATATTTGACAAAGGAGGCATGAACATACAATGGAGTCAAGACAGTCTCTTCAATAAATGGTTTTGGGAAAATTGGACAGATACAGGCAAAAAAATGAAACTAGACCGCCAACTCACACCATACACAAAAATAAACTAAAAATGGATAAAGAACTTAAACATAAGATGGGAAATCATAAAAATACTAGAGGAATCTACAGGCAGAGAAATCTCAGACATATGCCGAAGCAATTTCTTCACCGATACTGCTCCTAGGGCAATAGAAACTAAAGAGAAAATAAACAAATGGGACTACATCAAAATAAAAAGCTTTTGTACAGCAAAAGAAAACATCAACAAAACAACAAGAAAGCCCACTTTATGGGAGAACATATTTGCAAATGTTATCACTGATAAAGGTTTAATCTCCAACATCTACAAGGAACTTATACAACTTAATAAAAGAAGATAAATGATCCAATAAAAAAATGGGCAATGGACCTAAATAGAACCTTTTTGAAAGAAGACGGAAGGAAGGCCAAGAGACATATGAAAACACGCTCAAAGTCACTATCTGAGAGATGCAAATCAAAATGACAATGCGGTATCATCTCACACCTGTCAGAATGGCAATCATCAACAAATCAACAAATGACAATGTTGGCAAGGGTGCGGAGAAAAAGGAACCCTCATGCACTGCTGGTGGGAATGCAGACTGGTGCAGCCACTGTGGAGAACAGTATGGAGTTTCCTCAAAAAACTAAAAATGAAACTCCGATTTGAACCAGTAATACCACTTCTAGGATTATATCCCAAGTAACTAGAAACACCATTCAGAAAGGATATATGCACTCCTATGTCCAAAGCAGCACAATTCACCATAGCTAAGATTTGGAAACAGCCCAATTGCCCATCAGCAGATAAATGGATTAGAAAACTATGGTACATCTACACAATGGAAGACTATGCTGCTATAAAAAAGAAGGAATTCTTACCATTTGCAGCTGCATGGGTGGACCTGGAGAGCATTATGTTAAGTGAAATAAGCCAGGCAATGAAAGAAAAATACCACATGATCAAAAATACCAAATGAGTGATCATTTATGGAAAATAAAGAACATTATAACCTGATGAACACTAAGATAGATATAGAGGCAGCAAAGCACCGAACAGACTGTCATTTTACAGCGGTAAAGCAGGAGAGTGTTGGGGAGGAGGGGGAAACAGATCAACCAAAGGACTTGTATGCATGCATATAAGCACAACAAATGGACACAAGGCACTGGGGGTGGGGGTGGGGGTGGGATGAGGGCATGCGACAGGGTGTAGGGGTGGATGGGGTAGATCAATGGGGGAAAAAGAAGATATATGTACTACTATATGTAATACTTTAAACAATAAAATAGTTGCTTGTGCCAAAAAAATTTTTTTAAAAATTCAGAAAGCTAAGAAAGAAAGAAAGAAAGAAAGAAAGAAAGAAAGAAAGAAAGAAAGAAAGAAAGAAAGAAAAAGAAAAAAGAATTGTGTCACAGTGTGGCCTTAAACACTGTACTTGATCTACCTGAGAGTTGGTCTCCTCAAGTATAAAAATATAGAAATAATATCCCTCTCACAATTTGTTGCAGGTATTAAATGAAAGTACTTGGCTCATAAGAGATTAAAAATATATTGAAGTTTAAAAAAAAAAAAAGAGCTCCACATGCCCATGGTCCCCACTCCTGTTACACTACTTTCTTTCTTTCAGTTTGCACCTATGGCTTCATTGGTTGTTCATTATAATTAGTTTACAGAGGAAGAGAATACTTGGACCTGGTTTACAGGTGGTTTTGCATGATATGCAAGCACCACCCAGAAGTGAACAGCTGTACCACCATAACTCATTTCTGATACCCCTGAAGAACAGTGGTGAAAATCATCTCATTGGGAAGATATCTGGGCAGTGTACCTGGTGTGCATTTTACTTGAAAGGAGAAATGGCCAAATGTGTAAATATACTGATCCATGCATCATCTGGATGATCAGGGACTTGGAAGGAGCATAATTGGAAAAGTGGTGGAAAGCAAATCTGGGGAAAGAATTATGTGAATAAAACTTTCAGAATGGGCAGAGATGTGAAGATATTTGTCTCATGTGAATGCCATCAAAGGGTGATCTTAGCAAAGAAGGATTTTAATGATCAAGTGGATACAATAATCCCTTTTGTGGATACCAGTTAGACTCTTTCCCCAGCCACTCCTATTATTGACCAATGGGCTTAAAAACAATGTGGTCATGTTCGCAGGGACAGAAGTTAATGCATGTGCAATGCACTTTCACTTAGAAGGTTAACCTGACTACAACCACCAATAAATGCTCAATCTACCTGCAGTTGAAACTGACACTAAGCTCTAGAAACTGCCACCCCTGGACTTCTAGAATGCTTTATATACCATCACAATATTTCATACATTATTGCTTTTGATTATTGAACTAACTTTACAGCAAAAGAAGTATGGTAATGGGCTTATGATTATGAATTTCACTGTTCTTACCAGTAGCATGTTCCCCACTATCCTGAAGCAGCTGGCTTGCATAACAGCCAGCTAAATGGCAATACTTCACAGGACTGGGACCAGGTTCTACTGAAGGCTGTATAGGCTCTGAATCAGTGGTTAATATATAGTGCTATTTCTCCAATAGACAAGATTCACAAATCCAGAAATCAATGGGTGAAATGGGAGTGGCACCATTCACTGTTACCCTAGTAACCCACTAAAAAAAAAAAAAAAATTGCTTCCTGTTCCCATGTCTTTATGTTCTACTGGTCTAGAGTTCTTGGTTCCAGAGGGAGTAATGCTTCCACAAGGAGGCACAACAATGATTCCCCTGAACTGGAAGCCAATAATGCCACTCAGCCACTTACAACTCCTCATCTCTCTAAATCAACAGGCAAAGAAGGGAGTTACTGTCTACAATAGAGTCATTGATTTTGACTACCAAGGGGAAATCGGACTACTGCTGCACAGTGTAAGTAAAGAAGTGAATATCTGGAATACAGGAGATATCTTATGGCCTCTCTTTGTATTAAAATGCCCTGTAATTAAGGTAAATGGAAAACTACAACAACCCAATCCAGGCAGAACTATGACTTACCTGGGCTCTTCAGGAATGAAAGTTGGGTCACTTCACCACATAAAGAATCACAAGCAGCTAAGGTACTTGCTGAAGGCAAATGGAAATAAGAATGGGTAGTAGAAAAAAATATAGTTATAAATACTATGTACAACCACATGAGCAGTTAAAAACACGAGTACAATAATTGTCATGAGTATTTCCTCCTTCTTTTATCATGAATATTTGTGTGTATGTATGCATATAAAATCAAATATTGTTGTTCTCTTTCCTCTCGTATTCCTTTATTATGTAACATAATATGTATCATCTTTATAATAGAATTTAAGTGTTGTTAATATTAAATTATAGTACTTAAGTATAGGATATCAGGAGAAGAGTGAACATCATTCAAGGTCTTTACCTTCTCTTCTGGGGAAGAGGTTAGTACATTTTTAGTTGTATGCAGAATAGTAGTATCATGTTAGGCAGAATTATGACCTTGTTATTGTATTCTTTTTAAAGATTATTTATTTATTAAGGAGGTACATGTGAGTGTTAAAATGTCAAGGGGCAGACTTGTGATGGCTAATTTTATGTGTGAGCTTGACTGAGCTGATGGATGCCCAGATAGCTAGTAAAAAATATTTCTGTGAGTGTCTGTGAGAGTTTTCCTGGAAGAGAGCAGCCTTTTAATTGGTAAACCAAGTAAAGAAAATTGTCTTTACCCATGCAGGAGTATATCATCCAATCCTTTGAGAGCCTGGATTAATATTAAAAAGGCAGAACAAAGGCAAATTTCTTTCATCCCTGAGCTGAGACATCCAACTTTTCCTGCCATCAGACTTCTAAGTTCCTGATTCTTAGGCTTTCAGACTCAGACTGGGACTTATATATTATTGACTCCTCTAGTTTTGGGCTTTGGGGATTGGACTGGAATGACAACATATGCTTTTTTGGGGCCTTCAGCTTGCAGATGGCAAATAGTGGGACTTCTCAGCCTCTGCAATCACATAAGCAAATCCCTCATAATAAATATCTTCCTGTATCTCTCTTTCATTCTTCCTTCCTTCCTTTTCTTCCTCCCTCCCTCCCTCTCTCCCTCTCTCCCTCTCTCTCTATCTCTGTCTCTGTCTCTTCTTTATTTCTCTCTCTCTCTCCCTTTCTCTCTCTCTCTTTCTCTCTCTCTCTCTTTCTCTCTCTCTTTCTTTCTTTCTTTCTTTCTTTCTTTCTTTCTTTCTTTCTTTCTTTCTTTCTTTCTTTCTTTCTTTCTTCTATTACTAGAGGCTCAGTACATGAAATTTGTGCACTGGGGGGGGGGTGTGTCCCACAGCCCAGCCTGCACACTTTCCAATCTGGGACCCCTTGGGGGATGTCTGACTGCTGGTTTAGGCCCTATCCCTCAGGGCCTAAACTGGCAGTCGGACATCCTTCTCACAATCTGGGACTGCTGGCTCCCAAACGCTCGCCTGCCTGCCTGATCAACCCCTAACCACTCCCCTGCCAGCCTGATAGATGCCTAACTGATCCCCTGCCAGGCCACTTGCTCCCAACTGCCCTCCCCTGCTGGCCTGGACACCCCCAACTGTGCTCGCATGCAAGCCTGGTTGCCCCCAACTGCCCTCCCCTGCAGACCTGATTGCCCCCAATTGCCCTCCCTCCCCTGCAGGCCTGGTCTCCCCTGACTGCCCTCCCCTGCCGGCCTGATCACCCACAAATGTCCTCCCCTGCCAGCCATCTTGTGGTGGCCATCTTGTGACCACATGGGGCAGCCATCTTGTGAGAGGATGTGATGGTCAATTTGCATATTACCTCTTTATTATATAAGATTCTCTTACTGCTCCTGGAGAACCCTGACTAATACACTTGCTTTTCATTTGTTTTCTTTGCTATTCCTTTTTTTTGGGTGGTGGGGGGAACTAATGGCTCAATTATGATGCCACAATTTGACTTCTAGTGTTAACCCAGGTCCTATATTGACATTTGGCTTTAAGATTTCTCATTTTTCACATTCTTTAAAACAGTCTTTACCTTAAATGAGAGACACTCAACTCTCATATTCTTTTTAACCCTCATGGACTTACATGGATCAACAGATGGGAATTAGAAATGTTCTGAAGAAAAGATTAAAATAAAAGTACATTGATAAGAGTAACAAAGCTTTTAAAAGTATATAGGTCTCTCTATTGTTTTATGATTGTAAGCTGGCAAATTAAAGGGAAATAAGTTAGGTAATAGAAATAAAATATTCACCTAAATTAGCAAAAAAAACAAAACAAACAACAAAACAGCAACAACAAAACAAATACAAACAAACCCCACACACAAAACAATAAATCATTTAAAGACAATTAAAATTTGTAAAACAACTTAATAAATGTAATAATTAGTCATATATTATCTCCATATAGGATTGTCAGATTTAGTAAACAAAAATGTAAGATGCCCAGTAAAATTTAAATTTCAGAGAAACTATACATATATTCCTAATACATGTTTATATATATATATATATATATATATATATATATATATATATATATATATATATATATATATATATATATATATATATATATATATATATATATAGTGCATACTTTGGGGTCCTGTCTAGAATACACCAATGTTCAAGGCCACTCTAAGCATGGGCCTAATTGGGGTGCTCTAGGTCAAGATACTTTTATGCAGGTGCAAGGTAGCTGCAAACCTTACACTGCACAGATGCGCCTTTCTGTGGCCAAAATACTAATGTTATTGTTTGACAAAAGGCCTTCTTTGTTTGTGCTTGTTTGAGCATGTATATAAGCTGTCACTGACCAGCCTGCTCTGACTACTTTTGTGTGGAATAAAGCATGTCCCATTTGCCTGCTTGCACAAGTGTATTCTTCCAATTCCCGTCACCCAGGAGGGTCAAGTCCTTAGCTGAGGAGTTTGCATCTGACACATACAAAAAAGAAGTATTTGTTATCACAAATTCAAATTTTCTTGAGCACCCACTATATTATCTGGAAATCCTATCTTCACACTGTTTCAATTTTGGGAACAGCACATAGAATTTTATCTGTGATGAGTTAAAATTATAAGCCTATAGGGTATTCACAGTCTTTGATTCTCCCTTGCCATATAAAACCAATTCTAGGTTTGCCATTTCAGTTATTCTCCCCTCCCATCCACTCCAGAGAGTTCTGTTTGGTTGCTAAGTTGCCAAGTTCTGTGGACATTGTGATGTAGAGTCAAAAGAACTTTGAAAAGGCATAAAAGGGGAGGTAACTCACAGAAGGAAAGGAAGAGAGCAGTCTGGACCTAGTGAAACACAGCTTTCAGAGTGATTTGTACTACTGAGAATGGAAATAAATGGTAAGCTGAAATTAAAAAAGGAAAATACAAAGATTTTTAAGTAAGTACTTCTTAGATTATGTATCCATTTTATACTATTCAAAATTATATTTAACTTAGCTTTGGCTACTTGATTTATGATTCTTTGATAGAGATCCTACTCTGAGACTTGTTCTTTTGGGCCAGACCTTCAATACGTTCACTATGATTCTATAAATATACTTCAACTGGAGAAAAGTACCTTGTTTTATTTGTCACTAAATTTTTGGAGTAAAAAGTAATTTTAAAAGTAAAATTAATACTAGTATGTATGAGGAGGGAAGGCAAGAGAAGTTAAGGTCCATCAAATGAAGGAGTTGGAGCATAGGAGTTTTCTGACACTCATAAGTGAATGTGGCTCAGAGGCATATGTTGAGGAACTTCCACCCAAGATAGTGTGAAAGTTTATCTTGGAGAGTTTCTCTGAAGGGGAAGACAAGACATTCAATATATAAAGAAGTTTTAACTGAGCTGATGAGCCATTAATACAATTTGGTGTACAATTTTTAAACTTTTGGTAGAAGAAAAAAACATCCTTTCCAAAACATGTGAGTATTGGAGGACACTTCTTAAAAGTTTTTGAATACAAACAAGATTCCCTCAATATGAAGGCTAGTTGAATCTGATTTAAAAAGGTTCAAAATAGCCAGGTTCATTTCAAAGTCCATATATGTATATTTTAAACTTTAACAGACCTTATATGTAAAATCTGAATAAGAAGAGAGAATATTTCCGATTACCAACTATGGTATTTAGTTATAGTTTTTGTTTTATAACACTTTTTACAAAATTAGATTTCATAAATGTAATATTGTACTTCCTCAAGGACCCAGTTACCAATTCAAAATATTATATTAGTAATTTTAAACATTATAGTTTTATAAGCTATGAGGTGAAATATAACAATTTTGATTTTCTGCCTAATAAACAGTTAAATGTTGCTTTCAGTAAATATAAAACCAGAAAAATTAAATACCCTATTAGTCTATTGCTTAAATAAACATACATATTTGACTGAGTTATTAAAACCCTTGTAAGATAGAAGACTTATAACTCTTGGCTATTTCCAAAATATATCCAGTCATTAAAAATTAAATATTAGGCTGTTGAATAGAATAACCCATGTGCTTCTTGTGCAATCTCAAGGAGGACATTTTAAAAATATTTTATTTTAAAATTCCACTCATCACCATTTATCCCCTTCATGCCCTCTTCCATATCCATCCATCCACTACCCCTACAATCACCACACTGTTGTCCAGAGTTCTCTATCTCTCTTTTCTTTTTTTTCTCAAACCTTTCAACACCCCACCCCCACCCCATACCCTCACCAGAGCTGGCTTTCTGCTTTCTATGAGTCTGTCTCTATTTTGCTTGGTAGTTCAGTTTGTTCATTAAATTCCACATATGAGTGAAATTATATGGTACTTGCCTTTCTCTGACTGGCTTATTTCACTTAACATAATGGTCTCCAGGTCCATCCATGTTGTCACAAAAGGCAAGATTTCCTTCTTTTTTTGTGTCTGTGTAGTATTTCATTGTATAAATGTATCACAAAATTTCTATCCACTCATCAACTGATGGACACTTGGGCTATTTCCAAATCTTGGCTATTATAAATAACACTGCAATGAATATAGGGGTACACATATTATTTCAAATTAGTTTTTAGTGTTTCTTTAGAATAATGCCACGAAGTGTAATCTCTGGGCCATAAGGCAGTTCCATTTCTATTTTTTTGAGGTAATTCCATATTGCTTTCCACAGTGGCTGCACCAATCTGCATTCCCACCAACAGTGTACAAAGGTACCCTTTACTCCACATCCACAAAAATACTTGTTGTTTATTTATTGATGATAGACATTCTTATAGGTGTGAGGTGACATCTCATTGTGGTTTTAATTTGAATTACTCTCATATTTAGTGATGTTGCACATCTTCTCATATGTCTCTTGGCCAGCTGTATGTCCTCTTTTGGAGAAGTGTGTATTAAGGTCTTCTGGCCATTTTTTAATGGAATCATTTGGGGATTTTTGTGTTAAACTTTATAAATTCTTCATAAATTTTGGATATTAAGCTGCTGTCAGATGAATCATTGGCGACTAGGTTCTCCTATTTAATGGGTTGTCTTTGTTTTGTTGATGGTTTCCTTTACCATGCAAAAACTCCTTAGTTTGATGTAATCCCATTTTTCTTTTATTTTTTGTTGTTGTATCTCTTATCCAGGGAAATATATCAGAAAAAAAATTGCTATGAGAAATGTCTGAGATTTTACTGCCTATGTTTTTTTCCAGAATTTTTGTGACTTCAAGTTTAACATTTAAGTCTTTAATTTATTTTGAGTTTATTCTTGAGTGCATTGTAAGAAGGTGGTCTAGTTACATTTTTTTCTTGTATCAGTTCCAATTTTCCCAACACTATTGAATAGACAATTTTTAGTTCACTGTGCATTTTTTTTTACTCCTTTGTCAAATATTAATTGACTATAAAGTCATGGATTTTTTTTCTGGGTTTATTCTGTTCCATTAATCTACATGGAAAAGAATAAACCAGTAATATGTCATTTTGATTACTATGGCTTTGTAGTATAGTTTGATATCAGGTAGTGTGATTCCTCAAATTTTGGTCTTTCTTTTGCTGTGGCTATTTGGAGTCCTTTGTGATTCCTTATACATTTTTGAAACATTTGCTCTAGTTCTGTGAAATACACCATTGGTATATTCATAGGAATTGCATTGAATCTACAGATTGCTTTGGGTAGTATGGACATTTTAATGATGTTGATTCTACCAATCCATGAACATTGTATGTTCTTCCATTTGTTTATGTCTTCCTCAATTTCTTTCTTCATTGTGTTATAATTTTCCAAGTACAGGGCTTTTACATCCTTGGGTAAAATTTAGTCTTAGGTATTTTATTATTTCTGAAGCAATTGTAAATTGGATTTTTTAAATTTTCTGTTTCTGATAGTTCATTACTGATATATGAAATGCAATTGATTTCTGGATATATAGTTTGTATTCTGCTACTTTAATGAATTCACTTATCAATTCTAATAGGTTTTTGGTGGAATCTTTAGGCTTCTCTTTATACAATATCATCTCATCTGCAAAAAATGGTAGCTTTACTTCTTCTTTTTCAATTTAGATGCCTTTTATTTCTTATTCTTGTTTGATTGCTATGGCTAGGACTTCCAGTACTATCCTATCTAATAAAAGAGTAATATGCAAATTGACCATCACTCCAAGTCACAAGATGGCTGCCCCCATGTGGACACAAGATGGCTGCCACAAGATGGCTGACAGGGGACGGCAATTGTGGGCAGTTGGGGGTGACCAGGCTGGCAGAAGAAGGCAGTTGGGGGAGACCAAGCCAGCAACCAGGCCCACAGGGGAGGGCAGTTAGGGGTGACCAGGTCAGCAGGGAAAGGCAGTTAGGGGTGACCAGCCAGCAGGGGAGGGCAGTTGGGGGCAACCAGACCTGCAGGGGAGGACAGTTGGTGGTGACCAGACTGGTAGGGCAGGGCAGTTAGGAGTGACCAGGCTGGCAGGGGAGGGCAGATAGGGGCAATCGGGCTGGCTGGGGAGCATTATGGCGTCGATCAGGCAGGCAATGGAGTGGTTAGGGGTGATCAGGCTGGCAGGCAGAAGTGGTTAGGGGCAATCAAGCAGAGGCAGGTGAGCAATTGTGAGCCAGCAGTCCTGGATTCTGAGAGGGATGTCCAACTGTCTGTTTAGGCCCTATCCCGGTCAGACATCCCTCAAGGGGTCCCAGACTGGAGAGGGTATAGGCTGGCTGAGCGACCACCCCGCCCCCATGCACAAATTTCATGCACTGGGCCTCTAGTCTATATAATAAAAGCCTACATGACCATTATGGTGGAATGCTCAGAACGACCGGTCACTATGATGTACACTGACCACCAGGGGGCAGATGTTCAATGCAGGAGCTGGCCCCTGTTGGTTAGTGCACTCCCACAGGGGGAGCGCCGCTCAGCCAGAAGTCAGGCTTATGACTGGCAAGTGCATCGGTGGTGGTGGAAGCCTCTCCTGCCTCCGCAGCAGTGCTAAGGAGCAGCAAGACGAGTGGTAAGGAGCATCAATCAGGCAGGCGGTAAGAAGCTAGGGATCCTGGATTGTGAGAGGGATGTCCACCTGCTGGCTTAGGCCCACTCTCTGAAAGGGGACCCAGACTGCGAGAGGGTGCAGGCCAGGCTGACGGACCCCCTCCTCCCCAGTGCACGAATCTCATGCACTGGGCCTTTAGTGTTAAATAAGAGTGGTGAAAGCAGACATTCCTGTCTTGTTCCCAATTTTAAGGGGAATGCTTATAGTTTTTGCTCATTGAACATGTTGTTGGCTGTTGGTTTGTCATATATGGTCTTTATTACATTGAGGTATGTTCTCTATATTCCAACTTTGCTGATTGTTTTTATCATAAATGGGTGCTGGATTTCATCAAATGCTCTTTTTTGCATCTATTGATATGATCATGTAGGTTTCATCCTTCAATTTGTTTATGTGATGCATCACATTTATTGTTTTGGGGATATTGTACCAACCTTGCATTCCTAAATAAATCTCATTGATCATGGTATATAATCTTTTTAATGTATTGCTGGATCCAGTTTGCTAATATTTTGTTGAAGATTTTAACATCTATGCTCATCAGGGCTATTGGCCTATAATTTTCTTTTTTGTACTGTCTCTATGTGGTTTTGGAATTAGGATGATGTTGGTCTCATAAAATGAACTTGGGAGTCTTCCCTCCTCTTGATTATTTTGGAATAGTTTGGGATGGATAGGTTAGTTCCTTTTTGCATGTTTGGTAAAATTCTCATGTAAAGCCATCCAGTCCAGGGCTTTTGTTTGTTGGGAGGTTTTCTCTTCTATTACTGCTTAAATTTCACTTGTAATCTGTCTATTCAGTTTCTCTAAGTCTTTGTGATTTAGTTTTGCAAGGTTGTATGTTTCTAGGAATTTATCCATTTTTTTTTCAAGATTGTCAGATTTTTTGGCATATAGCTGTTTGTAATATTTTCTTATGGTCTTTTGTATTTCTTTGCTGTCAGTTGTTCTCCTCTTTCATTTCTGATTTAATTTATTTGAATTGTCTCTCTTTTTATTGATGAAGCTGGCTAATGGTTCATCAATCTTTTCAAAGAACCAGCTCTTGGTTTCATTGATCTTTTGTATTTTTTTAGACTATATTTCACTTATTTCTGCTCTGATCTTTATTATTTCCTTCTTTATACTCATTCTGGACTTTGTTGTTGTTTTTTTGAAGTTCTTTTAACACTAAAGTTAGATTTTTTTTGGAGATTTTCCTGTTTCTTGAGATAGGTCTGTGATGCTACAAATTTTCCTCTTAGGACTATTTCCCCTGTATCCCACAGATTTTGGATTGTTGTGTTCTCATTTTCATTTTTAAAAACTGTTTTTATTGATATTTTTACAGAGAGAGAGAGAGAGAGAGAGAGAGAGAGAGAGAAACATTGATGAAAGAAACATCATAAATTGATGCCTCCTACATACCTCCTTCTGGGGATCAATCCCACAACCTGGGCATGTGCCCTGACTGGGACTGAAACCATAATCTCTTGGTTCCTGTGTCCACATTCAACCACTGAGAAACACCAGTATCTTTTTATTTCTTTCTTGATCTTATTGTAAACACAATCATTGGCAATAACATGTTATTTAGCATCCATGTCTTTGTGTGCTTTTCAGTTTTTTTCTTATAATTTATTTCAAGTTCCATAGCATTGTAGTCAGAGAAGATGCTTGATATGACTAAAATATTAAATTTATTGAGATTTGTTTTGTGTACTAACATGCGGTTTATTATAGGAAACATTCAATGTGCACTTGAAAAGAATGTATATTCTGCTGCTTTGGGGTGGAATCCTCTGAAGATATTGAGTGCATTTGATCTAGTCTGTCATTTAAGGCTGCCATCTCCTTTTTGATTTTCTGTCTGAAAGATTTTTCCATTTATGTCACTGGGGTGTTAAAATACCCTACTATGACTGTATTACTGTCAATCTCTCCCTTTATGTCCATCAAGATTAGCTGTACATATTTAGGTAATCCTATGTTGGGTGCATCAGTGTTTACAATGGTTATATCCTCTTGTTGAATTGGTCCCTTTATCACTATGTAGTGTTCTTCTTTGCCTTTGTTTTAAAGTCTATTTTGTCAGATATAAGTATTTCTTCCCCAGTTCTTTTCCCCTTTTCTTTTACATGAAATAACTTTCTCCATATCTTTACTTTTCATTGGTTTATCTTTTGCTCTGAGGTGGGTCTTTTGAAGACCATATATATATGGGTCTTGTTTTCTTATCCATTCAGCTAACCTATGTCTTTTGATTGAAGCATTTAAGCCTTTTACATTTAAAGTGATTATTAATAGGTATGTATTTATTGTCATTTTATTTTTTTAACTATGTTCCTCTATTGTATTTTTTTCTTCTTTTCCTTTTTCTGCTTCTTAAAGCAAGCTCTTAACATTTCTTTTAATACTGGTTTGGTAAAAACAAACTCTTTTAGCTTTTTCTTGTCTAGGAACCTCTTTATTTTACTTCTTCATTTTTAATGATAGATTTGCCAGGTAAAATAATCTTCGATGTAGGTCTTAGTTTTTTCATCATTTTCAATATTTCATGCCAATCCCTTCTGGCCTGAAATATTTCTGTTGAGAAATCTGCTGGCAGTCTTATGGTAACTTCCTTGTAGGTCACTGACTGCCTTTGTCTTGAGGCTTTTAATATTCTTTCTTTGTCCTTAACATATGGCATTTTAATGTTGATGTGTCTTTATGTGGGCCTGTTTGGGTCACTCTTGTTTGGCATTCAGTACCTTCTCGACTTATATGTCTTTTTTCTTCACCAGGTTAGGG
The DNA here is from genome assembly GCA_025583905.1 of Ia io. Taxonomy (NCBI): domain Eukaryota; kingdom Metazoa; phylum Chordata; class Mammalia; order Chiroptera; family Vespertilionidae; genus Ia; species Ia io. The sequence goes on from JAJQQW010000001.1 coordinate 62,987,679, forward strand.
AAGTTTTCAACATTATAACTTCAAATAGGTTCTATATCCCTCCTTCTTTTCTCCTTCTGGTACCCCTATGCCATGGATGTTGTTATGATTCATGTTGTCCCAAAGTTTTCTTAAACTATTCTCATTTTTTTTGTCATATTTCTCTTTGCTGTTCTAATTGGGTGTTTGTTTTTGTTTTTCCTATCTTGTCTTCTGATTCACTGATTCGATCCTCTTCTTTATCAATCCCACTGTTCATTCCTTCCAGTGTATTCTTTATTTCAGATATGGCCTTCTTCATTTCTGACTGGTCCTTTTTTTATGGTTTGTATATTCTTTTTCATGCTGTTGACCATCCTTACAGTCATTATTCTGAACTTCATATCTGATAAATTGTTTATCTCCACTTCATTTAGCTCATTTCTAGCAAATTCTCTTGTTCCTTTATTTGGGGCATGTTTCTTTGTCTCCCCAAATTTTCTGCCTGTTTGTTTCAATGTATTGGGTAGATCTTCTATGACTCCTGGTCTTGGTAGTGTGGTCTTATGTAGTAGGTGGCCTATGGGACCCAGTGGCACAGTCTCCCTGATCACCAGAACTGGATTCCTTGTGTGATTTGTGTGAGCCCTACTGTTGTAATTGGGTCTTGATTGCCATTGGCCTATTCATGCACGGGCATGGCTCTCAGGCTGGCTCACAGTGAGACTCAATCTCCAACACAGCTTGCAGTCTGCTATGCCAGTGCTGATCACGACTAGTGGAATTTGCCTTAGCAGGTTTTGTTTCCTGCCAATATCTCCCTGTGTCTATGCTGCTTGTGAAGCTTATTGTATACTGCTATGTTGTCTGAAGTTGGCCACTGGGTGTACTGGTTCTTATCTCTTTGGAAAGACTCTGGTGCAGGCCAGCGTCAGACTCTCTCTGTGATTGTCAGCTGAGCAATCTATTTGGAGCTGTCAGCAATCCACAGCTTGTGGCTTCCACTGCGGGGTTTGGGTAAGCGTGGAAAGGACCAAGCTTCACAGGAAGGTCTTCTTTTACTAGCCTCATGTCCAGGAACAAGTGAGGCAAACATGAAAAGCACCCATGGATCTGCCTCTGCCTGCAGGCTGTCTCTTAGTCTCAGTCACTTAATGAGCCTGGGCTGCAGTCCTCAGCAGGGAGTAATTCCACACAGTGGGGCAAGAGGGATTCCTATGGGTGGGGTTATTGCTTCACCCCAGGTTAATGCTGCATGAGTGGGAAAGCTCTGCCTGAGAATGATGGCTTCTTCAGTATGAGGAAATGACTCAGCATAGGGATCCTGGCATCTATCCAAATAGGACGTATATTTAAATGAACAATAATGGATTTGAGAACACATATTTCTGATATGGCTTCTTTGGCAGAGGAGAGCAATATTTCAAATATAACTTAAATTTAGTTGACAAACAAATTAATTTATTCTAATAGCATTAATATCTGTGATAGATGTGAGTATATGCACTGGATATATCTTAATAAAATGCCAGTGCAGAATGTGGAAGATAACAATCTATACTAATAATAGACAAATATGTAAATTGACCATCCCTCTGCAATGCCCACAGCCAATCAGGAGGGAGTATGCAAATTAACCTGACAAAGATGGCAGGCCTGTGGGCAGCATGCACGCACACAGGCACTGAGTGGCTGGGTCAGGGTGGAACACCTGCCTGCCCACCGCATAGCTGGGGTGACATGGCAGGCGTCCCCAGGACCCCGCCCGCTCTGAGCCTATGGACAGTGCACAGGCACCGACGCCAAGTGGCCAGAGCCCTGGGGACGTTACCAGAGTGTCCTGTCCTGTCAGCCCAGCCTGGCGGAAGCTGAAGCTCCCAGTCCTTTTGGTTTCTGCAAACCCTGGACCTGAAATGGAAACCAAGAGCAGGGGAAGCACCAGGAATTCTTGGAATCGTAGTTGTGGTCACAGCCCCTGGACAGGAAGCAGAAGCCCAGAACGCAAGGAGCACCAGGAATGCTGGGAATTGTAGTTCTGGTGGCAGATGCATTGAACAATCTCCTAGACACTAGAGCAAAGTGAGCTTGGAGCACGTTACTGTTGCGGGTGGGGTATGGAGGGAAAGCAAAGGTGAGAGACATAAGCAAAGTCAGAGTGTTGAGGAAAAATTAAAAGGAAGATATCTTGCAACTTCTAGGAAATCTCCACCAGTAGAGCAGAGAAAATAAAGACCTCTATTATTCTGTGAGCACCAAATCGAACTGGGTTGAGGTCTCAGACAATTCACTCATATGTTTGCAAAGACAGACAGAAACTCCCGGATTGGAGAGGATTCCCCTGAGGGCTCCCAGATGGGAGAGGGTGCAGGTCGGGCTGAGGGACCCACCCCCCTGTGCACAAATTTCGTGCACCGGGCCCCCAGTGAATCTTATAGCTAGTTATCAAAAAGCAAACCAGATTAGGAACTTTATTTGGAGATAGAAGGTAAAAGAGGTGACTAGTCTACATCTGTTTTATGAAAATAACATTATTTTATTTGAGGGGGCATCTTACAAGACCTAGATGTCAACCTGGAGCTCTAGTTTCCACCAAATTTTTGGACCTCAGCCTTATTAAAAGCAACCAAACTGAGTTCAATTTTATTATTATGAACATCTTCTAAAATATAGACATTGTTTATTGTCTTACATTGATTATAACTCTGCTGATGATAAAATATTTTGGTAATACAGTTTATATAATTGACAAACTCAAACAAATCAAACTCAATTAAGCTCAGCAAGGACCCTTTCCTTGAAACCTGTGGTGTCTTTTAAAATACTAAAGAAGAGAGTTTTAAAGAAAGGAGACTAGAGGATCAAGAAATGTCTTGAAGAATGCTTACATTTAAATATTAGGAAGAGTACAAACAAAGTAAAAAAGACAAATTAGATGAGTATAAAAAAGGAGAAGGGCAACAAACTCCATATGATATCAGAAGTCAAGAAATAATGTGCTTAAAAGTAGAGGAAGATAAAAAGAGTACAATTCTATGATTTCAGTAGAACAGTACCAGAGAGTGGATTAAATCTCATTGTAATCACTGCCTTCAGTAAATAAATAAACAAATAAATAAATAAATACTCTGAGATAAAAATAATCACACTGAATTATTATGAAAGTTTTGAGGAAAATTGTAAGTTATATGTAAGTGTGAAATAACAAAAAGGAACAGGAAAGGCATGTTGAGTAAATGGAGGAAAAAAGTTAATCAGAGGAGGTGGGGTTAGAGTATGGAGGCTTTCTGAAGACAGCAATATGAGATAAAGGCCTATGTTATTTCCCTAAATCCAGCTGACTTATCTAGGTTAGTTCATAAACAATGGAAGCCATGTTTTTTAATTCGTCAAGTTCCACAGATTTTTGGAGCCACTTTCCTTCCTTTCCCCACTATTGCCCTCAATAGTAAACTCTCCTACTCATTTTTCTACTCTAAAGAAATCTTCCATCTCAGATTGTCCTAAGTCCCCTCATAGAGAGGAATGGGAATATATAATTCAGAGTATTAGTATATGTTGAAGGTATTTGAGCACATAGGTGACATGAAGAAAGAACTATGTAAGAAGAGAAAGGTAAACAAGAGTTTAGAATCAGGAAAATCAGGTACTATCATCAGTAAAACAGCATGATGTGATTATCAGCTTGATTAGTGCTGAGGCTATGAGAATGAAAAGAAAATGCTTAATTTAAAAGGTATTTTAATAAAATAACTCAGAGTTTGGACTGCACTGTTGAGATTCCTACTCTCTTAGCTGTTTTGCCTTCCCCTCCCACATATTTCATAATTGTTGCTTTTTGCATAGATATTGCTCAGAAAGAAGAGATTAAAAAAAAAAGGACAAATTCCCAAAGAAGAATAGCTTGTTCTTAATACAAATTCAATCATTTCAGTTCCACATAGGTTTTAATATTCTCTTAAACATGTGTATTCATAAAAATAAATACATTATATTTAGTCTCATTTTAAAATCCCAGATCATTAATTTGGATCTATCTTATTAACTAAAAATTTATTTAATTCACCATCCAAAATGAAATAATTGGACTTTCTATTGGGGACTATGTGTACTCTAGTGCATAGAGTACATTCCTGTGTTATCCAGATGAAAAATTATGTTATTTCGAGTTTATATAAGTTCTAGACTAAGTAATGAGAACATCTATTTAATAGGAGTTATATTTGCACTCAGTTTTTACTGTTCCTTATTTTATTTTGTTGGTCTGTGACTCTGGTATTAAAGGTGTGTGAAAATATGTATATTTAAAATATGAAAAACTCAGGAATAACACATCCACATGCCTTTTGCCAAAACTAAATAACCGACCTCATATGAATTAAAACATCCCTCAACTTAATAGACCTTTGTCTTTTTTTCTCATAAATAGAACCCAGGATGACTTCTCCTACTAAAGAAGAAAATGATGCAGCTGATAATGCTATCAAAAATTCAAAGAATGAGGCTTCAAATGACTGTAGTACAGATATAGAGTCTTCATATGCTGAATCTAATATGATTTCTCAGATCGAAAGCAACCCAATGAACAGGGAGTTATACATACCAACCTCCTAGGAGCATGTTGTTCTTCAATCAGCAGAAGAAAATAAGTTTGAAGTAGAGATAAACCAAAAAGATGCTCAAGAAGATTTAAAAGAAGAAGAATCCCTTCTAATTCATTTTCCCATTCCTAGGAAATGGATCTCTCTCATGCCAGAATTAGGGACACTTATCCATCTGAATATACCACTAGTAAAAATTAATTTAAAAAAGCCCGTAATTAATAGAGCAAGACTCCACTCAGGAAAAATTCAGAGGAAAACAAAAATGTGTTATATCAATGTAAATTACAAAATTCCTTACCAGTTCTCAATTTCATGGAGAGTCTCATTTATTAACCATTCTGAGAGGAGAATAATGGTTCTTCGTCAGTTGTATGAGAGACATCTCCCTCAAAATACCAAGTGGATAAAGCAAAAATATGTAGCATTTGTTGTTCACCCAAATGCTCTCAACCATAGGGTAAGAGTGATATTTGGAAGACCTATGAGGGTGTACTACTACTATCCCCTCAGTGAGAGAATAACATTAAAAATAGTGTCCAAGTCAACTGGTACTAAAAGGAAGACAGAATTTCACATTTTTGTGAGACTTGTGTTTGGTGTCCCACGGACCCAATTGGAAAACAGATTTACTAAAAGAGCTTTTGAGAATCATTTGAGATCACGTTATTACATAAGGGTGATTATCAAAACAACTAATGATGGTTGGAAATACTTATGTCCCATTTGTGGGAGTATTTTCAACAGTTTTTTTTTTTAATATATTTTATTGATTTTTTACAGAGAGGAAGGAAGAGGAATAGAGAGTTAGAAACATCTATGAGAAACATCGATCAGCTGCCTCTTACACACCTCCTACTGGGGATGTGCCAGCAACCAAGGTACATGCCCTTGACCGGAATTGAACCTGGGACCTTTCAGTTCGCAGGCCGATGCTCTATCCACTAAGCCAAACCGGTTAGGGCTATTTTCAACAGTTTGATTGAATTTAGACAGCATTCTTGCAACTTTCTTGGAAATTAAGTTCAATTGGAGTGATTTAAAAATTTTTAATTTCTAAAATTCTAATTTGGCTACCAAATTGAGACAAAAATTGCATGAACATAAATTTTAGTAGTGTTAAATGGAGTTGCATATACAAATATAAAATAATAGGATACATAAAAAAGAAACACCTTGAGAAGTGAAGAAAAACTCATAATGAAACTGCTCTTTATACTGTGCTATTACAAACAGAGCATCAGAATATCAGGCCCTTGATCTGTATTTAGTCAGCAAATGAACTAAGAAAATGTTAGTACTTTATTAACATCCATTTATGTTGATAGAAATATTGTTAATATAAGATTCCAATACCTGACTGTGATAGCAAATATATTAGAGGGTTAGATAAAGCCCTACCAGGTGTTTCTACAGACTCTGCAAAATTTAATATCTGAAATGTTCTCCAATAATTCAATAAAAATCATTTTAAAGTCATTAAAAGTTGCATTGTATGATTACAACTAAGTAAAAAATATTGCATCTAGGGAAAAAAATATTCAAGTATTATAAATGTGCTATGTTTAGATAACAATTTTGATAAAATAAATTCAAAAATAATGTAATAGAAGTGAAATAATTGAGATAGACTTGAACAAATATTAAACTGGAAGCATTCAATTGTAATATTTTATTTTCTTGGATAGGTTCTTCACCATTACCTACCATTAAAATCAAAATTTTACTTTCCTACATACATATATGCACAAATATACACACACATTTAAGGAGTTTCCTATCTTGATACTTGAAGTTCAAACTGCTGTACCTCTTCTTTCCTTTGATTTACATAGTCATAAGATTAAAGACAGACTTCATAACTTCATCTTTAATTATATTAACTTATATTAATTGGCCATTCATTATGTATAAAGCACTATGCTAGAATCATTGTATGTGTTAGTTAATCTTCACAATAATCTTACATGTATGTATCTTTATGGTAAACTTAGATGAATAGAAAGTTTCCCAAAAAATCACTTTTCCAGGTCACACATTTAGCAAGCATGTTCTATTATTGCCATTTAATAAAATAATATAATTTGAATTAACTTCATTGGGAGGTTTGTTACATATTATGCCTTATTTAATAAGTATACATGTGTGAAATATTTAATCTATAGGTATACTGTATTAAATAAATTCTAACTTCTCACAAAGCAGAGGATACTTAGGTTGTATCTAACATGTCTTTTTTTTAATCTGGAAGCGAAATTGCTACTTCCAGATGCAATTATTCAGTGTCAGCAGTGATTCAGAGCAAACAAACTGATTGAGACACTTCAAAAAACTAAATCAAATGTTTCTTCCTTTAAAAAAATATGCTATTTGAATTTTTAACATCATGAAAGAAAATGAGATTTGAAATACATTTTTACAAAGATATAAAGCATAAGATAGATATCAATATAAGTAAAATAAAATTATTTTGTTCTGCATTTTTCCTGAGGGTAAAGTAAAAATAACAATTGGATTTTAAAAGTTGGTTTTATCACTGTCATATTACCATCCATAGAATCCACATTTGAGCTGCTAACTTCTACAAAATTTGAAAATATGATTTAAATGTAAAACAAAATAAACTAAATATTCACATTTTTGTCATATACACAAAAGTTTCTATTGAGTTCACATTTTAAAAAATGACAAACAAGAATAATAATGAAATAATAATAGTGAAATAAGAAGAACCCAAAATAAAGAAACCTAGATATATCTTTCTTTGGCACTTGATAGCTATTCTCAACTTCGGTAGAGAGGGAAGGCAAGCTTTTACCTTGGGAAAGATGCATGAGTAACGTCAATGTTTAAAAGGATTGAGTTTTCTATCTTTGAAAATTCATAAGCTCAACATCCACACAGGTATATTTACTTTTTCTCAAAGACACAAGATTAAGCACGTATTTTACTTCTTTGTATTAGTAATTTTCAGAATTCCTTCACAAAACATTATATTTTTAAAACATAGGTACAGGCCCTGGCCAGGTGGCTCAGTCGGTTAGACCATTAGACCATCATCCTATACACCAAAAGTCTGTGGATTTGATTCCTGGATAGGGCACATACCTAGGTTGTGGGTTTGATACACAGTTAGGGTACATACAGGAGGCAACTGATCAATGTTTCTCTCGTTCTTTTTTCCTTCATCTCTCTCTCTTAAAAAAAAAAAAAAAATATATATATATATATATATATATATATATATATATATATATATATATATATATAACCCTAATATGCAAATAGACTGAACTGCGGAACAACTGCACAACTGAACAACCGAACAACAACCAAACAACTGGTCGCTATGACGTGCGCTGACCACCAGGGGGCGTGCGTGGAACATGGCAGTCATCGGCAGCAGGTGGCAGAGTGCAGAACATGGTGGGTATTGGCCACGGCAGGATGGTGGAACAGGTGAGCGGGGGCACCAGACCAAGACGGGGCACTGGTCGCTGTCATTAAGGCAAGCCTCTGGTGGTTACTGAAAATTCTTTGCTCCTGCATGTCACGGTCCCGCCTGGTGCTTGCACCTACTGCCAGCACCAGCCCTGCTAGTACACGCTGACAGTGCCAGAGCTGCCACTCGCACCTGCTACCAGAGCCGGCCCCGATTGCTCGGTGCTATAGGTGGATGTGAGTGGCAGTTGCTGGCCACAATCACCCTTCAGGGATTCTCCACCTCGCCCTGCTCCTGAGGGGCAATTGGGGCCAGCAGCTGCCTCTTGCACCCACTGCCGGCAATGGCCCTGCTCACATTCACAGCTGGTGCTGGAGCCACCGTTTGCACCCGCTGCCAGCACCCGGCGCTGGCCCCAATCGCTCAGCTCTATCAGCAGGTGCGAGTGGTGGCTGCCGGCCCTGATTGCCCCTCAGGGCTTCTCCACCTCCCTCTGCTCCTTAGGGGTGATTGGGGCAGCAATCATCACTCGCATCTGCTGATGGCACCAGCCCCACTTGCACCCGCTGTTGGTGCCAGCCCCAATCACTCTGCACTGTCAGTGGGTGCAAGCGGGGCCAGCACCGTCAGCGTGTAGGCAAGGCAGTGGTGAGCACAGAGCTGCCAGCAGAAAGGGGAATGGAGGCCAGGGTGGGAGGGGCTGGGCAGAGATTCAGAGGATGGGCTGAGACCCAACCCTGTGCCCACCACAGTCTCGCTGCCCACAGTACCTTTCAAGGTGCACGAATTCATGCACTGAGCCCCAAGTATATATACATACACACACACACACACACACACACACACATATGTGTATGTATATATACGTATACATATATATGTGTATATATATATATATATATATATGTATATATATATATATATATATATATATATATATATATAAACATATCCTCAGGTTATGATTAAAAGATATGTATATATTTAACTAGAGGCCCGGTGCACAAAATTTGTGCACGGGAGGGGGGTCCCTCAGTCTGGCCTGTGACCTCTAGCAATTCGGGACCTCTTGGGGGATGTCTGACTGCTGGTTTCGGCAGGCATTCCTATGGGATCAGGCCTAAACCGGCAGTTGGACATCTCTCTCGCAATCTGGGACCGCTGCCTCCTAACTGCTCACCTGCCTGCCTGCCTGATTGCCCCTAACCACTCTGCCTGCCTGCCTGATCACCTCTAACCACTTGCCTGCCTGCCTGATTGCCCATAACTGCTCACCTGCCTGCATGATTGCCCCTAACCACCTCTGCCTCGGTCCCCACTATGGCATCTTCATCCAGAAGGATGTCCAGAAGGTCGTTTGGCTGTCCAGTCTAATTAGCATATTACACTTTTATTATTGTAGATAAGATTTTCATATCATATACCTGTATATACAGTAACTAGCATCTATAATACATTACATTAACATCACCTAGACAAGCAAATTGTGCATTCAACACAGAATATAATAAATTTTTAGAATAAATTAACCTAGAGAACCCTGAAGATGGCAGCCTTTTACCATTTCAATTTTCTCAAATTTTGACAAGTTAGAATTTAAGACTATATCTTCAGGTTTTATTTAAAAAATGTATTTGTTAACAAAGTTTTCTATTTGCCTCATATTATTTATCTGTTATTACTATGTTGGATATAGCTTTGTAAGTTATGTTTTAGACCCATTTAATCAGAAAAATTTCAGGTTATTTATTAAATTTATTGGAGTGACATTGGTAAACCTGAACATATAGGTTTCAGGTGTGAGTTTCTACGTTACCAGATCTGCACACTGCACCATGTGCTCATTACCCAAGGTCAAATACACTCCCGTCACCATATATTTGAACCCTTATTTCCCCCCACCCCCTTTCCTCTGGCAACTACCACACTGCTGTTTGTGTTCATGAGTTTCAGTTTTATATTCCACATATGAGTAAAATCATATGGTTCTTAACTTCTCTGGTGTATTTCATTTAGCATAATGTTCTCAAGATGCATCCATGTTGTTGCAAATGGCAATATTTCATCCTTTCTTATGGCTTAGTAGTATTCCATTGTGTATATGTACCATTTCTTCTTTATCCAGTCCTTTATCACAGGACACTTTGGTTGTTTGCATGTACTGGCCACTGTGAATAATGCTGCAATAAACATACGGGTGCATATGTCTTTATGAATACATGATTTTGAGGTTTTCAGGTATATACCCAGGAGAGGAATTGCTGGGTCTTATTTCTTTTTATATATATGTTTTTATTGATTTCAGAGAGGAAGGGAGAGGGAGAGAGAGATAGACACATCAATGATGAGAGAGAATTATTGATTGGCCGCCTCCTGCATCCCCCCTACTGGGGATTGAGCCCTCAAACAGGGCATGTGTCCTTGACTGAAATGGAACCTGGGACCTTTCAGTCTGCAGGCCAACACTCTATCCACTGAGACAAACCAGCTAGGGCATGGGTCTTATTTCTTAATATTTTGGGGAATCGCCACACTGCTTTCCATAGTGGTTGTGCCAGTCTACATTCCCACCAGCAGTGAATGAGGGTTCACTTTTTCCCACAACCTCTCCAACAGTTATTATTGCTTGTCTTGTTGATAAAGGCCACTCTAACAGGTGTAATGTCCTACCTCATTGTAGTTTTAATTTTCATTTCCTGAATTGCCAGTAATGTTGAACACCTTTTCATATATCTATTGGCTGTTCATATGTCATCTTAGGAGAGGTGTATTTTTATGTCCTCTGCCCACTTTTTGATTGGGTTGTTTGTTTGTTTGTTTGGTGTTGATTTTTATGAGTTCTTTATACATTTTAGAAATTAAACCTTTGTCGGAGCTACTGATTGCAAATATCATCTCCCACCTGGTTGACTGCCTCTTTGTTTAGTTGTCAGTTTCTTTTGGTGTGCAAAATCTTTTTAGTTTGATATAGTCTCATTCAATTAGTTTTGCCTTTCCTCCCTTGCCTTTGGGTCAAGTTCATAAAATGTTCTCTATGACCAAGGTCCATAAGTTTGGTACCTATATTTTCTTCTATCTAATTTATTGTTTTGGGTCTTATATTTAGGTCTTTGATCCATTTTGAATTACATTTTATACATGGGGACAAACTGTAATCCAGTTACATTTGTTTCCATGTGGTTTTCTAGATATCCCAACACCATTTATTGAAGAGACTCCATTGTGTGTTTCTGGTTCTTTTTTGAAAATTATTTGTCCACATACATGTGGTTTTATAGCTGGGCTATCTATTCTGTTCCATTAATCTGTGTGTCTGTTTCTCTACCAATAATACCATACTGTTTTGATTATCATAGCTCTGGAATATAATTTGAAGTCAGGTAGCATGGTATTTACAGCTTTTTTCTTTTTTTCTCAGGATTGCTTTGGCTATTTGGGATCTTTTGTGGTTCAATACAAATCTGATGAATTCTCATTCTATTTCTTTAAAAAATGACATTGGGATTTTGATGGGGATTGCATTAAATCTGTATATTGCTTTGGGTAATATATTGATTTAACTATGTTGATTCTTTCAATCCATGAACACAATATATTTTTCTGGAATCTACACTAATAAAAAAGAAACATGCAAATTAACCATCACTATGCTACACCCACCAGCCAATCAGGAGGTAATATCCAAATTAGAAGGACAAAGATGGCGGACACCCAGCTGCTCCAGGTGCAGAATGACCAGGTGGGGCAGGATGCCTGCTATGAAAGGGAGGGCGGGGGGCAGTGAAGGGATCTACGGGAGCGGCACTCCAGTGCAGCGATGATGAAGACTGCAGACTCCGGAGTCAGCAGTGAAGACCAAGACAGCAGACTCCAGCCAGGGTCTGCAGCGAAGCAGCAAAGGCAAAGATGGCAGACTCTGGCCAGAGTCTGCAGCGAAGATGAAGATGGAAGACTCTGGCTGTAGTCTGCAGTGAAGCAGTGAAGATGAAGGCAGCAGACTCTGGCCGGAGCCTGCAGCAAAGATGAAGGCAGACTCCAGCCAGAGCAAAGGCCTGGGTCCCGAATGCCAGAGGAAAACCGGTGCTGGAAGCCAAGGGAAGGAAGGCCTATTGCACGAATCTCTTCATGCAATGGGCCTCTAGTAGAAAAATAATAGACAAAATCAATAAAACCAATACAATAGTTTGTTCTATAAAAACGATCAACAAAATTGACAAATCTTGAGGGAGACCAAGAAAATAAAAAAACACTCAAATTACTAAAATTAAGAATGACTAAAGAACATTAATACCACCCATACAAAAATACAAAATTATAGAGGAATATTGTGAAAAATTGTCTTCCAATGAATTAAGAAATCATAAATGAAATAAACAGATCCTAGAAGTCATAAATTATCAAAACTGACTCAAGAAGACACAGAGAATATAAATAGACATAACAAGTAAATATATTGAGTTAGTAATAAAACATTTTCTCATAAAAAAGTTCAATTTTAAATGCCTTGACTAATAATTCTACCAAATTTTTAAATAAAAATTAATACTAATTTTGACAAACCATTCAAAAGAACAGAATCTCAATTCATTTTATAAAGCCCTTACACCAAAAGCAAAAGCTATCACAATAAAATAAATCCCTTATAAATATAGATACAAAAAGACTAGCAAAGTCAATCCATCAATATATAAAACAATTACATACCATGATCAAGTGGCAAACCAGGCATGTGCCCTGACTGGGAGTAAAACCGTGACCTCCAGATTCATAGGTGTACACCCAACTACTCAGCAACACTGGTTAGATAATTAATTATATTTTAAAAAGAAAAGAACAGAATTACCTTTTGCATATAAAGAAGACTAAACAGTACAAATACACTATCTACTATCTACCTTAGATTGTTATGTAGATATAGATCTATAGATAGATATGCATTTTAAAACATGTTATTTATTACTAGAGGCCTGGTGCATGAAATTTGTGCACTGGGGGGGGGGGGGTTGTCCCTCAGCCCAGCCTGCACCCTCTCCAATCTGGGACCCTTTGGGGGATGTCCGACTGGGATCGGGCCTAAACCGGCAGTCGGACATCCCTCTCACAATCCAGGACTGCTGGATCCCAACTGCTCACCTGCCTGCCGGCCTGATCACCCCATAACCACTCCCCTGCCAGCCTGGTCACCCCCAACTGCCCTCCCCTGGCGACCTGGTCACCCCTAACTGCCCTCCCCTGTTGGCCTGATCACCCACAACTACCCTCCCCTACCAGCCATCTTGTGGCAGCAATCTTTGGCCACATGGAATGGTCATCTTTGACCACATGGGGGTGGCCATCTTGTGCGAAGGTGTGAGGATCAATTTGCATATTACCTCTTTATTATATAGGATGATACTAGAGGTCTGGTGCATGAAATTTGTGCATGGATAGGGTCCCTAGGCCTGGCCAGCAATCAGGGTCGATCTGTTGGGTGATCAGCAGGGTGATTGGAGGAGCCCCCCTCTGGCACCTGCCTTGGCTGGCCTGGGGCCTGCAGGCTGGGGACAGCTCCTGCATTAAGCATCTGCCCCCTGGTGGTCAGTGCATGTCATAGTGACCGGTCATTCCATAGGTCATTCCGCCATTTGGTTGATTTTAATATTAGGCTTTTATTATATTGGATCACTTGGTTACTAATACACAAATAAAATTATTTCAAAGGTATTATGTTTGGTTTAGAAACTGAGTACCAGGAGTGCCATATTTTAGCTCTTGTATCTTTCTTTTCTAACATCATAAGCAGCTCAGACAGCTTATGTTACTGTTTTGTATTTCAAGGTTGTTTTTTAAATAATAGACTTTACATTTTCAGCAGCTACATGTTTGCAGGGAAAATAAATGAGCAAAACTTGAACAATTCTCATGCACTCCCACACTCTCCAAATGTTAATAACCACACATTAGTGTGATATATTTGTTACAATTAGTGAGCCAAGATTGATAGATTATTGTTAACTAGAATACATAGTTTACATTATGAGTAACTCTTTGTGTTGTACATTCTATGAGCTTTGACAAATGTATAATGATGTGTCCAACATTAAAGTATCAGGAAAAATAAAAATTTCACTGCCCTAAAAGTGCCTGTGCTACAATTATTCTTCCTTCCCTCCCCATCACCTGACAACCACTGATCTTATTACAATTTCACAGTTTTTCATTATTTCCAGAATTAAATGATTGATATTATTACCAAGATCATATAGTATGTAGCCTTTTTCAATTGGCTTTTTCTACTTAGTAATATGTATTTAAGTTTTCTCCATTTGTTTTTGTAGCTTGATAGTTCATTATTTTTGTCACTAAATAATTTTCCGTTTTATGGATGTATCAGAGTTTGTTTATTCATTTACCCACTGAAGAATATATTGTTGTATCCAAGTTATGATAGCTCTAAATAAGGCTGCTTTAAACATTCATGTGCAGATTTTTATATGAGCAAAAGTTTTCAAATAGTTTGGATGAATAAAGAGAAATGCAATTGTTGGATCATATGGTAAGAATAAGTTCAGTTTTTTGTAAGAAACTGCCAACTTGTCATCCAACATGGCTGTAAATTTTGTAGTTTTACTGATGATGGATGGCAGTGCCTGTTGCTCCACATTCTGGTCAACATTTGGTATTGTCTGTGTTTTGAACTTAATCATCCTGTTAAGCATGTAGTGTTATCTCCTTTTGTTGTAATTTGCATTTCCCTGGTGATATATGATGTACAATACCTTTTATTGCTTATTTGCTATATGTTTATCATCTTTGTTGAGGTGTCTTAAAGTTTTGGCTCATTTTTCAATCTAGTTCTTGAAATTTAAAAGTGTGTGTGTGTGTGTGTGTGTGTGTGTGTGTGTATTTTGGATACCATTCCTTCATTAAATATGTCTTTTGCAAAAAATTTTGCCTAACTTATGGTTTACATTTTCATTATATTAACAGTGTCTTTTGCAGAACTGAAGTTTTAAATTTTTAAATGAAGTCCTATTATTATTTATTTATTCCACTGATCAATCCTTTGGTATTATATTGAGGAAGTTATAGCCAAACGCAAGGTCATCTAGATTTTGTCCTGTTATTGTCTAGAAATGTTATAGTTTTGCTATCTCTAGGTTGTCTGTAGATGTTCTTTATCAAGTTGAAAAGATTCTCCTGTCTTTCTAGTTTGCTGAGTTTTATCATGAATTAGTGTTGGATTTTGTCAAATGCTTTATTTGTATCTATTGACATGATCATGTTATTTTGATTCTTTAAACTTTTTGACAGATTATATTGATTGATTTTCAAATGTTGAACTAGCTTTGCATACCTGAAATAAATCCACTTGGTCATAGCTTATACATTTTTATACATTGTTTTGAATTTTTAATATTTTGTTCAGGATTTTATATTTATGATCATAACAGATATTGTTCTGAAGTTTTCATTTCTAGTAATGCCTTTGTCAGATTTTGGTATTGTTGGCCTCATGAGTTAGGAAGTATTCCCTCTGTTTTTATTTTTGGAAGATATTGTAGAAAAGTGGTATAATTTCTTTATTAAATATTTGTTAGATTTCATCAGTGAATTCATTTGGGCATGGTGCTTTCTGTTTGGGCAGGTTATTATTTATTGATTCAGTTTCTTCATTAGATAGAAGCCTGTTCAGATTATCTATTTCTCCTTGTGTCAACTTTAGTGTATTGGGTCTTTCAATAAATTGGTTCATGTCATCGAGGTTAGCAAATTTGTGAACATAGAATTGTTCATAAGATTCCATTATTATCTTTTAATGCCCACGTAATCAATAATAATTGCCCATTTTTCATTTTAGATGTTAATAATTTACATTTTCTCTCTTTTTTTTTCTTAGTTAACCCAGTCACAGGTTTATCAATTATATAGATCTTTTCAAGATTTTGTTTTGTTTTGTTTTAGCTTGATTTGGTTTGGTTTTACTGCACAAGATGTGACCACTGTTAAACAATTGCTTTTTTCTTTTCTATCCTGTAACTTGTGTAAATGTTTGCCTTTCTTATTAAGTGTAAAAAATAAAAATAAATAAATAAAGCCTGTATGAAGTCACAGAAAGATAGTAAGCTTGAATCTCTGAATTGTGTGTTAGAAAATCAAGCCTGAAACTATAGGTCAATCATTTACTTATATAAGTATCCACAAGGAAAATTCATGAGATTAGAAAGGCACCATATAATTTATTTAAAAGTTCGTAAGTTTGAAAATTAGGCATCTTACCCAGGCTAGTTACTAGATCTGTGTTCTCAAGGAGGGGAGGAGAACAAAAATGCTTAGCTTCTAAATGTCAGGCTTCATCCTAAGAAAATAAAGTGGTTGGGCAATATCAAAGGTCTCTGACATATATGACATTGATGCCATAAAAATATTTTTCACTGAACTAAATAATAAATTGAGTCAAAATGAATTGCTAATACACAGTCATTTTACTTTTTCACAAAAACAAAAAATCATATGATTTAAATTTTATTTATGTCATACTATACTGAAATCCCTCTAAACAATTCATAGTAATTTCAAGTTGCTCCCTGATAGCTAGAGCACAAAAAGTTATTCAGAGTGAATGTAAGAAAGTAAGTCAGAAGTCCAATGAAAATCAATCTTGAAGCAGAAAATACAACTCAAGCAGTAAAATTATAGATTAGGACTCCGCTCATCTTTCTTTCTTTCTTTCTTTCTTTCTTTCCTTCTTTCTTTCCTTCTTTCTTTCTTTCTTTCTTTCTTTCTTTCTTTCTTTCTTTCTTTCTTTCTTTCTTTCTTTCTTTCTTTCTTTCTTTCTTTCTTTCTTTCTTTCTTTCTTTCTTTCTTTCTTTTTCTTTCCTTCTTTCTTTCCTCTTTGTTCCCTCTCCATGTTTTCAATTCACAGTTTCTGTAGTTTGGTCCCATTCAAATTGATACCCACCTCACCTCCATTGGAGTTTAATTGTTCTTTGAGCTATCAGAGATGAGGAGACTCTGACTATTCTCAGGGGGATGAAAACTTTATTGGTTGAGAAGCTAATTATATGGAAAGAAAAATGATAAATAATTTATTCCACTATTGTGGAGGTCCTGACTTGAAAAAGTCAAATTACTGAGAGCCTTAGTGAAAATTTGTCATGATCTATCATACCAAGAACCTGAATTCTAAGTAAATATTAAAAATGCATACCTCACATGTTTCCCGTTTAAAGAGAGAATACTGAATCCTATCTTTGATGTCATATCCTTTAATAACTTATAAATCCATTCAGATTTTGTCAGATATTATCATAGTTTTGTAATAGAAACTCCTTGATTTACAAAAGAGAGAAAACATTTTTTTGTTGTTGTTGTGGAATGGCAATGCTAAATTAAGGATATTTTCTTGGACTTTAATGTACTAACTAACCCATGACCAGAAGATTTTGGAAAAAAAACAAGGCCTCTAAATATATGGGGATAAGCATGCTGTTGAAGGTGGTTGTGAATAACTTATTATATCTTTAAAAACTTTTAACGTTAAAACAAATAGTACCTCTCTCTCCCTCTCTCTCTCTCTCTCTCTCTCTCTCTCTTTCTTCATATATATATATATATGAAGATATCTATACCTTGGTTTCCCCTTATCACTCCTGAAATTCCAATACCAAATTTTCTGTTTCAAAAATTTTAAATCAATTATATCTGTGGTCAGATATCACCTGAATGTTCATTTTAATAACTCCATGATTGCCAAAAAAAAAAAAATGGTAATCAAACAATGTTTGTTGATAATTGAAATTTGCATCTTTTCTGGTTCGAAGTTTAAAAAATCCATTTGCCTTTTTTGGATCTTAATTAATCTATATGTTTCAATATCCTTCTTTTTATCTTATATATACTAATTAATCCTTTATAGACAGCAGATTCCCTAGACTGTAAGAAAGGTGCATTGAACTAAAAGGTAGATATATTACTTCAAATGTTAGGACACTGGGGAAAACAATTCTCTGAAGATCTTGAGTTTACTCTATGTAGAGTCAAGTTGTAAAGCTATTCTCATCACTTGTTTTTGCATTCTCTAGATGATTAAACACAGATTATATACAGGTTACAATAGGTAGATAATTTTTGGTGTTTTTCAAGGAAACCATACAATATCACAGTAGTACTTTATTTTATAATTTTAATCTGAGCTTAAAAAGTAATTTAGCTGAGAAACAATTAAAATTTTGTTTTTGCCTTATAAAATTAACATGTATATTTATATTTCCCATATTTTCAGTAACTACATATTTTAAAAATAATTTGTTGTATTTTAAACTTATATTCACAATTATTCATTAGTCTAACAAGTACATAATGGATAGTTTATTAATTATATTGAAGAGATTATTACTATATATCTCCTTAAATAAAATATATTATCACATTTTCCCAAAAAAAATATTTAGTATACTAACTAAAACAGTTTATTTTGGGGAAAAGTCACTGATAGCAAATTAAGCATGCAATCTGTGATTTTCATAAAATAGGATATTGGATAGAAATTGCAAAGAGAAAAAATGTATAATTGAAATAGGTAAAATGTTTTCAAAGTGAATGGTTTCTATGAAATTATTCAGATAACTTTAAGATAAAAAAGATAACCAAATTCCAAAGAATTTACCCGTTTTTTGTTTTAAAAAATTTTTATTGTTGAGAGTATTACAGATGTCCCTCCTTTTTTGTCCCCCATTGCCCCTCTTCAGCTGGTTTCTGCTCTGCCTCAGGCCTTCGTCACCCTACTGTCTGTGTCCACAGGTAATACATACATGCATATAAGATCTTTATTTAAACTCTTCCTGCTCCCCAACCCCCTTCCCTCTGAGAATCATCAGTCTGTCCCATTTCCATGCCTCTTCTTCTGTTTTATTCACCATTTTATTCTGTTCGTTACATTTCTTATTCTATTATTTTGATTTTTACATTCAGTTGTTGATAGATGTTTATTTATTGTCATTTTATTGTTTATATTTTTTAATTACTTTATTGATTAAGGTATCACATATTTGTCCTCAACCCCCTCCCCCATTCCCATCCCAAACCCCTCCACACGCATGCCCCCACCCCCCTGTTGTCCGTGATCACTGGTTAGGCTCATATGCAAGCACACAAGTCCTTTGGTTGATCTATCTCCCTTATCCCCACCCTCCCCTAGCTTCCCTCTGAGGTCTGACAGTCTGATCAATGCTGTTCTTATTCTTCAGTCTATGTTGTTCATCTTTTCCCCTAGATGAGTGAGCTCATGTGATACTAGGAATACACTTATAGGAACCAAAAATGAGACAAGCAATAATGGTTATGCTGAGAGGCAAATGTATCAGTCTATAGTGAGTTTCTTTCTGGGCCAACAGTTCTTTTGCGTCCCAATTTCTATGTCCAACAGTTCTTTATGTGTACATAACAGCGATGGTATTTCAGTTCTGGATGGTGGACAAATGGTGGTAATGCAGGTCCGACACTCTCTGGTTTGGTCCTGGGCAATCTGCAGTGACGCACATCTGCTGACTGCTGGTATGACAAGGCATTGTCAGCGTCTTCCATCTCTGGACTGTTTCTCTTCTGTCTTCATGGCTGGAGCACTCCTATCAATTCCTTTCTGTTGCAGGAATCCACATGGTCTCGGAGTTGTTTTCTGAAAATATACAAACATATTGTCGACCAAAAGTTAATAAAGGAATCTTTTCTATAAATTTGACTTGTGATCCTTTTTCATTTTTTGCCCAAATGATTTCCCTTTGGCTTGTTTTGACACCATGTATGTTTTACCTGGGTGTCTGTTAGCATTACAAATGAAAGCTAATTTTCTAAAGTAAAAATTTTCTAGATGTAATTTATTTACAGGATATTTTTCCTTACATGATATTCTTCTACTACCCCCCCTTTTTTGGTTTAAATATTAGGAGGCTTTTGGAAATTTTATGCTGTAATCTTGATAGCTTTTAAATTTTACTTTTTTGCACTAAAATGTGACTGCTTTAAGTTCATTATATGTTACGCAATTTTACCATGAGATGAACTACCAATAAAAATTTTAGTTAACACTTTAGGAACAGCTTTTTTGTCCAGTACAATTGATTTTTCTAGAATATTCACTTATTTCGATTGGCCAATTTAAATTAGTCTGAAAACGACTACTATTTTACTATCAAATTTAATACTCTAACAACCATCTTATTTTACCCTGTAAATATTAGTGGAGAGGATTATTTGCCTTCTTGAGTAGGCCCTGAGCATTCCTGGTGCTAAGCTGGATTTAGATATCAAAGACCCCAGTTCCCCGCATCATGGGTGCAAGACATCTCCATTAAGTCTTGTTGCAGTGAGAGGGCAGCTGCTGTCGGCCAAGTCTCTGTTACCTGGGTCCCGATTTGAGCTGGGCATGGGAAGCTAAGCAGCCATGGGGGCAGGAGACCTCCTTCAGTAGGGGTGAGGGTTCAGGCACCTACAAACTTGGGAGGGTGAAGGTCTGTGCCCCGCCTCTGTTGACCTCCAAGTTCTCTCTTGATGGCCCCTTTGCAACTGTGCCTGTCTTAGGTTGTTCCTTCCCTGAGGAATCTTACCCGTCTCTGGCTAACCAGCCATCCTCCGGGGCCAAGCAGGGTGATGTGAGGTTTAGTTTTGTCTCCTTGGTCGCCTACGCTCCCATGGCCTCCACGCCCAGCACCTGCCTTGGGATCCCCTCCCCTGCTGGCAGGGTCCCAACACTGATCACATATCTGTGGAACCAAGGTTTCTTCTCCAAGGAGGCCCAGCTCACCTCACTGGATGAGAGACCGATCCATGGTACCAGCTATCACGAGGCTTCAACCTTGGCATGAACAGAAGCTCAGGCAATAGCTGTGGACAATTGGATTGTGAGAAGAGGGTCCCTCTTGGCCAAAAGGGCAAGAGGGGCCAATTTAGAATGCTCAGGTGCCTTCCCAGGGGGCCCTCTACACAGTGGAAGGGATTAAACCCTTTCATGTCCTTTTTAAATTGCTGCCAGACATTCAAAGAATTAGTTTGTAATTTTGTTTGGAAGAATTGTACATTATGCTGTTGCAATTCTAAAATATCAAGAGGTGTGTTACCTTTGTCTGCAAGCACCAAAAAGATGATTTTTTTATTGATCCCCAATGGTGCGAGGTACTATTATAGGTAATGGGGGTAACACAAATCTGGGAAAAATTATAATGACATTGTAGAATAATATCATGTAAGGATGTTCTTTGCTCTAGGCCATGGCAATCCCTTTTCAAACTGGCTGCCAATTTCTTTTTTGTATAGACAAGGTCTTACCTACATTTTCTACACCTCTCCCAGGAGCAAGTAGTGGTAGTCCCTTTCTTTGGTATCCACACAAGCCAAAAACCTCTCTTTAATTTTACATACAAAGGAGCAATGGTTTGATTTGATGTCATACAAAAGGGAAACTGGGTGGAGACCCCTGTGTAATTATACTTATTGCCCCACCCATGGTCCTCATGGATGACAAGGTGTTTGGTATTATTGGTGACTACATTAGGAGGGGGATCAGCCCTCGTAAGAGCTCTTACCCATGAAGAGTCAGGAACATAAGTCCAAAATACTTCCCCATTTGCCCCAGGTATTCTTACTGTATAGCTGATGACTGCTAGCATGGCAAGAAAGATGTTCTCAGGCATCCTTGGGATTCTGATTACCTCACAATTTATTTTTTATTTTTATTTTTATTTTTTAAATTTTTTATTTTTATTATTATTTTTTTATGTATCCTTATTCCCCCATTACCCCCAATCCCCAATCCCCACCCCCCTGTTGTCTGTGTCCATCGATTAGGCTTATTGTATGTACACAAGTCCCTTGGTTCATTTATCCCCCTTTCTCCCTCCAACCCCCTCCTTCCCTGAGGTTTGAGGTTCTGATCGATGTTTCTCAGTCTCTGGATCTGTTCTTGTTCATCAGTCTGTGCCGTTCATTATATTCCACAAATGAGTGAGATCATGTGATATTTATCTTTCTCTGCCTGGCTTATTTCACTTAGCATAATGCTCTCCATCTCCATCCATGTTGTTGCAAATGG
The DNA here is from genome assembly GCA_025583905.1 of Ia io. Classification (NCBI taxonomy): domain Eukaryota; kingdom Metazoa; phylum Chordata; class Mammalia; order Chiroptera; family Vespertilionidae; genus Ia; species Ia io. The sequence continues at coordinate 63,009,742 of JAJQQW010000001.1, forward strand.
TAGGGGCTCCTTCTTTTTTACCGCAGCATAGTATTCCATTGTGTAGATATACCACAGTTTTTTAATCCACTCATCTGCTGATGGGCATTTGGGCTGTTTCCAAATCTTAGCTATGGTGAATTGTACTGCTATGAACATAGGGGTACATATATCCTTTCTGGTTCGTGTTTCTAGTTTCTTGGGATATATTCCTAAGAATGGGATCACTGGGTCAAATGGGAGTTCTATTTTTAGTTTTTTGAAGAAACTCCAAAATGTTCTCCACAGTGGCTGTACCAGTCTGCATTCCCACCAGCAGTGCAAAAGAGTTCGTTTTTCTCCACATCCTCGCCAACACTTGTTGTTTGTTGATTTGTTGATGATAGCCATTCTGACAGGGGTGAGATGGTACCACATTGTTGTGTTGATTTGCATCTCTCTGATGATTAGTGACTTTGAGCAGGTTTTCATATGTCTCTTGGCCTTCCTTCTGTCTTCTTTCAAAAAGTGTCTATTTAGATCAGTTGCCCATTTTTTGATTGGGTTGTTTATCTTCTTTTTGTTAAGTTGTATGAGTTCTCTGTAAATGTTGGAAATTAAACCCTTATCATTGATATCATTGGCAAATATGTTCTCCCATGCAGTGGGTTATCTTGTTGTTTTATTGATGGTTTCCTTTGCTGTGCAAAAGCTTTTTATTTTTATGTAGTCCCATTTGTTTATTTTCTCTTTAGTTTCCATTGCCCTAGGAGCAGTATCAGTGAAGATGTTCTTTCAGAATATGTCTGAGATTTTTCTGCCTGTGGATTCCTCTAGTATTTTTATGGTTTCCCATCTTATGTTTAAGTCCTTTATCCATTTTGAGTTTATTTTTGTGTATAGTGAAAGTTGGTTATCTAGTTTCATTTTTTTGCATGTATCTGTCCAATTTTCCCAACACCATTTGTTGAAAAGAGTGTCTTGACTCCATTGTATGTTCATGCCTCCTTTGTCAAATATTAATTTGGCATAGTGGTTTGAGTCAATTTCTAGGTTCTCAATTCTATTCCATTGATCTATGTGTCTGTTCTTGTGCCAGTACCAGGCTGTTTTAAGAACAGTGGTTTTGTAATACAGCTTGAAATCAGGTATTGAGATCCAACCTACTTTGTTCTTCTTTCCCAGGAATGCTGCAGCTATTCGGGGTCTTCTTTTATTCCAGATGAATTTTTGGAGAGTTCGTTCTAGGTCTGTGAAATATGCCATTGGTATTTTAATGGGAAGTGCATTGAATTTATAGATTGCTTTGGGTAGTATGGACATTTTGATGATGTTGATTCTACCAATCCATGAGCATGGTATGTTCTTCCATCTGTTTATGTCTTTCTCTATCTCTTTTTTCAGTGTCCTGTAGTTTTCCACGTATTGGTCTTTACTTCCTTAGTTAAGTTTATTCCTAGGTATCTTAATTTTTTGGCGCGATGGTAAATGGAATTGCTTTTTTAGTCTCTCTTTCTGTAAGTTCACTATTGGTGTATAGAAATGCAATAGATTTCTCGGCATTAATTTTGTACCCTGCTACAGTGCCCAATTCATTTATTAAGTCTAAAATTTTTTTGATGGAGTATTTAGGGTTTTCTATATATAGTATCATGTCATCTGCAAATAAGGAGAGTTTTACTTCTTCTTTTCCAATTTGGATGCCTTTTCTTTCTTCTTCTTGTCTGATCGCAATGGCTAGTACCTCCAGCACTATGTTGAACAGCAGTGGTGAGAGTGGTCATCCCTGTCTTGTTCCTGTTCTTAGGGGAAACGGTTTTAGTTTTTGCCCATTGAGTATGATGATGGCTGTAGGTTTGTCATCTAAGGCTGTAATTATGTTGATGTACGATCCCTCTATTCCTATTTTGCTGAGAATTTTTATAAAGAAAGTGTGATGGATTTTGTCAAATGCTTTTTCTGCATCAATTGATATGACTATATGGTCTTTATCTCTAAATTTGTTTATGTGATGTATCACGTTATTGATTTGTGAATATTGTACCATCCTTGCATCACTGGGATAAATCCTACTTGGTCATGGTGTATGATCTTTCTGATGTACTGCTGGATATGAATTGCTAGAATTTTGTTGAGGGTTTTGACATCTATGTTCATGAGGGATATTGGCCTGTAATTCTCTTTCATTGTGTTGTCTTTATCTGGTTTTGGTATTAAGGTGATGCTGACTTCATAGAAGGAGCTTGGAAGTATTCTTTTCTCTTGAATTTTTTGGAATAGTCTGAGGAGGATAGGTTTTAGTTCTTCCTTGAATGTTTGGTAAAATTACCCTGTGAAGCTGTCTGGCCCCGGGCTTTTGTTTGCTGGAAGCTTTTTGATGACTGCTTCAATTTCTTCCATAGTTATCAGCTTATTGAGATTTTTAGAATCTTCCTGAGTAAGTTTTGAATGGCTGTATTTTTCTAGGAATGTGTTAATTTCCTCCATGTTGTCTAGTTTGTTATAATAGAGTTGTTGATAGTATTTTTTAACAATCTCTTGTATTTCGGTGGTGTCTGTTGTTATTTCACCTCTTTCATTTCTGATTTTGTTTATTTGGGTCCTCTCTCTTTGCTACTTGGTGAGCCTGGCTAGAGGTTCATCAATCTTGCTTATCCTTTCAAAGAACCAGCTCTTGTTTTTGTTGATCTTGTGTTTTGTTGTTTTTTTTTGTCTCTGTCATTCATTTCTGCTCTGATCTTTATTATTTCCTTTCTTCTGCTCACTGTGGCCTTTTCTTATTGCTTTCTTTCTAATTATTTGAGTTGTTGAGTTAGGTGATTTATTACCATTTTTTCTTGTTTTTTGAGGTAGGCCTGTAGAGCTATAAACTTCCCTCTCAAGACTGCTTTCATTGTGTCCCATAGGATTTGCAATGTTGTGTTATTACTGTCATTAGTCTCCAGGATGTTTTTAATTGCTTCTTTGATCTCATTGATAACCCAATCATTGTTTAGTAGCATGCTATTCAGCCTCCAAGTGTTTTGTTATTTGGAATGTTTCTGTTGTAGTTTATTTCTAATATTATGCCATTGTGGTCTGAGAAAATGCTTGATAGGTTTTCAATCTTTTTCAATTTGGGGAGACTTTTCTTGTGACCCAATATGTGGTCTATTTTTGAGAATGTCCCATGTGCACTTGAGAAGAACATATATTCCGTCCCTTTGGGGTGAAATGCTCTGAAGATGTCAATTAGGTCCATCTGATCTAGTGTGTCCTTTATAATTGCTGTTTCTTTGCTGATTTTTTTGTCTAGAGGATCTATCCAGTGATGTCAGTGGTGTATTAAAGTCATATTGATTGTATTGTTGTCGATCACTATGATTGTATTGTTGTCGATCTCTCCCTTGATATCTTCCAGGAGATTTTTTATGTATTTGGGTGCTCCTGCATTGGGTGCATATATGTTTACCAGAGTTATATCTTCTTGTTGAGTTGCTCCCTTTAGTATTATGTAGTGGCTTTCCTTATCTCTTATTATTGTCTTTACTTTGAGGTCTATTTTATCAGCAATAAGTATCACAACCCCAGCTTTTTTCTCATTTCCATTTGCCTGAAAAATATTTTCCATCCCTTCACTCTCAGTCTGTGTGAATCCTTTGATCTGAGGTGGGTCTCTTGTAGACAACAAATATATGGGTCATGTTTTCTAATCCATTCAGCTACCCTATGTCTTTTGATTGGTGCATTTAATCCATTTACGTTTAATGTTATTATTGACAAGTACATGTTTGTTGTCATATTTTTCCTTAGTGTTTGTGTTTCTTCTTGCCTTTCTCTTTCTTCTTTTTACAGCAGTCCCTTTAGCATTTCTTGCATTGCTGGCTTGGTAGTGATAAACGCTCTTAGCCCGTTTTTGTCTGTGAAGCTCCTGATTCCACCTTCAATTTTGAATGATAGCCTTGCTGGGTATAGTATTCTTGGATTCAGACCCTTGCTTTGCATCACTTTGTATATTTCATTCCATTCCCTTCTGGCCTGGTGTGTTTCTGTTGAGAAATCGGTTGATGTTCTAATAGGAGATCCCTTGTAGGTAACTTTCTGTTTCTCTCTGGCAGCCTTTAAGATTCTTACTTTGTAGTTGGTGTTCGCCAATTTAATTATGATGTGTCTTGGTGTCGGTCTTTTGGGGTTCAACTTGTTTGGGACTCTGTACTTCTTGGACTTGCATGGTTTTTTTCTTGCCAATATCAGGAAAGTTTTCTGTCATTATTTTTTCAAACAGGTTTTCTATTCCTTGCTTCTCTTCCTCTCCTTCTGGCATCCCAATTAAGCAAATAGTGTTTCGTTTTGTGTTGTCCCAAAGTTCCCTTAGGCTCTCCTCTTGCTTTTTAAGTCTTCTTTCCAGTTGCTGCTGCGTTTGTGAGTTTTTTCCTACTTTGTCTTCTAATTCGCTGATGCGGTCCTCAGCTTCTTCTATTCTACTTTTTAAGCCTTCCACTGTGTTCTTTTTGCAGCTATGTCGTTCTTCATCTCCTCTTGGTTTTTTTTCATGCTGGCGACATTCTCATTCAGCTCCTTATAGTTCTCATTGAGTTGTGTGTATTTGTTATTGAGTTGTGTGTATTTGCCATCCATACGTTTAAACATCCTTATAACCATTACTCTGAATTCTTTCTCTGATAGGCTGCTGGCCTCAATATCATTTAACTCCCTTTCTGGTGACTCCTCTTTTTTTAGAAGTCAGCAGCTATGGAGGGGAGTGTCCCAGTTTTTGCTGTCTTGCACCCTTAGTTAAAATCGTGCGTGTCCAGTGGGGACTCACAGTGGCACCCAGGAACCGTCTGTTGGGAGAGCTCACAGTGGCTCTCACTAGCGCCCTGTGGGTAGAGGGGCTCAGGGTGCCTACCTGTTGGAAATTCACTTCTGTGGGGGTCTGTTTGCCTGTGCAGAGCTCTGATGCACTCTGAGGGGCCCTGGCACTGAAGTTAAACTGCTAGGGTTTATGTGGGAACTTATTCAGGAGATCAGAGTTTCTGCTGTGGGGCAGCTCGTCCTTGTCTGTACAGAATCACACCCAGCAGGGGCTCAAAGCTGCTCCCCAGGGGACCCTGTGGATATGTGGGCTCAGGGTGCCTTCCCTTGTCTGTGGCCGTGAGTTTGCCGGCTTTGGAAATGTGCTCGCGAACTGGTGGTGCGTTTGCCTGCGCAGAGCTCTGATGCACTCTGAGGGGCCCTGGCACTGAAGTTGCACAGCGGGGGTGTCCGTGGGCAGTTATTTAGGAAGAGGAAGTTCAGAAATTCTACTGCAGGGCTGCGCGACCTTGACTGTGCAAAATCACACCCTCGGGAGCTCTCAGAGGTTCCCAAGCACTGCCTGGGTAGTGGAGTGCCTGGGTGCCTAGGGGGCTGTGAACTCAGCGAATTCTGAGTTCCGGCACTGGGGAGGAGGAGGTTGTACTTACTGCTTTCAGAGGCGCACTTTTGGAGGTGAAGGTCTCAGGGTCCGCGCGTCTGCAGTTGGGGTGGCAGGTCTTCTATCAGAGTGGCTGTAGTGTCCTGGTTTGCTTCCAAGACCAGACTGGGTGGTGGCGAGGCTAGGATTCTAGTCTCAAGCAATTCTGTTCTTCAAGATGGCAGGGTCTCTGTGCCACTGTTGTCCTCCCCGGAGTTTTTGCAGCGGCCACAGGGTTTTGCCATCTAAGACTGCCTGGATTGGAAGCCCCCTGAAGAACTGCAGGGTCTAACTGTCAGTATTTCACTCACACACACACCCACACCTGTCCACACACACCTCTGTCACTCCTTCACTCGATCACACACTCTCCCTCCCTACCTTCCTGCCGGTTGCCATTTTCCTTCCTCTTGTTTATATTTTTAATTTTTTTTTTCTTACTTCTTCATCCTCTTCTTTTTTTAAAAAATATCAATATATTTTTATTGATTTCAGAGAGAGGAAAAGAGAGGGAGAGAGAAATTGAAACATCAATGATGAGAGAGAATCATTGATTGGCCACCTCTTGAACGCCCCCCACTGGGGATCGAACCTGCAACCCAGGCATATGCCCTTGATATGACATCAAAGATAGGAATAGAACCTGGGACGGCCCAGTCCATAAGCCAATACTCTATCCACTGAGCCAAACTGGCTAGGGCTCATCCTCTTCTTAAAGAACACCTGCCAGGCCAGGTATGGCTTAGTGGTTGGGCATCGACCCAGGAACCAAAAGGTCACTGGTTTGATTCCCATTCAAGGCATGTGTCCAGGTTGCAGGCTTGATACCCAGTAGGGGGCAAACAAGAGGCATCCAATCAATGATTCTCTTTCATCATTGATGTTTCAAATTCGATCCCCCTCGGCTTCCTCTCTGAAATTGATAAAAATATTAAAAAAAAAAAAAAAGAATACCCTTCAACATTTTATGTAACACTGGTTTGGTGGTGATGAACTCTTTTGCTTTTTCTTATCTGTGAAGCTCTTTATCTGACCTTCAATTCTAAATGATAGCTTTGCTGGGTAGAGGAATCTTGGTTGTAGGTTCTTGCAATTCATCACTTTGAATATTTCTTGCCACTCCCTTCAGGCCTGCATAGTTTCTTTATTTCTTTATTGATTAAGGTATTACATAGTCATATGTGTTCTTATCCCCTCATTGCCCACACAACCCCCCACTCATGTCCTCAACACCCTGGTGTCTGTGTTCATTGGCTGGGCATATATGCATGCATACAAGTTCTTTGGTTGCTCTCTCCCCCTTATACCCGCCCTCCCCTACCTTCCCTCTGAGGTTCGACTGTCTGATCTATGCTTCTCTGTCTCTGGATCTGTTTTTGTTCATTAGTTTATGTTGTTCATTATATTCCACAAAAGAGTGAGATCATGTGATATTTATGTTTCTCTATCTGGCTTATTTTGCTTAGCATAATGTTCTCCAGTTCCATCCATTCTGTTGCAAATGGTAAGAATTCTTTATTTTTTACAGCAGCGTAGTATTCCATTGTGTAGATGTACCATAGTTTTCTAATCCACTGATCTGCTGATGGACATTTAGGATGTTTCCAAATCTTAGCTATGGTAAATCATGCTGCTATGAAAATGGGGGTGCATATATCTTTTCAGATTGGTGTTTCTGTTTCCTTGGGATATATTCCTAAAAGTGGGATCACAAGATCAAATGGGAGTTCTATTTTTAATATTTTGAGGAAACTCCAAACTATTCTCCACAGTGGTTGCACCAGTATGAATTCCCACAAGAAGTGCATGAGGGTTCCTTTTTCTCTGCATCCTCACCAGAACTTGTCTTTTGTTGATTTGTTGATGATAGCCATTCTGACAAGTGTGAGATGGTACCGAATTGTTGTTTTGATTTGCATCTCTCAGATGATTAGTGACTTTGTGCATGTTTTCGTATGTCTCTTGGCCTTCCTTATGTCTTCTTTCGAAAAGTATTTATTTAGGTCCATTGCCCATTTTTGGATTGGGTTGTTTATCTTCATTTTGTTAAGTTGTATGAGTTCCTTGTAAATGTTAGAGATTAAACCCTTATCAGTGATAACATTTGCAAATATGTTCTCCCATACAGTGGGCTTTCTTGTTGTTTTGTTGATGGTTTCTTTTGCTATGCAAAAGCTTTTTATTTTGATGTAGTCCCATTTGTTTATTTTATCTCTTGTTTCCATTGCCCTAGGAGGGGTATCGGTGAAGAAATTGCTTTGGCATATGTCTGAGATTTCTCAGCCTGTGGATTCCTCTAGTATTTTTATGGATTCCTATCTTATGTTTAAGTCCTTGATCCATTTTGAGTTTATTTTTGTGTATGGTGTTAGTTTGCTGTCTAGATTTATTTTTTTGCATGTACCTGTCCAATTTTCCCAACACCATTTATTGAATAGACTGTCTTGACTCCATTGTATGTTCTTGCCTCCTTTTACAAATATTAATTGAGCATTGTGGTTTGGGTCAGTTTCTGGGTTCTCCATTCTAATCCATTGATCTATATGTCTGTTCTTTTGCCAGTTCCAGGCAGTTTTGAGAACAGTGACTTTGTAATACAGCTTGATATCTGGTAATGAAATCCCTCCAACTTTGTTCTTGTTTCTCAGGATTCCTGCATATATTTGAGGCCCTTTTTTATTCCAGATGAATTTTTGGAGAGTTCATTCTAGGACTTTGAAATATGCCCTTGGTATTTTAATAAGAAGTGCATTGAATCTATAGATTGATTTTGGATAGTACGGACATTTTATGATGTTCATTCTACCAATCCATGAACATGGTATGTTCTTCCATCGGTTTATGTATTCCTCTATCTCTTTTTTCAGTGTCCTGTAGTTTTCCGAGTACAGGTCTTTTATTTCGTTAGTTAAATTTATTCCTAGGTATCTTAATTTTTTAGGTGTGATGGTAAATGGGATTGCTTTTTTAATCTCTCTTTCTGTAAGTTCACTATTGGTGTAGAGAGACACCATAGATTTATTGGCGTTAATTTGGTATCCTGCTACATTGCCGAAATTAATTTATGAAGTCTAATAATTTTTATGGGGTCTTTAGGGTTTTTATGTACAGTATCATGTTATCTGTGAATAATGACAGTTTTACATCTTCCTTTCCAATTGGATATCATTTATTTCTTCTTCATGTCTAATTGCTATGGCTAATACTTCCAGAACTATATCGAACAAGAGTGGTGAAAGTGGGCATCCTTGTCTCTTTCCTGTTCTTACGTGAAATTGTTTTAGTTTTATTCCCGTTAAGTATGATTTTGGCTGTAGGTCTGTCATATAAGGCTTTTGTTATGTTGAAGTATGATCCCTCTATTCCTATTTTGCTCAGGGTTTTTATCAAGAAAAGGTATTGAATTTTGTCAAATGCTTTTTCTGCATCAATAGATATGACTATGGGACATTTATCTCTTACTTGTTTCTGAGATGTATCATGTTTGTGATTTGCGGATATTGTACCATCCTTGCATCAACGGGATAAATCTTACTTGGTCATGGTGTGTGATCTTTCTGATGTAATGCTGGATCTTATTTGCTAGAATTTTATTGAGGATTTTGGTATCTATGTTCATGAGGAATATTGGCCTGTAATTCTCTTTCATTGTATTGTCTTTATCTGGTTTGATTTTTAGGGTAATGCTGGCTTAATAGGATGAGCTTGGAAGTGTTCCTTCCTCTTGAATATTTTGGAATAGTCTGAGGAGAATAGGTTTTAGTTCTTTCTTGAATGTTTGGTAAAACTCCCTTGTGAAACCATCTGACCTTGGGCTTTTGTTTGTTGGAAGCTTTTTGATGACTTCTTCAATTTTTTTCCATAGTTTTCAGCCTATTGAGATTTTTAGATTCTTCCTGATTGAGTTTTGGAAGGTTGTATTTTTCTAGGAATATGTCCATTTCCTCTAGTTTGTCTGGTTTGTTGGAATAGAGTTGTTCATAGTATTTTTAAAAAATCCTTTGTATTTCTCTGTGGTTTGTTGTTATTTTTCCTCTTTCATTTCTGATTTTTTTTATTTTATTTGAGTCCTCTCTCTTTGCTTCTTGGTGAGCCTGGCTAGAGGTTCATCAATGTTGTTTGTCCTTTCAAAAAAACAGCTCTTTGTTTCATTGATCTTTTGTATTTTTTTTTTGTTGTTGTCTGTGTCATTTTTTTTTTTTTTGCTCTGATCTTTATTATTTCCTACCTTCTGCTCACTCTGGGATTTTCTTCTTGCTCTCTTTCTAATTCTTTAAGTTGGAGAGTTAAATTATTTACTACCATTTTTCTTGTTTTTTGAGGTAGGCCTGTAGAGCTCTGAACTTCCCTCTAAGGACAGCTTTCATTGTATCCCATAGATTTTAGATGGTTGTGTTCATTGTCATTCATTTCCAGGATGATTTTAATTTCTTCTCTGTTCTCTTTAGTAACCCAATCATTCTTTAATAGCATGCTATTCAGCTTCCAAGTGTTTAATTTTTTTGGATTTTTCTTATTGTAGTTTATTTCTAATACGTATTGTGCCATTGTGGTCTGAGAAGATGCTTGATATGATTTCAGTCTTCTTGAATTTTGAGAGACTTTGCCTGAGACCCAATATGTGGTCTATTTTTGAAAATGTCCCATGTGCACTTGAGAAGAACATATATTCTGTGGCTTTGGGGTGAAATGTTCTGAAGTCCATCTGATCTAGTGATTCATTTAGGATTGTTGTTTCCTTTCTGTTTTTTTGTTGTTGTTGTTGTCTAGAGGATTTATCCTGTGATGTCAGTGGGATAATAAAGTCTCCTACTATGATCGTATTGTTGTCGATCTCTCTCTTGATATCTTCCAGTAATTTTTTTATGTATTTGGGTGCTCCTGCATTGGGTGCTCTTGTATTTATGTATTTGGGTGCTCCTGCATTGGGGCAAAAAGGGTTATAACCTCTTGTTCTATGGATACCTTTAGTATTATGAAGTGGCCTTCCTTATCTCTTGTTATGGCCTTCACTTTGAGGTCTATTTTGTCAGATATAAGTATTGCTACCCCAGTTTTCTTTTCATTTCCATTTGTATGAAAATATTATTCCATCCCTTCACTTTCAGTCTGTGTGAGTCTCTTGTTATGAGGTGGGTCTCTTGTAGACAGCATATATATGAGTCTTGGTTTTTTTTTGTTTGTTTGGTTTGTTTTTGTTTTTGTTTTTTATCCTTTCAGCCAATTGATGTCTTTGGATTGGAGAGGTTAGTCCACTTACATTTAAATTTATTATTGATAGGTACTTGTTTATAGCCATTTTTATTTTTTGTACTGTGTTCCTTCTTCCCTTTTTATTTCTTCTTTTTACACCAGTCCCTTTAGCATTTCTTTCATTGCTGGCTTGGTAGTGAAAACTCCCTTAGCCTTTATCTGTCTGTGAAGATCCTTATTTCCCCTTCAATTTTGAATGGTAGCCTTGCTGGATAGAGTATTCTTGGATTCAGTCCCTTGATTTGCATCACTTTGTAAATTTCCTTCAATTCTTTTCTGGCCTGATGTGTTTCTGTTGAGAAATCATTTGATAATCTAATGGGAGGTCCCTTGTACGTAACTTTCTGTCTCTCTCTTGCAGCCTTTAAGATCCTCTCTTTGTCCTGAATGTTTGCCATTGTAATTACAACATGACTTGGTGTGAGTCTTTTTGGGTTAATCTTGTTTGGGCCTTTTAGGGCTTGTGTGACTTTTAACTTCCCCATCTCAGGGAAGTTTTCTGACATTATTTTTCGAATAAGTTTAATAACACTTGTTCCTCTTCCTGTCATTCTGGCACCCCTATTATTCATATGTTGCTTCATTTCATTTTGCCCCAAAGCTCTCTTAGGCTCTTCTCCTGTCCTTTAATTTTTTTTCTTCACTTGTAGTTCAGTTTGGGTGTGTTTTGCTTCCCTGTCTTCTAATTCACTAATTTGGTCCTCTGCTTCTCTTAGTCTACTGTTGTACCTTTCCATGGTGTTTTTTATTGCAGCTACATCACTCTTTATTTCTTCTTGATTCTTACATAAGTTGTTGATTTTTTCCTCCATCCAGTTTATGAACTGTATGACCCTTATTCTGAATTATTTTCTGACATATTGCATGCCTCTGTATCACATAGCTGCTTTTCTGGTGATTCCAACTTTTCTTTCCTTTGGGGGTTACTTTGTCTCCCCATTTTCCCTCTCATTGAAGGATCAAGGTGTCAAGTTGTGCAGGGGCTGCTCCTTGGGGTGCAGTGGTTCCTTGGGCAGTGGCTGCTCTACAGTTGGCAGCAGCTCCTCTGGTGGGTGCTATTTGCAGTAGTGGTGGCTCCTCTGGCCTACAGGGGCTGGCTGCCTGTACAGCAGATGCTCCTTGGATAGTTGTGGGTTGCTTGCACAGCTACTGCTCCTGGGATAGAGTTGGGCTTCTCATGGGGCTTCTGCTCCTCAGAAAGGGGTGGGTTCCTCACCCAGCAGCTGCTCCTGGGAGAAGGCAGGCTGCACCTAAGCTGCTGCTCCTTGGATGGGGGGGGGGCAGGCTGCTCGCAGGGGCCTCTGCTTCTCGTATAGGGGCGGGCTACTTCTGAGGCTGCTACTTTTCAGACAGGGACAGGTTGCTCACAGGGCTGCTGCTCCTCTACGGCAGTGGACTGCTTGTGTGGCTGCTACTCCTTGTATGGGAGTGGGCTGCTCATGAGGCTGATGATCTTCAGAAAGGGGTGAGCTGCACACATGGCTGTTGTTCCCTAGACAGGTGCGGGTTGTGTGCGGCTGCTGTTCTTGGGATGGGGATGGGCTTCTCGCACAGCTGCTGTTCCTCAGACTGAGGTAGGCTTCTCATGCAGCTGCAGCTCCTCAGATGGGTGTGGGCTGCATGCGGCTGCTGCTCCTCAGATGGGAGCAGGCTGCTCACGTGGCTGCTGCTTGTGTGGTCACAGTGCCTGGGCTAAAGCTTTGGGCCAGTCAGAGGGGAGTGTGCTTCAGAACTCACAGCCTGCGCTCAGAGTGGCTGGAGTCTCGGTGACCATGGGACCACAGCCAAGGCAGCATATCCCTGGCATGGGTGGCTGTAGAGTCCCTGATGTTATCTGAGGGGACTCTGGGTGGAGGTAAGGCTAGGTTCCCTGTCACAGCAGCTCTCCCCTTCAAAAAGGTGAGGATTCTGTGGAAGAGCTGGCTGCTCAGAAGCGAAGACTGAAGGCTCCAGCGGCAGCGAAGACTCAGGCCGCAGCAAAGAAGGAAGGTGGTGGCCAGAGCTAAGGCCTGGGTCTTGGGTGCCAGAGGAAAATCAGTTCCGGCAGCCAGGGGAAGGAAGGCCTATTGCACAAATCTTCATGCAAAAGGCCACTAGTATAAAATAAAAATGAAAAAATGAAGTGTTGTTCCTTTTGCTGGTTAAAGATCCCACTCTTATGTACAGTCTGTGGTTTCTCAGTTTCCTGTTCTTGGGACTGAAGGCCTCTCTTTTTTTTAATTTTTGTTATTGATTAAGGTATTACATATGTGTCCATATCCCCCATTGCCCCCGCACCCCACTCCCATACATGCCCTTACCCCCAATGTCTTGCCACCATTGGTTATGCTTATATGCATGCATACAAGTCCTTCAGTTGATCTCTTACCTCCAACCCCTCCTTAGTCTTCTTGCTGCAATTTGACAGTCTGTTCGATGCTTCTCTGCCTCTATCTATCTTTTTGTTCATCAGTTTATAATGTTCTTTATTATCCATAAATGGGTGAGATCATGTGGTATTTTTCTTTCCCTGACTGGCTTATTTCACTTAGCATAATGCTCTCCAGTTCCATCCATGTTGCTGCAAATGGTAAGAATTCCTGCTTTTTTAAAACAGCATAGTATTCCATTGTGTAGATGTACCACAGTTTTCTAATCCAGTCATTTGCTGATGGACACTTAGGCTGTTTCCAAATTTTAGCTATGGTGAATTGTGCTGCCACGAACATAGGGGTGCATATATCCTTTCTGAAAGGTGTTTCTAGTTTCTTGGGATATATTCCTAGAAGTGGAATCACTTGCTCAAATGGGAGTCCCATTTTTAGTTTTTTGAAGAAACTCCATACTGTTCTCCACAGTGGCTGCACCAGTCCGCATTCCCACCAGGAGTGTATGAGAGTTCCTTTTTCTATGCATCCTCACCAGAAATTGTAATTTGTTGATTTGTTGATGATAGCCATTCTGACACATGTGAAATGGTACCTCATCATCATTTTGATTGGTATTTCTCAGATGATTAGTGACTTTGAGCATATGTCTCTTGGCCTACCTTATGTCCTCTTTTGAAAAGTATCTATTTAGGTCCCTTGCCCATTTTTTGATTGGGTTGTTTAATTTCCTGCACTGACCACCAGGGAGAAGATGCTCAATTCAGGAGCTGCCCCCTGGTGGTCAGTGTGCTGCCACAGTGGGAGCACCGCTCAGCCAGAAGCTGGGCTCACAGCTGAAAAGTGCAGAGGTGGTGGCGGGAGCCTCTCCTGCCTCCGCTGCAGGCAGGTGGTAAGAAGCAAGGGCTCCTGCACTGTGAGAGGGATCTCTGACTGCCAGCTTAGGCCCGACCCCCAGGGGGCATCCCCTGAGGGGTTCTGTACTGTGAGAGGGCACAGGCCGGGCTGAGGGACACCTCCCCTCCCCCAGTGCAAGAATTTTGTGCACCGGGCCTCTAGTATGTGATAATGAAGAAACTGGATTGATAGACCTTCCACTTAAACAATGTAAAGTGGAAATAGTACTCTACCAGAAGCCAAGTGACCTGAGTCATAAAGTTCTACCACAACTCTTTACTCTCCTGATATATCTCTCTATTTTATCTTTCTCTCCTTTGATATTCTCAACTACCTACCATAAGTTTGCTTGATATTCCTAATGCCTGAAAGAAGAAAAGGCAAGGAGAATGGTGGTTAATAAATGAGTTTAGTTTATTAATTCTTTTAAATCTTTTACTTATATATTCTAATAATCACTTTTTTTGTATTTTAAAACTCAAGCATTTGTGTATAGTTTCTCTGTTTTGGATTATATTCTGTCTTCAAAACTTGCCTGACTAGTGAAAACTCTTCCTCCTTTATCTTCATTTATTTTTACCTTTCATATATTCTTTGACATCTCAAACACTTAATTTGTGAAATCTTACCTGACTACTCTCCCACCAGTTCAATAAGTTTCTGGCTCCTCAAGTGTGTTGAATAAATAAATAAATAAATAAATAAATAAATAAAAATATGAATTCTATAAATTTTTGTCAGCAGAAATCACATAAATTACATTTTTGTTTATATATCTGTCTCTATACTATACATTGCACATTTTTGAACCCACATTTACTGTTTTTTATCTTTATATCTTTAACTCTTAGCTAAGTAACTGACAAGATAGTTGGTGCCTAGAAATACTTGTTGAAAGGATGGCAAAAGTGACTCATCATAAATGCAAAGCAACAGGATGTAAAATGAATAGTATTAAATTATTGAGAAAAATACCACATTCTATCTTAACTGTTGACCAAAGTGGTAAGTGTAAGAGACCAGACAGTGTCACAATGCTAAAGAGAAAAACATTTGGAAGGAGGAAATAAATAAATTCATAAACCCAAAGAGGCCAGCTGAATGTTATTCTCGCAAGTGTTTTGATTATTTTACTCAAAAGATAGTTGTTTGTTTTGTTTTATTTTGTTTTGTTTTGCTTTTCTGTAAGCTATATGGGAACAAGTGACACAGAATGGGTTTGCAATAATAAAAATTACCTAACTGACATGGATTTGAAAATTTTACTCTTTGAGGAATTTGACGTATAATATGAGAAAAAACAGTAGTGCTTAAAAAACTCAAATGCATAGTCAAAACTATGCAGTAATTCTACTTGTTTTCTCTAATGTGCTGGATTTCCTTTTCACCAGAGCAACTATTTCACTATCATCTCTCCTCAAACCACCAATATTCATTTAATCAGTCTCAATTTCAGATGATGACTCTATTTCTTATTTTAAACAAAAAGGGGAAATGATCTGATAACTTTCTTCTCACTAACAAACTTACCTGAATCTATACCCAAACACTCTTCTCTTAATTTCCATTAATATACATGGAGTATTCCCGCTGCTATAGTAGGCTACAAGAATTTTGTTTGGCCTTGAATCCAATTTATTCTCACATTTTCAAGAAATCCACTCCTAAAATTGTTCCCCCTTCTATATAATCAATTCTTTATCCCCATTAGATAATTTCTACCACAGACATGTTATAGATTATTCATTACTTTAATAATTTAACAAATGTTTAATGCTTACTATGTATTAGAGTTTTTCTCATGCTATGTATACAGTAATAAACAAAATAAATATATATATTCTAATGAAGCAGGGAAAATAAACAATAAAAATAATATGTATCTGATAATATATATTAAAACATATATTAGCCAAATAAAGTATATACCATGTTTAAAATATAATGTATTATACATGTCAACATGAGAAATGTCCAAACCTATATAGAATTTTGATGAGCCTTAACCAGTTTGGCTCAGTGGATAGACCATCGGCCTGCAGACTGAAGAGTCCCAGGTTTGAATCCAGTCAAGGGCATGTACCTTGGTTGCAGGATAGATCCCCAGTAGATAGCTTGCAGGAGTCAACTGATCAATGCTTCTCTGTTATCAATGTTTCTAACTCGCTATCCCTCTTCCTCCTCTCTGGGAAAATAAATAAAATATACTTTTTAAAAAATAATTTTGATAAAATTATTACAGCAAAACTGCCATCTATAGTCTTATGATTCCTGATGTTATATTTCTAATTCTGGCTTCTCTTTTCCTCTCTAGACTCATATGTTGTGTTATATATTTGACATCTCTTTTGGATATCTAATAGATTAGAATCTAAATCTTAAGATCTTTAAGAAGACAAGATTTCTCCTCACCTAATCTGCCCCATTCAAGGTCTGCCCATCATCATCCAACTGAGTTCTCAAAAAATGGAAAATTAAAAAAAAACATAGAAAACTATCTGTGATTTATTTTCCCTCCTCACATCCTTATATCCAACAAACCAGGAAATATTACTGATTTTGACATCCATGATACATACCTAAATCTATCCACTACCATGCCTACCTCTCCGATTTAACCTGGTATCATCTGTTACATGAACTATGATTTCTAAACGATTTCACTGTTTCCATTTGTGATATCCTATATTGCATTCTCCATATGGCTGCCTAGATAATATATTTTTAAGTAACTGAGTTCTCACATCCATTGGTGTCCACTGAGATCCTTAGAAATAGGGCCAGAAGTGAGAGCAGGACGGGCACTGGATGCTTCTGCTGTGCCTTGCTGGAAAAAATAAATAAATAAACAGAGACAATAGAGATCCTAAGAAGTAAAGAGGCAAAATGTCATTATATGCAATTTTTGTGAAAACTTGTCTGGAGGAACACAAGAAGTATCCAGGCACTTCAGCCAAGTTCTTAGAGTTTTCTAAGACGTGTTCAGACAGGTGGAAGACCATGTCAATTAAAGAGGAAAAAACAAACTTGAAGACATGGAAAAGGGGAACAAGGACCATTATAAAAGAAAAATTAAAACCTATATACTTCCTAACAAAGAAACAACAAAAACAGTTCAAGAATCTTGATGCACCCAAAATGCTTCTTCCAGCCTTTTTTTTTTTTTTTTTTTTTTTTTTTTGCTATGAGCATCACCCTAAAATCAGAGTAGGAAATCCTAGCCTTTCCATTGGTAATGTTGCAATGAAACTGGGGGAGATGTAGAATAACATTGCTGCAGATAATAAGAAGACTTACGAAAAGAGGGTTTCTAGGGTGAAAAAGAAAAACACCTGATATGGCAAAAAAAGGGAGTCATCAAGACTGGGGGAAAAAGCAAAAAAAAGGAAGAGTACGTTAAGGGGGGAAAAGATGAAGATGATGAATAAGTTAAGTCTGGTACACTTTTTGTTTGTTTCTTTGTCTATAAATGTTTTTAACTCTGCATACACAACTCATACGTATTAAAGTAAAAAATTGAAATTGAAATATAAAACTATTTAAGATGTGGTTTTAAATTGTACTGTATCTCTTTTGCATAGTTAACATGCTACTGAATGTATCTTTAGATAACTGTTCTGTTGCTATATTCATTAGCCACTAACCTTTCTGGGTACAGTATAGTGGTGTAAATTGGCATGAAAAACATTTTTAAAATATATTTTTATTGATTTCAGAGAGGAAGTGAAAGGAAGAGAGAGATAGAAATATTAATGATGAAAAAGAATCATTGATTGGATGCCTCCTGCACAGCACCTCCCCTCCCCCACTGGAAATCACGCCGGTAACCTGGGCATGTGCCATGGCTGAGAATTGAACCATGGGACTTGCTGGTTCATAGGTCAATTCTCAATCACAGAGCCACATCAGCTGAGCTGAAAAGCATTTTTTTCAAAAAAAACTCCTGGAAGATATCAAAGGAGAGATTGACAGCAATACAATCATAGTAGGAGACTTCAATACCCCATTATCACCATTGGATAAATCCTCTAAACAAAAAATAAGCAAAGAAACATCAATCGTAAATGACTCACTAGACCAGATGGAATTAATTGACACCTTCAGAACATTTCACCCCAAAGGCACAGAATATACATTCTTCTCAAGTGCACATGGGTCATTTTCAAAGATAGACCATATGTTAGGACATAGGCAAAGTCTCCCCAAATTCAAGAAGATAGAAATCATATCAAGTATCATCTCAGATCACAGTGGCATAAAACTGGAAATCAACTACAATAAAAACAACCCAAAGAAATCAAACACATGGAGACTAAACAGCATGCTATTAAACAATGACTGGGTTACCTAAGACGTCAAGGAAGAAATAAAAACATCATGGCAACAAATGACAATGAAAACACAACAATCCAAAATCTATGGGACACAGCGAAAGGAACCCTGAGAGGGAAGTTCATAGCTCTACAAGCCTACTGCAAAAAAAAAGAAACAATGGTAATAAATTACCTAACCCAACAACTCAAAGAGTTAGAGAGAGAGCAACAAGAAAAGCCCAGTGTAAGCAGAAGGAAATAAATAATAAATATCAGAGGGGAGATAAACAACATAGAGACCAAAGAAACAAAACAAAAGATCAACAAAACCAAGAGCTGGTTCTTTGAAAGGATAAACAAGATTGATGAACCTCTAACCAGGCTCACCAAGAAGCAAAGAGAGAGGACCCAAATAAACAAAATCAGAAATGAAAGAGGTGAAACAACAACAGACCCCGACGAAATACGAACGATTGTTGCAAAATACTACCAACAACTGTATTCCAACAAACTAGACAACCTGGAGGAAATGGACATATTCCTAGACAAATACAACCTTCCAAAACTCAATCAGGAAGAATCTAAACAGCTCAACAGGCCAGTAACTATAGAAGAAATTGAAGCAGTCATCAAAAAGTTTCTGGCAAACAAAAGCCTGGGGCCAGACGACTTCACAGGAGAGTTTTACCAAACATTCAAGGAAGAACTAAAACCTATCCTCCTCAGACTATTCCAAAAAATTCAAAAGGAAGGTACACTTCCAGGCTCCTTCTATGAAGCCAGCATCACCCTAATACCAAAACCAGATAAAGACAACACAATGAAAGAGAATTACAGACCAATATCCCTAATGAACATAGATGCCAAAATCTTCAACAAAATTCTAGCAAATCGGCTCCAACAGTACATCAGAAATATCATACAACATGACCAAGTAGGATTTATCCCAGGAATGCAAGGATGGTACAATATCCGCAAATCAATAAACGTGATACATCACATAAACAAATTGAGAGATAAAAATCACATAGTCATATCAATTGGTGCAGAAAAAGCATTTGACAAAATCCAACACCCTTTCTTGATAAAAACTCTCAACAAGGTGGGAATAGAAGGATCATACCTCAACATAATAAAAGCTATATATGATAAACGCACAGCAAACATCATACTCAATGGGCAAAAACTAAAACCCTTTCTCCTAAGAACAGGAACAAGACAGGGATGCCCACTCTCACCACTCCTGTTTAACATAGTACTGGAAGTATTAGCTATTGCAATTAGACAAGAAGAAGAAATAAGAGGCATCCAAATTGGAAAAGAAGAAGTGAAGCTGTCCTTATTTGCAGATGACATGATATTGTACATAAAAAACCCAAAAGATTCCATCAAAAAACTAATAGACTTAATTAATGAATTCGGCAATGTAGCAGGATACAAAATTAACGCCAAGAAATCTATGGCATTTCTGTACACCAATAGTGAACTTACAGAAAGAGAGACTAAAAAAGCAATCCCATTTACCATCACACCAAAAATATTAAGATACCTAGGAATAAACTTAACTAAGGAGGTAAAAGACCTATACGCAGAAAACTACACAACACTGAAAAAAGTGATAGAGGAAGACGTAAACAGATGGAAGAATATACCATGTACATGGATTGGTAGAATCAACATCATTAAAATGTCCATACTACCCAAAGCAATCTACACATTCAATGCACTCCCCATCAAAATATCAACAGCATATTTCACATACCTAGAAAGAACTCTCCAAAATTCATCTGGAATAAAAAAGGACCCCGAATAGCCACAGCAATCCTGAGAAAGAAGAATAAAGTAGGAGGGATCTCAATACCAGACCTCAAGCTGTATTACAAAGCCACTGTTCTCAAAACAGCCTGGTACTGGCACAAGAACAGACATATAGATCAATGGAACAGATTAGAGAATCCAGATATTAACCCAAACCACTATGCTCAATTAATATCTGACAAAGGAGGCATGAACATACAATGGAGTCAAGATAGTCTCTTCAATAAATGGTGTTGGAAAAATTGGACAGATACATGCAAAAAAATGAAACTAGATCACCTACTTATACCACACACAAAAATAAACTCAAAATGGATAAAGGACTTAAACATAAGATGGGAAACCATAAAAATACTAGAGGAATCCACAGGCAACAAAATCTCAGATATATGCCAAAAGAACTTCTTCACTGACACTGCCCGTTAGGGCAATGGAAGCTAAAGAGAAAATTAACAAATGGGACTACATCAAAATAAAAAGCTTTCTTACAGCAAAAGAAACCATCAACAAAACAACAAGAAAGCCCATTCTATAGGAGAACATATTTGCAAATGCTATCACAGATAAAGGTTTAATCTCCAACATCTACAGGCAGCTTATGCAACTTATAAAAGGAAGATAAATGATCCAATAAAAAAATGGGCAACTGACCTAAACAGAATATTTTCAAAAGAAGACAGAAAGAAGGCCAAGAGACACATGAAAACATGCTCAAGGTCACTTATTAGCCAAGAGATGCAAATCAAAACAACAATGCATTACCATCTCACACCTGTCAGAATGGCTATCATCAACAAATCAACAAAAGAAGTGTTGGCGAGGTTGGGGAGAAAAAGGAACCTTCGTGCACGGCTGGTGGGAATGCAGACTGGTGCAGCCACTGTGGAAAACAGTATGGAGTTTCCTCAAAAAACTGAAAATGGAACTCCCATTTGACCCAGTAATCCCACTCCTGGGAATATAGCCGAAGAAACTAGAAACACCAATCAGAAAGGATATATGCACCCCTATTTTCATAGCAGCACAATTTACAATAGCTAAGATTTGGAAACAGCCTAGGTGCCCATCAGCAGATGACTGGATTCAGAAAACTGTGGTACATCTACACAATGGAATACTATGTGGCCATAAAAAAGAAGGAATTCTCATCATTTGCAGCAACCTGGATGGAATTGGAGAACATTATGCTTAGTGAAGTAAGCCAGTCAATGAAAGAAAAATACCACATGATCTCACTCATTTATGGATAATAAAGAACATTATAAACTGATGAACAAAAAGATAGATACAGAGACAGTAAAGCATCAAACAGACTGTCAAATTACAGGGGGAAGGTTAGGGAGAGGTGGGGAGATAAGAAATCAAATGAAGGACTTGTATGCTTCATATAAGCATAACCAATGGACGCAAAACTCTGGGGGGTGAGGGCATGTATGGATGTGGGGTGGGGGGGCAATGGTAAGATATGTACACATATAATACCTCAATAAAATAAATAAATAAATAAATAAATAAAAAAGAAAAGCATTTTTTTCATAGCACAAATTAGTTATATATTGGAATGGTAGTTTTTATCTTCAGTTGCCTTAATGTAGCTTATCTACACTAATAAAAGAGAAAGATGCAAATTGACTGTACCTTCGTGATGCCCACCAGCCAATCAGGAGTGAGTATGCAAATTAACCCACCAAAGATGGAGGGTTAATTTACATACACAAGCACCCAGCTGTGGGGGGCAGGAAGCTTGCATCTTCACCATGGTGACAATGCAGGCTTGTCACACCTCCCCAGCCGCTCCAGGCCCCTGGGCAGTGTGGGAAGTTGGAAAGGCGGCTCCAGGCCAGAGCAAAGGCTGTGCTGGCAGCCAGGGTAAGGAAGGCCCATTCTGCAAGAATCTTTGTGCATCAAGTGTCTCGTAGGAAATAATAGTTGATCTGTTAACTGAATACCACTTTATAATGGAAAAAATTTGGCTCATTGGATAGAGCATTGGGCTGTGAACTGAAGGATCCCAGGGTTGATTCCAATCAAGGGCACATACCTTGGTTGCCAGTTCAATCTCCAGCCCTGGTCAGGGTGTGTGTACGAGGCAAGCAATTGATATGTCCTTCTTGCATTGATGTTTCCCCTTCCCCCTACTCTCCCCCCCTACCTTCCACTGTCTCTAAAAATCAGTGGAAAAATGTCCTTGGTGAGGATTAACACACACACCAAAAAAAAAAAAAAAGCTTTATTTATTTATTTTTTTAATTTCTTTATTGATTGAGGTATCACATATTGGTCCTCATCCCTCCATTCCCATCCCTCACCCCTCCCCCAACATGACCCCACCCCCCTGTTGTCCTTAACCGCTGGTTAGGCTCATATGCTTGCACACAAGTCCTTTGGTTGATCTCTCCCCTTTGCCCCCACCCTTCCCTACCCTCCCCCTGAGGCCTGACAGTCTGATCCATGTCTCCTTGTTTCTGGGTCCGTTCTTGTTCATCAGTCTATGTTGTTCATTATTTCCCCTAGATGAGTGAGATCATGTGCTATTAGAAATACACTTATAAGAACCGAAAATGAGACAAGCCATAATGGTTATGGTGACAGGCAAATGAATCAGTGTGTAGTGAGTTTCTTTCTGGGTCAACAGTTCTTTTGAGACCCAATTTCAATGTCCAACAGTTCCTTATGTGTACATGTCAGCAATGACATTTCAGTTCTGGATGGTGGACAAATGGTGGTAATGCAGGTCCGACTCTGTCTGGTTTGGTCCTGGGCAACCTGCAGTGATGCACAGCTGTTAACTGCTAGTATGGGAAGGCCACATCAGCGTCTTCCGTCTCTGGACTGCTTCTCTTCTGTCTTCATGGCTGGAGTAGCCCTGTCGATTCCTCTCTGTTGCTGTAATCCACATGGTCTCGGAGTTGTTTTCTGAAAATATACAAACATATTCTCGACCAAAAGTTAATAAAGGAATCTTTTCTATAAATTTGACTGGGGATCCTTTTTCATTTTTTGCCCAAATGATTTTCCTCTGGCTTGTTTTGTCACCTTGTGTGTTTTTCATGGGTGTCTTGCTTTTAGCCTTACAATTAATTTTCTAAAGTACTAATTTTCTAGATGTAATTTACTTACAGGATATTTTTCCTTACATGATATTCCTCTACTATCCCCTCCTTTTTTGATTTAGATGTTAGGAGGCTTTTGAAAATTTTATAATGTAGTCTCGATGGCTTTTAAATTTTAATTTTTTGCACTATAATATTACTGTTTTAGGTTCATTACATGGTGCACAATTTTATCATGAGATGAAGTACCAATAAAGATTTTAGTTAACACTTTAGGAACACCTTTTTGTTCAGTACAATTAATTTTTCTAGAATATTTGCTTGTTTCAACTAGCCAATTTAAATTTGCCTGAAACCTTGACTACTGTTTTACTATCAAGTTTATTACTCTAACAACAATCTTATTTTACCCTGTAAATATTGGTGGAAGGGATTATTTGCCTTCTTGAGTAGGTCCTGAGCATACCTGGTGGTAGGCTGGATTTAGATATCGTAAACACACTTCCCTGCACCATGGGTACAAGACAACTCAAACAATTCTTGTTGGAGTGAGAGGGCAGCTGCTGTGGCCAAGTCTCTGTCGGTCACCTGGGTCCTGATCTGAGCTGGGCGTGGGAAGCACGAAGCAGCCATGAGGGCAGGAGACCTCCCTCAGAAGGGGCTATGATTCAGGCCCCTGCAATGTTGGGGGGGGGTGAGGGTCTGTGTCCCACCTCTGTTGATCCCCAAATTCTCTCCTGATGGCCCCTCTGCGACTGTGCCTGTCTTAGATTGTTCCTTCCCTGAGGAATCTTACCCATCTCTGGCTAACCAGCCATCCTCCGGGGCCAAGCAGGGTGACATGAGGTTCAGTTTTGTCTCCTTGGTAGCCTATGCCCCCATGGCCTCCATGCCCAGTATCTGCCTTGGGATCCCCTCGCCTGCTGGAAGGGCCCCAGCACTGATCACATAGCTTTTGGAACCCGGGTTTCTTCTCCAGGGAGGGCTCAGTTTGCCCCACTGGGTGAGAGACAGATCCATGACACCAGTCATCACGAGACTTCAACCTCGACATGAACAGAGAGCTCATGCAACAGCTGTGAGCAATTGAATTGTGAGAAGAGGGTCTCTCTTGGCCTAAAGGGTAAGAGGGACCAATATAGAATGCTCAGGTGCCTTCCCTGGAGGCCCTCTACACAATGAAAAGGATTAAATCCTTACATGTCCTTTTTAAATTTCTACCAGACATTCAAAGAATTAGTTTGTACATTTGCTTGGGATAATTGTATATTATGCTGTACTGATTCTAAAGTATCGAGAGATGTGTTAAGTTTGTCTCCAAGCACCAAACAGATGACTTTTTTTTTTTTATCCCCAAGGGTGTGAGGAACTATTACAAGTACTGGGGGTGATCCAAATCTGGGAAAAATTTTAATGATAGTGTAGAATAATATCATGCAAGGATATTCTTTGTTCTAGTCCATGGGAATTCCCTTTCAAACTGGCTGTCCATTTATTTTTATATAGACAAGTCTTAGTTACATTTTCTGCACCTCTACTGGGGGCACGTAGTGATAATAGTGACACCCTTTCTTTGGTGTCCACACAAGCCAGAAACCTCTCTTTAATTGTACACAAAAAGGGGCATTTATTTGATTTTGTGTCATACAAAAGGGAAGATGGGTGTAGACCCCTGTGTATTTATACTTTCTTGCCCTACCCATGGACCTCCTGGATGTCCAGGGTGTTTGGTATTATTGGTAACTCCATTAGTCAGGGGATCAGCCCATGTAAGGGGTCTTACCCATGAAGGGTCAGGAACATAAAACCAAAATACTTACCCTCTTGTCCCAGGTAAAATTACCGTACATCTGATGATTGCTAGCATGGCTAGAAAGGCGTTCTCAGGCATTCTTGGGTTTCTGATTACCTCACAATTTCTTCCCTGAGGTTTGATGTTCTGATTGATGTTTCTCTGTTTCTGGATCTATTTTTCCCCCCATCAGTTTATGTTGTTCATTATATTCCACAAATGAGTGAGATCATGTGATATTTATCTTTCTCTGCATGGCTTATTTCACTAAGCATAATATTCTCCATCTCCATCCATATTGTTGCAAATGGTAAGAGCTCCTTCTTTTTTACCGCAGTGTAGTATTCCATTGTGTAGATATACCACAGTTTTTTAATCCACTCATCTGCTGATGGGCACTTAGGCTGTTTCCAAATCTTAGCTATGGTGAATTGTGCTGCTATGAACATAGGGGTGCATAAATCCTTTCTGATTGATGTTTCCAGTTTCTTGGGATATATTCCTAGAAGTGGGATCACTGGGTCAAATGGGAGTTCTATTTTTAGTTTTTTAAGGAAACTCCATACTGTTCTCCACAGTGGCTGCATGAGTCTGCATTCCCACCAGCAGTGCAGGAGGGTTCCTTTTCCTCCACATCCTCGCCAGCACTTGTCATTTGTTGACTTGTTGATAATGGCCATTCTGATAGGTGTGAGATGGTGCCGCATTGTTCTTTTGATTTGCATCTCTCTAATGATTAGTGATTTAGAGCAGGTTTTCATATGTCTCATGGCCTTCCTTCTGTCTTCTTTCGAAAAGTGTCTATTTAGATTAGTTGCCCATTTTTTGATTGGGTTGTTTATCTTCTTTTTGTTAAGTTGCATGAGTTCCCTGTAAATGTTGGAGATTAAACCCTTATCGTTGACATCATTGGCAAATATGTTCTCCCATGTAGTGGGCTTTCTTGTTGTTTTATTGATGGTTTCCTTTGCTGTGCAAAAGCTTTTTATTTTGATGTAGTCCCATTTGTTTATTTTCTCTTTAGCTTCCATTGCCCTAGGAACAGTATCAGCAAAGAAGTTCTTTTGGCATATGTCAGAGATTTTTCTGTCTGTAGATTCCTCTAGTATTTTTATGGTTTCCTGTCTTATGTTTAAGTCCTTGATCCATTTTGAGTTTATTTTTGTGTATGGTGTAAGTTGGTGGTCTAGTTTCATTTTTTTGCATGTATCTGTCCAATTTTCCCAACACCATTTGTTGAAGAGACTCTCTTGACTCCATTGTATGTTCATGCCACCTTTGTCAAATATTAATTGAGCATAGTGATTTGGGTTGATTTCTGGGTTCTCTATTCTATTCCATTGATCTATAGGTCTGTTCTTGTGCCAATACCAGGCTGTTTTAAGAACAGTGGCTTTGTAATACAGCTTGAAATCTGGTATGGAGATCCCACCTACTTTGTTCTTCTTTCTCAGGATTTCTGGGGCTATTCAGGGTCTTTTTTTATTCCAGATGAATTTTTGGAAAGTTCGTTCTAGGTCTGTGAAGTATGCCATTGGTATTTTAATGGGAAGTGCATTGAAATTATAGATTGCTTTGGGTAGTATGGACATTTTGATGATGTTGATTCTACCAATGCATGAACATGGTATGTTCTTCCATCTGTTTATGTCTTCCTCTATCTCTTTTTTCAGTGTTGTGTAGTTTTCTGCGTATATGTCTTTTACCTCCTCAGTTAAGTTTATTCCTAGGTATCTTAATTTTTTTGGTGTGATGGTAAATGGGATTGCTTTTTTAGTCTCTCTTTCTGTAAGTTCATTATTGGTGTATAGAAATGCCATAGATTTCTTAGCATTTATTTTGTATCCTGCTACTCTGCCAAATTCATTTATTAAGTCTAGTAATTTTTTGATGGAGTCTTTAGGGTTTTCTAAGTACAGTATCATATCATCTGCAAATAAGGACAGTTTTACTTCTTCTTTTCCAATTTGGATGCCTTTAATTTCTTCTTCTTGTCTGATTGCAATGGCTAGTATTTCCAACACTATGTTGAACAGGAGTGGTGAGAGTGGGCATCCCTGTCTTGTTCCTGTTCTTAGGGGAAATGGTTTTAGTTTTTGCCCATTGAGTATGATGTTGGCTGTGGGCTTGTCATATATGGCTTTTATTATGTTGAGCTATGATCCTTCTATTCTCAGCTTGCTGAGAGTTTTTATCAAGAAAGGGTGTTGGATTTTGTCAAATGCTTTTTCTGCATCAATTGATATGACTATATGGTTTTTATGTCTAAATTTGTTTATGTGATGTATCACGTTTATTGATTTGCGAATAATATACCATCCTTGCATCCCAGGGATAAATCCTACTTGGTCGTGGTGTATGATCTTTCTGATGTATTGCTCGATTCGATTTGCTAGAATTTTGTTGAGGATTTTGGCATCTATGTTCATGAGGGATATTGGCCTGTAGTTCTCTTTCATTGTGTTATCTTTATCTGGTTTTGGTATTAGGGTGATGTTGGCTTCATAGAAGGAGCTTGGAAGTGTTCCTTCTTCTTGAATTTTCTGGAATAGTCTGAGGAGGATAGGTTTTAGCTCTTCCTTGAATGTTTTATAAAACTCCCCTGTGAAGCCGTCTGGCCCCGGGCTTTTGTTTGCTGGGAGCTTTTTGATAACTGCTTCAATTTCTTCCATAGTTATCAGCCTATTCAGATTTTTAGTCTCTTCCTGAGAAAGTTTTGGAAGGTTGTGTTTTTCTAGGAATGTATCCATTTCCTCCAGGTTGTCTAGTTTGTTGGAGTAAAGTTTTTCATAGTATTTTTTGACAATCCTTTGTATTTCTGTGGGGTCTGTTGTTATTTCACCTCTTTCATTTCTGCATTTGTTTATTTGGGTCCTCTCTCTTTGCTTCTTGGTGAGCCTGGCTAGAGGTTCATCAATCTTGTTTATCCTTTCAAAGAACCAGCTCTTGGTTTTGTTGATCTTCTGTATTGTTTTTTTGGTCTCTATGTCATTCATTTCTTCTCTGATCTTTATTATTTCCTTTCTTCTGCTCACTGTGGGCTTTTCTTGTTGCTCCCTTTCTAATTTTTTGAGTTGTTGAGTTAGATGATCTGTTACCATTTTTTCTTGTTTTTTGAGGTAGGCCTGTAGAGCTATACATTTCCTTCTCAGGACTGCTTTCATTGTGTCCCATAGGATTTGCAATGTTGTGTTTTTATTGTCATTAGTCTCCAGGATGTTTTTAATTTCTTCTTTGATCTCATTGATAACCCAATCATTGTTTAGTAGCATGCTATTCAGTTTCCAAGTGTTTGAATTTTTTGGAATGTTTTTATTGTAGTTTATTTCTAATATTATGCCATTGTGGTCTGAGAAAATGCTTGATACGATTTCAGTCTTTTGGAATTTGGGGAGACTTTGCTTGTTACCCAATATATGGTCTATTTTTGAGAATGTCCCATGTGCACTTGAGAACAACTTATGTTCCATGGCTTTGGGATGAAATAGTCTGAAGATGTCAATTAGGTCCATCTGATCTAATGTGTCATTTAGAATTGCTGTTTCTTTGCTGATTTTTTGTCCAGAGGATTTATCCATTGGTGTCAGTGGTGTATTGAAGTCCCCTACTATGATTGTATTGATGTCGATCTCTCCCTTGATATCTTCCAGCAGATTTTTTATATATTTGGGCGCTCCTGCATTGGGTGCATATATGTTTACCAGAGTTATATCTTCTTGCTGGATTGCTCCCTTTAATATTATATAGTGGCCTTCCTTATCTCTTATTAAAGCCTTTGCTTTTAGGTCTATTTTATCTGATATAAGTATCGCAACCCCAGCTTTTTTCTCATTTCCATTTGCCTGAAAAATGTTTTTCCATCCCTTCACTCTCAGTCTGTGTGAGTCTTTTGCTCTAAGGTGGGTCTCTTGTAGACAGCAAAAATATGGGTCATGTTTTCTTATCCATTCAGTTACCCTATGTCTTTTTATTGGTGCATTTAATCCATTTACGTTTACTGTTATTATTGATAAGTCCCTGTTTGTTGACATATTTTTTCCTTAGTGTTTGTGTTTCTTCTTGCCTTTCTCTTTCTTCTTTTTACAGCAGCCCCTTTAGCATTTCTTGCATTGCTGGTTTGGTAGTGATGAACTCTCTTAGCCTTTTTTTGTCTGTGAAGCTTCTGATTCCACCTTCAATTTTGAATGATAGCCTTGCTGGGTATAGTATTCTTGGATTCAGTCCCTTGTTTTGCATCACTTTGTATATTTCATTCCATTCCCTTCTGGCCTGGTGTGTTTCTGTTGAGAAATCAGTTGATATTCTGATAGGAGATCCCTTTTAGGTAACTTTCTGTTTCTCTCTGGCAGCCTTTAAGATTCTTGCTTTGTCGTTGGTGTTCGTCAATTTTATTATGATGTGTCTTGGTGTCGGTCTTTTGGGTTCAACTTGTTTGGGACTCTGTGTACTTCTTGGACTTGGATAGTTTTTTTCTTGCCAATATCAGGAAGTTTTCTGTCATTATTTCTTCTAACACGTTTTCTATTCCTTGCTTCTCTTCCTCTCCTTGTTTTATCCCTATTATTCAAATGTTGTTTCCTTTTGTGTTGTCCCAAAGCTCCCTTAGGCTCTCCTCTTGCTTTTTAAGTTTTCTTTCCAGTTGCTGCTGTGTTTGTGTGTTTTTTCCTACCTTGTCTTCTAATTCGCTGATGCGGTCCTCAGCCTCTTCTACTCTACTCTTTAAGCCTTCCATTGTGTTCTTTATTGCGGCTATGTCGTTCTTCATCTCCTCTTGGTTTCTTTTCATGTTGGTGACATTTTCATTCAGCTCCTTATAGTTCTCATTGAGTTGTGTGTATTTGTCATCCATCCGTTTAAACATCCTTATAACGAATACTCTGAATTCTTTCTCTGTTAAGCTGCTAGCCTCAAGTTCATTTAACTCCCTTTCTGGTGATTCCTCTTTTTCCTCCCTTTGGGAATTTACTTTTTTTCTCCCCATGTTTTCCTGTAATGTTTTAATTGTAGATCCGCTTGCTTTGCTACCCAGGTTCTTTTGGGGATGGTGCTACTGGTGTAATCTCTCAGTTCTCCTGGGCTTGGTAATCCAGTGTAGCTCCCTACTTGAGCTACTTGGGTTCTCTTGATGTAGGCCTGCAAGCTTGAGAGGCACAACTGTGGTGTCTAAAAGTCAGCAGCTATGAAGTGTCCCAGTTTTTGCTGTCTTGCACCCTTAGTTGAAATCGCGCATGTCCAGTGGGTACTCACAGTGGCAACCAGGAACCGTCTGTTTGGAGAGCTCCCCGTGGCTCCCACTAGCACCCTGTGTGTAGATAGGCTCAGGGTGCCTGCCTCTTGTTAATTCGCTTCTGTGGAGGTGTGTTTGCAGGGGCACAGCTCTGACGCACTTTGAGAGACTCTGGCACTGAAGTTAAACAGCTAGGGTGTATGTCGGAAGTTATTCAAGAGAAAGGAGTTCAGAGTTTCTGCTGTGGGGCAGTGCGTCCTTGGCTGTACAGAATCACACTCAGCAGGGGCTCAAAGCAGCTCCCCAGAGGACCCTGTGGATATATGGGCTCAGGGCGCCTTCCCTTGCTGTGGCTGTGATTTTGCCCGCTTTGGAGTGTGCGCGAACCAGTGGCGCGCCTTCCAGCACACAGCTCTGATGCACTTTGAGAGACTCTGGCACTGAAGTTAAACAGCTAGGGTGTATGTGGGAAGTTATTCAGGAGAAAGGAGTTCAGCGTTTCTGCTGTGGGGCAGCGCGTCCTTGGCTGTACAGAATCACACCCAGCAGGGGCTCAAAGCAGCTCCTCAGAGGACCCTGTGGATATTTGGTTTCTGGGTGCCTTCCCTTGCTGTGGCCATGAGTTTGCCCTCCCTTGAGTGTGAGTGAACTGGTGGCGCGCCTGCAGGCACAAAGCTCTGAGGTACCCTGGCCCTGAAGTTGCACCGCAGGGATGTCCGTGGGCAGTTATTTAGGAAGAGGCAGTTCAGATATTTTACTGCAGGGCCACGCACCGTTGACTGTGCAGAATCACCCCCTGGGGGTCTCTCAGTGGTTCCCAAGCACTGCCTGGGTAGTGGAGTGCCTGGGTGTCTATGGGCTGGGGATGAGGTGAATCCTGAGTTCCGGCGCTGGGGAGGGGGAGGTTGTACTTACTGCTTTCAGAGGCGCACTTTTGGAGGTGGAGGTCTCAGGGTTCACGCATCTGCAGCCGGGGTGGCATGTCTTCTACCAGAGTGGCTGTAGTGACCAGGTTTGCTTTCGAGACCCTACTGGGTGGTGGTAAGGTTAGGATTCTAGTCTCTAGCAGATCCTTTCTTAAAGATGGCGGGGTCTCTGTGCCACTGGTGTCCTCCCTGGAGTGTTTGCAGCGGCCGCGGGATTTTGCCAACCAAGACTGCCTGGATTGGATGCCCCCTGGATGAACTGCAGGGTCTAACTGTCCCTATTTCACTCACACACACACCCACACACGTCCACACACACCTCTATCACTCCTTTACTGAATCACACACTCACCCTCCCTACCTTCCTGCTGGTCGCAATCTTGGAGTTCCTTTCAGCTTTATTTTTTTAAAGAGTTTTTTTTTTTATTATTATTTATGCCTCCACACCGAGGATCAAGTCCACAATTTAGGCATGTGCCTTGGCTGGGAATCCAACCAGTAACCTTTCACTTACTGGCAAGGAAAAAGGTGCTTTTTTTGTATTATTTTTTTATACATCTAAAATTTTCTCCTTGAGAAGTTAGTCTTTTGCCTTTGTACATGTTAGAAAACATGAATTTTTACAGTGTTTACTTTTCATATAGCTATCTTTTGTCTATATACCTGCATACTCATAATGGGAGTAATAAAAGTTAAGTTGAGAGAGTTTTCATCCATAACTGAAAATGAAAAATCTTGATGAATTGGTATGAAATTTTATATAACCCAGGTACATTTACAAAGAGCAGAGCAGCTGATCATCTATTCAGAGCATTGGATTATTAGAATCAGACATTTTATAAGTATGTCTTTGAAGGACAATAGCAAAGTATGTTCTTATCTTTACATGAGTACTATATATTATTTAACTCCTATTACAATGTAATGGCAGTTATGTTTTCATTTTATACATTAAGGGAGGCTCCAAAAGCTTGGGCTTAAACCCAAGACTGCCATATTAAAATTTTGTTGATATTAGTCCCAAAGAGGGTTTTATGAAAGTTATGTCATAAATGTCTTTTCGTATTTATCTATAAATGTACTGGTTAGAAAACTTGTGATTTTCTGTTATAATTATTATTTTTATAAAATTTTAATTTTATTAAATTTACTGTAGTGACATTGGTTAATACCTTGCATACTCATGATGGGAGTAATAAAGTTATATAGGTTTCAAATGTACAATACTATAATACATCATCTGCATATTGCATTGTGTGTACACCCCCCAAAGTCAAATCTCCTTCCATCACCATATATTTTATTCCCTTTACCCTTTACTACTTTCCCCCACCCCTTTCTCTGGAATCACCATGCTGTTATCTATGAATTTTTGTTTGTTTGCTTGTCTTCTTTGTTCATTTGTTATTTTCAGTTTTATATTCCACATATGAGTAAAATCATATGGTTCTTTGACTTTTTCTGTCTGACTTATTTCGCTTAGCATAATATTCTCAAGACCCATCCATGTTGTCATAGGCTACCTTTTCAAATTATAATGCCACACTTAAATTAGGGTATATTTTCCTATATTGTGGTATACCACTTTATAATAAAACTAGTGTCCCAGTACATGAATTCATGCACATTGAAAGGAAATTAATTAGAAAAAATATTTTAATATCACTATTCGCCCTTTCTCTATAATAGACATGTCAACCAAATTCATGATCGACAATGACAGATCAAAACACACACAAGCAATTGGCACCAGTGAGAGCTTTATATGTATCGCACATGCGTGAGTCAACTTAGCCTTTTATATATATAAACTTGCTTAATTAGACCTGCTTTATAATTTAGCTAAACTTTTTTCAGCCTAGTGAAGTACCCCAACTTCTCTTTCAGGTAATTGGCAGCAACACAGCAGTAAATATCAACACAAAGCAGATTATTATTGTAGATCACACAGGGAGAACAAAGGGTAAAATATTTAACTGTAGCAGTGTTTTACTATATTCTGTGCAGTGAGAAAACCTGAAGTCATTTTCAAGTTCCACCATTTCTTACTTCTTTTCAGTCAAATCAAGTTTCTAAACTTTCTAAATCTCCATTTTCTGGATAATGAAAATAAAATAGGATTATACCAAGTCTCCTATCTACCTACTCCAGGACTTTTGTGAGGATCAATGAGATAAGGCATGTGAAAATGCATCACGAACATTTGATTAAACTGAAATGTTTGCACCTGGCTATCAAGCAAGCTGGGTTCCTGGGCTGAAAAAACTCTAAGGTGGCTAGTTGCTAGGGAGAGGAAGCAGGGCATTGCTGAGTGATATCATTAACTGGAGCCCACAGAGACCTTTTTCAGGCTGGGCTGGGCTGTAGGCTGCATTTTGTGCCATGAGATCTTGGCAGCATTGGCTGCGATTTGGTGGGGTGTTGCTCCGGGATGGTGGCAGGGCCTGTGTCCCATTTGGGGGAAGCTGAGTGTTGGTTTGTCGGCGCCAGGTCCGTGGTGCCTTTTATTTTTAAATGGCCAGAGTGCATCATGGCAGCTCCTGCATTGAGCATCTGCCCCCTGGTGGTCATTGCACATCATAGCTACTGGTTGGACGGACACTTAGCCTTATAGATAGATGGTAGATAGATAGATATATAGATAGATAGATAGATAGATAGAGATAAACATGAGGAAACAGATTTTTCACTTTGTATTTCAGTACCAATTACCCAATTTGTTCAAATTCAATTTTTATTTAAAACCCAAACTGTGATTTTTAGGATTATTTGTTTATCTGCTTAAAACTTTAGACAAAAATTGGAAATTTAACGTGTTTTGAGATAATTATTCTCTTCAAGTGCCAGTGTTTTAAAATAGCTTTTTGGTAATCTTACATGCTTTTATGATATAGTGTTGCTTTGTTATATAAAATTGGACCTGGTTTTTATTAATTTGTACTTATTTAATGTACAAATTCTGGAGGAATACTGAACATCTGAGTCCTGTATGATACTAATAAATTGATAATTAGACTATGAAAAAGGAAATATCAAATGTTAATACATTATTTTAAACCTGGTAATGGCTTCCAATTTTACTTGGGGAGAAAGAGGCCTTTCATTGGCCTACAAGGTATTTCATGAGTTCTGACTAGTACCTTTCTAAACATATACACTTTTACTTTTCTTTTTGATATGGTCCATACACAATAATATTTTTTGTGTTTTTTAACCACAACAAGTTGTTCTGTCTTAGACACTCAAATTAGCTATGCCCTGACTAAAAATGGTATCACATCATCTGTTTATACTGACTTATTTTTATCATTAATGTCTCAATTTAAAAGCTAAAGTGAGGCCTTCTATTATTACCCAATTCAAACAATTTTCCAGTCTCTTTATGAAATTACTAGAGGCCCGGTGCACGAAATTCGTGCACGGAGGGGGGTTATCCCTCAGCCCAGCCTGTACCCTCTCCAATCTGGGACCCCTCAAGGGATGTCCGACTGCCCGGGCAGTCGGACATCCCTCTCACAATCCAGGACTGCTGGCTCCCAACTGCTTGCCTGCCTGCCAGCCTGATCACCCCCTAACCACTCTGCTGCCAGCCTGTTTGCCCCCAACTTCCCTCTTCTGCTGGCCTGGTCACCCCTAACTGCCCTCTCCTGCAGGGTTGATCACCTCCAACTGCCCTCCCTTGAAGGCTTGGTCCCTCTCAACTGCCCTCCCTTGCAGGCCAGGTGCCTCCCAACTGCCCTCTCCTGCTGGCCATCTTGTGGTGGCCATCTTGTGTCCACATGGGGCAGGATCTTTGACCACATAGGGGCAGCTATATAGTGTGTTGCAGTGATGATCAATCTGCATATTACTCTTTTATTAGTTAGGATAGAGGCCTGGTACAGGGGTGGGGGCCAGCTGGTTTGCCCTGAAGGGCGTCCTGGATCAGGTGGGGGTTCCCTTGGGGTGTGGGGCAGCCTGAGCGAGGGGCCTGTGGTGGTTTGCAGGCCGGCCATGGCCCCTGGCAACCAAAGCAGAGGCCCTGGTATCTGGAGTTTATTTTCCTTCTACAATTGAAACTTTGTAGCCTGGAGCGGAGCCAAGCCTGGGCCTCCCTCCACTGGCAGCCATTTGTGTTGGGGTTATAATTGAAACTTTGTACCCTTAAGCAGGTGGGCCCGGCCAGGGTGTGTGGAAAGCTTTGCTTCCCCTGTTGCCGGCGGCAACCTTGGCCTGCTCTCTCAAGCTCCATTCTGCCGTCATTTGTTTGAATTTGTTTACCTTCTATAATTGAAACTTTGTAGCTTGAGTGGAGGCTTAGGCCTGGCCAGGGCAGGCGGAAAGCTTGGCTTCCTCTGTTACCTAGGAAACCTTACTCTCTGTGGCTGTAGCCATCTTGGTTTGGGTTAATTTGCATACTCGCTCTGATTGGATGTGGGCGTGGCTTGTGGGTGTGTTGGAGGTACGGTCAATTTGCATATTTGTCTATTATTAGATAGGATTCTATTGTTGTGGTAACACATACTTAAATGATAGTTTTCTTTCTAATGACCTAATTGAGACAATTGACATACTATTAGCTGTATATAATTAAGTGCACTATTTGATAAGTTTTGCCATAGATGTATACTCTTGTAACCATCATTAAAATCATGATAGTGGAAATATTTATTACTTCCACAGATTTATTTTGACACTTTTGTAATGCCTTTTTACCATTACTCCTTGACCCCTCCCTTCATCCCTAGGCAGCCACTTATATGCTTTTGTTATTATATAGTAAAAATAATAATATAGCCCCAGCCATGTGGCTCATTGGTTGGAGTATTGTCCTGTACACCAAAAGGTTGTGGGTTTGGTCCCCACTTGATATGCATACAGAAGGAAACCTATTGATGTTTCTCTCTCACATTGATGCCTCTCTCTCTCTCTCTCTCTCTCCCCTCCAACTCTCTCAAAAAATCAATAAAACACATCCTCAGGTGAAAATTACATATCTTACATAATAAAAGCCTAAAAAGAAAATTGACTGAATGGCAGAATGACTGGTAGAACAACTGGTGGAACGACTGGTCACTATGATGTGCACTGACCACCAGGGGGAAGACACTAAATGCAGGAGCTGGCCCCAGCCTGCAGGCCCCAGGCCAGCCAAAGCAGGTGACAGCAGGCCCCCCCTCAATTGCCCTGCTGGTCACCCCACAGAGGGAGGCGACTGGTGGCAGTGGAGCAAGCGGGGGGGGGGGCAGCTGGTGTGTGGGCGGGGCCAGCAAGTGGATGGGGCCAGGCCGGCCAAGGCAGGTGCCAGCGGGGGCCCCCTGATCACCTCATAGGTTACCCCACAGATTGGCCCTGATTGCCACCCAGGCCTAGGGACCCTAAACATGCACGAATATTGTGCACCAGGCCTCTAGTATATATGTATATATTGAACCATTTTAAAATGGATTCAAAACTGTCATCCCAGAGGAGCTGCCTTGAATTTCTTATTCCTCAAACCATTGGAATACTAAAAGTGGCAAAATAACTTTGAACTGGGCCTAAAGCAGCATTATATCCCAAACAACTGTTTGTAAAAACAAAAACAGGAAAGTAGATATTTATAAATACTGGACTGAAAATTAAAAACATTCTTAAGAATTAGTATCAGTATGTTAACTTATCTGTACCTAGAGAAATCCTTTCTATTCATGTAATTGTCTGTCTTCTTTTTCATAAATAATTCTTGCCTTCACCTCTTAATTGAAACACTATTTGGATTTTTGCCTGAATCACTGCTTCCAGAGAGCTATTCTTTGGATCTCAAATAAATGCTTGTTGTCTAAAATAATAAAATTAACATACATTATATTGTATTTTATAGAATTTTACATAAATGGAATTATAGAATATGTACTGTATACTATGTATACTACTATGGCTAGCTTTTTTAATAAATATATTTATTTTGAGTTTGTTTAATATATATATATATATATATATATATATATATATATATATATATATATATATATATATACACACACATATATAATCTCAATAGCTCCTTCTTTTGTTCAATAGTATTCCACTGCCCACTGTATGGCTATATAAGAGTTTATCAACTTACCTGGTGTATCATTTTGCTAGGGCTGCCATAACAAGGTACCACAGACTGGATGGCATAAAAAACAACATTTATTTTCTCACAGTTCTAGAGGCTAAAAGTCTGAGATCAAGTTGTCTACAATTGTTTTCTCTTAGGCCTCTCTGCTAAGGCCTAGCTGTTTTTTTGTTTGTTTATTTGTTTGTTTGTTTGTTTGTTTTGGGGTTGTTGTTGTTTCCTTACATGGTTCCCTATTAGTCTATGTGTGTCTATGCCCTAATCACTTCTTAAAAGAGCACCAGTCATGTTGGATTAGGACCTAACCTAATAACTTCCTTTGTCCTTAATTATATCTGTAAAGGTCCTATCTCCAAATATATATTGTCACATTTTGAGGTATTCAGAATTAGAATTTTAACATATAAATTTGGAAGGGGGGGCACAATTCAACACATAACACCTTGTGATAAACATTTTTGTTGAGAGATTAAAAATGGTGATGGAGCCCTGACTGGTTTGGCTCAGTGGATAGAGCATCAGCCTACAGACTGAAGGGTCCCACGTTTGATTCCAGTCAAGGGCATGTACCTTGGTTGTGGGCACATCCCCAGTAGGGGGTGTTCAGGAGGCAGCTGATAGATGTTTCCCTCTCATTGATGTTTCTAACTCTCTATCCCTTTCCCTTTCTCTGTAAAAAAATCAATAAAATATATTTGAAAAAAATGGTGTTGAGTAAGTGGATGTTGCATGGACATGCTCCCAGAACCAAATTGGAATTACAACTAAAATACAGAAAAACTTCCTGCATACTCAATAGAAGACTCTCTGGAGAGCATACTAATAATCAAAAATGGAAAGTGGATCACATAGAGACTAGTAGGAGGGGGAGAGGCGTGAAAGGGCTGCCTGGATTCCCACAGAGAGCAGCTGAAATTCTGGAGAGATATCTCAGTTGTGTGGAGTTGCCACTGAGAACTCTTGGGTCTAATCCCCAAAGTAGGGCCCCAGCAGAGAGCACCAGAACTGATGAGGGTATCCACACAACATCTGACTGTGAAAAGGAACAGAGTTGCTGTCTATCAGAGAGAGAAAGCTGGAAATTCAGGCACCCTATTAAAGGGCCAATGCACAAAATCCCTTGTGATCCGGAAGAAGGAGAGCAGAGTGGACTGGAGCTGTGTGAGTAGAACCCAGGATCAGTAGCTCTGGGGTTAGAGCTCAGGAGGCAGACTACAGGTTTCCTATGCTGAGTCATTCCCTCACACTGCAGAGGTCACCTTTCTCAAGCAGACATTTTCTATATAGGAAGCTTTGCCTGGGGGAAGAAAGTATGCCCAGCCTATTTGAAAACACCTTGCACCACAGTGTGGAGTTTCTGAGGCCCAATAAGAGACTGAGAAAAATAATTAGTCTTCAGGCAAAAGCAATTGCCCCACCATGTTGAAAAAGACCTCTTGTCATACCTGTGGGAGATTACCCAAGGGCAATTCAATACCGAATCCTATCAGTCTATTGGCAGACAAAGTCTCTGAAAGCTTTGAGTGTTTGCCTGATCTAATTAGACAGAAACAGTTTGACATTATACTACACTAGAGATTGAGGGAAGTAGCAGACCTAATACATAGTCACAAAAGTCACAAATCAAACATGCAGCCAAAATGAAGAGACAAAGAAACAACCCCCAAATGAAAGAACAAGGGAATTCATCAAAAGAAGAGATAAATGAAATGCAGATAATAAATATATCTGAGGAAAGAGACAATTGTGCAGCTAACAGTATGGCAGTGAGGATACAGTGTGAGTGAGTGAGGGAGTGAAAGGGGAGTGTGTGTACTTGTGTGGTGTGTGAGTGTGTATGTGTATGAGTGAAGGAGAGTTATGGCCTGCAGGAGGTTCAGGGGCTGGCAGACTGGGCCCTGCTAGATGGGGAGCCCCTGATAACACTGCAAGCACTCCAGGGATGGCCAGCTCTGGCACAGAAACCATGCCATATTGAAAGGGAGAGCTGCTGTGACTAGGAGCCCAGCCTCACTACCACACAGACTGGCCTCAGATACCAACCCAGATCCTATAGCCACTATAGCCAAAACCTGTTACCTCATCTGCAGACCCACAGACTCTGGGACTACAACATTCCCACACTGCAGGTTCCTGTGAGTCCTGGAGGGAGCTCCCCTATGCCAGTCCTCCACATCAGCCACAGGCCCCTGTATCCTGGCACCTGGGCTCCCCAGTGACTCTCAGGGTGTGCTACACTCCCATCAAACAACAGTTTCAGCCACAAGCCCCACGTGATTCTGGGGCCTGGATCCATCAGTGAGAGCAAAAATAGGGAGACAAAGAAGCAACCCTCCAAGGAAAGAAAAGGAATCACCAGAAAAAGAACTATATGAAATAGAGGCATGCACTATGTCAGAAAAAAAATTTCAGAATAAGAGTCATACAATTCCTAAACTGGCTGAATAGAAAATAAACAACTTATGTAAGATTCAAGAAGAAATCAAGAATGATATATACACAATAAAAACATAATGTAAGATTCTAATAGTAGACTAGAAGAAGCAGAGGGCTGAATTAGTGAGTTAGAAAATAGGTCAGTAAAAAACAATCTGAATAGCAGTTGGAGAAAAAAAAATTAGAAAGCTGGAGGAGAACCTAAGGGATCTTTGGGACAACATGAAGCAAAGTAACATACATATAATAGGGTGTCAAAAGGACAAAAAGAGGATCAATGGTTAGAAAACCTATTTGAAGAAACAATGACAAAACTTCTTGGATTAGGCGGGGGAAAGGTCACACAAGCACAGAGAGTCCCAAACAAGATGAACCCAAATAGACCCACATGAAGACACATTGTAATTACAATGGCAAAGGTTAATGACAAAGAGAGAATCTTAAAGGCTGCAAGAGAGAGACAGAGAGTTACCTACAAGAATCTGCCATTAGAATATCAAATTATTTCTCAACAGAAAGACATCAGGCCAGAAGGGAATGAAACTAAGTATGCAAGGTGATGCAAAGCAAGGGACTGTATCCAAGAATACTCTACACAGCATGGCTATCATTCAAAATTGGAGGGGAAATCAGGAGCTTTGCAGACAAAAAAAAAGGCTAAGAGAGTTTATCACTAACAAGCCAGCAATGCAAGAAATGCTAAAGCAGTTGATGTAAAAAGAAGAAATAGAAAGGGAAGAAAGAACACAGGCATAAAGAATAAAAATGGTGAGAGGAGACAAAAAATGGCAATCAAATAGGAACATGTGTCCCAAGCCTTATTCCAGAGCAGATAGAAGAAGCATCCAAATCAGAAATCATCTACATGGAATTGGTGAAGTGGACACAGCCGGTGAGCCAATTCACAGCTGTGAAAGGCAGAACACACCTTGAGAATGGTAGCATCAGGGATCTGGACTGTAGAGAGTTGTGAGAACTCCAAGCTGAGAGGGTCAGAAGGAAGTCACACTGCATTATGTCTGCATCACTTGGGTACAGGTGTAACATCTGACTGTGGAAAGGCAGTCCAGGTGTTCTGGCAGCAGGGTATTCTAGATCTAAGTCCACAGCCACGAGAGACTGAGCCCATAAGGGGAGGCCTGAAGATTGGACCAAGCCACATGGTGCTGGAGGGAGAAAAACTCACAGTGGCACAATTGTTTCCCCTCTTTTAGGTGTTTGCTTTTAATTGCTAAATCCAGTTCATAGGACCTTTCAAATGAAAACAATTACCAGTGGCTGAGGTTCAGGTGTATTTGTGTATTTGTGGAGTCTGGGGAGAGGCTGTGGAGAAGAGCAGGTCAGGGAGAGGTGACCGGGAGTCCAGCACTGGGACATTCTTGATGCTCTGGAACTAAACAGATATTTTCTCCTGAAGAACTAGCCCCTCCCAGCAGTCTCCAGGCAACCAGTAGAGCCACATGCAAACTACAACCTGAGTGATACTAAGGACACAAAAATTCTGAATAGCCCCTAAGAGCCCTCAGAGACTGGGTTGAAAAGTAGCCATTCACTCCCAGAAAATGATACAGCAACCTCTCTAAATATAGCCCTGAAAGAAACAACCACTTGAGAGATTAAAAATGATAGGAGGCATACAGGCTAAGTGAACAGACTGGTCCTGCTTGCTGGCAGTCAAGGCAGTGGAGATAGACACAAACAGAGGAATAGTGGATCACTGGGAAATTCAACACAGTGCTGACTATTTATCAGGAAACCTAGAAGTGTCAGACAGTACAGAAGAGTGATATCTTAATCAATCCCCCATAGGGCATTAAAAATCAGCTGATATGAAAGAAACTTCATTTTTTATTTTTATTATCATTTATTTTTAATTTTTTCCTTTGGTTTATTGGTTTGTTTCTTTGTTTTTTGCATTATATTTTTTAATTCTATTTTATTTTTAATTATTTTATCTTTTTATTATTATTACTAGAGGCCCATTGCAGGAAGATTCCTGCAAGAATAGGGCTTCTTGTGGCCTTCTCCATCGTCCCGCCTACTTCCCTCCCATCACAGCCGCCCCACTTGTTCTCCACAGCTTCGCTCCCTTCTGCAGCGCTTGGCTTCATTCTAAACTGTCTTCAGTCTTTACTCTGTGCCTGGATATGCAAATTAACCTCCATATTGGTTGGGTTAATTTGCATACTCACTCTTTTTTTCATTTTTTTATTAAGATATTATATGTATACATATCTTACCATTGCCCCCCCACTCCCATACATGCCCTCACCCCCCAGTGTTTTGAATCCATTGATTATTCTTATATGCATGCATACAAGTCCTTCGGGTGATTGCTGATCTCCCCCACCTGTCCCTAAACTTCCCAATGTAATTTGACAGTCTGTTTGATGCTTTACTGCCTGTGTATCTACCTTTTGTATATCAGGTTATAATGTTCTTTATTACCCATAAATGAGTGAGATCATGTGGTATTTTTCTTTCATTGACTGGCTTATTTCACTAAGCATAATGTACTCCAGTTCCATCCAGGTTGCTGCAAATGGTTAGAATTCCTTCTTTTTTATGGCAGCATAGTATTCCATTGTGTAGATGTTCCATAGTTTTCTGATCCAGTCATCTGCAGAAGGGCACCTAGGCTGTTTCCAAATCTTACCTATTGTAAATTGTGCTGCTATGAGCATAGGGGTTCATATATCCTTTCTTATTGGTGTTTCTAGTTTCTTAGGATATATTCCTAGGAGTGGGATTACTGGGTAAAATGGGAGTTCCATTTTCAGTTTTTTGAGGAAACTCCATACTGTTCTCCACAGTGGCTTCACCAGTCTGCATTTCCAAAAGCAGTGCACGACTGTTCTTTTTTCTCCGCATCCTCGCCAACACTTGTCGTTTGTTGATTTGTTGATGATTGCCATTCTGACAGGTGTGAGATGGTACCGCATTGTCATTTTGATTTGCATCTCTCGGATAACTGGTGACTTTGAGCATGTTTTCATGTGTCTCTTGGCCTTCCTTCTGTCTTCTTTGGAAAAGATTCTATTTAGGTCCATTGTCCTTTTTTTTTAATGGATCATTTATCTTCCTTTTATTAAGTTGTATAAGCTGCCTATAGATGTTGGAGAATAAACCTTTATCAGTGATAACATTTGCAAATATGTTCTCCCATACAGTGGGGTTTCTTGTAGTTTTGTTGATGTTTTCTTTTGCTGTAAAAAAGCTTTTTATTTTGATGTAGTCCCATTTGTTTATTTTCTCTTTACCTTCCATTGCCCTAGGGGCAGTATCAGTGAAAAAGTTCTTTCGGCATATGTCTGAGATTTTGCTGCCTATGGATTCCTCTAGAATTTTTATGGTTTCCTGTCTTAAGTTTAAGTCTTGTGTATCCATTTTTAGTTTATTTCTGTGTATGGTGTAAGTTGGTGATCTAGTTTCATTTTTTTGCATGTATCTGTCCAATTTCCCCAACACCATTTATTGAAGAGACTGTCTTGACTCCATTGTATGTTCATGCCTCCTTTGTCAAAGATTAATTGAGCATAGTGGTTTGGGTCGATATCTGGTTTCTCTACTCTATTCCATTGATCTATATGTCTGTTCTTGTGCCAGTACCAGGCTGTTTTGAGAACAGTGGCTTTGTAATACAGCTTGAGGTCTGGTATTGAGATCCCTCCTACTTTATTCTTCTTTCTCAGGATTGGTGTGGCTATTCAGGGTCTTTTTTTATTCTAGATGAATTTTTGGAGAGTTCGTTCTAGGTCTATGAAATATGCCATTGGTATTTTAATGGGGCGTGCATTGAATCTATAGATTGCTTTGTGTAGTATGGACATTTTAATGATGTTGATCCTACCAATCCATGAACATGGTATGTTCCTCCATCTGTTTACGTCCTCCTTTATCACTTTTTTCAGTGTTCTTTAGTTTTCTGTGTATAGGTCTTTTATCTCCTTAGTTAAGTTTATTCCTAGGTATCTTAATTTTTTTGGTGCGATGGTAAATGGGATTCTTTATTAGTTTCTCTTTCTGTAAGTTCACTAGTGGTGTATAGAAAGGCCATAGATTTCTTGGCGTTAATTTTGTATCCTGCTACATTGCTAAATTCATTTATTAAGTCTATTAGTTTTTTGATGGAGTATCTCTGGTATTTTATGTACAATATCATGTCATCTGCAAATAAGGACAGCTTTACTTGTTCTTTTCCAATTTGGATGTCTTTTATTTCTTCTTGTCTAATTGCAATGGCTAATACTTCCAGTACTATGTCAAACAGGAGTGGTGAGAGTGGGCATCCCTCTCTTGTTCCTGT
The DNA here is from genome assembly GCA_025583905.1 of Ia io. Taxonomy (NCBI): domain Eukaryota; kingdom Metazoa; phylum Chordata; class Mammalia; order Chiroptera; family Vespertilionidae; genus Ia; species Ia io. The sequence goes on from JAJQQW010000001.1 coordinate 63,053,603, forward strand.
TCTTAGGGGAAATGGTTTTAGTTTTGCCCACTGAGTACGATGTTTGTTCTGGGTTTATCATATATAGCTTTGATTATGTTGAGGTATGAGCCTTCTGTTCCCACCTTGTTGAGACTTTTTATTAAGAAAGGGTGTTGGATTTTGTGAAATGCTTCTTCTGCATCTATTGATATGACTATGTGATTTTTGTCTCTCAATTTGTTTATGTGATGTATCACGTTTATTGATTTTCGGATATTGTACCAACCTTGCATTCCTGGGATAAATCCTACTTGGTCATGGTGTATGATCTTACTGATGCACTGCTGTAGCCGATTTGCTAGAATTTTGTTGAGGATTTTGGCATCTATGTTCATGAGGGATATTGGCCTGTAATTCTCTTTCAATGTGTTGTCTTTATCTGGTTTTGGTATTAGGGTGATGTTGGCTTCATAGAATGAGCTTCGAAGTGTTCTTTCCTCTTGAAATTTTTGGAATTGTCTGAGGAGGATAGGTTTTAGTTCTGCCTTGAATGTTTGGTAAAACTCTCCTGTTAAGCCGTCTGGCCCTGGGCTTTTGTTTGCCGGAAGCTTTTTGATGACTGCTTCAATTTCTTCCACATTCACTGGCCTATTGATCTGTTTAGATTTTTCCTGATTGAGTTTTGGAAAGTTTATTTTTCTAGGAATATGTCCATTTCCTCCAGGTTGTCTAGTTTGTTGGAATACAGTTGTTGGTAGTATTTTTTAACAATCCTTTGCATTTCGGTGGGGTCTGTTGTTATTTCTCCTCTTTCATTTCTGATTTTGTTTATTTGGGTCCTCTCTCTTTGCTTCTTGGTGAGCCTGGCTAGAGGTTCATTAATCTTGTTTATCCTTTCAAAGAACCAGCTCTTGGTATTGTTGATCTTTTGTCTTGTTTCTATGGTCTCTATGTCATTTATCTCCACGCTGATCTTTATTATTTCCTTCCTTCTGCTTACACTGGGCTTTTCTTGTTGCTCTCTTTGTAACTCTTTGAGTTGTAGGGTTAGGTAATTTATTACCATTGTTTCTTTTTTTTTGCAGTAGGCTTGTAGAGATATGAACTTCCCTCTCAAGACTGCTTTCGCTGTGTTCCATAGATTTTGGATTGTTGTGTTTTCATTGTCCTTTTTTGCCTTGATGTTTTTTAATTCTTCCTTGACCTCTCTGGTAACCCAGTCATTGTTTAATAGCATGCTGTTTAGTCTCCATGTGTTTGATTTCTTTGGGTTGTTTTTATTGTAGTTGATTTCCAGTTTTATGGCAGTGATTTGAGAAGATGCTTGATTTGATTTCTATCTTCTTGAATTTGAAGAGACTTTGCCTGTGTTCCAACATATGGTCTATCTTTGAAAATGACCCAAGTGCACTTGAGAAGAATGTATATTCTGGGGCTTTGGAGTGAAATGATCTAAAGATGTCAGTTAATTCCATCTGGTCTAGGCAGTCATTTAGGATTGATGTTTCTTTACTGATTTTTTTGTTTAGAGGATTTGTCCAATGGTGATAGTGAGGTATTAAAGTCTCCTACTATGATTGTATTGTTGTTAATCCATCCCTTGATATCCTCCAGGGGTTTTTTTTTATGTATTTGGGTGCTCCTGTATTGGGTGTGTATATGTTTACCAGAGTTATTTCTTCTTGTTGGATTGCTCCCTTTAGCATTACGAAGTGGGCTTCCTTATCTCTTGTTATGTCCTTCACATTGAGATCTAATTTTCCAGATATAAGGATTGCTACCCCAGCTTTTTTCATTTCCATTCGCCTGAAATACCTGTTTCCATCCGTTCACCCTCAGTCTGTGTGTGTCTTTTTTTCTGAGGTGGGTTTCTTGTAGTCAGCAAATATTTGGGTCTTGTTTTCTTATCCAATCCGTTACCCTACGTTTTTTGATTGGGGCATTTAATCCATTTACATTTAAAGTTATTGTTCATAGGTACTTATTTGTCCCCATTTTTATTTTTTAAGCCTGTGTTCCTTCTTTGCTTCCTATTTCTTTTCTTTTTTCTTTTTTTCTTCTTTTTTTTTTTTTTTTTACAATTTAGCATTTCTTGCATTTCTGGTTTTGTGGTGATAAATTCCCTTTGTCCTTTTTTGTTTGTGAAGCTCCTGATTTTACCTTCAATTTCAATTGATAGACTTGCTGGGTACAGTATTCTTGGATTCCGACTCTTCCTTTGCATGACTTTGTATATTTCATTCCATTCCCTTCTGACCTGATGAGTTTCTGTTGAGAAATCAGTTGCTAGTCTGATGGGGGTTCCCTTGTATGTAACTTTCTGTCCCTCTCTGGCTGCTTTTAAGATTCTTACTTTGTCATTGGTATTTGCCATTTTAATTATAATGTGTCTTGGCGTCGGTCTTTTGGGGTTTATTTTGCTTAGGACTCTGTGAGCCTCTTGGATTTGTGTGGGTTTTTTCTTCCCTATATAAGGTAAGCTTTCTGTCATTATTTCTTCAAACAGGTTTTCTATTCCTTGCTCAGTTCCATTTCCTTCTGGAACCCCTATTGTGTGGATGGTTTTTTTGTTTTGTGTTGTCCCAAAGTTCCCTTAAGTCTCTCCACCTGCTTTTTAATTTTTTTTCTAGAAACTGCTCCAATTGTGTATTTTTTTCCATCTTGTCTGCTAGCTCACTGATGAGGTCCTCTGCTTCTTCTAATCTACTCTTGATGCTTTCTATTGAGTTCTTTATAACAGCAATATCATTTTTCATTTCTTCTTCCTTCTTCTTCATTTCCTCTTGGTTCTTACTCATATTGTCGAATTTGTCTTCCATTCTTTTAAGCCACCTTATGACCATTTCTCTGAATTCTTTCTCTGATAGGTTGCTTGCTTCTATTTCATTTACTTCCTTTTATGGTGATTCCTGCTTTTCTTTCATTTGCGAGCTGTATCTTTGTCTCCCCTTGATCTCTCTTCTCCGGATGTCTGCAGTAGTTCTCTCTGTCCTGCGTTGATTTAAAGGCACAAAATACAACCCAACCAGCTACAACAGACAAGGCACTGAATAGAAATGTATTCACGATATTAATAATCTCCAATGAAGGTGACCACCAGAGAAAGGCAAATTAGGGGATAGGAGAGAAAGAAGAAGAGTAAAAAGGAGGAAAAAGAAAGAGTGTCAAAATGAAATTGGGAAAAGGAAAAAAAAGTAAGAGAGACAAGAACAAGACTAAGAGAGAAAAGGGGAACAAACTATATATATGGGGAGAAAACTCCAATAGAACAACCACTAATCCCAGCAAATGCTAGCAACAAATACCTGGAGATTAATACAAACTACAACAGCAACTAATATCAAGCGAGGCAAGGTAAAACAGAAGTAAACAACAAACAAAAACAAAGCAAACAAAAAAGAATAAGCAAAACAATCTCACAAAAAAGCATAAAAATTCGACATAATAAACACTGAAGCAAACAACAAAAAAAGGACAGAGAGAAAACAATTTTTTGGATAGTTAAGACAGCGAAGAGAGAGGTGTGTATGGACTTAGAGCAGGGCATTGGAAATTAGATATATTAGTAGGGTGCAATTTTAGCAGGGGGTAAACAGAAAGAATAGGTAAAATCTAAAGCAAGAAATGGTTAAGATAAACAGGACACCAAAAGGGGAAAGGTTAGGAAGAGAGTGATGGCATAAAGGTAGAGTTGAGATAGGGTAAAACTATGCTAAAGGAAAGATGAAAATAGAATGTAGAACACTAATCCCAAAGTAAAATAAAGTGAAAATAAAATGACAGTTTAAAAAAAGGTAAAAATAGTAGTAGTAATAATACTGATTGAAAATAAAAATGTAATAATTAAAAAGGTAAAATCAAGTGAGGAAAAAAGAAAATAATTAGTTTCTTAAGTAAAAGATGCAAAAAATTAAAATAAAAAAATAAAAATAAAAAATAAAAATAAAAAATAAAATGTGCAGTAGTGAGGTCATTCATTTCCTCTATTGTTCTGTTTGGCACGCCTGTTTCCTAGTCTGGACAGCATTGAAGTTCCCTGCATTCCACTGCTCCTCAGTGTTGTAAGCCAGTACTGATTTTTAAGCAGGTGGTGTCTTAATTTCTCGTATTCCTTTATTTTTGATTACACAAGAGTCAATTTGTGATTTAGCCCCTGGGTGGCAGTGTTTCTGGATTGACTTCAGGATTTATTTGGCCACTCTAGCCTTCTTTCCCTGTGGCACTCAATACCGGTTTGTGGAGGTGGGCTGCCTCAGAGCTGCCTCTCTGATGGTCACTCCCCACTCTGATCCCCAGGTTCTAGAAAAACAACTTCCCTCTGCAGTCTCCCAGGGTATCCCCAACTAGGTGATCAGAAGCAGAAAAAGCCCAAGTGTGCGGACAATGTGTCTGTATGCAAGTCTATGCAGCCTGCCCTCCTTTGAAATTTTAGGCTGCCCCTCCGCGTCAGATCAAAATGCGTTGCTTTTTAGAGATCCCTTCTTTTAGCAGCTCTGAGGACCCCCTTCCACATTCACGGATCACGCCAAGACTTCCTAGGTCCTCCAGCTCCCTCAGCAAGTGCATTTCACTCTCCCTCAGGGACCAGAGACCTCACCTTATCTCAGGCAAAATCTGATCTTTCCATGGTGGAGTGAAGAGCTCCTTTGAATCCGCGTGTTTGCGCCAATTGGGGACCGGTGTTCTGAGGCTCCCAGCTGTTCGGTGGTTGCTGCAGTTGTGAATTTTCAGGCTTCCGATAAGATCCACTTTTCCTTGTAAGATGGCGAGGTTTCTGCGTCCGAGCCTGCAGCTCTGGGAGGGGATCCAGCCACAGTGGGGGCTGCCAGGTCAGGGGGATCCCCGTCCAGGAGTCCCTCACTTTCTCCTGGAGTTTAGCTGTCCCTTAACTTGCTAACAAACACTCCCCATGCGACCCTCACCTGTTTTTTCTTTCTGCTCCAGGACAAGGCTCGGAACACGTCTGTCTATTCTGCCGCCATTTTCTCTTCCTTGCATACTCACTCTTGATTGGCTTGTGGCCATAGCACAGCTACAGTCAATTTGCATGTTTTTCTTTTATTAGTGTAGATTATTATCTAAAGTTTTACATATGTCTTATTTTCACTAATTGATCCCCCCACCCCAGCCATTCCTACCATGGGCAAGCACCCACCACCCCAGTGTCTGTGTCCATTGGTTATGCTAATATGCATACATACAAGTCCTTTGGCTGCTCTCTAACCTCCCGGCCCCTGCCATTTGTCTCTGGGTGTGTTTTTTTCATCAAATTATGTTGATCATTGTATCCCACATATGAGTGAGATCATGTGATATTTATCTTTCTCCAATTGGTTTATTTCGCTTAGCATAATGCTCTCTAGGTCCATTCATGCTATTGCAAATGATAAAAGTTCATTCTTTTTTAAAGCGGCATAGTATTCCATTGTGAAGATGTACCACAGTTTTTTAATATACTCAACTACTGATGGGCACTTACGCTGTTTCCAAATCTTAGCTATTATAAATTGTCTTGCTAAGAACATAGGGGTGAATATATCCTTTCAGATTGGTGTTTCTGGTTTCTTGAGATATAGTCATAAGAGTGGGATTACTGGATCAAATGGGAGTTCCATTTTAAACATTTTTAACAAAAATTCCATTTGTTAATTTTTGAGGAAACTCCATACTCTCTTCCACAGTGGCTGCACCAGAATTCATTCCCACCAGCAGTGCAGGAGGGTACCTTTTCCTCCACATCCTCGCCAGCACTTGTCATTTGTTGATTTGTTGATGATAGACATTCTGACAGGTGTGAGATGGTATCTTATTGTTGTTTCGATTTGCATCTCTAGGAAAATTAGTGACTTTAAGCATGCTTTCTTATGTCTCTGGGCCTTCTGCGTGTCCTCTTTCGAAAAGTGTCTGTTTAGAGCCTTTGCCCTTTTTTGAATGGATAGTTTAACTTCCTTTTGTTAAGTTGTATGAGTTCTCTGTAAATTTTGGAGAATAAACCTTTATGTAAAACATCATTGGCAAATATGTACTCCCATGCAGTGAGCGTTCTTGTTGTTTTGTTGATGGTTTCTTTTGCTGTGCAGAAGCTTTTTATTTTGAGGTAATCCCATTTGTTTATTTTTCTCCTTAGTTTCCATTGCCCTAGGAGCTGTGTCTATAAAGATATTGCTCAGATATATGTCTGTTATTTTTGCTGTCTATGGAGTCTTGTAGAATTTTTATGGTTTCCCATCTTACATTCAAGTCCTTTAGCCATTTTGAGTTTGTTTTTGTGTATGGTGTAAGTTGGTGATCTAGTTTCATTTTTTTTGCAGGTATCTGACCAAATTTTCCAGCACCATTTATTGAAGAGACTGTCTTGACTCCACTGTATGCTCTTGCCTCCTTTGTCAAATATTAATTGAGCACAATGGCTTGAATCAATTTCTGAGTTCTCTTCTGTTCCATTGGTCTATACGTCTGTTCTTGTGCCAGTATCAGGCAGTTTTGAGAAGCATAGTTTGTTAATAGAGCTTTATTTCCGGTATTGTGATCCTTCCAACCTTGTTCTTCTTTCTCAGGTTTGCTGTGGCTATTCAGGGTCATTTTTTTATTCCAGATAAATTCCTGAAGATTTTGTTCTAGATCTTTGAAATATGCTATTGGTATTTTAATGGGGATTGCATTGAATCCATAGATTGCTTTGGGTAGTATGGACATTTTAATGATGTTGATTCTACCAATCCATGAACATGGTATATTCTTCCATTTGTTTATATCTTCCTCTATCTCTTTTTTTAATATACCGTAGTTTTCCGAATACATTTCTTTTACTTCCTTAGTTAAATTTATTCCTAGGTATCATAATTTTTTTGAGCAATGGTAAATGGAATTTTTTTTTCATTTCCCTTTCTGTGAGTTCATTATTGGTGTCTAAAAAGGCCATAGATTTCTGGGTGTTAATTTTGTATCCTGCTACATTGCTGAATTCACATATTAGTTTGAGTAGTTTTTTTATGGAGTTTTTTGGGGTTTTCTATGTACAGTATCATGTCATCTGTGAATAATGACAGTTTTACTTCTTCTTTTCCAATTTGGATGCCTTTTAATTCTTCTTCTTGTCTGATCACTATGGCTAATCTTTCCAGTACTATATCAAACAGGAGTGGTGAAAGTGGTCATCCCTGTCTTGTTCCTGTTCTTATGAAAAATGGGTTCAGTTTTGCCCATTGAGTATGATGTTAGCTGTAGGTTTGTCATATAAGGCTTTTATTATGTTGAAATATGATCCCTCCATTCCCACTTTGCTGAGAGTTTTTATCAAGCAAGGGCATTGCATTTTGTCAAATGCTTTTTCTGCATCGATTGATATGATTATGTGATTTTCCCCCTTCAATTTGTTTACGTGATGTATCACATTTATTGTTTTGCAGATATTGTACCATCCTTGCACTCCAGGAGTAAATCCCACTTGGTTATAGTGTATGATCTTTCGAATGTAATGCTGAATCTGATTTGCTAGAATTTTGTTGGGGATTTTACCATCTATGTTTATCAAGGATATTGGCCTGTAGTTCTCTTTTTTTGTCGTGTCTTTTCCTGGTTATGGAATTAGGGTAATGCATACTTCATAAAAAGACCTTGGAAGTGTGCATTCCTCTTGAATTTATTGGAATAGTCTGAGGAGGATAGGTTTTTGTTCTTCTATGACTGCTTGGTAGAATTCCCCTGTAAAGCTGTCCAGACCAAGTCTTTTGTTTGCTGGAAGATTTTTGATCACTGCTTCAATTACTTCAGTAGTTATTGGCCTATTTAGGTTTTTTGATTCTTCCTGAATGAGTTTTGGGAGCTTGTATTTTTCTAAGATTATGTCCCTTTTGTCTAGGTTGTCCATTTGTTGGAATAGAGTTGTTCATAGTATTTTTTTTCATAATTGTTTGTATTTATGTGGGATCTGTTGTTACTTCACCTCATTCATTTCTGACTTTGTGTTTTGTTTTGTTTTTTGGGTCCTCTCTCTTTGCTTCCTGGTTAGAGTTCATCATTCTTGTTTATTCTTTCAATGAACCAGCTCTTGGATTTGTTTATTTTTTGTATTTTTTTTGTCTTTATGTCATTTATTCCTGCTCTAATCTTTAAGTATTATTTTCTTCCTTCTCCTTACACTGGGCTTTTCTTGTTGCTCTCTTTCTAACTCTTTGAGTTGTAGGGTTCCATATTTATTCCCATTTTTTCTTATTTTTGAGGTAGGCATGTAGAGCTATCAATTTCCCTCTCAAGACTGCTTTCATTGTGTCCCATAGATTTTGGATTATTGTGTTTTCATTGCCATGATGCTTTTTTTTTCTTCTTTGATGTCTTTGGTAACCCAATAATTGTTTAGTAGCATGCTATTTAGCCTCCAGTTATTTGATTTTTTCCATTGTTTTTATTGTAGTTGATTTCTAATTTTATGCCATTGTTATCTGAAAAGATGCTTGATATGATTTCTAACTTCTTGAACTTGAAGAGATTTGCCTGTGTCCCAATATGTGGTTTATCTTTGAAAATGACTGCGTGCACTTGAGAAGAATGTATACTCTGTGGCTTTGGGGTGGGATGTTCTGAAGATGTCAATTAATTCCATCTGACCTAGTGAGTCATTTAGGAATGATGTTTCTTTGCTGGGTTTTTGTTTAGTGGATTTGGACAGGGTGATAGTGGGGTATTAAAGTCCCCAGCATGACTGTATTGCTGTCAATCTCTCCTTTGATATCTTCCAGAAGTTTTTTTGTTTTTGTTTTTTTTGTTTTTTGTTTTTTTAATGTATTTGGGTGCTCATGTATTGGGTGCATATATGGTTTCCAGAGTTATATCTTCTTGTTGAATTGCTCCCATTAGTATGATGAAGTGGCCTTTCTTATCTCTTGTTTGAGGTTTAATTTGTCAGATATAAGTATTGCTAGCTACCCCCAGCTTTTTTTTTTTTTTTTCATTTCCACTCGCCTGAAAAACCTTTTTCCATCCCTACACCATTAGTCTGTATGATCCTTAGTTCTGAGGTTGGTCTCCCGTAGACAGAAGATATATGGATCATGTGTTCTTATCCATTGAGCTACCATATGTCTTTTTATTGGAGATTTTATTTATTTTTTTTTATTTTTTTTTAAATTTCTTTATTGATTGAGGTATCACATATTTGTCCTCATCCCCCCATTCCCATCCCACACCCCTCCCCACACATGCCCCACCCCCCTGTTGTCCTTAACCACTGGTTAGGCTCATATGCTTGCACACAAGTCCTTTGGTTGATCTCTCCCCTTTGCCCCCACCCTTCCCTACCCTCCCCCTGTGGCCCGACAGTCTGATCCATGCCTCCTTGTTTCTGGGTCTGTTCTTGTTCATCAGTCTATGTTGTTCATTATTTCCCCTAGATGAGTGAGATCATGTGCTATTAGAAATACACTTATAAGAACCGAAAATGAGACAAGCCATAATGGTTATGGTGACAGGCAAATGAATCAGTGTGTAGTGAGTTTCTTTCTGGGTCAACAGTTCTTTTGAGACCCAATTTCAATGTCCAACAGTTCCTTATGTGTACATGTCAACAATGACATTTCAGTTCTGGATGGTGGACAAATGGTGGTAATGCAGGTCCGACTCTGTCTGGTTTGGTCCTGGGCAACCTGCAGTGATGCACAGCTGTTAACTGCTAGTATGGGAAGGCCACATCAGCGTCTTCCGTCTTTGGACTGCTTCTCTTCTGTCTTCATGGCTGGAGTAGTCCTGTCGATTCCTCTCTGTTGCTGGAATCCACATGGTCTCGGAGTTGTTTTCTGAAAATATACAAACATATTCTCGACCAAAAGTTAATAAAGGAATATTTTCTATAAATTTGACTGGGGATCCTTTTTCATTTTTTGCCCAAATGATTTTCCTCTGGCTTGTTTTGTCACCTTGTGTGTTTTTCATGGGTGTCTTGCTTTTAGCCTTACAATTAATTTTCTAAAGTATTAATTTTCTAGATGTAATTTACTTACAGGATATTTTTCCTTACATGATATTCCTCTACTATCCCCTCCTTTTTTGATTTAGATGTTAGGAGGCTTTTGAAAATTTTATAATGTAGTCTTGATGGCTTTTAAATTTTAATTTTTTGCACTATAATATTACTGTTTTAGGTTCATTACATGGTGCACAATTTTATCATGAGATGAAGTACCAATAAAGATTTTAGTTAACACTTTAGGAACACCTTTTTGTTCAGTACAATTAATTTTTCTAGAATATTCGCTTGTTTCAACTAGCCAATTTAAATTTGCCTGAAAACTTGACTACTGTTTTACTATCAAGTTTATTACTCTAACAACAATCTTATTTTACCCTGTAAATATTGGTGGAAGGGATTATTTACCTTCTTGAACAGGTCCTGAGCATACCTGGTGGTAGGCTGGTTTATTGGAGCTTTTAATCAATTTAAATTTAAAGTAATTATTGATAGGTACTTGTTTGTCGCCATTTTTGTTCTTTATGCCTGTGTTCCTTCTTTCCTTCCTATTTCTTCTTTTTACAGCAGACCTTTTACCATGTCTTCAATTGCTTATTTGGTGGTAATAAGCTCCCTTAGCCTTTTTTGCCTGTGAAACTCCTGATTTCACCCTCAACTTTGATTGATAGCCTTACTGTGTACAGTATACTTGGATTCATACCCTTGCTTTGCATGGCTTTGTATATTTAATTCCATTCCGTTCTGGCCTGATGTGTTTCTGTTCAGAAATCAGTTGATAATCCGATGGGAGATCTCTTATAGGTAACTTTCTGTCTCTCTATAGCAGCCTTTAAGATTATTGCTTTGTCGTTGGTGTTTGCTAGTTTAATTATAATGTGTTTTAGTGTTGGTCTTTTTGGGTTCATTTTGCTTGGGACTCTGTGAGCTTCTTGGACTTGTGTGTTTTCTTCCAAATATCAAGGACATTTTCTGTCATTATTTCTTCAAACATATTTTCTATTCCTTGCTCAGTTTCCTCTCCTTCTGGCACTGATCACATATTTTGGGGAACCCAGGTTTCTTCTCCAGGTAGGGCCCAGCTAGCCCCACTGGGCGAGAGACAGATCCATGGTACCAGCCATCACGAGGCTTCAACCTTGGCATGAACAGAAAGCTAAGGCAAAAGCTGTGGGCAACTGGATTGTGAGAAGTTGGTCCCTATTGGCTAAAAGGGCAAGATGGGCCAACATATAATGCTCAGGCGCCTTCCCAGGGGCCCTCTACACAAAGGAAGGGTTTAAGTCCTTTCATGTCCTTTTTAAATTGCTTCCAGACATTCAAAGAATTAGTTTGCAAGCTTGTTTGGGATAATTGTATATTATGCTGCTGTAATTCTTAAATATCAAGAGATGTGTTACCTTTGTCTCCAAACACCAAAAAGATGATTTTTTATTGATTCCCAAGGGTGTGAGGTACTATTATAGGTAATGGGGGTAACACAAATCTGGGAAAAATTATAATGACATTATGGAATAATATCATGTAAGGATATTCTTTGCTCTAGGTCGTGGCTATTCCATATCAAACTGGATGTCAATTTCTTTTTGTATAGACAAGGTCTTAGTTACATTTTCTGCACCTCTCCCAGGAGCAAGCAGTGACATTCCCTTCCTTTGGTGTCCACATATGCCAGAAACCTCTCCTCAATTTTACACACAAAAAGGGCAGTGGTTTGATTTTGTGTCATACAAAAGGGAAGCTGGGTGGACACCCCTGTGTAATTATACTTCCTTGCCCCACCCATGGTCCTCCTGGATGACCAAGGTGTTTGGCATTATTGGTGACTACATTAGGCGGGGGATCAGCCCACGTAAGGGATCTTACCCATGAAGGGTCAAGAACATAAGTCCAAAATACTTCCCCATTTTCCACAGGTAATATTACCGTACAGCTGATGACTGCTAGCATGGCAAGAAAGACGTTCTCAGGCGTTCTTGGATTTCTGGTTACCTCATAATTTCTTTTTTATTTTTTTAATTATTATTATTATTTTACATATGTGTCCTTATTCCCCCATTACCCTCCACCTCCCACTCATATCTGAACCCCCTGTTGTCTGTGTCCATTGATTAGGATCATATGCATGCATATAAGTCCTTTGGTTGATCTCTCCCCCTTAACCCCACTGTCCCTTACCCTACCTGAGGATTGACGTTCTGATTGATGTTTCTCTGTCTCTGGATCTATTTTTATTTCATTAGTTTATGTTGTTCATTATATTCCACAAATGTATGAGATAATGTGATATTTATCTTTCTCTGCCTGGCTTATTTCACTTAGCATAATGTTCTCCATCTCCATCCATGTTGTTGCAAATGGTAAGAACACCTTCTTTTTTACCGCAGTGTAGTATTCCATTATGTAGATGTACCACAATTTTTTAATCCACTCATCTGCTGATGGGCACTTAGGCTGTTTCCAAATCTTAGCTATGGTGAATTGTGCTGCTATGAACATAAGGGTGCATATATCCTTTCAGATTGATGTTTCTAGTTTCTTGGGATATATTCCTAGAAGTGGGATCACTGGGTCAAATGGGAGTTCCATTTTTAGTTTTTTGAGGAAACTCCATACTGTTCTCCACAGTGGCTGCACTAGTCTACATTTCTACTAGCAGTGAACAAGGGTTCCTTTTTCTCCGCATCCTTGCCAGCACTTGTCATTTGTTGACTTGTTGGTAATAGCCATTCTAGCCGGTGTGAGATGGTACTGCATTGTTGTTTTGATTTGCATCTCTCTGATGATTAGTGATCTTGAGCAGGTTTTCATATGTCTCTTGGCCTTCCTTCTGTCTTCTTTCGAAAAGTGTCTATTTAAATCAGTTGCCCATTCTTTGATTGGGTTGTCCATCTTCTTTTTGTTAAGCTGCATGAGTTCCCTGTAAATGTTGGAGATTAAACCCTTATTGTTGATATCATTGGCAAGTATGTTCTCCCATGCAGTGGGCTTTCTTGTTGTTTTATTGATGGTTTCCTTTACTGTGCAAAAGCTTTTTATTTTGATGTAGTCCCACTTGTTTATTTTTTCTTTAGTTTCCATTGCCCTAGGAGCAGTATCGGTGAAACAATTTCTTTCACATATGTCAGAGATTTTTCCGCCTATAGATTCCTCAATATTTTTAAGTTTTCCCGTCATATGTTTAAGTCCTTTATCCATTTTGAGTTTATTTTTATGTATGGTGTGAGTTGGTGGTCTAGTTTCATTTTTTTGCATGTATCTGTCCAATTTTCCCAACACCATTTATTGAAGAGATTGTCTTGACTCCATTGTATATTCATGCCTCCTTTGTCAAATATTAATTGGGCATATTGATTTGGGTCAATTTCTGGGTTCTCTATTATATTCCATTGATCTGTATGTCTGTTCTTGTGCCAATACCAGGCAGTTTTGCGAACAGTGACTTTGTAATACAGCTTGATATATGGTATTGAGATCCCACCTACTTTGTTCTTCTTTCTCAGGTTTGCTGTAGCTATTCGGGTTCTTTTTTTATTCCAGCTATGTCTGTGAAATATGCTGTTGGTATTTTAATAGGAAGTGCATTGAATCTATATATTGCTTTGGGTAGTATGGACATTTTGATGATGTTAATTCTACCAATCCATGAACATGGTATGTTCTTCCATCTGTTTATGTCTTCCTCTATTTCTTTTTTCAGTGTCGTGTAGTTTTTTGCGTATAGGTCCTTTGCCTCCTTAGTTAAGTTTATTCCTCAATTTTTTGGGTTCGATGATAAATAGGATTGTTTTTTTAGTCTCTATTTCTGTAAGATCATTATTGGTGTATAGGAATGCCATAGATTTTTGGCATTAATTTTGTATCCTGCTACATTGCCGAATTCATTTATTAAGTCTAATAATTTTTTGATGGAGTCTTTAGCATTTTCTATGTACAGTATCATGTCATCTGCAAATAAGGACAGTTTTACTTCTTCTTTTCCAATTTGGATGCTTTTCATTTCTTGTTCTTGTCTGATTGCAATTGCTAGTACTTCCAGCACTATGTTGAACAGGAGTGGTGAGAGTGGGCATCCCTGTCTTGTTCCTGTTCTTAGGGGAAATGGTTTTAGTTTTTGAGTATGAGTATGATGTTGGCTGTGGGTTTGTCATATATGGCTTTTATTATGTTGAGGTATGATCCTTCTATTCCCACCTTGCTGAGAGTATTTATCAAGAAAGGGTGTTAGATTTTGTCAAATGCTTTTTCTGCATCAATTGATATGACTATGTGATTTTTATCTCTCAATTTGTTTATGTGATGTATCATGTTTATTGATTTGTGAATATTGTACCATCCTTGCATCCCTGGGATAAATCCTACTTGTACATGGTGTATGATCTTTCAGATGTACTGCTGGATCCGATTTGCTAGAATTTTGTTGAGTATTTTGGCATCTATGTTCATGAGTTATATTGGACAGTATTTCCCTTTCCTTGTTTTATCTTTATCCGGTTTTGGTGTTAGGGTGATGCTGGCTTCATAGAAGGAGCTTGGAAGTGTTCCTTCCTCTTGAATTTTCTGGAATAGTCTGAGGAGGATAGGTTTAATTCTTTCTTGAATGTTTGGTAAAACTCCCCTGTGAAGCCATCTGGCACTGGGCTTTTGTTTGTTGGATGCTTTTTGATGACTGCTTCATTTTCTTCCATAGTTATCAGCCTATTGAGATTTTTAGTATCTTTCTGAGTAAGTTTTGGAAGGTTGTATATTTTAGGAATGTGTCCATCTCCTCCAGGTTGTCTTGTTTGTTAGAATATATTTGTTCATAATATTTTTTAATAATCCTTTGTATTTCTGTGGGGTCTGTTGTTATTTCTCCTCTTTCATTTCTGATTTTGTTTATTTGGGTCCTCTCTCTTTGCTTCTTGGTGAGCCTGGCTAGAGGGTCATCAATCTTGTTTATCCTTTCAAAGAACCAGCTCTTGGTTTTATTGATATTTTGTATTGGTGTTTTGGTCTCTGTGTCATTCATTTCTGCTCTGATCTTTATTATTTCCTTCCTTCTGCTCACTGTGTGCTTTTCTTGTTGCCCTCTTTCTAAGTCTTTGAGTTGTTGAGTTAGATGATTTATTACCATTTTTTCTTGTTTTTTGAGGTATGCCTGTAGAGCTATAAACTTTCCTCTCAAGACTGCTTTCAGTGTGTCCCATAGTATTTGCATTGTTGTGTTTTTATTGTCATTAGTTTCCAGGATATTTTTAATTTCTTCTTTTATCTCATTGGTAACCTAATCATTGTTTAATAGCATGCTATTCAGCTTCCAAGTGTTTGAATTTTTTAAAATGGTTTTATTGTAGTTTATTTCTAATATTATGCCATTGTGGTCTGAGAAAATCCTTGGTATGATTTCAATCTTTTTGAATTTGGAGAGACTTTCTTTGTGACCCAATATGTGGTCTATTTTTGAAAATGTCCCATGTGCACTTGAGAAGAATGTATATTCCATTGTTTTGGGGTGAAATGCTCTGAAGATATCAATTAGGTGCATCTGATCTAGTGAGTCATTTAGAATTGCTGTTTCTTTGCTGATTTTTGTCTAGAGGATTTATCCAGTGATGTCAGTGGTGTATTAAATTCCCCTATTATGATTGTATTGTTGTCTATCTCTCCCTTGATATCTTCCAGGAGTTTTTTTTTTAATGTATTTGGGTGCTCCTGCATTGGGTGCATATATGTTTATAAGGGTTATTTCATCTTGTTGTATTGATCCCTTTATTATTATGAAGTGGCCTTCCTTATCTCTTGTTATGGCCTTTACTTAGAGGTCTATTTTGTCAGAAATAAGTACTGCTACCCCAGCTTTTTTTTCCTTTCTATTTGTCTGAAAGATGTTTTTCCATCCCTTCACTTTCAAACTGTATGAGTCCCTTTTTCTGAGGTGGGTCTCTTGTAGACAGCGTATATATTGGCCGTATTTTTTTTATCCATTCAGCCACTTGATGTCTTTTGATTGGATCATTTATTCCATTTACGTTTTAAGTTATTATTGAAAGGTACTTATTTGTAGCCATTTTTATTTTTTTGTGTCTGTGTTCCTTCTTACCTTTTTATTTCTTCTTTTTACACCAGTTCCTTTAGCATTTCTTGCATTGCCGGCTTGGTAGTTATAAACTCCCTTAATATTTTTTGTCTGTGTAGCTCCTTATTTCCCCTCTATTTTGAATGATAATCTTGCTGGATAGAGTATTCTTGGATTCAGTCCCTTGGTTTGCATCACTTTGTAAATTTTCTTCCATTCTTTTCTGGCCTGATGTGTTTCTGTTGAGAAATCATTTGATAATCTAATGGGTGTTCCCTTGTATGTAACTTTCTGTCTCTCTCTTGCAGCCTATAAGATTCTATCTTTGTCCTGAATATTTACCATTGTAATTATGATGTGTCTTGGTGTGGGTGTTTTCGGGTTCATCCTGTTTGGGACTCTCTGTGCTTGTGTGAATTTTTTCTTTGCCACATCAGGGAAGTTTTCTGACATTATTTCTTCAAATAGATCTTCTAACCCTTGTTCCTCTTCCTGTTGCTCTGGCACCCCTATTATTCGTATGTTGCTTTGTTTCATGTTGTCCCATAGCTCCCTTAGGCTCTCTTCCTGTATTTTAATTTTTTTCTCCAATTGCAATTCAGTTTGGCTGTGTTTTGCTTCCCTGTCTTCTAGTTCACTAATTTGGTCCTCCGCTTCTCCTAGTCTACTGTTGAAACTTTCCATGGTGATTTTTATTGCAGCTATAGCACTCTTCATTTCTTCTTGATTCTTACATAAGTCATTGATTTTTCCATTCATTTCTTCTTGATTCTTTCATAAGGTGTTGATTTTTTCTTCCATCCAATTTATGAACTCTATGAACCTTATTCTGAATTCTTTTTCTGATATATTTCATGCCTCTGTTTCACTTAGCTACTTTTCTGGCGCTTCCTCCTTTTCTTTCCTTTGGTGGTATTTTTGTCTACCCATTTTTGGTCTCACCGTCTTATTTATATGTCAAGCTTTTCAGGGACTACTCCTTGGGTGACAGTGGCTTCTCTGGCTGCGGTTGCTCCTTGGGCAGTTACGGTAGCAGCTGTTTCTCAGTTGGCAGTGGCTCCTCTGGTGGGTGCTGTTCGCAGCAGTGGTGCCTCCTCTGGCTGGTGGGAGAAGCTGCTCGTATATTTGCTGTTCCTTGGATGGGTGTGGGCTGATTATGAGGTTGCTGCTCCTCAGATGTGGGTGGGCTGTTCACACAGCTGCTGCTTCTTGGATTTGGGCTGGCAGCTCATGCATCTGTTGCTCCTCAGAAGGGGGTGGGCTGCTCACACAGGTGATGCTCCTCAGATGGGGTCTGGTGGCTCACACAACTGCTGCTTCTCAGATGGGGGCAGGTGGTTCATGTGGCTGCTGCTCCTCAGAAAGGGACAGTCTACTCACACAGCTGCTGTTCCTCAGAATGGGGCGGGCTGCTTGCAGTGCTGCTGCTCCTTAGAAGGCAACTGGTTGCTCATGTGGCACAGTTGCTGCTCTTCAGACAGGTGCAGGGTGTGGGCTGCATGCAGCTGCTGCTCCTCAGAGGGGGGCCGGCTGCATGGGGCTGCCGCTCCTCACTAGTAGGTGGGCTGCTCAAGTGGCTGCTGCTCCTCGGATGGGGCGAGCTTCTCGCGTAGTTGCTGTTCCTCAGACAAGGGAACTGGCTGCTCACACAGCTGCTGCTCCTTGGACAGGGGCAGGGCCATGTGAAGCTGCTGCTCTTAGGCCTGTGGCAGGTTGCTCGTGGTGCTGCTCCTTGGACACGAGGGGGCTGCTCATGTGTCTGCTGTTCACGTGGTTGCAGTGCCCTGGCTAAAGCATTGGGCCGGTCAGAGGGGAACCTGCTACCTAATTCACAGGAGCCTGCACCCAGGGCAGGTGGAGCCTCGTTGACAGTGGGATCACAGCCTAGGTAGCATGACCCTGGCAGGGGTGGCTGTAGAGTCCCAGGTGTTATCTGAGGCACTCTGGGTGGAGTTGAGGAAGGGAACCCAGTTACAGCAGCTCTCCCCTTCAAAAAGGCTAGACCCCTAAAGACAAGCTGGGCTCCCAGTACTGTTTGCAATGGTAGCAGAAGCTGCCTAGTTAGGCGAGCCTGATTAGCCTTCCCCTGAAGGTCCTGTAGGATCTACCTGTGCCTCACTCATTCACACACATACATACACACACACACCCCACCTGACCACATGCTCCTCTTTTACTCCCTCACCCACTCATGCTCTTTCCCTCACTGCCACATTCTTCTTGCCTCTGTAGTTGGGTCTGGGGTGTTATTGATGCTTTCGTGGATGGAGTTTCCTCTCCAGGTGTCTGGTTATGTGGCTTGCTCTCAAGCCCCTTTGCCTGACCGGATAAAATTCACCTCAACAAGACACAACACAGAGGGAACTAAGCACAAATGTACTCACAACACCAATAACCCCAATATAAGGGAGCACAAATGCTATCAAAGAAAGAGAAAAAGATATGGGATAAAAGACAAAGAAATAAAAAGGAGAATATATATATGTAAGACACCACAGAACCAATAAATATACAAAAAACAAACACCACACACCCAGCAAAGAGGGTTGGGGCAGAATCTGTAGAGGCTGAGCTTATATAGTGAAAATAAGATTAAGAATTGGATGAATATGAAGAGGACCTCAATTTAATATTGAGGAAGTAGAAAGGGAATAAGTGGATGAGAAGAAAGGAAATTAGAAGAAAAAATAATAAATTTACAAAAAAATCATTTCAAAAATGGTATAAAAATTAAAAATAGCAAATAAAAAATAGTGATGAAAAATAATGCGAACAGAAATTTTTAAAAAAGGCAACAAACAAAAACAGGAAAACAAAGAAGAAAAGAAGAAAAAAAATAAATAAAGAAAAAAAGGGATAATAAAAATAAAAGTAAAAAAAAAAAGTGGAATGTCATTCCTTTGGCTGGCTTATGATTCCAGTAGTCTGTACTGTACTGTTTCTCAGTTTCCGGTTGCTGGGGCTAAAGATTTCTCTTTAGGCCAAGACCGGTTTGGCTCAGTGGATAGAGCGTCGGCCTGCGGACTGAAGGGTCCCGGGTTCGATTCCGGTCAAGGGCATGTACCTTGGTTGCGGGCACATCCCCAGTGGGGGGTGTGCAGGAGGCAGCTGGTCGATGTTTCTCTCTCATCGATGTTTCTGGCTCTCTGTCCCTCTCCCTTCCTCTCTGTAAAAAATCAATAAAAAATATATTAAAAAAAAAAAAAAAAAAAGATTTCTCTTTAGGCCAGTTCCTATATCCTCAGGGAGTATTCAGATTCCTTGTATTGTTCAGGGTGTGATCTGGGTGTGGCTTTATTGGTTGCCTGGAGTCTGGAGGGAGGGGCTTTCTCTCAGGAGAAAATGGTGACCAGGCTTGGATATGACTCAGCACTAGACTCGCTACCACCTCTAATGGACCGCCGCCTACTCTCCTCAGATTCCACAAGCCCACACCTTCTCCTGCACCTCAGCCATGGGTAAGTGTCTGTATCCGAAAGGTCCTACAAACTAGGTTCAGTGGAGAAAGGCACAGGCCCCAGCGCTAGGAGGGACTGTGTCCCTGCAAGCTCCTCTCTTGCCGGCACTGCATGGTCCAGCCAGCACTTCAGGGCTGCCTCTGAGCTCAGATCCAAAATCCAGACTCCAAGGTCCAAAATCCCCTACAAAATCCCCTACCTCCTGAAGTCCCATGGTCCCCCTTTTTTTTTTTACAGACACTTTGCTTATCCTCAGGGACACAGCTTGGCACCCTGTAGTTTCTCCCCGACCCTCTGGGTGCAGAGGCCCGGCAGACTCTCCTGCCTAGATCCTTGATTTTACCTTTATCCAGGGGACCTCTACCCTTCCTGGATGCAAACTATCTCACCAGCTGCGTCTCCTCGCCAAATTCGGGCTGAATTCCACTTGTTTCAGCTGCTCACTCTATTTGCTCCAGGACACGTCTGTCTATTCCACCGCCATTTTGTCTCTCTTATGATTTCATTATTATATATTTTTATTTAAAAATTTAATTTTTTCTTCTTTCTCTTTCTTTTCTTCTCATCCACTCATCCTCTTTATACCTCTTCTATACTGAACAGAGGTCCTCCTCATATTCATTCAATTCCTTAACCTTACTTTCTGTCTATAAGCTTTGCCTCTACAGATTCTGCCCCCACCCTCCTTTCTGGGTGTTTGTTGTTTGCATTATTTGGTTTATCTGTTTTTTTCTGTGGTGTTTTCTCCCCATGTAAATATATATTTTTTTCTTACTTTTACTTTTTCTTCTTTTTCTTTTTCTCTTACTTTTTCTTTTCATTCCTTTATATAATTTTTCCCTCTTTTCTCTACCCTAATTCTCTTTTCTCTGGTGGTCACTTATATTGGGGTTATCAGTGTCATGAGTACATTTGTGTTTGTTCCCTTTGGTCATGCCTTGTCAAGTTGTATTGGGTCCTGTTTGTTCAATGTGGTAGACAGTGATCCACATAACCAGAAACCCTGAGTGGAGACTCTATCCACAAAAAGGACAATAACAGTCAATACCCAACTACCCCAAGAGAACCCAAATATCCCAAGTAGGAGGCATCCCTAGATTCCCAAGCCCAACAGACCAGAGAGATTGCACCGCTGGGTCCCACAAAACATATACTATATAAGACAAACTCAAAAAATCTGGGTGGCATAATAGTTTGATCTAACACATAGAAACAATTACAAAGGAACAGAAATAAATGTGGAGACAAAAAAAGCATCCCCTATTTGAAAGAAAAGGAGGCATCACCAGAAAATGAAGTAAACCAAATGGAGACAAGGAATTTGTCAGAGAAAGAATTCAGAGCAATGGTTATAAGGACACTGAAAAGGATGGAAAACAAATTTAACATATGTAAGAATCAAGAGGAAATGAAGAATGATATAACAATGATATAGGACAAAATGGAAATTTTAAACAATAGACTAGAAGCTGAGATACACATCAATGAGTTAGAAGACAAGGTAGAAAAAAAAACCACCCAAGCACAGCAACAACTGGAAAGAAAACTTAAAAAGCAGGAAGAGAGCCTAATGGAGCTTTCAGACAACAGGAAACAAAACAACACCCACATATAGGGGTGACAAAAGGAGAGGAAGTGGAGCAAGGAATAGAAAACCTGTTTCAAGAAATATTGACAGATAACATAACTGATGTTGGGAAGAAAAAGTCAACACAAGAGCAAGAAGCACATAGAGTCCCAAACAAGATGAATCAAAAAAGACCAACACCAAGACACATCATAATTAAATTCACAAATATCAATGACAAAGTAAGAATATTAAAGGCTACCAGACAGAGACAGAAAGTTACCTACAAGCGATCTCCCATTAGAATATCAACTCATTTCTCAACAGAAACACATCAGGTCAAAAAGGAATGTAATGAAATATACAAAGTGAGGCAAAGCAAGGGACTGAATCCAAGAATACTATACCTAGAAGGGCTATCATTCAAAATTGAAGGGGAAATCACCAGCTTCACAGAAAAATCAAGGATAAAGTAGTTTATTACCACCAATTCAGCAATGCATGGAATCCTAGAGGGACTGCTGTAAAAAGAAGAAATAGAAAGTGAAGAAGGAACACAGGCATAAAGAATAAAAATGGCAACTAACAACTACCTATCAATAATAACCTTAAACATAAATGGATTAAATGCTCCAATCATAGACATAGGGTAGCTGAATTGATAAGAAATCATGACCCATATATTTGCTGTCTACAAGAGACCCACCTCAGAACGTTAGTACTCACTCAGACTGATAGTGAAGGGAAGGCAAAAATTTCCAGGCAAATGGAAATGAGAAGAAAACTGGGGTAGCAATACTTATATCTGACAAAATAGACCTAAAAGTGAAGGCTAAAACAAGAGATAAGGTGGGCCACTTCATAATACTAAAGGGAGCAATACAACAAGATGATATAACTCTGGTAAGCTTATATGCACCCAATACAGGATCACCCAAATACATAAAACAAAACAAAACAAACAAACAAGAAAAACACTTCTGAAAAATATCAAGAAAGAGATCGAAAGCAATACAATCATAGTAGTGGACTTAAATAACACATTGACACCACTGAATAAATCCTCTAAATAAAAAATCAACAAAGAAACAGCAATCCTAAATGACTGACTAGATCAAATGGACTTAATTGATATCTTCAGAACATTTCACCCTAAAGCTACAGAATATACATTCTTCTTAAGTGCACACAGGACATTGTCAAAGATAGGCCACATATTAGGACACAGACAAAGGCTCCTCAAATTCAAAAAGATAGAAATCATATGAAGGATCTTCTCAGACCACAATGGTATATAATTAGAAATCAACTACATAAGAACAATGAAAAAAAATCAAATACTTGGAGGCTAGATTGCATGCTGTTAAACAATGATTGGGAAACCAAAGAGATCAAAGAAGAAATAAAAAGCATCCTAGCAACACATGACGATGAAAACACAACAATCCAAAATCTATGGTACACAGTGAAAGCAGTCCTGAGATGGAAGTTCATAGCTCTACCAGCCTACCTCAAAAAAAAAAAAAAAAGGTAATAAATTATCTAACCCTGCAACTTAAAGAATTTAGAAAGAGAGCAACAAGAAAAGCCCAGAGTAATCAGAAGGAAGGAAATAATAAAGATCAGAGTGGAAATAAGACATAGAGACCAAAAAACAATACAAAGGATCAACAAAATTAAGCTGGTTCTTTGAAAGGATAAACAAGATTGATGAACCTGTATCCAAGCTCACCAACAAACAAAGAGAAAGGACCGAAATAAACAAAATTAGAAATGAAACAGGTGAAGTAACAACTGACCCCACAGACATATAAAGAATTGTATATATTACAAACAACTCTACTCCAAAAAACTGGACAACCTTGACAAAATGGACATATTACAAACTTCCAAAACTCAACATGATGAATCAAAAAACCTGAATAGGCCGATAATTACTGATAAAATTGAAACAGTAATCAAAAAACTTCAAGCAAAGAAAAGCCCTGGACTGTATGGCTTCACACGGGTGTTTTACCAAGCATTCAAAGAAAACTAAAAAGCTATCCTTCTTAGACTATTTCAAAAAATTCAAGAGGAGGATTTGGTCCTGATTTGTGTACTCCGCACATTCTAAGAGATCGCAGATCCACGCCACCCCAGTGGGGGTGTCTCTTTGATATCTTGGCCAGGGATTCTTTTAGCTGTGGCTCTCAAGTGTTTGGGGTTTTTGTGTGTGTAGCTGTCTGGCTGGCAGCTGGGGTCCCTCCTCCCAGGTTCTTAGGTTCGCTCAGCTCCTTCGCTGAAGCCCAGCAGTGAGAAAGGCGTGCGGCCAATTCTGCAAAGAATGGAGCAGACCGAGGTGCTAAAGCCACGGATGCTAACCGATCTGATCCACATCCTGCACCAGCTCTTCGCCAGCGAGGAGGTCAATGTGGAGGAGGTGCAGGCCATCATGGAAGCCTACGAGAGCGACCCCGATGAGTGGTCAGTGTACCCCAAATACGACCAGTACAGGTACACCCGAAATCTTGTGGATCAAGGAAATGGAAAATTTAATCTGATGATTCGATGTTGGGGTGAAGGACATGGCAACAATATCCATGACCACACCAACTCCCACTGCTTTCTGAAGATGCTGCAGGGAAATCTAAAGGAGACATTATTTTCCTGGCCTGACAAAAAGTCCAATGAGATGACCAAGAAGTCTGAAATAATCTTGAGGGAAAACCAGTGTGCCTACATCAATGATTCCATTGGTTTACATCGAGTAGAAAATATTAGCCATACAGAACCTGCCGTGAGCCTTCACTTGTACAGCCCACCTTTTGATACATGCCAAGCCTTTGATCAAAGAACAAGATACAAAAACAAAGTCACCATGACATTCTATAGCAAATTTGGAATCAAGACTCCATTTGCAACTTCAGGATCACTGGAGAACAACCAAGGAGCACCCAGCCCTCTATGAGCTGTGCAAAGTTTTGACTTCAATGGGAAGGCCTCCCACCATTTGCTGTTCAGTCGTACACTTTATAAAGCCAATACTTAGATCTCCTGTAAGGCAGATGCTAATTATAAGGCACTAAGGAAGCAAATAGTGCCCTAAGCAACTACAGAAGAAAAATATCACTAAAGAAAAAAAAAGGCTTGTAATTTTAAAGGCCAAATCAAGTACGCTCTTGGTCTTATTCTCTAAATCAGGGGTGGGAACCTTTTTTCTGCCAAGGGCCATTTGGATATTTATAACATCATTCTCTGGCCATACAAATATCAACTTAAAAATTAGACTGCTATATTTGGTCAAACATTTCATTAATTCACCTCTTAATGCCTTGGCAGGGCTAGACCAAATTATTTTGTGGGCCTTATATGGCCCGCTGACCAACATTTCCCACCCCTGTTCTAAATCTATTGGAACCATACTGGGAATGTCAGTGAAGGGTTTTATAGCTTTTGGGAACACTTGGTCTCTGAACTATAATTAGCAATATATAAAAACTATAGACATCAAATGCCTGCCTTGTGACTTGGTTAACTAAATGTAGATGTCATTAGTATACTTTGTATATTCTTAATATTTGAAGAGAATATTTGGAATCTGTGGATTTTATTTTTTCAATCATATTTTACAAATTCCTGTTCTATAAACAATAGGGTTTTGTAGATAGAAAAACTTAAAGTACTTTGACATTTGGTGATGAAATGAAGGGCAAAGGATTTAGAAAAGTAGATGTATTCAAACCCACAACAAACCAAAAACATAAACTCATGTCTGGTATGTCCAGTGGTCATAGTGAAAGACTTTGTACTAGTCTCAAATTCTAATAAAACTGGATTTGAACACAAAAAAAAGATCAAGAGGAAGACACACTTTCAAGCTCTTTCTATGAAGCCAGCATTACTCTAATTCCCAAACCAGATAAATACACTCCAAGAAAGAAAATTATAGGCCAATATCAATGATGAACATAGATGCTAAAATCCTTAACAAAATCCTAGCAAGTTGGATCCAGCATTACATTAGAAAGATCATACACCATGACGAAGTGGGATTTATTCCAGGAATGCAAGGCTGGTACAATATACACAAATCAATAAACTTGATACATCACATAAACAAGGCACATAATTATATCAATAGATGCAAAAAAAAAGCATTTGACAAAATCCATCACACTTTCTTTATAAAAATTCTCAGCAAAATAGGAATAGAGGGATCGCACATCAACATAATAAGACTTAGATGACAAACCTACAGCCATCATCATACTCAATGGGCAAAAACTAAACCATTTCCCCTAAGAACAGGAACAAGACAGGGATGCCGACTTCCACCACTCCTGTTTGACATAGTACTAGATGTGCTAGCCATAGTGATCAGACAAGAAGAAGAAATAAAAGCCATACAAATTGGAAATGAAGAATTAAAACTGTCATTATTCACAGATTACATAATATTGTACATAGAAAACCCTAAAGACTCCATCAAAAACTACTAGACTTAATCAATGAATTTGGCAATGTAGCAGGTCACAAAATTAATACCCAGAAATCCATCGTTTTTTACACACCAATAATGAACTCACAGAAAGAAAGAAAAACAAACAAACAACAACAACAAAAATCCAATTTATTTTTGCACCAAAAAAAGAAAGATACCTAGGAATAAACTTAACTAAGGAGGTAAAAAAAGCTGTACTTGGAAAACTATAGGACATTAAAAAAAGAGATAGAGGAAGACATAAACAAATGGAAGAATATAGCCTGTTCATGGATTCATAGAATCAACATCATTAAAATGTCCAGACTACCCACCAAAAACCTATAGATTCAATGCAATCCCCTAAAAATACCAACAGCATATTTCACAGACCTAGAACAAACTCTCCAAAAATTCATATGGAATAAAAAAAGACCCCGAATAGTCCCAGCAATCTTGAGAAAGAAGAACAATGTTGGAAGGATCACACTATCATACATCAAGTTATAGAAAACCACTGTCCTCAAAACTGCCTGGTACTGGCACAAGAACAGACATTTAGGCCAATGAAATAGAAAAAGAATCCAGAAATAGACCCAAGCCATTATGCTCAATTGATACTTGACAAAGGAGACAAGAGAATACAATTGAGTCAAGACAGTGTCTTCAATAAATGGTGTTTGGAAAACTGGACAAATACATGCAAAAAAAATGAAACTAGATCACCAACTTACACCATACACAAAAATAAACTCAAAATAGATAAAGGACTTAAACATAACACGGGGAATCATAAAAACCTTAGAAGAATCCATAGGCAGCAAAATATCAGAAATATGTCATAGCAATATCTTTACTATACAGCTCCTAGGGCAATGGAAAATAAGGAGAATATAAACAATTGGAACTAGATAAAAATAAAAAGCTTCTGCACAGCAAAACAAACCATCAACAAAAGAACAAGATAGTTCATTGAATGGAAGAACATAATTGCCAATGTTATATTTGATAAGGGCCTAATCTCCAAAATTTATAGAGAAGTCATAGATCTTAACAAAAGGAAGATGAACAACCCAATCAAAAAATGGGCAACAGACTTAAATAGACACTTTTCAAAAGTGGACATACATAATGTAAGGTGACCAGACGTCACGTGTTTGGCGGGACAGTCCCGATTTTTAACAATTTGTCCCACGGCCCGTGGCGTTTTAAAAAAGTCCCGATTTTTGGAAAGAATGCACGACAAGCTAGGGAACGGCAGGAGAACTGGAAGGGAATATACGGTTTTCGGCGGCCATGTGGCTATTTAGCCAGGATATGAGTTTTATATTATTTTTGTTAATTTTATAATGTTAAACTTTAATAATAACAAATAATTGTTGAGAACTGATTATCGAGAACTGCTTATCAAAGTTCGCATTGTTGATCAGTTGTTAGAATTCGACCACCATTGTTTGGACTTAATGAACAATGGCATTTTTTGGGATTGGCAACGACGAAAACATTTTGTAACTGTTTCTCAGACGATACACATTGTACTGCGTTCTAGTAAGCTAGTTAAACAAGTGATGTCATTACAAATCAGCTATTCAGATAATTTAGGTAAGTAATTTATTTATTTATTTCATAAATACATAAATTTTCTTGAAATTATCAGACAGTACTCGTATTATTTATATTTTATAGTGGTGGCAAAAAGTCTAGCGCTGGCCTTGAAAGTGACACTTACGACTTACGTTATGGCAAATTCAGAGGAAAAATAATACAAGTTAGTATTGTTATTATTTAGAAAGAAATATAGGATTAAAATAATTTTTAAAATATAGTTACTTTATAACAATCAAATTAATTTAATTTATAAACTAACAATAAAATATGTTCATGTAATTATATACCTACTTACTGTGTTTTTAAGCAATATGTATATAATAATTTATAATATAATTTTAAATTATTTTTTTTAGATTTTTAACATAATGAGTAAGAAAAGAGGATGCAAATTCAACGATGATCTAAGAAGTGAATTCCCGAGAACACAAGATGGTCACCGGCAGGAAGGTAGGGAGGGTGAGTGTGTGATCGAGTGAAGGAGTGATAGAGGTGTGAGTGGACGTGTTTGAGTGTGTGTGTGAGTGAAATACGGACAGTTAGACCCTGCAGTTCATCCAGGGGGCTTCCAATCCAGGCAGTCTTGGTTGGCAAAACCCTGCAAACACTCCGGGGAGGAGACCAGTGGCACAGAGACCCCGCCATCTTTAAGAACGGAACTGCTAGAGACTAGAATCCTAACCTTACCACCACCCAGTCTGGTCTCTGAAGCAAACCTGGTCACTACAGCCACTCTGGTAGAAGACCTGCCACCCCAGCTGCAGATGCATGAACCCTAAGACCTCCACCTCCAAAAGTGCGCCTCTGAAAGCAGTAAGTACAACCTCCTCCTCCCCAGTGCCGGAACTCAGGATTCGCCGCGTCCCCAGCCCATAGGCACCCAGGCAATCCACTACCCAGGCAGTGCTTGGGAACCACTGAGAGCCCCTGAGGGGGTGATTCTGCACAGTCAAGGGTGTGCGGCCCTGCAGTAGAATCTCTGAAATGCCTCTTCCTAAATAACTGCCCACAGACACCCCTGCAGTGCAACTTCAGGGCCAGGGTACCTCAGAGCTTTGTGCCTGCAGGCGCGCCACCAGTTCACTCACACTCAAGGGAGGGCAAACTCATGGCCACAGCAAGGGAAGGCACCCAGAAACCAAATATCCACAGGGTCCTCTGGGGAGCTGCTTTGAGCCCCTGCTGGGTGTGATTCTGTACAGCCAAGGACGCGCTGCCCCACAGCAGAAACGCTGAACTCCTTTCTCCTGAATAACTTCCCACATACACCCTAGCTGTTTAACTTCAGTGCCAGGGTCCCTCAAATTGTGTCAAAGCTGTGAGCCAGAGGGCTCGCCACCAGTTCGTGCACACTCCAGAGCGGGCAAACTCACGGCCACAGCAAGGGAAGGCACCCTGAGCCCATATATCCACAGGGTCCTCTGGGGAGCTGCTTTGAGCCCGTGCTGGGTGTGATTCTGTACAGCCAAGGACGCACTGTCCCACAGCAGAAACTCTGAACTCCTTTCTTCTGAATAACTTCCCACATACACCCTAGCTGTTTAACTTCAGTGCGAGGGTCCCTCAGAGTGCATCAAAGCTCTGTGCCTGCAAACACACCTCCACAGAAGCGAATTTACAACAGGCAGGCACCCTGACCCCATCTACACACAGGGTGCTAGTGGGAGCCACTGGGAGCTCTCCCAACACACGGTTCCTGGGTGCGACTGTGAGTCCCCACTGGACACGCACGATTTCAACTAAGGGTGCAAGACAGCAAAAACTGGGACATCCCCTCCATAGATGCTGACTTTTAGACACCACAGTTGTGCCTCTCAAACTTGCAGGCCTACATCAAGAGAACCCAAGTAGCTCAAGTAGGAAGCTACACTAGATTACCAAGCCCAGGAGAACTGAGAGATTACACCAGTAGCACCATCCCCAAAAGAACCTGGGTAGCAAAGCAAGCGGATCTACAATTAAAACATTACAGGAAAACATGGGGAGAAAAAAAGTAAATTCCCAAAGGGAGGAAAAAGAGGAATCACCAGAAAGGGAGTTAAATGAACTTGAGGCTAGCAGCTTAACAGAGAAATAATTCAGAGTATTCGTTATAAGGATGTTTCAACGGATGGATGACAAATACACACAACTCAATGAGAACTATAAGGAGCTGAATGAAAATGTCACCAACATGAAAAGAAACCAAGAGGAGATGAAGAACGACATAGCTGCAATAAAGAACACAATGGAAGGCTTCAAGAGTAGACTTGAAGAGGCTGAGGACCGCATCAGCGAATTAGAAGACAAGGTAGGAAAAAACACACAAACACAGCAGCAACTGGAAAGAAAACTTAAAAAGCAAAAGGAGAGCCTAAGGGAGCTTCAGGACGACACAAAATGAAACAACCTTTGAATAATAGGGATAAAAGAAGGAGAGGAAGAGAAGCAAGGAATAGAAAACCTGTTAGAAGAAATAATGACAGAAAACTTTCCTGATATTGGCAAGAAAAAAACTATCCAAGTCCAAGAAGTACAGAGAATCCCAAACAACTTGAACCCCAAAAGATCGACACCAAGACACATCATAATTAAATTGACGAATACCAACGACAGAGCAAGAATCTTAAAGGCTGCCAGAGAGAAACAGAAAGTTACCTAAAAGGGATCTCCTATCAGAATATCAACTGATTACTAAACAGAAACACACCAGGCCAGAAGGGAATGAAATGAAATATACAAAGTGATGCAACACAAGGGACTGAATCCAAGAATACTATACCCAGCAAGGCTATCATTCAAAATTGAAGATGGAATCAGAAGCTTCACAGGCAAAAAAGGGCTAAGAGAGTTCATCACTACCAAGCCAGCAATGCAAGAAATGCTAAAGGGGCTGCTGTAAAAAGAAGAAAGAGAAAGGCAAGAAGAAACACAAACACTAAGAAAAATATGTCCACAAACAGGGACTTATCAATAATAACATTAAACGTAAATGGATTAAATGCACCAATCAAAAGACATAGGGTAGCTGAATGGATAAGAAAATATGACCCATATATTTGCTGTCTACAAGAGACCCACCTTAGAGCAAAAGACTCACACAGGCTGAGAGTGAAGGGATGGAAAAACATTTTTCAGGCAAATGGAAATGAGAAAAAAGCTGGGGTTGCAATACTTATATCAGATAAGATAGACCTCAAAGTAAAGGCCATAATAAGAGATAAGGAAGGCCACTGCATAATACTAAAGGGAGTAATCCAGCAAGAATATATAACTCTGGTAAACGTATATGCACCCAATGCAGGAGCGCCCAAATATATAAAAAATCTGCTGGAAGATATCAAGGGAGAGACCGACATCAATACAATCATAGTAGGGGACTTTAATACACCACATCAATGAATAAATCCTCCGGACAAAAAACAGCAATTCTAAATGACACACTAGATCAGATGGACCTAATTGACATCTTCGGAGTATTTCACCCCAAAGCCAAGGAATATACGTTCTTCTCAAGTGCACATGGGACATTCTCAAAAATAGACCACATATTGGGTAAGAAGCAAAGTCTCTCCAAATTCAAAAAGATTGAAATCATATCAAGCATTTTCTCAGACCACAATGGCATAATATTAGAAATAAACTACAATAAAAACATTCCAAAAAATTCAAACACTTGGAAACTGAATAGCATGCTACTAAACAATGATTGGGTTATCAATGAGATCAAAGAAGAAATTAAAAACATCCAGGAGACTAATGACAATAAAAACACAACATTGCAAATCTTATGGGACACAATAAAAGCAGTCCTGAGAGGGAAATGTATAGCTCTACAGGGCTACCTCAAAAAACAAGAAAAAATGGTAATAGATCATCTAACTCAACAACTCAAAGAATTAGAAAGAGAGCAACAAGAAAAGCCCACAGTGAGCAGAAGAAAGGAAATAATAAAGATCAGAGCAGAAATGAATGACATAGAGACCAAAAAAACAATACAGAAGATCAACAAAACCAAGAGCTGGTTCTTTGAAAGGATAAACAAGATTGATGAACCTCTAGTCAGGCTCACCAAGAAGCAAAGAGAGAGGACCTAAATAAACAAAAGCAGGAATGAAAGAGGTGAAATAACAACAGACCCCACAGAAATACAAAGGATTGTCAAAAAATACTATGAACAACTCTACTCCAACAAACTAGACAACCTGGAGGAAATGGACACATTCCTAGAAAAACACAACCTTCCAAAACTTACTCAGGAAGAGACTAAAAATCTCAATAGGCTGATAACTATGGAAGAAATTGAAGCAGTTATCAAAAAGCTCCCAGCAAACAAAAGCCTGGTGCCAGACGACTTCACAGGGGAATTTTATAAAACATTCAAGGAAGAGCTAAAACCTATCCTCCTCAGACTATTCCAGAAAATTCAAGAAGAAGGAACACTTCCAAGCTCCTTCTATGAAGCCAGCATCACCCTAATACCAAAACTAGATAAAGATAACACAATGAAAGAGAATTACAGGCCAATATCACTCATGAACATAGATGCCAAAATCCTCAACAAAATTCTAGCAAATCGAATCCAGCAATACATCTGAAACATCATACACCATGACCAAGTAGGATTTATCGCTGGGATGCAAGGATGGTACAATATTCGCAAATCAATAAACGTGATACATCACATAAACAAATTGAGAGATAAAAACCATATAGTGATATCAATTGATGCATAAAACATTTGACAAAATCCAACACCTTTTCTTTATAAAAACTCTCAGCAAGCTGGGAATAGAAGGATCATACCTCAACATAATAAAAGCCATATATGACAAACCCACAGCCAACATCATACTCATACTCAAAAACTAAAACCATTTCCCCTAAGAACAGGAACAAGACAGGGATGACCACTCTCACCACTCCTGTTCAACATAGTGTTGGAAATACTAGCCATTGCAATCAGACAAGAGAATAAAGAAAAGGCATCCAAATTGGAAAAGAAGAAGTAAAACTGTCCTTATTTGCAGATGACATGATACTGTACATAGAAAACCCTAAAGACTCCATCAAAAAATTACTAGACTTAATAAATTAATTTGGCAGAGTAGCAGGATACAAAATAAATGCTAAAAAATCTATGGCATTTCTATACACCAATAATGAACTTACAGAAAGAGAGACTAAAAAAGCAATCCCATTTACCATCACACCAAAAAAATTAAGATACCTAGGAATAAACTTAACTAAGGAGGTGAAAGACCTATATGCGGAAAACTACACAACACTGAAAAAAGAGATAGAGGAAGGCATAAACAGATGGAAGAACATACCATGCTCATGGATTGGTAGAATCAACATCATCAAAATGCCCATACTACCCAAAGTAATCTATAATTTCAATGCACTTCCCATTAAAATACCAATGGCATACTTCACAGACCTAGAATGAACTTTCCAAAAATTCATCTGGAATAAAAAAAGACCCCGAATAGCCACAGAAATCCTGAGAAAGAAGAACAAAGTAGGTGGGATCTCCATACCAGATTTCAAGCTGTATTACAAAGCCACTGTTTTCAAAACTCCCTGGTATTGGCACAAGAACAGACATATGGATCAATGGAATAGAATAGAGAACACAGAAATCGATCCAAATCACTATGCTCAATTAATATTTGACAAAGGAGGCATGAATATACAATGGAGTCAAGATAGTCTCTTCAACAAATGGTGTTGGGAAAAATGGACAGATACATGCAAAAAAAATGAAACTAGACCACCAACTTACACCATACACAAAAATAAACTCAAAATGGATAGAGGACTTAAACATAAGACAGGAAACCATAAAAATACTGGAGGAATCTACAGGCAGAAAAATCTCTGACATATGCCAAAAGAACTTCTTCGCTGATACTGCTCCTAGGGCAATTGAAGCTAAAGAGAAAATAAACAAATGGGAATACATCAAAATAAAAAGCTTTTGCACAGCAAGGGAAACCATCAATAAAACAAGAAAGCCCACTACATGGAGAACATATTTGCCAATGATGTCAATGATAAGGGTTTAATCTCCAACATTTACAGGGAACTCATGCAGCTTAACAAAAAGAAGATAAACAACCCAATCAAAAAATGGGCAACTGATCTAAATAGACACTTTTCGAAAGAAGACAGAAGGAAGGCCAAGAGACATATGAAAACCTGCTCTACATCCCTAATCATTAGAGAGATGCAAATCAAAACAACAATGCAGTACCATCTCACACCTGTCAGAATGGCCATTATCAACACGTCAACAAATGACAAGTGCTGGCGAGGATGTGGAGAAAAAGGAACCCTCGTGCACTCCTGGTGGGAATGCAGACTGGTACAGCCACTGTGGAGAACATTATGGAGTTTCCTTAAAAAACTAAAAATAGAACTCCCATTTGACCCAGTGATCCCACTTCTAGGAATATATCCCAAGAAACTGGAAACATCAATCAGAAAGGTATATGCACCCCTATGTTCATAGAAGCACAATTCACCATAGCTAAGATTTGGAAACAGCCTAAGTGCTCATCAGCAGATGAGTGGATTAAAAAACTGGGTACATCTACACAATGGAATACTACACTGCAGTAAAAAAGAAGGAGCTCTTACCATTTGCAACAATATGGATGGAGATGGAGAACATTATGCTTAGTGAAATAAGCCAGGCAGAGAAAGATAAATATCACATGATCTCACTCATTTGTGGAATATAATTAACAACATAAACTGATGGGGGGAAAAAATAGATCCAGAAACAGAGATACATCAATCAGAACATCAAACCTCAGGGAAGAAATTGTGAGGTAATCAGAAACCCAAGAATGCCTGTGAACGTCTTTCTAGCCACGCTAACAATCATCAGATGTACGGTAATTCTACCTGGGACAAGAGGTAAGTATTTTGGACTTATGCTCCTGACCCTTCATGGTAAGAGCCCTTAAGTGGGCTGATCCCCTGACTAATGTAGTTACCAATAATACCAAACACCTTGGTCATCCAGGAGGTCCATGGGTGGGGAAAGAAAGTATAAATACACAGGGGTCTCCACCCAGCTTCCCTTTTGTATGACACGAAATCAAAACAATGCCCCTTTGTGTGTACAATTAAAGAGAGGTTTCTGGCTTGTGTGGACACCAAAGAAAGGGTGTCACTACTATCACTACGTGCCCCTGGTAGAGGTGCAGAAAATGTAACTAAGACCTTGTCTATATAAAAAGAAATGGACAGCCAGTTTGAAAAGGAATTGCCATGGACTAGAACAAAGAATATCCTTACATGATATTATTCTACACTATCATTAAATTTTTTCCCAGATTTGGATCACCCCCAGTACTTATAATAGTTCCTCACACCCTTGGGAATAAAAGAAAAAAAATCATTTGTTTGGTGCTTGGATTCAAACTTAACACGTCTCTTGATACTTTAGAATTACAACAGCATAACATACAATTATCCCAAGCAAACGTACAAACTAATACTTTGAATGTCTGGCAGCAATTTAAAAAGGACATGTAAGGATTTAATCCTTCTCATTGTGTAGAGGGACTCCTGGGAAGGCACCTGAGCATTCTATATTGGTCCCTCTTACCCTTTAGGCCAAGACAGACCCTCTTCTCACAATTCAATTGCTCACAGCTGTTGCATGAGCTCTCTGTTCATGTCGAGGTTGAAATCTCGTGATGACGGGTGCCATGGATCTGTCTCTCACCCAGTGGGGCGAACTGAACCTTCCCTGGAGAAGAAACCTGGGTTCCACAAGACATGTGATCAGTGCTGGGGCCCCGCCAGCAGGCGAGGGGATCCCAAGGCAGGTGCTAGGCATGGAGGCTACGGCGGCATAGGCTACCAAGGAGACAAAACTGAACCTCATGTCACCCTGCTTGGCCCCGGAGGATGGCTGGTTAGCCAGAGATGGGTAAGATTCCTCAAGGAAGGAACAACCTAATACAGGCACAGTCGCAGAGGGGCCATCAGGAGAGAATTTGGGGATCAACAGAGGTGGGGCACAGACCCTCACCCCCCCCAACATTGCAGGGGCCTGAACCCTCACCCCTTCTGAGGGAGGTCTCCTTCCCCCATGGCTGCTTCGTGCTTCCCATGCCCAGCTCAGATCAGGACCCAGGTGACCGACAGAGACTTGGCCGACAGCAGCTGCCCTCTCACTCTAACAAGAATTGTTTGAGTTGTCTTGTACCCATGGTGTGGGGAAGTGGGTTTACGATATCTAAATCCCTCCTACCACCAGGAATGCTCAGGACCTACTCAAGAAGACAAATAATCCCTTCCACTAATATTTACAGGGTAAAATAAGATTGTTGTTAGAGTAATAAATTTGACAGTAAAATAGTAGTGAAGTTTTCAGGCAAATTTAAATTGGCTAGTCGAAACAAGCGAATATTCTAGAAAAATTAATTGTACTGGTCAAAAGGTGTTTCTAAAGTGTTAACTAAAATTTTTATTGGTACTTCATCTCATGATAAAATTGTGCACCATGTTATGAACCTAAAACAGTAATATTATAGTGCAAAAAATTAAAATTTAAAAGCCATCAAGACTACATTGTAAAATTTTCAAAAGCCTACCATTTAAATCAAAATAGGAGGGGATAGTAGAGGAATATCACGTAACGAAAAATATCTTGTAAGTAAATTACATCCAGAAAATTAATTGTAAGGCTAAAAGCAAGACACCCATGAAAAACACACAAGGTGTCAAAACAAGCCAGAGGAAAATCATTTGGGCAAAAAATGAAATAGGATCCCCAGTCAAATTTATAGAAAATATTCCTTTATTAACTTTTGGTCGAGAATATGTTTGTATATTTTCAGAAAACAACTCCGAGACCATGTGGATTCCAGCAACAGAGAGGAATCAACAGGACTACTCCAGCCATGAAGACAGAAGAGAAGCAGTCCAGAGATGGAAGACGCTGATGTGGCATTCCCACACTAGCAGTTAGCAGCTGTGCATCACTGCAGGTTGCCCAGGACCAAACCAGACAGAGTCGGACCTGCATTACCACCATTTATCCACCATCCAGAACTGTAATGTCAGTGCTGACATGTACACATAAGGAACTGTTGGACATTGCAATTGGGTCTCAAAAGAACTGTTGACCCAGAAAGAAACTCACTACAGACCAATTCATTTGCCTGTCACCATAACCATTATTGCTTATCTCATTTTCGGTTCTTGTAAGTGTATTTCTAATAGCACATGATCTCACTCATCTAGGGAATGAACAACATAGACTGATGAACAAGAACAGACCCAGAAACAAGGAGGCATGGATCTGACTGTGGGGCCTCAGAGGGAGGGGAGGGGAGGGTGGGGGTAAAGGGGAGAGATCAAACAAAGGACTTGTGTGCAAGCATATGAGCCTAACCAGTGGTTAAGGACAACAGGGGGGTGGGGGCATGTGTGGGGAGGGGTGTGGGATGGGAATGGGGGGATGAGGACAAATATGTGATACCTTAATCAATAAAGAAATTTAAATAAATAAAGAAAGAAAGAAAAATAAAAACTATAAAAAAAAAGAAGTGAACTTCCTTTTATTAAAAAAAACAAAAGCGATTACAATATAGAGCAAATTTTTAATCAAGGAATCCACTCCCCCCCCCCCCCCCGGGCCGAAACCGGTTTGGCTCAGTGGATAGAGCGTCGGCCTTCGGACTCAAGGGTCCCAGGTTCAATTCCGGTCAAGGGCATGTACCTTGGTTGCAGGCACATCCCCAGTAGGGGGTGTGCAAGAGGCAGCTGATTGATGTTTCTCTCTCATCGATGTTTCCAACTCTATCCCTCTTTCTTCCTCTCTGTAAAAAAATCAATAAAATATATTAAAAAAAACAAAACAAAAAACCCGGGTCAATGGTGTCCCGCTTTACCAATGTTAAAATCTTGTCACCTTAACATAATGCCAAGAGACATATGAAAACATGCTCTAAGTCACTAATTATCCGAGAGATGCAAATCAAAATGATAATGAGATACCATCTCACACCTGCCAGAATGGCTATCATCAACAAATCTTCAATCAACAAGTGCTGTAGAGGATGTGGAGAAAAGGGAACTCTTGTGCACTGCTGGTGGAAATGCAGACTGGTGCAGTCACTGTGGAAAACAGTATGGAGTTTCTTCAAAAAACTAAACATGGAGCTCCCATTTGACCCAGTAATCCCACTTCTAGGAATATATCCCAAGAAATCAGAAACACCAATCAGAAAGGATATATGCACCCCTATGTTCATAGCAGCACAATTTACAATAGCTAAGATTTGGAAACAACCTAAGTCCCCATCAGCAGATGAGTGGATTAAAAAACTGTTGTACCTCTACACAATGGAATACTACGCCACTATAAAAAAGAAGGAACTTTTACTATTTATAACAGCATGGCTGGAACTGGAGAGCATTATGCTAAATATCACATGATCTCACTCATATGTGGGATATAATGATCAACATAATTTGATGAACAAGAATAGATCCAGAAACAAATGGCAGGGGAGGGGGGGTTACAGAGCAACCAAAGGACTTGTATGCATGCATATTAGCATAAGCAATGGACACAGACAGTGGGGCAGTGGGGACTTTTACTGGGTGGGAATGGCTGGGGGCGTCAATCTGGAAAAAAGAAGACATATGTGAAAATTTAGACAATAAAAAAACAACAACAGTGGTACATCTACACAATGTAATACTACATTGCTGTACAAAAGAAAGAAGTCTTACCATTCGCAATAGCATGGATCGACCTGGAAAGCATTATTTTAAGGGAAATAACTCAGTCTGAAAAAGATAAATATCACATGATCCCCCTCATTTGTGGAATTTAATGAACAAGATAAACTGATGAACAAAAACATTTCCAGAGACAGGGAAGCATCGAACAGACACTCAAACTTCAGATGGAAGAAAGGGGAGGGTTGGGAGGGATAAGAGGTCAACCAAAGAACTTGTATGCATACATATAAGTATAACCAATGGACACAGACACTAGGGGGTTGAGGACATATGCCGGAGGGTGGAGGTGGGCAGGGAGATGTCAAGGGGGGAAAAAGGAAACATATGTAATACTATATGTAATACTTTAAATATTAGAGAGTTAAAAAAAGAAATTTATCTGATCCAGAGTTAAGAATAATGATGGTACACATGCTCAGTAGCATAAGAAATTATATAGTAACTATGAAAACAAATAAAGTATTGCTGAGAACCAATTCCAGCATGTAATAATTACAAGAGTCTTACCAAAAGGTTGGTGAAGCTTGGGGAGCTCAACAGGGTTGAGTCACATGTAGTTTACCTGTTGGAAATGGCTAAAGGGCACTTCCCCCAAACCTGAATGGGATTGTTAACTGCCAGACAGCTCAAGGCATATTATTGCCTCCTGTTGGCCAAACACCTGAACAGCTAGCTAGCTGTAGGCTATTCCCCAAACTGACAATGTTTCTGTATACCCTTTGATACCGTACCCTTTGAAGTGTATATTTCCACCTTTCCTTGGGACAAATTGTACTAATAAAAGCAGGTTCCTTGGTCAAGGTGGGAGTCTTCTAGCTCCTTCAGCTAGAAGTTCCTCTGACCCCCGATGCCTATCAAAAATATCTTTCGGCCGAAACCGGTTTGGCTCAGTGGATAGAGCGTCGGCCTGCGGACTGAAAGGTCCCAGGTTCGATTTTGGTCTAAGGGCATGTACCTTGGTTGCGGGCACATCCCCAGTAGGGGGTGTGCAAGAGGCAGCTGATCAATGTTTCTCTCTCATCGATGTTTCTAACTCTCTATCCCTCTCTCTTCCTCTCTGTAAAAAATCAATAAAATATATTAAATATATATATATATCTTTCATCCACGGACTCCTTCTTAATCATCTACACACAGCCCTTTCTCCAGAATGCTGAACCCTTTGTAAGACTGGGAAAAAAACCCCGGCAGTTGGCGACCCGACCTGGGACTGGACTTCAACCCTGGAAACATAAATGGAGTGCTTCTTGTGAAAGAAGTATTCGCCTGAGCAAATGGTAAAGTTCACTGTGCGTAGAGCTCATATCAGTTTCGGAACCCCTCGCATCTCCAAGTGCGTGAGTGATACTTTGTGTTTCAGTCAGATTATAATGGGGAAGAATTTGGTCAATAGGCAAAATTATAAAGAAATTGGAATATTAAAAGGTACTTTTTTAAATCAGGCTGAAAAAAGAGTACCATGGTCATCTTTAATATGGTTTCTTGTTCAAATCATGAAAAGCCTGGTTTGTTTTGAGGATCAAAAATCTGTAATTTCTAGAAAGCCACCAGATCCTCTGTCCCTGGAGAGGAGAGACTGGGCTGTTAGAGAGATTAAGGCCATCAGCTCTCTCCCCAGGAGATTACTCAATGTTTTGTTTAAAATTATAGAACTCCCTGGGAAATCCAAATTTTGGCAAAAATAACCTTGGGTGCTAGTAATAACTTCGGAAAGTGAAAAAGAAAGAAAAAAAACTTAGGATCTGTCTTTATCTATAAAGCATGAAAAGATAGTCGACCAGATCTGTTACTAAAACTTCCCCCTAAGCAAGCAGGATGTGGGGGAAGGGAGACATGTGGCAATCCAATATGGAAAGCCACTGTCCCAGTATGCTAATTTAAAGTTTCCTTTCTTGCCATGAAAAAGTTGTAAAAATTTAGAAATGTGTCTGGTATTTCTGTGCCCGTAAAGAGAGAAAGCTAGCTTAAAGAAAAAATGTGCGCAAGGTCCGATTTTGGATTTTAATAGTCTTGAACTAAGCTTAACTCTCCTTATGGATCGTGTAGAAAAACCCAAGACTGGTCTTTTTTTAAGAAAAATGGCAGATTTGACCCAGGAGAAGACACAGGCTAGGTTATAACAGCAGGATTGGCATCTCCATAATAAAGAGTAGTTTTTAAAATGCTAATGAACCTCGGTCAAAGTTAACTTTTAAGGCCTTCAAGAAAATCAGAAAATTGTCTGTTAAAATTTGCCAAAGAAAATGCTTTAAAATAATTATAATTGACTCTAGAATCTCAAAGAATTTGTTGAAAAATATATTATAAAAATCTAAATAGCCCAAGTGAAGACTGGCTATGCCCTTTGTTAATGAAAGAAGGGGTGGTCACCCTTCCCCCAGCAGAACAGGTAAGCCAGCTTCCCACCAGTAGTTTTCCAGAGGCTGCAAACTCTTAAAGAAAAAAATAGTGGCTCCTTTGAAATCAGTTTCCTGCCAACAGCCATCTTAAGGAATGTGGTAATTTACATTTGAAAAGACCAAACCTATTTCTACATCCAGATAGGCGGCTTAAAAATTTTAGAAGTTTGCTTAATTATATAAATAATAAAATTAGATGTTTATGTATTTTGAAATGATAAAAACTTGTTCAATAATCTGAATTTGCTTCCTTATGAAAAAACCGAGAGGACAGAATTGAAGCTATTAATTGATTATGTCTTGTGTTTTTTAAATTTATTCTTAAAAATACAAAGGGTTCTTAATCTAGAAATGCTAGATATTTGACTTGCCATCTCTAAAAGTTCAAGATTCAAATTGAATTGGGAGTAAATATAGTTGTGGTAATTAAA
Organism: Ia io; assembly: GCA_025583905.1. NCBI lineage: Eukaryota > Metazoa > Chordata > Mammalia > Chiroptera > Vespertilionidae > Ia > Ia io. Next base: position 63,094,266 of record JAJQQW010000001.1, read on the forward strand.
TGACTAAAGTATAAAAATTTAATTTTGTAAAAATGATTGTTGTGTTTCAAAAATAATTAGGAATTCAAAATATGTTTATTGGCTTAATTAATTAAAGAAGAAGGATTAATTCTGTGATCCCAACCAAAATTTTTTATATAAAGACCAGTTTAAATTTGATATCTTAAGATAATTATGAAAAAGTATTATAATCTTTAAATCATATATATATATACATATATACATATATATATGTATATATATATATGTGTGTATATATATATGTGTGTGTATATATATATATATATATATATATATATATATATTTGATGTTTTTTTCCAAGTTAAACTTCAAGGCTGTAAATATTTTTAATTTAACTGATCTAATATACTTGAAATCGTTTGGAAAGCTTTATCAAATAAAAATTAATAACTATATTTTACTTTTAGATTTTATAAAGGTTTTGGCCTCTAAGGAGGGCAAAATATTTCTTAAAATCCAACAGCGGAATTATAAAATAACAAAAGCCCCAAGCGGCCTGCATTTTTAATTAGGCTGAAGGTGGGGCCGCTTTTGCGCCTTGTGAATCAGACGTAAACATTTACTAAATTTACTTTTTTTTTAATAAAAGATACCTACTTAAATTACTTTATAAATTAGCTTTTACAAATATAATCAAGGTCTCATATAAATTAAGTTACAGGAGAAGCCAATGTTTTTATAAGTAATTGAATCCAAGTAAAATCTAAGAACAGATTAGAAGCCACCATGAGAACTGCTTGGCTTGGCAGCCACCATGATGGCCACAAGGCTTGCTGCTCCCCCAGGGGCCGCTATCTTGAAACAACAAAGGCCCACCCCTCCCTTTGAATAAGCCAATGTCTTTGTAAACAATTTGATTAAGTCTTCTAAGAAAGTTACTAAGACCTCCCATGATCCCTCTATATATGCAAATAAACCTAAAGGGATACTCTTTAAATATAAAATTCTAGCTTAATAAAAAGGAGAAATTTTAAAATTTTGAAATCTCTTTCACTAATATTTACTGTGTAAACTAAGATTGTTATTAACATAGTTAATCTGATCCATACTAGTAGTCACCATGACCTTAAGGGAAATTGTTTCATGTGACATGGCCTGGCAATACTTGCTGGGATTAAACAGCAGCCCAAAAGGTTGCTTGGTAATAAAGAAAGACAAAGTTTTTTTTTTTAAATATGTTTTATTGATTTTTTTTACAGAGAGGAAGAGACAGGGATATAGAGTTAGAAATGTCAATCAGCTGCTTCCTGCACACCCCCTACTGGGGATGTGCCTGCAACCAAGGTACATGCCCTTGACTGAATCAAACCCAGGACCCTTGAGTCTGCAGGCCAACGCTCTATCCACTGAGCCAAACCGGTTTCAGCGAGACAAAGATTCTTAAGTGAAACTCTCTGTAGCCTGAAAATTAATTTGGAAGGAAACAGATTTTTTCTTGAAACATCTGAAGAACTGTAATTAAAAGCATGTATATTTGGCCTCTTGAACATAATTTGTGTTTTTGTCTCTCTGACAAAGCTAATGTTAAAGTTACTTAAAGCCGGAACCAGTTTGGCTCAGTGGATAGAGCGTCAGTCTGCGGACTGAAAGGTCCCAGGTTCGATTCCGGTCAAGGGCATGTACCTTGGTTTTGAAAGAATAAAGAATTCTTTAAAGCTGTCTGTTTTATCTCAACTCCCCAAGGTCTCTCTCTCAGTGATGGGAACAAGGCCATTAAAAGCTGTGTGTCTTATCTCAACTACTCAAAGTCTCCCTCCCGGGGATGAGAACCAGACCATTAAAGCTGTCCCAGGAAACAGCCCCGGGCAAAGGGCAAAGAGCAAACAGTGCTCTAACAATTAAAGAGAGACAGGATAGAAGATTACCAGGTGGGATTGTTGACTAAACTTAAGCCCTGTCATGAAACATGTTATTAGCGAGCCCAGTTCACCTTTGGAATTTCCCGGCGGCTTTGTCCCCCTCTTCCTCCCTCCCGTGTGTGACCCCCTCCCAACGTATAGTTTTTGCCTTTATAAGCTTGTAAGAAATTCAGCTGGGCGCTTGACTCCTCTGCTCCTGCGTGAGTCACGAGTTGAGCCCCAGCGCGCTGGAATAAAGCCTCTTGCTGTTTGCATCAAGTGACGCCTCCTGCGGTTGATTGGGGTTGCTATCTCCCTCTGGGGGTCTAACAGTTGCGGGCACATCCCCAGTGGGGGGTGTGCAGGGGCAGCTGATCGATGTTTCTCTTTCATTGATGTTTCTAACTCTCTATCTCCCTTCCTCTCTGTAAAAAGTCAATAAAATATATTTTAAAAAAATAATAAAAAAATAAAGTTACTTAAAGACTAATTGCATGGACTTAATTAATGTCATTTACTGTCTATAACCTAGGACAAGTGAAGTTAACGCTTTGCACTCGCTTGCTTTTTTCTCAATTCTTTTATTCTACTCGAGATTTAATTTCTTTAATACCCCAGATTTTACAAAGTGCGGCAATAGAATAAAAAACTGGAGTTTCTTTTCATACACACTTATTTATTTGGATTTTTTTATATTTCAAATTATTGATACATTCAAAGAGTAATTTTAATCTCAACATCCGAGTGCAAAAGGTTAAAAAATAAATCTTATTTCAGATTAATTTAAATTGGTTAATTGAAATAAGTGAATATTCATGAAAACTTAATTGTACTGGACAAAAAACTGTTCCTGAAGTATTCAGTCATATTTTTGTACAAAAAAATTAAAATTAAAAGTTATCAAGACTGCATTATAAAATTTCAAAAGGCTCCTAATAATTAAATCAAAAAAAGGGGGGATAGTGGAAAAATATGATATGTGGAGAAATATCCTGTAAGTAAATTACATCAAGAAATATTTACTTTGAAAATTAATTTTCATTTGTTATGCTAATAGCAGACACCCATGAAAAAATGACATGGTGTCAAAATAAGCCAAAGGAAAATTGGGCAAAAATAAAAAGGATCCCAAGTCAAATTTATAGAAAAGATTCCTTTATTAAACTTTGGTCGAGAATACCTCTGTATATTTCCAGAAAAGCCTATGTGGATTCCAACAATAACGGATCTCAGAGAGGAACTGACAGGACTGCTCCAGCCACACAAATACAGTGGCCCCCAAGAACAGAGGAGAAACAGTCCAGAAAATGAAGATGATGAAGATGCCTTGCCATGCTATCAGTCAGCAGCTGTGCATCACTGCTGGTTTCCTAGGACCAAACCAGAGAAGGTCGGACCTGCATTGCCACTGTTTGTCCACCATTCAGAATTGAAATATCATTGCTGACATGTACATGCAAAGAACTGTTGGACATTGAAATTGGGACTCAAAGAACTGTTGGCCCAGAAAGAAACTGACTGCAGGCTAATTCCTTTAATGCCTAACAGCAATTTAAAGGGACTTGATAGAACTCTGTCCTTTCCATTGAATTTAAAAATATTAAAACATACATTCTTGTTTTATTTAAAAAATCCGAAAGGGTGAGATGCCGAGAACCATTTCCAGCATGTAATAATTACAAGAGTTTTACCAAAAGGTTGGTGAAGCTTGGGGAGCTCAACAGGGTTGAGTCACATGTAGTTTACCTGTTGGAAATGGCTAAAGGGCACTTCCCCCAAACCTGAATGGGATTGTTAACTGCCAGACAGTTCAAGGCATGTTATTGCCTCCTATTGGCCAAACACCTGAACAGCTGTAGGCTAGTCCCCAAACTGACAATGTTTCTGTATACCCTTTGATACTGTACCCTTTGAAGTGTATATTTCCACCTTTCCTTGGGACAAATTGTACTAATAAAAGCAGGTTCCTTGGTCAAGGTGGGAGTCATCTAGTTCCTTCAGCTGGAAGCTCCTCTGACCCCCAATGCCTAACAAAAATATCTTTCGTCCATGGACTCTTTCTTAATCATCTACACGCAGCCCTTTCTCCAGAATGCTAAAGCCTTTTTAAGGCTGGGAAAAAGAACCCCGGCAAAGTATGACATTACCCTAATACAGAACACATTTGTAGGAATACACAGCAGATTAGGGGAAGCTGAGGATAGAATCAGTGATTTAGAAGACAGAGTTGGAAAAAAAATTACTCAATCAGACAAGCAAAATGAAAACAAACAAACAAACAAACAAACAAACAAAAACCGGGAGGCCATATTAAGGAAGCTTTCAGACAACATAAGATGTAACAATAGAGGAATAGCAGGTGTTCCACAAGAGGCAGAAAGGGAGAAAGGAATAGAGAAGGTGCTGGAAGAAATAATGGCAGAAAAGTTCCCTAACCTGGTAAAGGAAAATGTCAAACAAGTTAAGGAGGCAGAGAGAACCCTAAGCAAGAAGAACCTAAACAGGCCCACAACCAGACACATCATAATTAAAATGCCAAAAATTAAAGACAGAGAGAGAAACTTAAAGGTAGCAAGAGAAAAGTAAACTGTTACTTACAAAGGAGCTCCAATAATGCTGACTTACACATAAGAAACTCTATAGGCCAGAAGAACATGGCATGAAGTACTCAAGGGAATGGAAAGCAAGTATATGAAACCAAGATTACTATATCCAGCAAGGCTATCATTCAAAATAGATGTTCAAATAAAACGCTTCCCATAAAAAAAAAGGCTAAAGGAGTATATCACGACCAAGCCAGCATTACAAGAAATGCTAAAGGGGCCACTGAAATGAAAAGAAGAAATAGAGAGAGAAACCTAGGCATACAGTATAAAAATGGCAAGAAATAATTACCTATCAATAATAACCTTAATATAAATGGATTAACTGCTCCAATCAAAAGATATATGGTAGCTGAATGGATAAAAAAATACATGACCCAACTATATGCTGTCTACAAGAAACCTATCTCAGAACCAAAGATTCACAAAGGATGAGAGTTAAGGGAAGGAAAAAATTTTCCATGCAAACAGAAAAAATAAAAATGCTTCAGTAGCAATACTCATATCTGACAAAATAGAATTCAAAATAAGACCATCTTAAGAGTCAATAAAGGTCACTACATAATATTAAAATGATCGATCCAACAAGAGGATATAACCCTAGAAAACATATATGCACCTAACAGAGGAGCACCTAAATATTTTTTTTAAATTTCTAGAGGACTTAAAGGGGAGATCTACAACAATACAAACAGAGTGGTGGATTTTAACATCCTGCTGACTTCACTGGATAGATCTTCTGGACAAAAACTTAACAAGGAAATAGTGACTCTAAAGGACACACTGCATCAGATGGATTTATAGAACATTTATAAAACAATTCACCCCAAAGTGACAGAATATACATTCTATTCAAGTGCACATGGATCATTCACAAACATAGACCACATGTTAGGACACAAAACAAGTCTCTACAAGTTCAAGAAGACTGAAATCATATCAAGCATATTCTCAGATCACAGTGGAATGAAATTAGAAATCAACTACAGTAAAAACACCCCAAATATTCAAACAAATGGAGGCTAAACAGCATGTTACTAAACATTGAACGGATTAGCAATGAGATCAGGACAGAAGTAAAAAATTTCCTGGAAACAAATGCAAAAGAACACACAAAACACAAAATCTGAGACACAGCAAAAGCAGTCCTGAGAGAGAAGTTCATACATAGCACTACAAGAAAAATTAACAATAAAATCTTTAAATCTTTAACCATACAACTTAAAGAACTTGAAAGAGAACAACAAAAAAAGCCCAGAGTAAGTAGAAGGGAGGAAATAATAAAGATTAGAGCAGAAATAAATGACATAGAGACTATTAAAAAAACACTATCAAAAGACTATCAAAAAATCAAACCGAGAGCTGGTTCTTTGAAAGGATAAAGAACATTGATGAACCATTAGCCAGACTCATCAAGAAACAAAGGTAGAGGACCCAAATAATTAAAATCAGAAAATAAAGTGGAGAAGTAACCACTGACACCACAGAAATACAAAAGGTTGAAAGAAAATAGTATGAACAGCTATATGACAACAAGCTGGACAATGTGGATGAAATGGACACATTCCTAAAAAAATACAATTTCCCAGAACTGAGTCAGGAAGAATCAGAAAACCTGAATAGGCTAATAACAACTGAGGAAATAGAAGCAGTAAAAAAAACAACACTCCCAGTAAACAAAAACCTGGGTCTGGAGAGCATTACCCTAATTCCAAAACCAGATGAAGACACTATCAGAGAGAGAGAGAGAGAGAGAGAGAGAGAGAGAGAGAGAATTACACGCAAATATCCCTGATGAACATAGCAGCTAAAATCCTCAAAATGGGAATACAGGGACCATATCTCAACATGATAAAGGCCATATATGACAAACTACAGCAAACATCATACTCAATGGGCAAAAACTAAAACTATTTCCCCTAATAACAGGAACAACACAGGGATGTCTGCTTTCACCACTCTTATTCAACAAAGTATTGGAAGTCCTAGCCACAACAATCAGACAAGAAGAAGAAATAAAAGCCCTCTAAATTGGATAGGAGGAAGTAAAACTCTCATTATTTGCAGATGACATGATATTGTACATAGAAAACTCTAAAGACTCCACCAAAAAAGTACTAGATTTAATCAACAAATTTGGCAATGCAGCAGGATACAAAATCAAAACCCAGAAATTGATGGCTTTTTTTTTTATACACCAATAATGAATTCTCAGAAAGAGAAACTAAACAAATAATCCCATTTACCATTGCAACAAAAAATTAAGATACTTAGAAATAAACGTAACCAAGGAGGCAAAAGACTTGTACTCAGAAAACTACAGTTCATTAAAAAATAGGAGAAGATATAAACGAGGGGAAGCATGTTCATGGTTTGGTAGACTCAACATCATTAAAATGTCCATACTATTTAAGGCAATCTACAGATTCAATGCAATTCCTATGAAAATACCAACAGAATATTTCACAGATCTAGAACATATACTCCAAATATTTATATGGAATCAAAAGAGACCCTGAATAGCTGCAGCAATCTTGAGAAAGGAAAACAAAGTTGGAGGAATCACAGTACCAGATTTCAAGTAATACTACAAAGCCATCATAATAAAAACAGCCTGGTACTGGCACAAGAATGGGCAGATAGATCAATGGAACAGACAGAGACCCCAGAAATCTACCCAAGTCATTACACTCAATTAATATTTGTCAAAGGCAGTAAGAGCATACAATAGAGTCAAGAGAGTCTCCTCAATAAATGGTGTTTGGAAAATAGGACAGATACATGCAAAGAATGAAACTAGACCACCAACTTGTAACATACACAAAAATACACTCAAAATGGGTAAAAGACTTAAATGTAAGTCAGGAAACCATAAAAATTCTAGAATAAATCATAGGCAGCAAAATCTCTGACATCTCTAATAGTAATATGTTTACAGCTACATCTCCAAGGGCAAAGGAAACTAAGGAGAAAATAAACAAATGGGACTACATCAAAATAAGCTTCTGCACAGCAAAAGGAACCATCAACAAAATGAAAACAGAGCCCACAGTATGGGAGAAAACACTTGGCAATGATATGTCCAATAAAGGGTTAATATAATAAATATATAAGGAACTCATACAACTTAACAAAAGGAATATAAACAATCCAATTAAAAGATGGGCAAATGATCTAAATAAGATACTTCTCCAAAATGGACATGCAGATGGCCAAGACACATATGAAAAAATGCTCAAAGTCACTGATCATCAGAGAGATGCAAATTAAAATGACAATGAGGTATCAACTCACACCTGTCAGAATGGCTACCATCAACAAATCAACACATGACAAGTGCTTGAGAGGGATTGGAGAAAAGAGAACCCTAGTACACTGCTGGTGGGGCTAGAGACTCGTGCAGTCATTATGGAAAACAGTATGGAGTTTCCTAAAAAAATTAAATATGGAACTGCCATTTGAGCCAATGTTCCCTCTTCTAGGAATATATCCTAAGAAACCTGAAAGGAATGTATGCACCCATATGTTCATAGCAGCACAATTACATTATCTAAGTTCTGGAAACAACCCAAGTGCCCATCAGTAAATGAGTGGATAAAAAAGCTGTGGTGCATTTATAACATGGAATACTATGCAGTAGTAAAAAAGAAGACTCTCTTATCCTTTGGGACAGCATGGAGGGACCTGGAGAGTATCATGCTAAATGAAATAAGTCAGTCAGAGAATTACAGGTATCACATGATCTCACTCATATGTGGAATCTAATGAAAAAAATAAACTGATGAATGGATTGGATCCTGATACATGGAAGCAAGGAACATAGTGGGGTATCTCGAAGAATTGGTGGGGAAGTGTGGGTGGATGGGTGGTAACCAACCAAAGACCTTATATGCATATATGCATAACCCATAGACACAGACAATAGGGTGGTGAAGGTTTGGGGCTTGGGGTGGGGACAGGCTGGGGGCAGTCAATGTGTGAAAAAGGGGGACATATGTAACACTTCCAACAGTAAAGAATTATTTTTAAAAAATTCTGTTTTTATTGCTAAATACATGAATAAAGTTGCTATGAACACATATACAATTCCTCATACAGTCTATGAGGTAATATATATTTCTGCTTTGAGTTCCCAGAATAAAATTCTTAAAACTCTTGTGAATTTTTAAGTAATATGAACATTAGAAGCATCTTTTGTTCTAGTATTTTTTCTTTGACCCTGGTTTGTGACATAAGACACCTAAAACCCTTGGGATTATCTTGGTGATAGAAGTGTCTTTTGTTCTAATGAAGTGACTCTGAGTGGACTTATGGATGGTTCCTGGATGGAGACTAGTCACCAGAAAGACCAAGCCACAATTAGAATCTTGGATTTTTCAGCCCCACTTTCCTTCTCCAGAAAGAAGGAGAGGTAATTGAAATGGAGTTAATAATTGATCATATCTACTTGAGGAAACATCCATAAAATCACAAAAGTATTGGGTTTAGAGTTTCCAGTTTAGTGGACACATCCACATATCAAGAGAGTGACAAAATCCTCCTCCATGGAGACATAAGCTCCTGCATTTGAAACTCTCCCAGACTTCACCCTATGTATGTCTTTTTCTGGCTGTTCATTTGTACCTTTTATTATGTTTTTTAATTAACCAGTAAATGAAAGATATTTTTTCTTTTTAGTTCTGTGAGCTGTTCTAGCAAATATTTGCATCCAAGAGAAACAAGGTCATAGGAACCTCTGATTTTTAGCCAGGTAGATAGTGTCAGGATTGAGTTAAATCATAGGACACACAGCTAGTGTCACAGAGATTTGTCTGGTATAGAAAAAAATGTCACATATATAGTGACCTGACATGTCAGACATATGAGTATGTTAGTAGTGTGAGAGTACAACAGTAACACAAGAGGAAGGATTGGGTTTTTCTTATTTATATATTTATTTATTTTTAATCTAAATTCTTTATTACTTAAAGTATTACATATGTCTCCATTTCCCCCCATTGACCCTTATCCAGCTGCTCCCACCTTTCAGCACATGCCCTAACTGCCCTACTGTCTGTGTCCATTGGTCATGCTTATATGCATGCATGCAAGTCCTTTGGTTGATCTCTTACCTCCCCCACCCTGTTGTTTTTTTTTCTTTATAGTTGGTGTCAATAAAATGAATTTACTAGATAGGCCTTAGCTCATAAAAATGTGGTTTGGAAAGAGAAAGAATGAAAGGGTGGAGAATGAAGAACCTTTGATTCCTGGGTGACCTCGTGGTGACCCATGGTACGGGGAAGCAGTTGTGCTGCAGTTACTAAAGGTAAAAATTACTGTTGAAATTTAGGGATGGATCCAATTCCCAGAAAGGGAGTTCATGGGATGCATAAAAAAAACAGGAACTATTAAGACAAATGTGAAATATACAGTTCCTTGATTATTGTTATCTGTAATACCTAAAATGAAATTAAAATAAAAGGCTAGGTCGGACCTTGAAACTAACCAAGCTCAGATATTGATCAGTCTGAGCTTCTACCACTAGCTCAATACAGACTCACAGAGGGGAAAAAAATTACAGCAAAAAGTACTTCTAAGACCTCTGGTCATCAAGAAGCTGTCAAAGGAGTGTTAAACCAAGAAACTCTTAAAACCAGGGGTATAGTAAAAAGGAATTGTTTCATTATGTAGGTATCATTATCTTTCTGAAGAACCTTTTACTAAAATGGATTTTGAGAGGCTGTGTCTTTGGTTTTGAATTCTGAAGAATGGAAGAACATGTTTACATTGATACAGAAACCTCAGATCACCATGGAATAATCACAGATTACTATATGTAATACAGGCACATAGGAGGCTATTCCTAAGGAAACAGAGAGCCTAATGGACCAGATAAAAATGTCCTGTAAGGTCTGTTTACCCTGAGAAGGGTGACTGCCTAACTCTCCCTGTAATTTTTAAGTGGAATACATTAGACTAAGCAGTTGATATGGTTTGTATTCAAGCCATGCAAGACTGGCTTCATAGTGACTAGGATTATCACCTGCTGAATGTGTCCATTAGTTACCCAGGTTATGGTAAATGTTGTGGCTAAGGGGACCCTTTGCATCTTGGAAACCAATATAACTTAATTTTTACAAAATAAAAGAGCAGCTTAGGAAGCTCTTTCACATTTGCTGACTCAGCTTTCCCACATAGGTTTTACAGATGCTATTAAAAATAATATGTTAATTAAGAAAATGGGGAACAGCAGAGTAGATAATAAAGAGACTGGTCTTATGGTATGTGACTGTTATGACCAGTCGACCGAATGACCAGTTGACCGAATGACTAGTTGACTGAAAGACCAGTCGACTGGTCACTATGACAACACACTGACCACCAGGGTACAGATGCTTAACACAGGAGCTGCTCCCTGGTGGTCAGTGCACTCTCACAGCCAACCTCCTGGTCCCTCCCCCTGGCCGGCCAGCCCTGATCAACCCGCATTGGCCCCAATTGCTGGCCAGGCTGAGGGACCCCACCCATACACAAATTCATGCACCAGGCCTCTGATGTGTCTATGAAACAAGTTGATGTGGGTGCAGTGTAGCAATGCAGATATGGACTAAATCTAGACATTTTTTTTTTGTACCCTCTGAGGCACAATATGTCAATAAGAGTTCTTCTGACTGCTGGCAAAAGAGACAGACAGAAGAAGGCTGTGTGGCAGACTATGTGGGGAATGCTCGGAACAGAATTGGCAAGTGAAGATGATGCTGGTGGTCCTTGAGGTTATAAAGGGATCCTAACAGGAATAGACACTGATTCTGGACTGGGCTTTGTTCTCCCAGTGTATAACCACAGAACCAGTTCAAAATGGTGCTATCCTGTTTAACAAAATACTGAATTGCTTTCAAGAAACAAAAGATCAAAACTGCAAGGAATGCAACCAAAGCATGTGCAGAGGAGAGAACTTTGACCTCCAGCTTCACACAGAACCAGTCTTGCTCCCACTCATCCTCTCCAAAAACAAAGGATGGGACATAATGATAGATCCTCCCTTCCCCCAATTGATGGATGGAGTATGACGTAAACTGCACCTGCAGCCCGGACATTCCTGAGCACCTAACCTTATATGGACTTTACATTGAACCACCAATCAGCACCTGCCAAATACCCTAAGCCCCCGATTCCTATGTCCCTAAGTGCCTAATCATATGCCTTATATGAAACCACCAATCAGTGCGTGCCAAGTACCCTAAGCTCCATCCCTTCCCTTTCCTCCCCTCAAAAGGCGCCTTCACCCCCGCACATGTTCTCTCTTCTTTTGCAAGGCAGCCCAGCAGGGGTCCTTCTCCTCTAATAAAGCCTGTAGTCCTGGTTTTCAGCCCTCTGTCTCATCTTTCATTTGGTGCTGAACCCGGGAGAGGTGCACATGAGTGTGGACGATCCTCGGACCTAGCCCCGAGCTTCTGACTCCTGCTCTGGTTCTGCTCGGTGGCATGGCTCTGAGTTGATTGGCCCGCTCCGGACACCTCTCGAACCCTGCCATACCAGGGCACGTGGGGATCTTGTTGCTTTCTTACCAGTAGGCTTCAGGGACTTTCCCAACCCTCCTCCCTCTCATTCCCTTGACCTGGAAGGGCCTCAGAGTTTTACTGTCTCCTCGGCTACACGTCCTCATGAAAGCCCAGACGCCTGGCCGGGAAAACTCTGCTCTACTCTATGGGAAAGGTCTCAGGGTGACGACCTTGGAACCTTCTCTCGTCTTTCTCTCGATACAGGTTGGCTGAGGGAAAAGGAGGATGCTCCTTCTTTCCTCCCCAACTTCTCGTTGGCTCTTCCCTCCTGTCATGGGAACCTCTCAGTCCAAACTCCCTTGAAACACACCTTTAGGGTGTCTTCTCGCCAATCTCTTGACCCTTGGTCTTTCTGGCTACATCAAACCAAAGAAGCTCTACCTAGCCACAATCTCTCTGTGGCCCGAAAATGGCACTTTCGATTCCAATATCCTCCAAGATCTAGATAATTTTTGCCACCAGATTGGGAGGCCTCAGAGATCCCTATGAATAGGCCTTCCCCTCCTCACCCCCCCTCCCGCTCTCCTCGCTCACTTTACTCCTCATGTTCCACCATCAGATCCTCCTCCCAAAGTCCTCTTTGCCCTTTCAAACCCTTTTCTCTATCTTCTGACTCTTTTGACCCAGTGGATCATTCCTCTCCACATGTCCCACTCCCGCCACCTCCTTACAACCCTGAACCTGTCCCTCCATGACTAAGCACTCTTTTTCCCAGGTCAATACTGAAGAGCAGGATGACTCTCCCTCACAGTCCTTGGCGGACTCCGGGAGTAGTTTTAACCTCTTCTTTTTCTTTCACACACACAGGTCCCACCCACTGACCTGCGGTGGTGGCAGCAGAGCCAGAAAAAGCTGCTGCGGTGGTGGTGGCCTTAGCACGCCCCTCCTCTCCCTCAGGGTGTTTGTTTCCTCAGCCCTCAGTCTCCCTGCTCAGCCCCTCTTGGTCCCGCCCTCATTATGGGAGGGAGACCGAGCTCCCGAGAAACTCCCTAGGTTGTAGGATGGGACATTTCTACCTCTGAGAATTTTAACTGCCCACCTTCCCCTGTGCTCTCCACCTAATCTGTGCCCCCGTGACCGCCAGCAACCGAATTCACAGGTGGCTGGCCATTTCTTTCTCACTTTCTGATCTTCCTGAGAGCCCAAATCCTGAGAACGTGAGCTCCAAAACAGCCTTTCCCATCTAACACTCATTCTCAGGCCCAAAGACTGCCTTCCTCAACAGCCTCTTCTATTCCTGGGTCCACTCTACCCCTGAGGGAGGCAGCAGGAACTGAGAGCATACTCTGAGTCCATGTCCCATTCTCTTTGTCCAGCCTCACAGATTGAGAGGCAGCTCAGGTTTCTTTTTCCACTGACCTGACCACCTTTATTCCCCCGACATATGCTGCAAACTTCAAAAAATAGATACAGGTCCACAAACCCCTCAAAAAGACCTCGTTAACCTGACCTTTAAGGTCTTTAATAATAGAGACAAGGAGACCCAAATCCAAAATCAAAGGCGAGATCAGGCCAAGGCTGAGGCCCAGTAGGAGGCCTTCCAGCTCCTAGATACCGCTTTCAAACCCCAAACAAAGTGCCAGTCCTCCAACCATGGGTAAGTCAGGGGCTAAGCCTCCTCCGGGCCCATGCTTCAAATGCAGCAAGGAAGTACACTGAGCCAAGTCCTGCTCAAACCCGAGACCCCCGCGTGGGCCCAGCCCAAGGTGCAGAAGGGAAAGCCACTGGAAATCAGACTGCAGTCTGGCTCCTCTGGGTCTGGCCTCAGCCAATCCAGCATGGCCACCCTCTGGATCCGGTTTGGAGCTCCCAGACCTCCTGGGACTGGCCACCGAAGAAGCTGCCCAGGCCCTGGCAGGGCCCCACAGACTTACATCACCAGGACAGAGCCTCGGGTAATGACTGTGGTGGCAGGTAAGCCGATCTCCTTTTTAATTGACACTAGCACCACTTATTCTACCCTCCTAATTCTCTGGGACTCTTGTCCACTCCTCAGTCTCTATTATGGGGGTTGACGGGTTAGTCTCACAGCCATTAGCCACCTCACGTCTACACTGCATCTTACTAAATTCCCCCATTCACTCTTTCCTCATTCTACCTCGGTGCCTGGCCAGGGCTACCATGCATCCCCTCATAAAACCCAGTTGTCCCAAACCACAGTCACCTACCTCAGTTTCACTCTCTTACCCCACAAGGCCAAGCCATTCCTTGGACTGTAAACGCCTTATCTTCTTATCTCCTCTATAATCATTATCTCTAGGAAGAATGTGGCGGTTTGGGATTGAAGCGGCTAGAGGCCTGGCTAGCCTGGGAACGGGTTGCGGAGCCTGCTCCCTCCCCCGCTGCCTTTTCTAGCATACAATACTGAAACATTGATTGCTAGACATGTTTATAAATACTTAATAGAAGGTCTGAGGCATGTTTATGCATTTTTGAAGGACATAGAAGGAAGGTTTGAAGGTTAATTTGAAATTGTGAAGGTATTTGTGACGGTTGTGCATGTGATGAGAAGGAAAAGAAAAATGGAGAAAGAAGAAAGAAAGAAAGAAAGAAAGAAAGAAAGAAAGAAAGAAAGAAAGAAAGAAAGAAAGAAAGAAAGAAAGAAAGAAAGAAAAAGTTACTCTGAGCAAGAAAGTGAGGCTCAGTCTCCAAGCCTGGCAGGACAAGGTTGCTGGATACTTAGAATATTCAGTGTCTAACCTCTTATCCAACCATCCAGATCCCTGGCTTTCACTACTCCTTTCCTTCCTTTTCCCTCCCACTTTCACTGCAATAAAATCTCAATCACTCATCTGTCATCCCTATTGGTAGCACCATGGCGACTACCCTCTCAGCTTGGAGTGCAGAACTAGGAAAAGGAATCTCATACCCTTTAGTCCACCTCTTCTCCTTACACCTTTCAGCTTGTCTCCCATGATCAGGGATTCTTCTTCCTCTGTGGGGAAAACACATGCATCTGTCTCCCCATCAGCTGGACAGGAACCTGTACTCTCATCTACCTCTCACCCAATGTAGATGCAGCCCGCAATGATCAGTCTTTACCTGTCCCCATAACCCATCATATCTGACACAAAAGTGAAGTCCAGATCATCCCTCTCCTCATAACACTCAGCATCACAGCAGGGCTTGGAACTGCCATAGGGAGCTTAACCACTGCTCTACCCATACTTTGAAACCCTGTCTCAGGACCTACAAGAAACATGTGGATGCCCAGCAAGGGGAAAAATGGGGAAAGCAAGAACCTCACCCCCAGGGTAACCTATTCTCCCCTTTCATATTACTAGTGAGGCAACTGAGACCCCTACTCTTTTCCCCCCTAAAAATAACATCTAGGTCTCAGTTGTATTTCAGCTCCAGGCCCAGAAAAGCAGCAAAACCAGACAAGTGATGCTGTGGCAGCCTCAGGACCAGCTTTTACCTCCCAAGTGACTCAACAGGATCACTCTCGAGACTTCACCAACCAGTCTTTTGGGGAAATCATGCTGCTGCACCCCTCATCCAGCAAGGAAAACACTACCTGTTTTTGGCTCACTTACTCCATGGCGCCTCCCACTATTAGGCCCACTGGTATTTATTCTTTTAATGTTGCTCTTTGGCCCCTGTTTCATGTGCTGTTTCACTAGTTTCTTGCAGAAAAGAATGCAGGCGTTTGCCAACCAGAAGGTGGGAGAGATCTAGCTGGCCCTGAATTCAGAACCTAACACCAGAATCCTTGAGACCCCGGGTAGAAGCCCCTAACGAAGCCCCCTCCCAGCTGGAAGCAGTTACGGAAGATGGACCTTCACCCCTGACCTTGCCTGGACTCTCAATTTTATTTTTAATATTACCAAAAACTTGAAATGATAGATCCTCCCTTCCCCCAATTGATGGACGGAGTATGACATAAACTGCACCTGTAGCCCGGACATTCCTGAGCACCTAACCAGGCACCTTATATGGACTGTACATTGAACAACCAATCAGCACCTGCCAAATACCCTAAGCCCCCGATTCCTAAGTCCCTAAGTGCCTAATCATATGCCTTATATGAAACCACTAATCAGCGCGTGCCTAGTACCCTAAGCCTCATCCCTTCCCTTTCCTCCCCTCAAAAGTCGTGTTCACCTCTGCACACGTGCTCTCTTCCTTTGCAAGGCAGCCTGGCAGGGGTCCTTCTTCTCTAATAAAGCCTGTAGTCCTGGTTTTCGGCCCTCTGTCTCATCTTTCACATAACTTGAACTTGAACACTGGAACCATTTCAGAAGCAAAAGATCCATTGTGCAGGAAGATCTGGTGCTAATGCCCCTTACCATAAATGACCAAGCTCCAAGATCTTCCAATCAAAAGTTGAAGCATTAGTGCTTCTGCATACATCCCCCACACACTTCCTTAATACCCTCCAATTGTAAACCCTCAGGGATTTTGAGTTTTGAGAAATATAACCTCCCATTCTCTTTGCCTGGTGCTCTTCAAATCAAGTGTTTACAAAACTTAGTGTTCAGTGTTTAGTTCTACTGTGAGCCAGGGGGGATGGACTCTCTTCCTGATTAGTTTACAAGTGATAGATGCAAATGTTCACAATACAATAAAAGAATTGGAACAGAAAATGTTGCAACAATTTGGATTGTGATCATCATTTCTTTAGACTAAAGAACACTTTAAAGCCCATATCTTTAACAATGGGCAAAAAAAAAAAATATTCTTCTCAAAGTACAAGCTTGATAGAGAATTATAATGAGCAACTGAAATATTAGTTGTATAAAATGGGGTGGAGGTAGATAAAGACACGAAGAGCTGGCTTACATACCTGCACAAGTATGCCCCTACACTTAACATGAGTGAGATGAAAAGAGTATCCACACAGGATAGACTTTTCAGTTTTCCTGGTAGATCTGGAAAAGAAGGTGTGGGGAAGGATGTTGTTATGACTATGCAATTTTTATTAAGTGGGAAAGATACTGGTACACAACTAAACTTTTTTCTATCTTTCTCACACAATCTCACCTTAATTTATTTTTTTACCTGATGCAGCAGTCATAGAACCAGAACTGCAAATACAAGTAATAGGAGCAGGGATGATTCCTAAGCAAAAAAACTATAAGTATATTTTTAAATTTTATGTCAGAATTTTTAAGGACTTAAAGAGGCAGATTGTGCCTTTACCCTATCTGGCAAAATAGAGGTTAACAGTGAATTCAGGTATATTGCTTGGTGGTAAAAATCACCTACTAGTTCTACATCTATATAACCTTACCTCATATGAATGGGAGTGCATTGAGGGGAAGTTAAACACAATAGCCTAGACTAGTAATACTGTCTGCAATCTAGGCTTGAACAATGGCCAAGCCTAATATTCCTTTAAAAGGTGAAAAATGTTTGAATATACATGAAGAAAAGAAAAAATAGCAGCTGTGAGTAAAAGAATGAATAAGTGTGTTATGCAATGAAGAAAATTAAATATTACATTGACACTTAAAAAGAGGATCAGAGCAAGAGATGATATTGTGTCTTCTTTGACTATACCAGATGCCAGTGATACCGAATTTTTGGACTGGAACCTGGATTCTTTGTCTGCCAGAATCGAAGAATGAATCCACAGACAGAAATTGGTATAGCGAAGGTGGAAATTTATTGAAGCATAGGTACAGACTCCCCCATGGGGAGAGGAAAAGGGTCCCACTGAACTGACTCCCATGTAGGGAGGGGGAAGAGTCCCACTAGGTTTCCTTTCCCTATGGCTTATATAGGCTGCAGATCCTGGTGCCTTGATATCCCCTCTGATTGGTCAGTATTTCCCTTCGAGTTGGTTACTATAGTAACTCCTGGGCTCAAAGGTTGAAGGTTCTCCCCCCTCCTTCCCTCTGGGCTTTCTTCTTTTCCATCTGAATGAAGGGCTTCCTTCTCTTTATTTTGTAAATATAGACCTTTCTTGGCTACTTCCAGTTCCCTTGTCTTATGTAAACATACCTGTTGCTGCCTCCTTGTCTTATGGAAATATAACTGCACCTGGCTTCCTTGTGTTATGGAAATGTATCTTCTCCCAGTCTGCAGCCCCATGCTTTTCCTTAGGTGTAAAAAATCCCTAAGCCTGCCTATATCTCCCTAAAATCCCTGCTTCACCAGAAAGAGCGAAGCCACATAGTCCTGACTCCACTCCTGATTTGGAACCTAATGAGACTGAATGAAAGCCTGAACACCTTAGTAGCCTTGCCCTTGTTAACATAAAAAAAAAAAAAAAAAAAAAAAAAAAAAAAAAAGAAAAACATTGAAACCTGTAAAGGATTTTTGTGAGTTTATTTGAGCCAAACTGTGGACATATGCTGGGAAGCAGAACCTCAACGAATTGAGATAATGCTCTAGAGAATGGCGGGTTACATTTGTATTTATACATTGCAATCAAAGGAGGGACATAGGTGGGTTACATGAAATTCATTGGTGATAGATTAAGGAGGTGGGATAAAGTAAAGCTGGGAGGGGGGGAGACTCCTGGGATTGTATAAGAAGTAAACTGATGGACACATACTTAGGTGGGTGCAAGAACAATTAACATGATAATGAAGGAATTTGTGGTATCTGTCCTGGTGCCCACCACATTTGGTTGTGCCCCAGGGGCTCCAGAAAAAGGGAAGTTACAAGTTACCCAGACATTTCAAGGGTATGTTACCATAGATGCAAAAAGACAGATATGCTCAGTTAAGGTAAAGGTTGACCTTGTCCGTGAAGATACCAGCCGAGGACATAACTGCCCACCATAACTGCTTTTAGTTAAAGTTTAATTTCAGACTATCCTTTGTGGTTACTTTAGTTCTCTGAGTTTTCAAGACTGCCATGCAGGCCTTCCCTGAGCTTGTCAGATCAGCATGTGGCCCCTTTCATCCACACCCTGAAAGACATCTTATATAATAAAAGAGAAATATGTAAATTGACCATACCTCTGCTATGCTCACCAGCCAATCAGGAGTGAGTATGCGAATTAACCCCACAAAGATTGCAGGTTAATTTGCATACAGAGGCACTGGGCGGAGAGCAGAGTGGGAGAGCTGGTGGCTTGGAGGACTTGGCAGAGCGGGAGGCCGTGGGATGGAGACAGAGCAGGAAGGGAAAATCAAGAGCGCAGGGGGCACCAGGAATTCTAGGAATCATAGTTCTGGTGGTAGACTCTAGGGCAGTGGTTCTCAACCTTTCTAATGCCGCAATCCTTTAATAGAGTTCCTCATGTTGTGGTGACCCCCAACCATAAAATTATTTTTATTGCTACTTCATAACTATAATTTTGCTACTGTTATGAATCGTAATGTAAATATCTGTGTTTTCCGGTGGTCTTAGGCGACCCTGCTAGCTTCTCAACCTGTGGGTCGCGACTGTAGAAAACACAGATATTTACATTATGATTCATTAACAGTAGCAAAATTACAGAAAAATCTGATGAAATCTAAAAAAATAATTGTTAACACAGATATTTACATTACGATTCATTAACAGTAGCAAAATTACAGTTATGAAGTAGCAACAAAAGTAATTTTATGGTTGGGGGTCACCACAACATGAGGAACTGTATTAAAGGGTCGCAGCATTAGAAAGGTTGAGAACCACTGGTCTAATGGCTCCTTAGTAGCAATGGCTACATGGCCACTGGGCTACAATAAAGACTCTCTTTTATGCCTATGACTTCTTATGTCTTCTCCATCTAAAACCCAGAATCCAAGGAGGTCCATCCCCTGGTAGAAGGACTCAGACACAACAGTTAATGTAGTCAAGCAGGATGAAGGAGTGAGTACTCCCACAATTTCTGCAGCAAGCATGGTCAAGGAAGAACTTATTCCCCAACAAAGTACCTTGACTTTTTATTCCCTTAGCAATGTCTATTAAAAGCAGAAACCTTTAATTTTAATGTAAACCAGTTTATCTTCTTTTTATAGACCATGCTTTGTGTGTTCTATCTAATCAGTATTTGACTGACCCAAGATCACAAATATTTCCTCCATTTATTTTTCTTCTATACTTATTATAGTTTTATGTTTTTAATTTATACTGTGCTTGCTTAGGCAGCACATATACAAGTTTACATCAGTAATCCACTTTGTATTAAATTTTGTATATAATGCCAGGTATGAATTGATGGAAGTTATTATTTTTAAATATGGATAACTAATTGCCCAGCACCATCTGTTATAAAGACTATCATTTCTCCACTTAATTGCTTCTGCATATTCACCACAACTTATTTGTCAATATATGTGTGGGTCAATTTATGAACTTTATTTTTATCCATAACTGGTTTGTTTACTAAGTTGTGTTAGTACTCCACATTTGTTCTTTTATCAAAGTTTTTTTGGCTATTAAAAGTCCTTTTTTAAAATTTATTTTAAAATCAACTCAACAATTTCCATCAAAGGTCTGCTGGCATTTTAATTGGGGTTGTAATCAGTCTGTATATCAAATTGGGCAAAATTGGTATCTTAACAATATTAAGCTTTAATCATGAACATGATAAATCTCTCCATTGATTTAGGTCTTAAGTTTCCTTTAGTTCAATTGAATTATGTTTTGTTGTTTCCAGTATACAAATCATGCATATCCATTGTCAGATTTTTATATCTAAGCATTATATTTGTTTTGATGTTATTACAAATAAGATTTTATTTGAATTTCTGATTTCTGCTTACATATAGAAATAATTTTATATTGGTTTTATTTACTTGGAGCTTTGTTATATTACTTTATTAATTCTAACAACTATTTTTTAAATATATTTTATTGATTTTTTTACAGAGAGGGAGAGGGATAGAGAGTTAGAAACATCGATGAGAGAGAAACATTGATCAGCTGCCTCTTGCACACTCACTACTAGGGATGTGCTCTTGACCGGAATCGAACCTGGGACCCTTCAGTCTGTAGGCCAATGCTCTATCCACTGAGACAAACCAGTTAGGGCTAACAATTATTTTTTTAGATTTCATCAGATTTTTTACATATACTATTATTTATTAGTCATGATTTTTTGTTTACCCATATTAGAAAATAAGCCTATAAAGACCTGAGTGTGACCTTATTTTTATTATTCACTGTAAAGTGAGATAAAGTATGACAGTAATGACATTGTTAAGCATAGAGGATCTAAAATGGCATGTCACCTAAGAAGTGACAAAAAATTAAAAACAAATATTGCTGGGCAAGGTTGGAAACTCAGTAGAGAAATACTACTTTTATAAATTCTAAATTTCTGAATTTTCTAAAATTTTTATACTATTAATACTGGTTTTGTAGACTATGCTAAGAAGTTTGGATTACAATGTGAAGGCAAAATTGTTTTAAGGAAGACAGTGACAGGAACATCTTTAAATTTCAGACAAATTCACTCGCTAATAATATAAAGAATGCATTTGAGGAGGGAGAAGATACTCAAAGCTGCTATTGGGAGTATTAATAAAGGATGTTTTAATATTTAAGGAACATGTGATGGCGACTTGGTCTATGAGTTGTAATAATAGATGAAAAAATATTTGAGAATAATTAAGAATTAAATTTAAGAGAAGTCAGTGACTTGATATATAAGTTTGGGGGTGTTGTTGACATTTACTTGTCAAAGATTATACCCAGGTAACTTGTTTGAGCAACTTAGTGTATGTGTAGTAGTATCAAAACTGATATAAGGAATGGAGAGCAGGGATAGAATTGATTATAATAAAGTTTTGAGATTCTGTGCTATACTTATTATATAATAATCACGTTTAGATATCAATCAATAAGTTTGACATACATGTTTGAAGTTAAATAAAAAGTTAGTGAAAGTATAGATTTTAATTTTAACATATAGTTATTAAAACACAAGTAGGAACTATATTACCTATGTAGAATCAGTACAACAAAACAATAAGAGAACTTAGGGCTAAAATCTGTGAAACATAAAATGACAAAAATGAGGAATAATAATATGGGGCTGAGGAGAATAAAAAATGTGCTGCTATGAAAGTTAAGGAATCATTAAGTTTCAAGAAAAAGATAATGATCAAAATTTTCTAATGCTTTAGGAAAAGCATTTTCATATAATGACTTTATAAAGGTATTTCATATATAAGAGATGACTGGTACCTTTAGCTGGATATCTGTATTGTAGTGCTGGTGGCCAAATCCAGAAAGTGGGCAGATAAATGAGTAAGAAAAAATGTAATCAATAAAGAAAAAAAAATGTATACAGGGTTAGGTTATTCTTTCAAGAACTTTGGATGAGAAGGGCAAAAACAAAAGTATTGTACAATAGAGGTATATGGTCAAGATATGGTCAAGATAGCTTTCTTTTAAAAGAGTAAGGATGGGAGAAACTCAGAGATGAGAGAAAATAACTAATAAAGAAGGAAAGTTTGAAGTTTTGGAGGAAGTGCACCCTAAGGAGTGGAGTGTAAAAAAAAAATGAGATCCAAGGTATGTAATAAATTGAGAAAAACAATAAAGATAAACATTGGTAGGGGTTTCCAGTCAAGATGGTAGAGCTGGTAAATGTACTCACATCCTCCCATGACCACAACAAAATTGCAACTAAACTACAGCACAACCATTACTGAGAACCACCTGATCTTGCTGAACAGAAGTCTTATAACTAAGGATATAGAGAAGATGCATGTCCAGACTGGTAAGAAGAGCTGAGATAAGAAACAAGCTGGTCCCACATGTGGCAATTAAAAATTGTGAGGGATATTTCAGCTTTGAAAGTTGTCCCTGAGAAGTGAGGAGTCCCAACTTCACACCAGGATCTCTAGCCCCAGGGTTCCAGTGCCAGGAAGAGAAATCCCCAGAAATTCTAGCTGTGAAAACTAGAGGAGATTGTGGTTAAGAGGATTGTGGCTGAAACAGAGAGCTTTGGAATTCCGGGCATTCCTCTTAAGAGGCCTGTGCATGGATTTACTTGTTGACAGATCCTTTTGTTCTAATCTCCAGCACTGGATCAACAGTTCAAAAGGTGCCAGAGACATAAGGAAGGAACTGGAATTATCTGGCTTTAGGACAAGGACTGGAAAGTCAGCTTTCTCTCCATAAGAAGTGCTGGCAGAGATTACTGTTTCTTTGCTAAGCCCTTCCCCTGCAGGTGCAGGCAGTTGTCTTATATGAGTGTCCATCAACCTGGCTAACACTGTTCACCCTACTGTGGTGATTCCTTGAGATCCCAAATGCCAAGTAACCCAAACCACTTACAGTGGTGTTTTTATACAAATGCTTCAGATTAAAAAACATTCTCAAAGGCCCACAAACTGGCCTAACATGCCCTGCCCTTCCTGCTAAGTATCCCTGAGCCCAGCACCAGCAGCATCTGGCTTCGGTTTTCAGCATGATCTCTTGCCAATACCTCTAAGACCAGCACAAATGGCATCCACCTGTAGCTCTCTTTGTAGCTCATGCCCAGTGGCACCAGGCAGGGAAAAGGCAGTGATCAACCTTAGCCTGCACCTCCTGGGAGGCCCAAGAGGCAGCACACCCAGTACACAGTTTCAGACCATGCCAGAGCTTGACTCAATGGCCTGCTCGAGCAACACACTCAAGGTGCAGAGACTGCAAAAACCAGGAACATGTGATATTTATCTTTCTCTGACTGGCTTATTTCACTTAGCATAATGCTCTCCAGTTCCATCCATGCTGTTGCAAATGGTAAGAATTCCTTATTTTTTACAGCAGCGTAGTATTCCATTGTGTAGATGTACCATAGTTTTCTAATCCCCTCATCTGCTGATGGGCATTTAGGCTGTTTCCAAATCTTAGCTATTGTAAATTGTCCTGCTGTGAACATAGGGGTGCATATATCCTTTCTGATTGGTGTTTCTAGTTTCTTGGGATATAGTCCTAGAAGAGGTATTTACTGGGTCAAATGGCAGTTCCATTTTTAGTTTTTTGAGGAAACTCCATACTGTTTTCCAGTGACTGCACCAGTCTGCATTCTCACCAGTAGTGCAAGAGGGCTCCTTTTTTTCCTCATCCTCACCAGCACTTGTCATTTGTTCATTTGTTGATGATAGCCATTCTGACAGTTTGAGATGATACCACATTGTTGTTTTGATTTGCATCTCTAGGATTATTAGTGACTTTGAACATGTTTTCATATGTCTCCTGGCCTTCTGTGAATATCACACGATATCACTCATTTATGGAATATAGTGAACATCATAAACTGATGAACATAAATAGATACAGGGACAAAGAAACATCGAACAGACTGTCAAACTACAGCAGAAGGCAGGGGAGAGTTGGGGAGGCGGTAAGAGATCAACTGAAGGACTTGTATGCATGTATATAAGGATAACAAATGGACACAGACACTGGCGGGGGGAGTGAGGGCATGTGCCAGAAGATAAGGGAGGCTGGGGGAAGGTCAATGGTGGAAAAGGGAGACATATGTACTACTATTTGTAATACTTTAAACAATTAAAAAAAAAGATATAATGACTAGTTCAGGGCTTCAACTTCTCAAAGCACCACTGGCAATAATCTCTCATTTGTTTTAATATTCTTCAGTAAACTTGTGACATTTTTAGGCTTTTGTTTCAATAACAATATGTAACCAGGACTGAATTAAAATATATAGGGCTTATAAAAAAAAAAAAGAAAAAAGAACCAGGAACACAAAGAAGCAAGTCCTACTCTGTGGTGTGCCCCTGCACAGAAACTTCTCTCTATAGTATCGATTGGGTATCACACCCAATTGACTCAGGGGTCAATTCCTCCCATTTATGTGCCAAGAGCAATTAATACTCAACTAAAACAGGAGGGTGTACACAGCATACACAGGGGTCGCACCTGGAATGCCCTACATGGGTGACGGAGGAGCCTGGGCCACTGAGCCCCACAGGACACCTACTACATAAAGACCACTCTACTAAGGCCAGAGACATAGCAGTTCTACCCAATACATAGAAACAAACACAGGGAGGCTGCAAAAATGAGAAGACAAAGAAACATGTCTCAAATGAAAGAACAGAATGAAACTCCAAAAAAATAAAGAAATAAAATGGAGACAAGCATTCTAGCTAAATTCAGATTTCAAAATACTGGTTATAACAATGCTCAGTGAACTTAAAAAATAATGTATCAACTCAGTGAAAACTTCAACAAAGAGATAGGAAACATAAAAATAGAAATAATAATAATAATAATAATAAAAGTCAGAAATAAATACAATAAATAAAATAGAGAATAAACTAGAAGCAATCAATAATAGATTAGATGAAGCATACAATCAAATTAGTGACTTAGAAGATAAAGTAACAAAATACCCAATCAAAAGAATCCAGAAAATGAGGATAGTTTGAGGGGTCTATGAGGCAACATGAAGCATATCAACATTTACATCATGAGGGTGCTGGAAGCAGAAGAGACAGAGTGAGAAATTCTAAATATATTTTTTTAAATGATGACAAAAAACTTTTTTTTTTAACCTGGTAAAGGAAACAAGCATACAAATTAAAGAAGCACAGAGAATTGCAAACAAGTTGAATTCAAACAGGACCTCACCAAGACACATTATAATTAAAATGCCAAACATTAAAGACAAAGAGAGAATCTTAAAAGCAGCAAGAGAAAAGCAGTTAGTTACTTACAAGGGAGCTCCATATGACTGTCAGATTATTTCTTAACAGAAACTTTGAAGGCCAGAAGGGGGTCCTAAATATTCAAAGTGATAAAAAGCAAGGACCTACAACCAAGATTACTCCAGAAATTTATTATTTAGAATTGAAAGACAGATAAAGAGCTTCACAGACAAGAAAAAGCTAAATAAGTTAATCACCACCAAATCAGTATTACAAGAAATGAAAAATGGTCTTCTATAAGAAGACAAAAAAAGATTAAAAAATTACTAATAAATATCTGTCAATAATTACTTTAAATATCCCAATGAAAGGATATACAATGACTGAATGGATAACAAAGCAAGACACTTACATATCCTGTTCAGATTAAGAGACATCCACAGGCGAAAAGCAATGGAATGGGAAAAGATATTTAATAAAAATGCAAAAGAAAAAAAAATCTTGGGTAGCAATACCTGACAAAATAGACTTTAAAACAAAGGCTATAGCAAGAGTATCCACTTTGGAGTGTATTATTTTGAAGAAACCCAAAACACAAAATAAAAAAGACATACGTATTCCAATGTTCATTGCAGCATTACTTACAATAGCCAAGATATGGAAGCAACCTAAATGCCCATTCATAGATGAATAGATAAAGGAGATGTGGTATATATATAGTATGCATGCAATGGAATATTACTAAGCCATATAAAAAGAATAAAATCTTGCCCCACCGGGTGGCTTGGTTGATTGGAGCATTGTTGCATACACCAAAATGGTTGTGATTTGATTCTCAGGCAGGACACACACGTAGGCTGCAAGTTTGATCCCTGGTCAGTACAGGAAGTAACTGATTAATGTTTCTCTCTCTCTCTCTCCCTTTCTCTCTCTCTAAAAAATTCAATAAACATATCCTTGGTTGATGATTTAAAAAAAAGATAATAAAATTTTGCAATTTACAATAATGTGGATGGACCTAGAGCAGTGATGGGCAACCTTTTGAGCTTGGTGTGTCAAACTTCGCCAAAAAATGATCATAACTCAGGTAGTGTGTCACTTTGAGGAAAAAACTAACTCCAAAACTCTAGTCGCAAATGTTTCATCCTCAGGATCAGCAAATGTTTCATCCTCGGCATGCGGCCGCGTGTCATCAGAAATGGTTACGTGTGTCAGTGCTGACACGCATGTCATAGGTTCACCATCACTGACCTAGAGAGTATTGTGCTGATTGAAATAGTCAGACAGGGAAAGACAAGTACCATATGATTTCACTTATATCTGGAATTTAAAGAACAAAACAAATGAATAAACAAAACAGAAACAGATTCATAGTTAAAGAGAACATTTTGATGGTTTCCAGATGAGATGGGGTTTAGTGCGCCTCAGTGAAAAAGATGATAGGATTATGAAGCACAAATTGGTAGTTACCAAGTTGTCATGGGGTATAAAATATAGCATAGTGAATATCTATATTTATAAAAGCCCAGTGACCGAACGGCAGAATGACCAGAACAACCGGTTGACCAGTTGCTATGATGTGCACTGACCACCAGGGGGCAGACGCTCAATGCAGGAGCTGCCCCCTGGTGATCAGTGTGCTCCCACAGTGGGAGCGCAGCTCGGCTGGCCAGGATGAATGGTTGCTCCCACAGCCGGAGCAGCCACTACCAGGCCCAGGATGAGGCCGAGTCTCTGCACTTATCAAATACCTGAGACAACCCAGACTCTGGCCTGATCCCACCAGCTGATGCAGGCATTCTAAGGTGTGTTCTAGAAAGAGAGTGGGGAGTTGGCATAGGCGGATGGCAAGAGGGGATGTGACTGCCCCCCCCCCCCCAAGGAGGCTGTCCTAATGGCTGAGGATCCTGGAACATGGCTGCACTGAACATCGCTGATGGTGTCACCGACCTGGTATCACACAGCAAGGACATTCACTGAGTGGCTTTGGGGTGCAAAGCTTTCTGGCAGGTTCCTCCAAGACACAGAACATGCCATTACCCCGAAATATCAGCTCAGACTAATTTCCTAATTCAGCAGTCACTCAGAGGATGGGTCCACAATTTGTTTATCTTCTAACCTAATGAAGGACACTTAAAGTTTTTTCAGTAAATATGAATAAAACTACTATGCACATCTATAGGCTAGTGTTAACACATTTGTGTCAACACATTTGTATTGATATAAATCTCCCACTACTTTGGGTAAATACTAAAAAGTGTGATTGCTGGATTATATGGTAGGAGTATATTTAGTTATATAAGAAACAAACAAAAAAAAAACTTTATTCCAAACTGACTACATCATTTTGCATACCTACCAGCAATAAAGGACATTTTTTAAAATATATTTTTTATTGATTTCAGAAAGGAAGGGAGATGGAGAGAAAGATAGAACCATCAATGATGAGAGAGAATCATTAATTGGCTGCCTCCTGCATGTTCACTACTGCGGGCCAAGCCTGCAACCCGGGCATGTGCCCTTGGCCGGAATCGAACCTGGGACCCTTCAGTCCACAGGCCAATGCTCTATCCACTGAGCCAAACCAGCTAGGGCAAAGTAAAATTTTTGTCCGCCCACATGCTCACCAGCATTTGGTATTGTTGGTATTTCAGATTTTCATCATTCTAAAGAAATGTAGTGATCTCTCATTATTTTAATATGCTTTTCTTGATGACATACAATGTAGAGAACCTTTTTCTATGATGATTTGTCATCTATTTATCTTATTTATTGAGATATCTGTTTACCTCTTTAGCCCATTTTTAAACCAAACTCTTCGTTTTTTTATTGCTGAGATTTAAGTGTTCTTTGCAAACTTTGGGTAATAGTCCTTTATCAGATGAAAAATTCTCAACAAACCATTAGCAAACCACATTCAACAGTTCATCAAAAAAATAATACACCATGATCAAGTGGGATATATTTCTGGGATGCAAGGTTGGTTACAAATATTTTCTCCCAGTCTTTGACTTACCTTTAATTTCCTTGACATTATCTTTTGCAGAGCAGAAGTTTTAAATCTTAATAAGGTCCAGCTTATTAGTTGTTTCTTCCATGCCTTGGTATTGCATCTAAAATGTCATCATCAAAAAATTTGAGTGGAGAGCAGGACATTTAGCATGGCGGCCGGCAGGACAGGAGTGACAGAGAGAGTGCAAGGTGCAAGTAAAGGAGAGAGAGGGGAGTGTGTGGATGTGCATGGAGTGTGTGTATGTGTGAGTGAGGGACAGTTAGATCTCACAGGAGTATTGGGGACTGGTAGATCAGAGACCCTGCTACTGCCACAGGCACTCCCCAGGCTGGTGTGGATCTGGCACTGAAACCATACCTTCTTGGGGGGTGGGTGGGCAGAAGTGGCTAAGAGCACAGATTCGCCACCATTCAGACTAGCCTTGGACACCACCCAGGACCCATGCAATGAACCCCATGCCAGGGCGCCTCACAAGGGACCACCCCACACACACATACAACTACTGGACAGTGCAGTGAGTCACACACCACCCTTGCCATGGACTCCTGGGCTGTGTGAAGAATTCTCTGACTCCGAATGCCTGCAGCTGATACCTGTGGGACCAGTTCCATGGGGGAAGGGAGTACAATTCAGAACAGAGGCAATCAAGGCATTAAGACTCAAGGTAGACACAGCCTCTGGACTAAGGAATTCCTGACCACTGGACTACTAGAGACTTCAACCTCTCAGACCTCAATCAGGTTGCCTAGGGTCAGAAAGGGACAGTGTCTCACATTCACCTGCACTAGAGCAGCTTACAGGAGAGTCAGGATAGATACACCAAGAGACCAGATTCAACAACATCAGAGCAAAACCTTGCAAGCCCCACCTTCACTGGTAGCAAGTCTGAGGAGAGATCCTTCCCACTTCCAGGACATAAACAATCAAGTCCCAATCACAACAGGAAAACCCAGATAAAGCACACAAGGGGCACTCTTAGATCATCCAGCTCATGTGAGCAAAGAGACTGCACCACTGGACCCCTCAAGACACTTTGTACATTAGGCAATTCCAAAAAGACTTGGATCCACAACAGTTCTATTTAATACACAGAAGCAAATATAAGGAGATGGCTAAAACAGATACAGAGAAGCAAACCCCAAATGAGGGAAAAGAAGGAATCTCCAGAAAAAGAACAAAATGAAATGGAGGCAAGCCACCCATCAGACATAGAGTTCAAAGCAATATTTATAAAAATGCTTAAGGAACTTACTGCAAATTAAAACAGCATAAAAAAGGAAATAGAGGCGATGGACAAGAGCCAGACAGCAATGAAGAATTATATATCTGACATCAAGATCACAATGGAAGGGATTAAAAGTAAATTGGATGAAGCAGAAGATCAAACCAGCGATTTGGAATAGAAAGTATACATAAATACCCAATTAAATACCAGATAAAGACACTACAAAGAAAGAGAATTAAAGGTCAATTTCCCTGGTGAACATAGATGCTAAAATTCTCAACAAAGTATTAGCAAAATGGACCCAGCAATAAATTAAAAAGATCATACACCATAAACAAGTGAGCTTTATTCTGGGAATGCATGGCTGGTACAATATTTACAAATCAATAAATGTGATATGTCACACAAACTGATTGTAAAAATCACTTGATTATATCAATTCATGCAAGATAAGCTTTTGACAAAATCCAACACCCTTATTTTGATAAAAACTCTCAGTAAAAGGGCAATACAGGGATTATACCTCAACATAATAAAGGTCATTTATGACAAACCCAAAGCCAACATAATACTCAATGGACAAAAATTAAAACATTTTCCTTAAGAACAGGAACAAGACAAGGATGTCCACTTTCATCACTCTTATTCAACATAGTACTGAAAGTCCTAGCCACTGCAATCAGAAAAGAAGAAGAGATAAAAGGCATCGAAATTGGAAAGGAGGAAGTAAAACTGTCCTTATTCAGAGATGATGTGATCCTGCACATATAAAACCCTAAAGATTCTACCAGGAAACTAATAGACTTACTAAATGAATTTGGTAAGGTAGCAGGATATAAAATCAACATCCAGAAATCAGTGGCATTTTTATATACTAATAATGAACTCTAAGAAAGTTAAACTAAAAAACCAATCCCATTAATCATTGCAGCAAAAATAATAATAATAATAATAATAATAATTAAGACACCTAGGAATAAACTTAGCCAAGGAGGTAAAAGACCTATACTTGGAAAACTATAGGACATTGGAAAAAAAAATAGAGGAAGATACAAACAAATGGAAACATATATCATTTTTATGGATTGGGAGAATTAACATCATTAAAATGTCTATAGTAATCTGTGTATTCAATGCAATCCCTATTAAAACACCAAAGACATATGGCACCAAAGGCATGTAGAACCATAAAAGACTCTGAACAGCTGCAGCAATCTTGAGAAAGAAGAATGAAGTAACAAGGATCACAATACTGAACATCAAACTATACTACAAAGCCACTGTAACCAAAACATCCTGGTACTGTCACAAGAACAGGAATATAGACCAATGGATCAAAACAGAGACCCCAGAAATTGACCCACACTATTACGGTCAATTAATATTTGACAAAGGAGGCAGAACATACGATGGAGTAAAGACAGTCTCTTCAACAAATGGTGTTGGGAAAACTGTACAGACACATGCAAAAAGATGAAACTAGACCACCAGTATACACCATACACAAGAATAAATGTAAGATGGATAACAAACTTAATATTCAGTTTAATATTAGTATTTATATTCCAAAACTTAATATTTGATATTCAGTAACACATGAAATCATAAAAATATTAGAAAGACATGAAATCATAAAAATCTTAGAGGTGAACATAGGCAATAAAATCTTAGACATCTCACATAGCAATATGTTTATGAATACGTCTCCTAGGGAAAAGGAAACTAAGGAGAAAAAAACAACAAATTGGACCACATCAAAATAAAAAGCAAAAAGAAACCACCATCAAAATGAAAAGGGAACCCACTCCATGGGAGAACATATTTGCCAATAATACATCTGACAAGGGGTTAATATTCAAAATATATGAAGTACTCATACAACTCTACAAAAGGAAGACAAACAGTCCAATTAAAAAATGGGCAGAAGACCTGAATAGACATTTCTCCACAGTGGACATACAAAAATGGCCATGAGACACATGAAAAAATGCTCAACGTTACTAATCACCAGATAAATGAAAATTCAAACCACAATGAGATATCATCTCACACCTATCAAAATGGCTATCATCAAAAAATCAACAAACAACAAATGATCGCAGGGATGTGGAGAAATGGGAACACTAGTTCACTGCTGGTAGGAAAGCAGACTGGTGCAGGCACTATGGAAAACAGTATGGTGTTTCCTCAAAAATTTAAAAATGGAATTTCTGTTTGACCCAGCATTCCCACTTCTGGGAATATATCATAAAAACCCCAAAACTCCAACCAGCACTATTCATAGCAGCATTATTTACAATAGCTAAGATTTGGAAACAGCCCAAGCACCCTTCAGTATATGAATGGATAAAAAAAGCTGTGTGATATATTCTTTTAATGAACACCTATTATGTGTATTAGAAAGACTTTAAAGTTTTCCACATCAAAAAGGTACAGTTACTCAAATAAAATTACAAGCGAGCCACCGCTCTCCAGGGTTCACCTCTGGGATCAGCCTACATGGCTTGCAATTCTGGTGCAAAATGACCCAGAATCTGAGCTCAAATTAAACCATGGGCAGAGGTAGACACTAATCCCAGTACACTGAGTCTCATCTAGCAGGGTCAGGGTACTTCAGAGCCCCAGAGGCTCTGGATGGAGGCGGCACAGGCTCTGGCGAGAAGTGTAAAGCAGATCAGTGTCTGAACTCTGGCTCTGTCATCTACTGTTATGACAGTAGCCTCTCCTCCAGGCTCAGGGTGATATGGTGCTAGTAACACTCAGCCCTCATAGCCTTTTGTTGGGACCAAATCAGAACTTCAGGCACACAGGATATAACCGGCTCCCGTCAGCTGCTGTCCAGGACCCAGGGGACCCGCAGAGACTGCAGGAAGGAGATGCAAGCCCACACTGTGAAACAGATGATAACATTCAAGTGCAAAGACTTACTTCTTTCTGCCATAAATGGACAGTGTTCTGGGGGAGAGGCAGCTTCTACACAGTGCCAGGTGCAAGGCCAGTACAGGTGCAAGGCCGGTTGTTTGGAGAGGAGAGAGGGACCACCGGCCCCATAAAGAGGGCTGGAAGGGGATTTAGCAGCACTCAGAATGCCCCAGGTTGAGTTTTACCCCAAGGCACCTTTGTCCCATTTTGGTAACTCATTCCTTGAACAAGTAGGTGGTCCCCTGAGTAAACATGAAATTCCTCCCTTTGCCTTGGTTGGGATAGAAACCCCAGCGCTCTGGTCCAGATGCCTTAGACCCTCATTGTTAGAATAGGCATCAGCCTGTCTGCTGACCTCAGTTACACAAAGCCCTCCTCCTCCCAGGCTCCAGGGAGGGCTGCTGACATTCAGTCTACTGCCTGAAGCTTTTGCCAAAGATCTCCACAAACCCACTCTGGTGCTCTGTTTACCAGCAGATACATGGACCCTTGAAATCTACAGAATTCAGCATATTTTATATAGCTAATGAAAATACATGGCAACATTTACACAAGGTGAAATTTTTTAACGGTGGGCTCCAGGCACCTTGCTTATCCCACACACTCCTCTCCATTACCCCGTAAAGCACAAACTATTAATGTTCCCTTTTCATAGATGTGGAAACTGAGACATACAGAGGCTAGTTAACCTGACCAAGATGTCAGAGCTAATAAATGGAGCTGGATTTGAACCTGAATCTGCCACATTCTGAAACCCAAGCTCTCCTTAACCTCATTCATTCAACCTAAGAGCAGAGGGAAAAATGCTTTTAAATAGATCCTGGTCAGAAAAGAACTCAGAACTCCCACTTGCTACCCAAAAAGCCCAGGATACTTTGTGTGTGTGTGTGTGTGTGTGTGTGTGTGTGTGTGTGTGTGTGTGTGTGTGTGTGTGTCTAAATTGTAGGTCTCTTTTTTTTTTCTTCTTCTTTTAAAATTTTATTTTATTGCTTTAAGTATTACAAATAGTAGTACATATTTCTCCTTTTTTCCCCATTGACCTTCCCCCAACCTCCGCTAACCCCCCAGGCACATCCCCTCACCCCAACCCCCCACCCCCTGGTATCTTGCATCCATTGGTTATGCTTATATGCATGCATACAAGTCCTCCCCCGCAATCCTCTTACCTTCCCCCAAACCCTCCCCAGACTTCCCGCTGTAATTTGACAGTCTGTTCTATGCTTCTCTGCCTCTGTATCTATCTTTTTGTTCATCAGATTATAATGTACTTTATTATCCATAAATGAGTGAGATCATGTGGTATTTTTCTTTCACTGACTGGCTTATTTCACTTAGCATAATGCTCTCCAGTTCCATCCATGCTGCTGCAAATGGTAAGAATTCCTTCTTTTTTATAGCAGCGTAGTATTCTATTGTGTAGATGTACCACAGTTTTCTAATCCACTCATCTGCTGATGGACATTTAGGCTATTTTCAAATCTTAGCCATTGTAAATTGTGCTGCTATGAACATAAGGGTGCATATATCCTTTCTGATTGGTGTTTCTTTTTCTTAGGATATATATCTAGAAGTGGTATTACTGGGTCAAATGGCAGTTACATTTTTAAATTTTTGAGGAAACACCATACTGTTTTCCACAATGGCTGCACCAGTTTGCATTCCCACCAACAGTGAAGGAGGGTTCCTTTTTCTCCGCATCCTTTCCAGCACTTGCCATTTGTTGATTTGTTAATGATAGCCATTCTGAAAGGTGTGAGGTGGTACCTCATTGCTGCTTTGATTTGCATCTCTCAGATGATTTATGACTTTGAGCAGATTTTCATATGTCTCTTAGCTTTCTAAATGTCCTTTTTCAAAAAGTGTCTACTTAGATCATTTGCCATTTTTTTATTGGATTGTTTATCATCCTTTTGTTAAGTTGTGTGAGTTCCCTGTAAATGTAGGTGATTAAACCACTATTGGAGATAACATTGGCAAATATGTTCTACCATGCAGTGATCTTTCTTGTTGTTTTGTTGATGGTTTCTTTGGCTGTGCAGAAGCTTGTTATTTTGATGTAGTCCCATTTGTTTATTTCCTCCTTAGTCTCTCTTGCCCTAGGATCTGTGTCTATAAAGATATTGCTACTACATATGTCTGCAATTTTGCTGCCTATAGAGTCTTGTATGATTTTTATGGTTTCCCGTCTTACATTCAAGTCCTTTAGCCATTTTGAGTTTGTTTCTGTGTATGGTGCAAGTTGCTGGTCTAGCTCCATTTTTTTTGCATGTATCTGACCAAATTTCCCAGCACCATTTATTGAAGAGACTGTTTTGACTCAATTGTATTCTCTTGCCTCCTTTGTCAAATATTAATTGAGTATAATGGTTTGGGTCAATTTCTGTGTTCTCTATTCTGTTCCATTGGTCTATATGTCTGTTCTTGTGCCAGTACCAGGCAGTTTTGAGAACCGAGCCTTGGTAATATACCTTCATGTCTGGTATTGTGATCCCTCCAACTTTGTTCTTCTTTCTCAGGATAGCTGTGGTTATTCTGGGTCTTTTTTTTTTTTTTTTTTTTTATCCCAGATGAATTTTTGTAGAGTTTAATCTATATCTTTGAAATATGGCATTGGTATTTTAATAGGTATTGCATTGAATCTATAGATTGCTTTTGGTAGTATAGACATTTTAATGATGTTGATTCTACCAATCCATGAGCATGATATGTTCTTCCATTTGTTTGCCTTCCTCTATCACTTTTTTCAATGTCCTGTAGTTTTCAGAGTACAGGTCTTTTACATCCTTAGTTATATTTATTCCTAGGTATCTTATTGTTTTCCTTTTTTTTTTTTTTTCATTTCTCTCTCTGTGAGTTCATTATTGTTGTATAAAAAGGCCATAGATTTCTGGGTGCTAATTTTGTATCCTGCTACAGTGCCAAATTCATTTATTAGGTCTAGTAGTTTTTTGATGGAGTCTTTAGGGTTTTCTATGTACAGTATCATGTCATCTGCAAATAAGGACAGTTTTACTTCTTTTCCAATTTGGATGCCTTTTATTTCTTCTTCTTGTCTGATTGCTATGGCTAGTACTTCTAGCACTATGTCGAACAGGAGTGGTGAAAGTGGGCATCCTTGTCTTGTTCCTGTTCTTAGGGGAAATGAGTTTAGTTTTTGCCCATTGAGTATGATATTGGCTGTAGGTTTGTCCTGTAGGGCTTTTACTATGTTGAGATATGAACCCTCTATTCCCACTTTGCTGAGAGTTTTTATCAAGAAAGGGAGTTGGATTTTGTCAAATGCTTTTTCTTCATCAATTGATATGATTATGTGATTTTTTTTTTCTCTCAGTTTGTTTATGTGATGTATCACGTTTATTGCTTTTCAGATATTGTACCATCCTTGCATCCCCAAATAAATCCCACTTGGTCATGATGCATCATCTTTCTAATGTATTGCTGAATCTTATTTGCTAGAATTTTGTTTAGGATTTTAGCATCTATGTTCATCAAGGATATTGACCTGTAGTTCTCTATTTTTGTGGTGTCTTTATCTGGTTTTGGAATTAAGGTAATACTGGTTTCATAGAAAGAGCTTGGAAGTGTGCCTTCCTCTTGAATTTTTTGGAATAGTCTGAGGAGGATAGGTTTTAGTTCTTCTTTGAATGCTTGGTAGAACTCCCCTGTAAAGCCATCCGCATCAGAGCTTTCATTTGCTGGAAGATTTTTGATCGCTGCTTCAATTTCTTGGGTAGTTATTGGCCTATTCAGGTTTTTTTATTTTTCTTGGTTGAGTTTTGGGAGCTTGTATTTTTCTAAGAAAAAGTCCATTTCATCTAGGTTGTTCATTTTGTTGGAATAGAGTTGTTCATATTATTTTTTCCTAATCATTTGTATTCCTGTGGGATCAGTTGTTACTTTACCTCTTTCATTTCTGATTTTGTTTATTTGGGTCTTCTCTCTTTGATTCTTGGTAAGCCTGTCTAGAGGTTCATCAATCTTGTTTATCCTTTCAAAGAACCAGCTCTTGGTTTTTACACAATAAAATACTATGTAGCTGCAAAAAAGAGGGATCTCTTATCTTTTGGGACAGCATGGATGGACCTGGAAAATATTTTGCTAAGTGAAATATGCCAATCTGAGAAAGACAAATATTGCATGATTTCACTTATTTGTGGAATATATTGAGTAGAATGAATTGACCAACAAAATAAGACCTGAAACATGGAGGCATGGAACAGATTGGCATATCTGAATGTAGGGTTGCGGGGACGAGAATAGATAAACCAAAAAGCTTATAACTTATAGGCATAGCTCGTGGACACGGGCAATAGGGTAGTGAAGACATGGGGGTGGGTTGGGTATGGGCTGGGAGGATGGGGAGGAAAGGGGATATATCTGTGTATATATATGTGTAATACCATAAATTTTTATTTAAAACAATGTCATCACCATATCCAAGATCATTTAGACTTGCTAGATTTGTTCCTATGTTATGTTCTATGTGTTTTGTGTTTTGGATTTTACACTTAAGTCTGCGTTATCCATTCTGAGTTAAATATTGTGAAGGATGTAAGATCTGTGTCTAGATGAATTATTTTCCATCTGAA
The DNA here is from genome assembly GCA_025583905.1 of Ia io. Classification (NCBI taxonomy): domain Eukaryota; kingdom Metazoa; phylum Chordata; class Mammalia; order Chiroptera; family Vespertilionidae; genus Ia; species Ia io. The sequence goes on from JAJQQW010000001.1 coordinate 63,131,512, forward strand.
AGTCCAGTTGTTCCAGCACCATTTGCTGAAAATATTAGCTTTGCTCCATTACATTGCCTTTGCTCTTTTGTTAAAGATGAATTGATTACCTTTATCCAGGTCTATTTCTTGCCTCTCTATACATATATAGACAAATATTTATCTATTTGTCTATTTATCTATTTGTCTAGTCTTTCACTATTATCACACTGTCTTGATCACTATAGTTTTAAAATATGTCTTTAAATCATATAGTATCAGTCCTCTAGCTTTATTCTTTAACATTAATATTTTGCTAGCTGTTGTGGGTCTTTTGTCTCTCCATTTTAGTGCTACTCAGGCTCAGGGGCAAGCTAAAGTTCAGGGGACTTTTTAGAGAGAAGAGAAATCTGACTCAATGTATAGTTAAGACAGAGCAGAGGGTAAGAAATAGGCAATTATGAACACTTGATTAAAAGTTTCTATAGCCCTGGCTGATGTGGCTCAGTTGATTGAGCATCATCCCATGCACAGAAAGGTAGCCAGTTCAATTCCTATTCAGGGCACATAGCTGGGTTGCATGTAACCAATCAATATTTTCTCTCCCATAGATGTTTCTTTCTTTCTTTCTTTCTTTCTTCCTTCTTCCTTCCTTTCTTTCTTTCTTTCTTTCTTTCTTTCTTTCTTTCTTTCTTTCTTTCTTTCTTTCTTTCTTTCTTCTTTCTTTCTTTCTTTCTTTTTCTTTCTTTCTTTCTCTTTCTTTCTTTCTTTCTTTCTTTCTTTCTTTCTTTCTTTCTTTCTTTCCTCCTTTCTTTCTTTCTTTCCTCCTTCCTTCCTTCCTTCCTTCCTTCCTTCCTTCCTTTCTTTCTTTATTTCTTCTTTCTTTCTTTCTCTCTCTCTTTCTCTCTCTCTCTCTCTCTCTCCCCCCTTCATCTCTCTCTAAAATAAATAAAACATATTTTAAAAACATGTTTCTATACATTATTGCAGTATGCTCCATAATTGAACAATTATCAATATGTAAATTGTTATCGCAGAACTGAAAGTTGTAAAAAGTTATTATCATATACATTACAAATTTGGTAGAATGTACTGAATTTTATTTCCTTCAGAAGAAAATCCATGCATAAGAAATTTATGAATTTTGAATTCATTTCCTTCATTGAATGATAATTTAAGCTGATCAAAAACTTTACAGTATAAATTGCTAGAACTGGCTACTAATAAAGGTTTAAAATAATTTTCAAAATATGGTCTCATTTGCATTGTTATGGATAAAACTTAAAAGTTATTATCTGAGTTTGCTGAAATTGCTTTATTTTTTTTTCCATTTCTGTCAGTATACCTCTATGAGACTTGTCTTTCTACCAACATATATTAATCATTAAAATAAAACACAGACATTGTCCCCATGAGTAGTGCTGTCAATCCAAACTAAGCTAGTTAACAAACAATAAGCAAACTACTGTTTCACATTCCAACCTTTAAAAATTGATATACATTGTGTTCCTTCAAAGTGTATATATAAGCATTTATTTTTGAGAATTGCTATTATAATTATAAATGTTTTATTTAGGTGTGATTGTGGAATAATAAAAAGTTGTGAGTATAATAGGAAGTCTTTGTACTCATTGATGATATGCACATTTTCAATGAACAATGTAGGTTTTTGTGATTCCCTCTACCATATATGCTCTAGCTATATTTATTAAAATGTAATTTTATTTCTGTTTAATATATTTTAGCTTATACTTGTAAAGCCTACATTTTATATTTTATACTTCATTTTACAAACATTAAAGGTTAGATTCTTTTTCATATTTTACCAAAAAAATAGTCTCCCATGAGTTGAACAAAAACAAACAAACAACCCAACAAAACAAAAAACAAAAACAAAAAACACACAGAAAACTAGGCCTTCAGCATCTATGGTTTAAGAGGCACTAACATATGGCATCTTTGCATGAGCTAGGAAAAGTTGCTCCTTCTGGCCAAATGCAGCCCATTACAAGAGCAAAAGGTTTAGCAAGTGGAATGAAAACTCGATTTTACCTTTCTTCACTGGACACCCTTAAGAAGGGAGCAGCCTATATAATTGTACTCAGCCCTGAACAGTATGTGTCGCTAAAACACTAGAGAAGTACCTTGTAGACCTGTCATTATGAGGTTGTCTCTGTGTCATTATCTATTTGAAAGATAATAAAAATTGATGTCTGACTCCTTTATTGCATTGCACCAGGAGCAATGAAATATAAAATGAACTGATATCAAAGTTAAAGGGCAAATTTGGGAAAGGACTTATTAGAAACAGAGCCTGGGTACTTAAAAATTTTATGTTTAAACCATGTTAAGTGTTTGTGTTTTTGAGGCACTGAAACATGTCTGCTTGAAAATTAAGAAAGGAGAATTATAACCTACACAATCAGCAGAATGGAGTAAAAGTAATTTATAGTCTTTATATATTGCTAATATAACAATTGACATATTCTCTCTGTTCTGCCACACATACATATATACACATTCAGTCAGAAAGCACAAAAAATAAGCAATGGATGACAACTTGACACTTCAGCTTTAATTTTCTCAAGAAAATAAAGAGGATATTTCCAATTCCAGCTGAGACAATCTGGTCAAGACATCAATTTGACAAAATCCTTAGAACTTTTAGAGTAAGTGACAAAGGGAAAAACTTTGTAAGCACAAAATATGTGAAAGAAAAAAACATATAAGGATTTTTCATTTACACTTTGAAGATGTATCTATTTACATTTTTGAACAATTGACTAGTTTCTAATCTGCCAAGTTTAAGAATTGTATTTAAAATTTTTAATCTGTGAGTCAATTATCATGGACACTCAGAGAGCTATTCAAACAGAATAGCATATAATCAAATAAAAACTTTCCCACTTGTCAAACCAAGATTTGTCTCAGCCCCTCAAAAGAAAAAAAAAAGTGTATTTAATACTTTTTGATAAGAACCTATCAAACTATAACTACTTTCTAAATCAATTTTTCTAAAAAAATTGACTGCTCACAAAGACAAAGATGGGAATGGTAGCAGAACGGCTGGAGGTTATTGACAGTGAGTGACAAAACCTCTAGGTAGTAATGAAAGAATTTTAAGGGTTGTGTTTGCTTTAAAAGTCCCAGTCACCCTGTGGGTGGCTCAGTTGGTTGGAGCACTAATCCCATACACCAAAAAGTGGCTAGTTAGATTCTCAGTCAGTGCACATACCTGCGTTGTGAGTTCAATCACAGGTCAGGGCACATACAGGAGGAAACCTATCAATGTTCATATCTATCTATCTATCTATCTATCTATCTATCTATCATCTATCCATCTATCTATCATCTATCTACCTATCATCTATCTATCTATTATCTATCTATCTATCTATCTATCTATCTATCTATCTATCTATCATCATCATCTATCTGTTCATCTCTATCTCTCTTCCTTCCTCACCATCTAAAATAAATAAAAACACCTCACACCTGTCAGAATGACTATCCTCAGCAAATCAACAAATGACAAGTGCTGGCAAGGATGTGGAGTAAAGGGAACCCTAGTACACTGCTGGTGGGAATACAGACTGGTGCAGTCACTATGGAAAATAGTTTGAGTTCCCTAAAAAAATTAAATATGGAACTGCCATTTAACCTAGTGATCCCACTTTGAGGACTATATCCTACAAAACCCAAAACACCAATCAGAAAGAATATATGAACCCCTATGTTCATAGCAGTACAATTTACAGTAGCTAAAATCTGGAAAGAGCCCATGTGCCCATCAATAGATGAATGGATAAAAAAGCTGTGGTACATTTAAACCATGGAATACTATGCAGCATTAAAAAATAAGGCTCTCTTACCCTTTGACACAGCATGGAGGGACCTGAAGAGTATTAAGATAAGCGAAATAAGCCAGTTAGATAAAGATAAGTATCACATGATTTCACTCGTAAGTGGAATCCAATGAGCAAAATAAACTGATGAACAAAATAGATCCAAAGACATAGAAGCATGGAAAAGACTTTGTAATCTCTGAGGGAAGGTGATAGTGGGTGGTGGGTGGGGAGAGATTAACCGGGAACTTATATGCATATATGCACTGCCCATGGACACAGACAATAGTGGGAGATGTGGGTGTGGGGTGGAGGGGGTCAATGGGGAAAAAAAAAGAGTGACATCTGTAATAATTTTAATAATAAAGCTAATTTTAAAAAAATCAGTAAAAACATATCCTTGTGTGAGGATTTTAAAAAAAGTTCCCCTCAAATAATGATGTCATTTTCACCCTAGGGGTGAGAGTATATTTCCTTCATATAATTATAGTAATTACTAGAGGCCCGGTGCACGAAATTTGTGCATGGGGGGGGGGGGGGGGGCGGCGGTTGTTCCTCAGCCCAGCCTGCAGCCTCTCCAATCTGGGACCCCTCAAGGGACCTTCATTTTTTCCTCCAGGAGTGTGGTGGAAAAACCCTAGATCACCTTCTTGGATTCTTATAACCCAAATTACCAAGAAAACTGCAAGTGGCAGCCTATGAGCTGTCAGAAAAGGTATTTACTCTCAAACTGGTTTGGCCAATGAGCTGTCAGAAAAGGTATTTACTCTCAAACTGGTTTGGCTCAGTGGATAGACTGTGGGCCTGCAGACTGAAGGGTCCCAGGTTTGATTCCTGTTAAGGGCATGTACCTTGGTTGGAGGCACATCCCCAGTGGGGAGTGTGCAGGAGGAAGCTAATTGATGTTTCTCTCTCATTGATATTTCCAACTGTCTATCCCTATCCCCTCTTCTCTGTAAAAAAAATCAATAATATATATATATTTTTAAAAAGGTGTATCCTCTGCAGCTCATGCAGACCCTGGGTTGTGTCCACTGGGCTAGGGGCATGTCCCTGCCACCCGGTGGTGGCCGCCAGGGTCTCTGCACACCCTAGAGGCCAGAAGCCATCCTCCTGTTGTGGGGGCGTGGACGTGAACCACCACTTGGTGCTGAAGCTCCGAAAGCCACTGGGGGTGGGGCGGGAACATCCCCATCTCCAAATGCCCCTGAGGCCAGCAGCCAGCCCCACCATGGTCCCCAGGCTGGGGGCATGCAGGGACCCTGGGCAGCATGCAGCGGTGGCTGCCAGGGTCTCGGCACACCCCAGAGGCCAGCAGCCAGGCCCCTGTTGTGGGTGCCTGGCTGGGGGCATGGACCCAAACCGCCGCTTTGTGCGCGAGCCTTTGCAAGTGGCTAGGGGCTGGGCGGGATCATCCCTGCGTTGCTATAGCCACTTGGTGCCTGCACCCATGGGCTCTGAGTGGCCAGGGGGCATTCTGGGACCCCTGCTGCTCAGGACCTAAGCGCGGGCCTACAGGCTAGGAACAGCCTGGGTCCGGAGGATGTTTCCGGGACCCAGGCTGCTCAGTGCCTGCATATGCAAATTAACCGCCATCTTTTTTTGGGTTAATTTGCATATTTGCTCTGATTGGCTGTGGGCGTAACGAAGGTATGGTCAATTTGCATGTTTCTCTTTTATTAGATAGGATTAGAATAATGTTTATTGATTTTTATTCATTTTATACTTTAAAAATATTTATCAATTAGTTAAAATCAGTGATCCTTAAGACTTCAATCTATTTTTTTAATACAGGCTCTAAATTTGATTGATAGTTAATAAAATATTAAGTAAATTATAAAGAAATGAAGAAATTAATACAGATAAATAAAGAATATATATTATTCAATAACAAGTTATATGTTAAGCATCATTACATCATACATATGGGGATAACAAAAAATATTTGTGTTTAGGAAAAAGAATGAACAATCCAGTGGGGAAGCAAAATGAGTATATAGAGAAGCCAAGGTGTTAGAGAACACTTAAATGTTAAATTAATTTGGATGACTCAAAGGGGGCTATGAGAACAAAAGTGTAACAGACATCTATTTTGTGGGATTCTTTTTTAAAAAACAATATTTTTATTGATTTCAGAAAGGAAGGGAGAGGGCAATAGAAACATCAATGATGAGAATCATTGATTGGCTGCCTCCTGCACGCCCCCTACTGGGGATCCCCCCAACGAGGAATCAAACCGTGACCTACTTGTTCATAGGTTGATACTCAACCACTAAATCACACTGGCTGGGATATTTTGTGGGATTCTTTTTGTTTATTATTTTATGTTTTTATCACACAACAACCTTAAAAGGATGTGTTCTTCTTTTTTGTTGATTGAACTTAGGTGCCAAAACACAGTGTATGTGTGCTGAAAATGATGGGGTAGGTATATGCAATTAGTATTCAGCTGACAGTAATAGTAAGTAAATCACTTCTGGCTCATTCCTGTCCCCAAATACCACCCAGCACCTAGGAATTCAACTCCGTATCCTGCAAAGTCCTCTTTCTTTTTCATAATCTAATGACCATATGGTCAAGATAGCAGAAGCCTCAAGACTATGTTCAAGTGTTAGAACATGCATCTGGGTTTTTTGGACCATTTCCATGTATGATAGCCAGCTCCAAAGATGTACCCAATGATTTGCACATTCATGGCCTTGTTTCATTTTCACCCACATTAAAGCTACTCTGGTTTGTGTGGCCAATAAAATATTTAAAAGCTGCAGTGTGCAACTAGTGAGGCTAGATTATAAAAATATATTTCAGTTTCTGGATTACTTGATCTGGTGAAAGACGCTACTAATCTACAAAGGAAACTCAAGCAGCCCCATGTAGAGGTCCATGGAAAGGTTACCAGGGCTTCCCACAAACATCCAGCACCAACCTGCCAGTCATGTGAATGAGCCACCTTGGGAAGAGATTCTCCAGCTAGTCATGCTTTCAGTTGATGGCTGTCCTGGGTAACATGTGACTGCAATTTACTAACCCTCAAACCAGAACAGCTCTGCCAAACCACTCCCAAATTCATGACCCACAAAACTTGTGAGAGACTATGTTTTTTTGTTTTAAGCCACTACATTTGGGGATAATTTGTGACACAACAATATATAACAAATACCATTTTTTGTACCTAAAAGTATGATGCAGTTATAACAAAATCTCAAAATATTAAGGTGGCTTTGGAATTGGTCTAGAGCAGGGGTGGGGAACCATTTTTTTTCTGCCAAGGGCTATTTGGATATTTATAACATCATTTGTGGGCCATACAAAATTATCAACTTAAAAATTAGCCTGCTAGCCTCCATAGAAACCCTCTGCATATCATGAGCACACCCCACAATAGGCTTCCCAGCATAATGGACTTCTCCCCTGGGGAACTTGACACTTTGCTTTGCCTGCCCCATCCCTGCCCTTGCCTAGAAATCAAGTGCCTTCCTTTTGGGTTGGGTCTTGCCTGGGCTTTACCACCTACTCTTCTGTTCCTCTGATACCTGGGATGGCCCATGGGAGCATTAACTATCACCATCCAGTGGTGGATTTCACCTAAGAGGCCCTAATGCTAACTTGAGGTCTGTAGCTAGTCCTCCGCCCACCAAGGGAGGGCTGGACAACTGGCAGGGTGGCCTACCCCACCTACCACCTGGACACATAGCATAAACTGCTGATTTATGGAGGCTCGTAAAAAATTAGCCTGCTATATTTGCTCAAACATTTAATTAACTCACCTCTAATGCCTTGGCAGGGTCAGACCAAATGAACTCACAGGCCTTATATAATAGCTCATGGGCTGGATGTTCCCCACCCCTGGTCTAGAGGTACAAACCAGTAAGATCTTGAGAAGAACACTGGTGAAAAGCCTAAAGTTTATTGAATAGACTGTTAGGAGAAGCCCCATGGCCCTTGAAGAGGCTGTTTGGATGAAGGATTAAAAAAATGTGAAGAAAATGTTATTGAAACTAGAGGGAAGAGTTCCTGGTTTTATAGTGGCAAAATATTGAGCCACATTGTAGCCCATGTTAACATGGAAGTTAGAAAATGTACCTAATGAACTGGAAGATCTAGTCAAGGAGATTTCAAATCATAATAATAAATGTGTTGGTCTTGCATTCCCCTGTCATTACCACTGAGGCAATATAATGGAAACCAGATGGAAAATCTACACAATAGGCAAGAAATGCCTGCAAATGGGTTCTACTGCTTATGTACTAGTACAGGAGAAAGTGGCAATTGCATGTCCTCTCCTTTCTTTTTTATATTTATTTTCTTTATTGATTAAGGTATTACATATATGTTCTTATCTCACCTATTGCCCCTCACCCCCTTATTCGTGCCCTCACCTCCCTGGTGTCTGTGTCCATTGGTTAGGCTTATATGCATGCATACAAGTCCTTTGGTTGATCTCTCCCGCTTACCTCCACCCTCCCCTACCTCTGAGGTTTGACTGTCTGATCCAGGGGTCCTCAAACTTTTTAAACAGGGGGCCAGTTCACTGTCCCTCAGACCGTTGGAGGGCCGGACTATAGGTTAAAAAAAACCAAAAAAACTATGAACAAATTCCTATGCACACTGCACATATCTTATTTTGAAGTAAAAAAACAAAACGGCAAAAACACCCGCATGTGGCCTGTGGGCCGTAGTTTGAGGACGCCTGGCTCTGATCAATGCTTCTCTGTCTGTTTTTGTTCATCAGTTTATGTTGTTCATTATATTCCATATATGAGTGATACTGTGTGATATCTATCTTTCTCTGACTGGCTTATTTTGCTTAGCATAATGCTCTCCAGTTCCATCCATGCTGTTGCAAATGATAAGAACTCCGTTTTTTTTTACTGCAGCGTAGTATTCCATTGTGTAGATGTACCAGTTTTTTAATCCACTCATTTGCTAATGGGCACTTAGTCTGTTTCCAAATCTTACTATGGTAAATTGTGCTGCTATGAACATAGGGGTGCATATATCCTTTCTGATTGGTCTTTCTTGTTTCTTTGTATATATTCCTAGAAGTGGGATCACTGGGTTAAATGGGAGTTCTATTTTCATGTCCTCTCCTTTCAAAAAGAGGGAGAAGAGAAAACAAATAAACAACAACAGAAAAAAAAATTTGTTCCTGGAAACGAGACAGAAATAATTCTGGGTTATTACTCTAATCTCTTTAAATATAAACTCATGTTCCTAGGTTGCTGGGGTTGATGGTTTTTACAACATACAGTTTTCTCTAATTTCCAGGTCTCATTTTCCCTGGAACTATAAACACATACCTCCAGAGTCAGGAAATCTATATGGGTTTTCTCACTATCTATACAGTTATACATTAACCTCCTAAAGCTTGCTCTTAGTTCAAGTCCCAAGTTTTTAAGATAATTCTGACCAACAAGGGCTAGACTAAATGTGTGCAGTTTGTCTTAAACAACACTTACTTAGCTATTGCCAGCAGGACTCTAAGTATATAATGAAGAAAATTTGCAGTATTGGTCTCAAGCACTCCCTCTAAGAATCTTTGTTTTGGTCAGTAAAATAAACCTATCTTAATTTCATTAACCATATAGGTCTATCTTAGAAAGGTGGCTTCCTCCTTACATTTCTGTATTAATTTTATTCAACTAGTAAGAAGAATTACTAGATAGAATAATATATATTAATAATTTCCACTGTAGAGGAGGAAAATATATATTTTTTTCTATTCTTCTAGGTTCCTGGTTGGGAAACCTGTAACAAAAGACATATTAACAAAATAAAAAAATATATAAAAATTTATTTAATATAAGTTTTACGTGACACAGAAGCCTTCATAAGGAAAAGAAGACACACACACTCACAAACACATACACACACACACAGACTCAAAAAAGTGGTTAAGCCTGACTGAACATTGTTATTCAAGGTTTGATGGAGTGTGGAAAGTTGTGAGGAAATGTAGTAAGACAAAGGGTATGAGCTAAGGGTAGTTTGGGGGAGAAAAGGATTTTTAATTCCTCCATTTAAGTTCACATTAATATGAGGCAGATTAACAGGTCAAAATAACCACATTTATTACATATGTCCATAGAGGGATTCCATAAGAATATGTCAACTGAGGACAAATTGGCCAATTGAGATTTACTATATGCCTTTCTGGACTAAGGAAAGAGAAGCAGGAGTCTGGGACTTAAAAGGGAAAGTGGGAAATTCACAGGTAGATGAGAAAGAGCAAATATTTGATACACAAATTCTTATTGGGCAATCCAGAAATAGTGGGACATAGAGGGAAGTCTAACAAACAGATTATGCAGGTTTATCCCTGTCTGCCACAATTCATATTATGATGTTAAGATGATAGAGCCCATCCTTAAATCAGATTTTTCTAATTTCCTTAGGGCAGGTAAGAGGTGGGAGGGGGTGTTCCAAGGTTATTTTTGAGTCATTGTGTATGATAATTATCCCTAAAAACATATTTTGGGGTAGCAAACTCTGCTCACTTTCCATCCTGCAGTATAGCTGGGGATGGACTCAGTTCCTGCCTTTTACACAGAAGACATCTACAGATGTCATCCACATATCACAGAACATATGAATTGGTGTACTGAGCAAGCAGAATTGCCTGAAATGGACTTCCTTCAGGCTATTCCTCTAAACCAAGGACTAAACTGAATCAATATACTTAGATTGAATGAGGGGAGTGGGAGAAAGAGTGGCCTAAAATTTAACAACCAGTGGGATTGTGAGACCAGATTAGAGGTTTTGTCTAATTGTGCTACTTGACTAATTTGTGTCCTGGTTGGGAGTCCCAACAGTTATATATATAAATGAAAAGTTAAAGTAGGGTCGGTGGTGCATGGGCAGTCTACATAGCCATCTCAGACAGTGATTAAAGAAAAAAAATTGAATTTATTTAAAGAAAAGAGGATGGGAGATGGGGATATCCAAAGGGAAGGGCTACACATCATTGAGCCAAAGGGTGTTGGGACCATGATGGCAGCAAAAATATACTTAGGACTGTAAAACAAGGAAGGGCATAGAAGAAGCAATGGAAAAGCCTAGGCTGGGCTGCTTTGACTACTGAGAAGTCAGAGAAGATGGGGTCTTGGAGACAGGTTCAGGGAGTTAGCCTGGGACAAGCTACCACTGCCCATTGCTCCCCTGGTTTCAAGTTTTATGGGGTCCCTTAAAGGTTAGGGGATACATGCCCATAGGGGAATGGCACAGGTGTGCTCCTTGGAGGAAGAACATGTACTGGGTCCTTCATCCTGAGCATATTTCTCACTCTGTTGCAGGTGGTAATCTTAGAGGAGGTCTCAGAATATCCATCAGCTTTCCAGGTGTGCTCTTTCATGTTCATGGTCTCCATTGATTGGTCAATGCCAGAGAAGGGGGTCATTAGTCAATGTAGCTGGTCCTGAGGCAGCCATGGGTCACTGGTCTGGTTTTGATGCTTTTCTGGGCCTGGAGCTGAAATACAACTGAAGCCTAGATGTTAACCTTAGGAAGAAAAGGTCAGGGGGTCTAAACCTCCAAACAAGCGATATGAAAGATCAGGGGTCCAAACTGCATGACCAGTGGTATGCTAGGGGAGGATAGGTTACCCTGGGGGCGAGGTTCTTATTTGCCCAGTTTTGCCCCTTGATAGCCAGTTGAGGCTTTCTGCCCTGGTGAGTTTCTGTTTTTGGCCCATTGTCTTTGCTCGGCTCATATATAATTTTGTTTGCATATGTGTCCTATGGGATTTTGCTTCTGTGTCCCATGTGTGAAAGACAGACATAAACTTTTCTCTTTCTCAATTTCTCTGATTTATACCTAAGTGATATTTAGTAGAAACATTCAAGTGTTCAAGCAAACATCCCTGAAAGATCAAGTATCCCTCAGAGACATGCATTCTGTATGGTTTACCAACAATAATACTAATTACACTAGAAAGATGGTATGAAATTTGTCTACAAATTTAGTTGAAGTGATTTGCGACCCTGCCTCATTCTGAAAAGCATTCAAGTCAGTTTTACCTCATTAACTTGAGTTGTATAGATAGCAGAATTTACCATAGATTTCTCTTTTGCAGGCCAAGGTCAGGTATGTTCTGATTAGGTTCACTATATGCTACTTCAAAATATGGCACCTTGGCATATTTTAAGCTAAAGGAAGTTGAAAAATGGCATTACACTGAACAGGTGAGAATACTGTACTCTTGTGAGAAGTACCCTCTTACACCTGTAATAAAAGAGTATTCATCAACCTGAACAAACAGGTCTCACTAATTTTCATACAAGTTAAACAGAATCTGTATCTCTCAGCTCCCTTTCAGCCAAGCTGATCTGTAGTTGTTGTTACAAGAAACTGTGGACAAGAAGGGGCCACATGCTATCTGACGAGCTCAGGGAAGGCCTGCATGGTGGCCTTGAGGCCTAACGTAACCACAAAGGATGGTCTGAAATTAAACCTTTTTAAATGAAAAGCACTTTATTGTGGGTAGTCATGTCCTGACAAACGCCAATCTTTACCTTAACTGAGCCTCTCTATTGTCTTTTTGCATCTATGATAACATATAGTTGAAATGCCAAAATAACTTTCATTTTTCCAGACCCCTCAAAGCACAGGCATCGCTCTGAAGAGAACACAAATGGCATCATTGAGTTAATTTTTTACTGTTAAATATGCTGCACCCACCTAAGTGAAAGAAGTATATGTCTATCATTTTACTTTTTATCCAATCTCAGAGGTCCCCTTCCATCTCTTCGCTTTCTCCTTCCTCCCTAATATATCACAAATGGATTTAATATAAACCACATATATCTCCTTGTTTGATTGTAATGTATAACATAAGTTGCACAACTGCCATTATCCGAAGCATTATCTCAATCTGTTGAAATTCTGCTTCCTGGCATCTGTTGACAGTTTGGCTCAAATAAACTCACAAAAATTCTTCAAGGTTTGAATGTTTCTTACATTGACAAAACAAAGAAACATCAGGCCCAAAGGAATTATCAGGTCAAAATTCTGATTTTTTTTCAAAATATATCTATACCACCCAATAAATGCCTAGAAAAAAGATCAGCCCTCTCTGGGTACAGTTGCACTTAATAATCAAACTGCTCCTAGGGTGTGTATACCTTGCAAAGGTAAGGGTGAACAGTAAGACTATCAGCTCACCACTGAATGACTTCGGCCATAAAAGACTCAAAAAAAAAAAAAAAAAGCCAAAAGTAGTTAGATAGCCCTGAGAGGGAGTTGAAAGTCCAATTTGATTTGATTCAACTCCCTAGGAGATGGGGTTGCGGAAGGTCAACTCCACCCTTGAAATTTGGCTTTCCCCCACCTTGTAGCATTTGGCAAGAATCACCAGCAAGGAATAAGATAGGTCAGATCAGCAGCTGTTTCATCATAGAATAGCCCTTTCTGCAGGCACCTGTATGTGACCCAGACAGTTCATCCAATATCCACAATTTATTTTCACAACTCACACAGCCCCAGGAGGGCATCTTTCAATAGTCTCAGAGTCCTAGTGCTGCCCACTGAGAGTATGGCCACACCTGATATCAGTTTGGAAAGCTGAAACCCACAGCAGGCAGCATTGCATGAGCTAGAGCCAGACAATGAAAGGAAACCTCCTGTGATTCTTGGATTCCAACATCAATAAATAAATAATAAAACAATATCATCCCCCCAAAAAAAGGATGTATCTCTCTGCTTGTGGAAGCAAAAGGGGTAAATACATTTGTAATGAAAAGCCAAGATCCTGCTGGGTTATCTGGGACTTTTTTGCAAGGCTTTTTATTTCCTATTTTAAGCCCATACTTTTATCAGTCAGTGAATCTGAGTTGACCACCCTCAAAATGAGTTCTTACCTTTTCTACAAGAGCTCATTAGCAGGCTTCAAAAGGTCTTTTCAAAAAGGCAGCTATTTAATCTTTACCCTAAAACTGCTTCCCAATTTCCAGTTGTCTCCCTTTACATATTGCATTTTCTTAGGCAGAAATCATAGCAAAAATTTATCAGGGAGACTTGTTTTATATCCCATACATAAAGAATCTAAGATTTTAGCCTTGTTTTCTCTTAATTTTTTTCTTTATTGATTAAGGTATTACATATGTGTCCTTATTGGCCCATTGCCCCCCTAGGCCCCCACTCATGCCCTCCCCCTCCTGTTGACTGTGTCCATTGGTTAGGCTTATATGCATGCATACAAGTCCTTTGGTTGATCTCTCCCCCTTACACCCACCCTCCCCTACCTTCCCTCTGAGGGTTGACGGACTGATTGATGCTTCTCTGTCTCTAGATCTGTTTTAGTTCATCAGTTTATGTTGTTCATTATACTCCATAAATCAGTGACATCATCATGAGATATTTATCTTTCTCTGACTGGATTATTTCGCTTAACAAAATGCTCTCCAGTTCCATCCATGCTGTTGCAAATGGTAAGAATTACTTCTTTTTTACCACAGCATAGTATTCCATTATGTAGATGTACAATAGTTTTTTAATCCACTTATCTGCTGATGCGCACTTAGGCTGTTTCCAAATCTTAGCTATGGTAAATAGTGCAGCTATGAACATAGGGGTGCATATACCCTTTCTGATTGGTGTTTCTAGTTTCTTGGGATATATTCCTAGAGGTGGGATCACTGGGTCAAATGGGAGTTCCATTTTTAGTTTTTTGAGGAAACTCTATACTGTTCTCCACAGTGGCTGCACCAGTCTGCATTCCCACCAGCAGTGCACAAGGGTTCTTTTTCTCCGCATCCTCGCCAACACTTGTCCTTTGTTGATTTGTTGAGAATAGCCATTCTGACAAGAGTGAGATGGTACTGCATTGTCATTTTGATTTGCATCTCTCAGATGATTAGTGACATGAGCATATTTTCATAGGTCTCATGGCCTTCTTTATGCCTTCTTTCTAAAAGTGTCTATTTAGGTCAGTTGCCCATTTTTTGATTGAGTTGTTTATCTTCCTTTTGTTAAGTTGTATGAGATTGCTGTAAATGTTGAATATTAAAGCCTTACTGGTGATAACATTGGCAAATATGTTCTCCCATGCAGTGGGTTTTCTTGTTGTTTTGTTGATGGTTTCTTTTGCTGTGCAAAAGCTTTTTATTTTGATGTAGTCCCATTTGCTTATTTTTTCTTTAGTTTCCACTGCCCTAGGAGCTGTATTGGTGAAGAAATTGCTTCGGCATATGTCTGAGATGTTGCTGCCTGTGGATTCCTCTAGTAATTTTATGGTTTCCTAGCTTATTCATTTTATTTTTTTTTTTTGTGTATGGTGTAAGTTGGTGGTCCATTTTCATTTTTTGTATGTATCTGCCCAATTTTCCCAGCACCGTTTATTGAAGAGACTGTCTTGACTCCATTGTATGTTCTTGCCTCCTTTTACAAATATTAATTGAGCATAGTGGTTTGGGACAATTTCTGGGTTCTCTATTCTATTCCATTGATCTGTATGTCTTTTCTTGTGCCAGTACCAAGAAGTTTTGAGAACAGTGGTTTTGTAATACAGCTTGATATCCGGTATTGAGATCCTACCTACTTTGTTCTCATTTCTCGGCATTGCTGCAGCTATTTGGGGTCTTTTTATATTCCAGATGAATTTTTGGAGAGTTCTTTCTAGGTCTGTGAAATATGCCATTGGTATTTTAATGGGGAGTGCATTGAATCTATAGATTGCTTTGGGTAGTATGGACATTTTAATGATGTTGATACTATCAATCCATGAACACGGTTTGTTCTTCCATCTGTTTATGTCTTCCTCTATCACTTCTTTCAGTGTCCTGTAGTTTTCCACGTATAGGTCTTTTACATCCTTAGTTAAGTTTATTCTAAGGTATCTTAATTTTTTTGGTGTGATGGTAAATGGGATTGGTTTTTTAGTCTCTCTTTCTGTAAGGTCACTATTGGTGTATAGAAATACCATAGATTTCTTGGGTTAATTCTGTGTCCTACTGCATTGCCAAATTCATTTATTAAGTCTACTAATTTTTTGATGAAGTCTTTAGGATTTTCTATGTACAGTATCATGTCATCTGGGAATAATGACAATTTTACTTCATATTTTCCAATTTGGATGCCTTTTTTTATTTTTTTATTTTTTATTTTATTTTTTATTTATTTATTTATTTTTTTAAATTTCTTTATTGATTGATGTATCACATATTTGTCCTCATCCCCCCATTCCCATCCCTCACCCCTCCCACACATGCCCCCACCCCCCTGTTGTCCTTAACCGCTGGTTAGGCTCATATGCTTGCACACAAGTCCTTTGGTTGATCTCTCCCCTTTGCCCGCACCGTTCCCTACCCTCCCCCTGAGGCCTGACAGTCTGATCCATGCCTCCTTGTTTCTGGGTCTGTTCTTGTTCATCAGTCTATGTTGTTCATTATTTCCCCTAGATAAGTGAGATCATGTGCTATTAGAAATACACTTATAAGAACCGAAAATGAGACAACCAATAATGGTTATGGTGACAGGCAAATGAATCAGTGTGTAGTGAGTTTCTTTCTGGGTCAACAGTTCTTTTGAGACCCAATTTCAATGTCCAACAGTTCCTTATGTATACATGTCAGCAATGACATTTCAGTTCTGGATGGTGGACAAATGGTGGTAATGCAGGTCCGACTCTGTCTGGTTTGGTCCTGGGCAACCTGCAGTGATGCACAGCTGTTAACTGCTAGTATGGGAAGGCCACATCAGCGTCTTCCGTCTCTGGACTGCTTCTCTTCTGTCTTCATGGCTGGAGTAGCCCTGTCGATTCCTCTCTGTTGCTGGAATCCACATGGTCTCCGAGTTGTTTTCTGAAAATATACAAACATATTCTCGACCAAAAGTTAATAAAGGAATCTTTTCTATAAATTTGACTGGGGATCCTTTTTCATTTTTTGCCCAAATGATTTTCCTCTGGCTTGTTTTGTCACCTTGTGTGTTTTTCATGGGTGTCTTGCTTTTAGCCTTACAATTAATTTTCTAAAGTATTAATTTTCTAGATGTAATTTACTTACAGGATATTTTTCCTTACATGATATTCCTCTACTATCCCCTCCTTTTTTGATTTAGATGTTAGGAGGCTTTTGAAAATTTTATAATGTAGTCTTGATGGCTTTTAAATTTTAATTTTTTGCACTATAATATTACTGTTTTAGGTTCATTACATGGTGCACATTTTATCATGAGATGAAGTACCAATAAAGATTTTAGTTAACACTTTAGGAACACCTTTTTGTCCAGTACAATTAATTTTTCTAGAATATTCGCTTGTTTCAACTAGCCAATTTAAATTTGCCTGAAAACTTGACTACTGTTTTACTATCAAATTTATTACTCTAACAACAATCTTATTTTACCCTGTAAATATTGGTGGAAGGGATTATTTGCCTTCTTGAGTAGGTCCTGAGCATACCTGGTGGTAGGCTGGATTTAGATATCGTAAACACACTTCCCTGCACCATGGGTACAAGACAACTCAAACAATTCTTGTTGGAGTGAGAGGGCAGCTGCTGTCGGCCAAGTCTCTGTCGGTCACCTGGGTCCTGATCTGAGCTGGGCATGAGAAGCATGAAGCAGCCATGGGGGCAGGAGACCTCCCTCAGAAGGGGCTATGATTCAGGCCCCTGCAATGTTGGGGGGGGGTGAGGGTCTGTGTCCCACCTCTGTTGATCCCCAAATTCTCTCCTGATGGCCCCTCTGCGACTGTGCCTGTATTAGGTTGTTCCTTCCTTGAGGAATCTTACCCGTCTCTGGCTAACCAGCCATCCTCCGGGGCCAAGCAGGGTGACGTGAGGTTCAGTTTTGTCTCCTTGGTAGCCTATGCCCCCGTGGCCTCCATGCCCAGAACCTGCCATGGGATCCCCTCGCCTGCTGGCGGGGCCCCAGCACTGATCACATATCTTTTGGAACCCGGGTTTCTTCTCCAGGGAGCTCAGTTTGCCCCACTGGGTGAGAGATAGATCCATGGCACCAGTCATCATGAGACTTCAACCTCGACATGAATAGAGAGCTCATGCAATAGCTGTGAGCAATTGAATTGTGAGAAGAGGGTCTCTCTTGGCCTAAAGGGTAAGAGGGACCAATATAGAATGCTCAGGTACCTTCCCAGGAGGCCCTCTACACAATGAAAGGATTAAATCCTTACATGTCCTTTTTAAATTGCTTCCAGACATTCAAAGAATTAGTTTGTACATTTGCTTGGGATAATTGTATATTATGCTGTAGTAATTCTAAAGTATCGAGAGATGTGTTAAGTTTGTCTCCAAGCACCAAACAGATGACTTTTTTTTTTTTTAATCCCCAAGGGTGCGAGTTGGATGCCTTTTATTTCTTCTTCTTGTCTGATCACAATGGCTAGTACTTCCAGTACTATGTCAAACAAGAGTGGTGAGAGTGAGCATCCCTGTCTTGTTCCTGTTCTTAGGGAAAATAGTTTTAGTTTTTGCCCATTGAGTATGATGCTCGGTTTGGGTATATCACATATGGCTTTTATTATGTTGAGGTATGATCCTTCCATTCACATCTTGCTGAGAGTTTTTATCAAGAAAGGGTGTTTAATTTTGGCAAATGCTTTTTCTGCATCAATTGATATGACAATGTAATTTTTATCTCTCAATTTGTTTATGTGATGTATCACGTTTATTGATTTGTGGATATTGTACAATCCTTGCATCCCTGGGATACATCCTACTTGGACATAGTGTGTGATCTTTCTGATGAAATGCTGGATTCAATTTGCTAGAATTTTGTTGAGGATTTTGGCATCTATGTTCATGAGGGATATTGTCCTGTAATTCTCTTTCATTTTGTTGTCTTTATTTTGTTTTGCTATTAGGGTAATGCTGGCTTCATACAATGAGCTTGGGAGTACATTACTCTTGAATTTTTTGGAATAGTCTGAGGAGGATAGGTGTTAATTCTTCCTTGAATGTTTGGTAAAACTCCCTTGTGAAGCTGTCTGGCCCCAAGCTTTTGTTTGCTGGAAGCTTTTTGATGACTTCTTCAATTTCTTCCATAGTTACTGGCCTACTGAAATTTTTAGATTCTTCCTTTAGTTTGGGAAGGTTTTATTTTTCAAGGAATATGTCAATTTCCTCCAGGTTGTTTAGTTTGTTTGAATACAGTTGTTCATAGTATTTTTAACAATCCTTTGTATTTCTGTTATTAGGTCACGTCTTTCATTTCTGATTTTTGTTTGTTTAGGTCCATCCCTTTGCTTCTTGGTGATCCTGGCTAGAGGTTCATCGTTTTTTTTTTTTTTATCCTTTCAAAGAAGCAGCTCTTGGTTTCATTGATCCTTTGTATTGTTTTTTGGGTCTCTATGTCATTTATTTCTGTTCTGATTTTATTATCTTCTTCCTTCTGCTCACTCTGGGGTTTTCTTGTTACTCTCTTTCTAATTCTTTAGGTTGTAGAGTTAGATGATTTACTACCATTTTTTCTTGTTTTCTGAGGTAGGCCTGTAGAGCTGAAAACTTCCCTCTCAGGGCTGCTTTCATTGTGTCCCATAGATTTTGGATTGTTGTGTTTTCATTGTCATTCATTTCCAGCATATTTTTAATTTTTTCTTTGATACCTTTGGTAAGCCATTCATTGTTTAATTGCATGATATTCAGCCTCCAAGTGTTTGAATTTTTTTATTGTTTTTATTTTAATTTATTCCTAATATTATGCAATTGTGTTCTGAGAAGATGCTTGATATCAGTGCCATCTTCTTGAATTTGGAGAGACATTGCTTGTGACTCAATATGTGGTCTATCTTTGAAAATGTCCCATGTGCACTTAAGAAGAATGTATATTTCATGGCTTTGTGGTTAAATGTTCTGAAGATGTCAATTAAGTCCCTCTGCTCTAGTGATTCATTTAGGATTGCTGTTTCTTTGCTGATTTTTTGCCTAGAAGATTTATCCAGTGATGTCAGTGGTGTATTAAAGTCCCCTTCTATGACTGTATTGTTACCGATCTCTCCCTTGATATCTTCCAGGAATTTTTTTTTTTTTAATGTATTTGGGTGCTCCTGCAATGGATGCATACATGTTTAATAAGGTTATATCCTCTTGTTGTATCAATCCTTAGTATTATGAAGTGGCCTTCCTTATCTCTTATTATGGCCTTCACTTTGAGGTCTATTTTGTCAGATATAAGTATTGCTACCCCAGCTTCTTTTTTTATTTCCATTTTTCTGAAAGATATTTTTTCATCCCTTTACTTTCAGTCTGTGTGAGTCCCTTGTTCTGAGGTGGGTCTCTTGTAGTCAGCATATATATGGGTCATGCTTTTTTTATCCACTCAGCCACTCAATGTCTTTTGATTGGAAAATTTAGTCCATTTACATTTAAAGTTATTATTGATAGGTACTTGTCTGTACCCATTTTTATTTTTTGTTTCTGTGTTCCTTCTTCCCTTTTTATTTCTTCTTTTTACACCAGTCCCTTTAGCATTTCTTTCATTGCTGACTTGGTAGTGATAAACTCCCTTAGCCTTTTTTTGTCTGTGAAGATCCTTATCCCCCTTCAATTTTGAATGATAGCCTTGCTGGATACAGTATTCTTGGATTCCATCCCTTGCTTTGCATCACTTAGTAAATTCCCTTTCATTCCTTCTGGCCTGATGTGTTTCTGTTGAGAAATCATTTGATAATCTAATTGGAGATTCCTTATACACAACTTTCTGTCTCTCTCTTGCAGCCTTTAAGATTATCTCTTTGTCCAGAACTTTTGCAATTGTAATTATGACGTGTCTTGGTGTGGGTCTTTTTGAGTTCATCTTGTTTTGGACTCGCTGTGCTTGTGTGACTTTTTTCTTCCCCACATTAGAGAAATTTTCTGACATTATTTCTTGAAATAGGTTTTCTAACTCTTATTCCTCTTCCTATTATTCTGGCACCCCTATTATTTATATGTTGATTCATTTCATGTTGTCCAAAAGCTGCCTTAGGCTCTCCTCTTGTCTTTTAATTTTTTCTTCAATTGTAGTTCAGTTTGGGTTTTGCTTCCCTGTCTTCTAATTCATTAATTCCTCTGCTTCCCCTGTCTTCTAATTCATTAAGTCCTCTGCTTCTCCTAGTCCACTGTTGCAACTTTCCATAGTGTTTTTTATTGCAGCTATATCACTCTTTATTTCTTCTTGTTTCTTACATAATTTGTTGATTTTTTTCATCTATTCTGTTTATGAACTGTATGACCCTTATTCTGAATTCTTTTTCTGACATATTGCATGTCTCCATTTCAGTTAGCTGCTTTTCTGGCGATTCCTCCTTTTCTTTCCTTGGGGGTTTCTTTGTCCACACATTTGTGTTCTCATCAAGGATCTAAGTGTTGATTCATGCAGGGGCTGCTCCTTGGGTGGCAGTGGCTCCTTGGGCGGCAGCTACTCCTCAGGTGGTTGCACCAGCAGCTGCTCCTCTGTTTGCTGTGGCTCCTCTGGTGGGTCCTGTTCGCAGCAGTGTTGGTTCCTGTGGCAGGTTGGGGGAGGCTGCTCATGCAGCTGCTGCTTCTGGGGCGGGTGTGAGCTGCTCACAAGGTGGCTGCTCCTCGGATGGGGGTGGGCTGCATGCAGCTGCTGCTCCTTTGATGGGGGTGGGCTGCTTACGTGGCCACTGCCCCTCAGACAGGGACAGGCTGCTCATGCAGCTGCTGTTCCATGGACATAAGTGTTTACTCACAGGGCTCCTGCTCCTTGGATGGGGCAGGCTGCTCATGTAGCTGCTGTTACTTGAATGGGGGCAGGCTGCTCATGAGCTGCTGATCCTCAAACAGGGACGCTTGCTCATGGTGACTGCCACTCCACAGACAGGGGTGGGCTGCTTGCGAGGCTGCTGCTCCTTAGATTGGAGTGGGCCACTCTCACTACTGCTGCTCCTCGTACTGGGGTGGGTTGTTCAGGAATCTGCTGCTCCTTGAATGGGGGCAGGTTACTCACAGGGCTGCTGCTCCTCAGAAGTGGGTGGGTTGCTCGCATGGCTGCTGCTCCTTGGACTGGGGTCGGCTATTTGCGTAGCTTCTGCTCCTCGGACAGAGGCAGGCTGCTCATGAGGCTGCTGCTCCTCGGACTGGTGTGAGCTGCGTGCAAGGCAGCTGCACCTCAGATGGTGGGGGCTGCTCGCACAGCTGCTGTTCTTCAAATGGAGGCAGGCTGTGCAGGGCTGCTGCTCCTCAGATGTGTGTGGGCTGTTTGCGCAGCTGCTGCTCCTTGGACTGGGGCAGCCTGATCGGGCAGTTCCTCCTCCTTGAATGGCAGTGGACTGCTCAGGAGCTGTTGCTCCTCAGATGGGGGTGGGCTGCTCATGTGGCTGCTACTCCTCTGACCGGTGCAGCTTGCATGGGCCTGTTGCTCCTCAGTCATGGGAGGGTTGCTTGTACAGCTGTTGCTTCTAGGGTGGGGGCAGGCTGCTCCTTGGACGTGGGTGGGTTTCTCTTGCAGCTGCTGATTCTCAGACAGGGGTAGGCTGTACACACAGCTGTTGCTCCTCAGACAGGCAGGCCACATGATGCTGATGCTTCTCAGCCTGGGGCAGGCTGCTTGAGGGGATGCTGCTCCTCAGATGGGAGCATGCTGCTTACATGTCTGCTGTTCATGTGGTTGCAGTGCCCTGGGATAAAGTGTTGGGCCAGTCAGAGGGGAGCGTGCTTCGCAATTCACAGGAGCTTGTGCCCAGGGTAGCTGGAGACAGGGTGTCCGTGGGACTTCAGCAAGTGGCGGAGGTGGCTGTAGTGCCCCAGGTGTTATATGAGGGCACCCTGGGTGGAGGTGAGACTAGGCTCCCAGTCACAGCAGCTCTTCCCTTCAAAAAGATGAGGCCTCTGAAGAAGAGATGGCCACTCCAAGATTGTTTGCAATCGTAGCAGAGGCTGCCTAGGTAGGCGAGCCTGGTGAGCCTGCCTCCGAAGGTCCTGCAGGATCTAACTATGCCTCAGTAACACACACACACACACACCCCACATGACCACACACTCCTCTTTTGCTCCCTCACTCATATGATCTCTCCCTCACTGCCACCTTCTTTCTGTCTCTGTAGTTGGGTCTGGAGTGTTATTGACCCGTTCGTGGATGGAGTCTCCTCGCGAGGTATTTGGGTATGTGGCTCGCTCTGTAGCACATTGGCCAAACAGGATAAAATTTACCTGAACAAGACATGACATAAAGAGAACAAAACACAAATGTACTCATGACACCGATAACCCCAATATAAGTGACCTCCAGAGAAGAGATAATTAGGGGAGAGAAAAGAAAACACAAATATCAAAGAGAGAAAAAGTGGTATGAGAGAAAAAAAAAAGAAGAAAATGGAAGAAAAAGGGAAAAAATGTATCCTATCTAATAAAGAGGAAATATGCTAATTGACCATCACACCCTCACAAGATGGTGGTGCCCACAGCCAATAAACAATGAATATGCTAATTGACTACCATGCCCTCACAAGATGGCAGCGCCCACATCCACAAGATGGTGGCACTCAGTCCCTTCGGCCCTGCCTCATCCAGCCTCAGTCCACCAGTCCCCTCAGGCCCATCTTCCAGCTAAGTACCCCAGTCCCCTCATCCCTGTCTCATCCAGCCAGAGTCCCCCAGTCCCCTCAGCCCCACAGGGGAAGGCAAGGGAGGGATGTTGGGGATGATCATGCTGGCAGGGGAGTAGTTAGGGTCAATCAGGATGTCAGGGGAGTGGTTAGGGGGCTATCACGCTGGCAGGCAGAGTGATTAGGGGCAATCAGGCAGGCAGGCAGGTGAGTGGTTAGGAGCCAGCAGTCCTGGATTGTGAGAGGGATGTCAGACTGCTGGTTTAGGCCCAATCCCTGAGGGGTCCCAGATTGGAGAGGGTGCAGGCTGGACTGAGGGACACGCCTCCCGTGCACAAATTTCATGCATTGGGCCTCTAAAAAATATATATATATATATATATATATATATATATATATATATATATATATATATATATATATATATATATATATATAAAAATCCCACTCTTCCATACTGTCTGTGGCTTTTCAGTTTCCTGATGCTGGGACTGAAGGCTTCTCTCCAGGCCAGTCCCTGTGGATTCTCAGGGGCTATTCAGATTTTTTTCCATTGTACCATTCAGGGGGTAGTCTGGGTGTGGCTGTACTGTTTCCCTGGAGACTGCAGGGAGGGGCTATCTCTTCAGGAGAAAATGGCTACCTAGGTCTAGCTTGTCAGGTATAACTCAGCACCAGTCTTGCAGCCACCTCTCCTGGGCCCTCTTCTCACCCGAGCCTCTACCCAGACTCCAAAAATCTACACCTCCTCCTGCACCTCAGCCACGATGAGTGTCCATATCTAAAAGATCCTATGAACTAGGTTCAGCAAAGAAAAACAAAGACCATAAAGAGGGGAAAGAGCTGTGCCTCTGCAATCCCCTCTCCTCCCAGCACCCTGTGATCTGGACAGCCATTCTGAATGCCCCCTCTGGGCTCAACCTGTCGTGACTGTGGACCCAGATCTAAATCCCCTGTCACCAGCAGTCCTGCAGACCTGCTTTCCACAGACAGACACTGTGCCTGACCCAAGGGATGTAGCCTCTGTGCCGTGCAGTTTCCCGCTGACCCTCTGGACTCGGAGGTCTTGCAATTCTCCCCAGACCAGATCCATGATTTCACCATCCTCCAGGTGTTTTCTGCCCTTCCAGGCTGCAAATTGTCTCACCAGCTGTGTCTAATTCACCAATTTGGAGTGGATGTTATTCAATTTAGTTGCTCATTCTACCTTCTCCGGGACAAGGCTCAGGACACATCCATCTATTCTGCCGCAATTTTGTCCTCTCCCCAACCATTTTTTGATTAAAAAAAAAAATCTCAGCAAAGTGGGAATAGAGGGAACGTATCTCAACATGATGAAGGCCATATATGACAAACCTCCAGCAAACATCATGCTCAATGGGCAAAAACTAAAACTATTTCTCTTAATAATAGGAACAAGACAGTGATGTCCGCTTTCACCACTCTTTTTTTTTTTTTAACTCTTTGATCGTGAACTTTTATTTATTTATTTTTATTTATTTTTTCTTTTTTTATTTATTTTTTTAATTTCTTTATTGATTAAGGTGTCACATATTTGTCCTCATCCCCCCATTCCCATCCCACACCCCTTCCCACGAATGCCCCAACCCCCTGTTGAACTTAACCATTGGTTAGGCTCATATGCATGCACACAAGTCCTTTGGTTGATCTCTCCCCCCTCCCCCCACCCTCTCCTATCTTCCCTCTGAGGCCCGATATTCTGATCGATGCCTCCTTGTTTCTGGTTCTGTTCTTGTTCATCAGTCTATGTTGTTCATCATTTCCCCTAGATGAGCAAGATCATGTGTCACTAGAGATATACTTATAAGAACTGAATGTGAGATGAGCAATAATAGTTATGCTGACAGGCAAATGAATCAGTCTGTAGTGAGTTTCTTTCTGGACCAACAGTTCTTTTGAGACCCAATATCAATGTCCACCAGTTCCTTATGTGTACATGTCAGTACTGACCCCTCAGCTCTGGATGGTGGACAAATGGTGGTAATGCAGGTCTGACACCCTCTGTTTTGGTCTTGGCTGGACCCAGGGGCATGGCTTCACCCGGACTCAGGGGCACGTGGCCTCACCCGGGCCCAGGGGGCACATGGCCTCACCTGGACCCGGGTGCATGTGGCCTCACCCGGACCCAGGACCCAGCCTCATCCGGATCCAGGGGCACATGGCCTCACCCGGACCCGGGATGATCCAGCTTCACCCGGACCCAGGGGCGCGTGGCCTCACCCAGACCCAGGGGGCACGTGGCCTCACCTGGACCCAGGTGCGGGCGGCCTCACCCGGACCCGGGACCAGCCTCGCCTGGATCCAGGGGCACACGGCCTCACCCAGACATGGGATCCAGCTTCACCTGGACCCAGGGGCGCATGGCCTCACCCGGACCCAGGGGCACGCGGCCTCACCCGGACCCAGGGCGCACGGCCTCACCCGGACCTGGGATCCAGCTTCACCTGGACCCAGGGGCACGTGGCTTCACCCGGACCCAGGGGCGCGTGGCCCCACCCAGACCCAGGGGCGCGTGGCCTCTCCTAGACCCGGGATCCAGCTTCACCCGGACCCAGAGGCGCATGGCCTCACCCGGACCCAGGGGCGCATGGCCTCACCCAAACCCGGGATCCAGCTTCACCCGAATCCAGGGGCGCATGGCCTCACCCGGACCCAGGGGTGCGCAGCCTCACCCGGACCCAGGGGCGCACGGCCTCACCCGGACCCGGGATCCAGCTTCACCCGGATCCAGGGGCGCGCAGCCTCACCCGGACCCGGGATCCAGCTTCACCCAGACCCAGGGGCGCGTGGCCTCACCCAGACCCAGGGGCGTGTGGCCTCACCCGGACCCAGGGGCGTGAGGCCTCACCAAGACCCAGGGGCGTGTGACCCCACCCAATCCCAGGGGCACGCAGCCTCGCCCGGACCCGGGACCCAGCCTCTCCCGGACCCAGGGGCGTATGGCCTCACCCGGACATGGGATCCAGCTTCACCCGGACCCAGGGGCGCGTGGCCTCACCCGGACTCAGGGGCGTGTGGCCTCTCCCGGACCCAGGGGCGCGTGGCCTCACCCGGACCCGGGACCCAGCGGGGTTTCGTCTTCTTGATCCCAATTCCTGTTGGTCAATTCCCTCTCAGCAATTCCTTTGGCCACTTTCTCAGAGCTCCAGGGTGGCTGCATCAGAACTCGTTGGGCTGCGGGCTCGGCGAAGCTCCGGTGAGCCCGGTGCGCGGTGGCGGGCTGGCCCGAGGTCGCTGCGTCGGCCCTTGGGTCTGCAGCGGTGGCCAGTCGCCGAGCGTGCGCACCTGGCCGCTTCCGGGGCATTGAGATTCTTGAAGGTCTCGGAGGTCAGCAAGCGCGGAGTCTCCCACCCCATGTCTCTCAGGGGCTCGTCTGTCCGTGCTCGGCAGCGAGTGGAGCCATCCCCTCAGCCGGAGACCGCCGGGGGAACTGCGCCGAGCACGTTCCAGGCTGCCATTGTGTCGCCTGAGCCGTAGTTCTTAAAGTGTGATCTTTGGGTCACCAGCATCAGCATCATCCTGCGTACCCCTCTCTTTTATTCTAGTTGTAGAGCATCTGCTCGGCCAGCCCTCCGGTGGTTCTGGATGGTGTCTGCTCTGCTCTCCCGTCGTAGTCTCAAAAATGTTGTGGTAGGCAACAATCAGGCTTCCGCCCTATGCCTCCATCTTGGTCCTCCTTTGTATAGTTAAGTCTTGATTGTTGTTGGTGTCACTGGGAGGAATTGTCCTCCTGGCCAATTGTCCGTGAGGACCCTCTGTTTCTATAAAGGAAGAGTTGCTGTGCAGGAGACACGTTTATGGGCCGGATCTTGTTGCAGCAAGGCTTTGGCGCTCACTGAGTCTGCCTCTTGAATGTGTCCCTTATGCGAGTGGTTGAAATCTGGTGTCATCTCACACCGACCACTAGATGCCCTCGTTTCTGGGTCTCCAGTGGGGTGCAGGTCAGCTACTGCCTGAGGCCACTCAGCAGGAGTTACAGTAAAAACTGCAGTTTCCTCCTCCTGTCTAAGCGGCCCTGGAGCAGTCCGACTAGAACCGCAGTTCATCTGGTCAAGCTGCCACAGGGCAGGCCACCCACATGCAAAAGCTGCTGCTTGGAGCCCAGGTGGGCCTGCAAAACGTGTGGGGCGGGTACCAGGGCAGGGCGGGTCCCAGGGCGGGGCGGGTCTCAGGGCGGGACGGGGTCTCAGGGGGCCACCAGGCCATGGCGTGGCGAACCGCAATGGCTGCAAGTCTGCTTTTCCTGCTCTCCACGTTTCTAAGCCCCCTCGTTTCGCACTCCAGCGCAGCAAACACTGATTGCTGGGCGCACCTCCGCAAGGAAGTTACTCCCACTCTCCTCACGAAGGCCGAGAGTCCAGCCTCTCCCCGCAGGCGTCTGGGTCTCCCACGAGTCCCCAGAAGCTGGATTTCAGGGTGATGGGGAGCTAATCTCCCCTAGGGTTGGAAAAAAGCCGCACGACCCTTCCCCCACCACCAGTCCGACCCACGCGCCTCCGCACCTTATCCCTTCCGAGTTCGCTCTGTCCTCTTCCCTCTTAGCTGTAAATCCACCCTTCAGCCAGCTCTCCTGTGGTTCTGGGTGGCAGACGCTCTGTCCTCCAGTTGTATTTTTGAAGTTGGTGTGCGCGGCGCAGTTCATTTGTTTAACTTTGCCGCCTTCTTGGTTCTCCTCTCTCAAAATGGCTAAAGGACTTGAAATCCTAAAAATCCTCCAAGTCGGTGTCGGCGGCCTCCGGGGCCCCGAGGATCTCACTGGGCAGCTCGGCCAGGTCGGTGATGCGGATGGGCCCGTCCTGCAGAAAGATGGTCTCTTCCTTCACCGAGAGCCACTGCGCCGAGTCCGCGGCCACCGCTGCCACCATAGCAGCTGCCGCGGCCGCCGCCATAGCAGCTGCCACAGCCGCCCACTAGCTCATGGCCCCGGCTGACGTGCTGACAGAGAGGAGCAGCCGCCTGGCCTGGGGAGACGCGAGCAGGAGTCGCCGAGCTCACCAGTCCATCTTTTAGTTGTATTTCTGAAACTGCCATGCGAGGCAACAGATCAGCCGTTCAACTCCGCCGCCATCTTCCAGAGCCGTAGATTTTAAAGTGAGATCTTTGGCTCACTGGCATCAGCGTCATCCCGCGTCCCCCTCTCTTTTACTCTAGTTGTAGAGCATCTGCTCAGCCAGCCCTCCGGTAGTTCTGGATGGTGTCCGTTCTGTTTTCTAGTTGTAGTTTCAAAATTGTTGTGGTAGGCAACAATCAGGCGTCCGCCCTATGCCGCCATCTTGGTCCTCTCTCTGCTTTCACCACTCTTATTCAACATTGTACTGGAAGTCCTAGCCAGAGTGATTAGACAAAGGAAGAAATAAAAGCCATCTAAATTGGAAAGGAGGAAGTAAAACTCTCCTTCACAGATGACATGATATTTTATATAGAGAACCCTAAAGACTCCACCAAAAAAAACTACTAGATTTAATAAATGAATTTGGCAATGCAGCAGGATACAAAATCAACACCCCAAAATCTACGGCATTTTTATACATCAATAATGAATTTTCAGAAAGAGAAACTAAACAATCTGATTTACCATTTAAAAAAATTAAGATACTTAGGAATAAATGTAACCAAGGAGGCAAAAGACCTGTACTCAGAAAACTACAGTACATTGAAAAAAGAAATAGAAGAAGATATAAACAAGGGGAATAATACACTGTGTTCATGGATTGGTAGAATCAACATCATTAAAATATCCATATTACCCAAGGCAATCTACAGATTCAATGGAATCCCCATTAAAGTATCAACAGCATATTTCACAGATCTAGAACAAATACTTCAAAAATTTATATGGAACCAAAAAAGACCCTATATAGCTGCAGCAATCTTTAAAAAGTAGAACAAATTTGGAGGAATCACAATATCAGATTTCAAGTTACACTACAAAGCCACCATAATCAAAATAGCCTGGTACTGGCACAGGAACAGGCATGTAGATTAATGGAAGAGAACAGAGACCCCAGAAATCAACCCAAACCATTATGCTCAATTAATATTTGACAAAGGAGGCAAGAGCATGCATTGCAGTCAAGACAGTCTCTTCAATAAATGGCGTTGGGAAAATTTCACAGATACATGAAAAAAAATGAACCTAGATCACCAACTTACACCATACACAAAAATAAACTCAAAAATGATAAAAGACTTAAATGTAAATCAGAAAACCATAAAAATACTAGAAGAAATCATAAGTAATAAAATCTCAGACATTTCTCATAGCAATGTTTATGGATACATCTCCTAGGGCAGTGGTTGGCAAACTGCGGCTCGTGAGCCACATGCGGCTCTTTGGCCCCTTGAGTGTGGCTCTTCCACAAAACACACGTGTGGGCGCGCAAGTACAGTGCAATTGAAACTTCGTGGCCCATGTGCAGAAGTTGGTTTTTCGGCTCTCAAAAGAAATTTCAATTGTTGTACTGTTGATATTTGGCTCTGTTGACTAATGAGTTTGCCGACCACTGTCCCAGGGCAAAAGAAACTAAGGGGAAAATAAATGGGACTACATTAAAAAAAAGCTTCTGCACATCAAAAGAAACCATCAACAAAATGAAAAGAAATTGCACTGTATGTGAGAACATATTTGGCAATGATATATCTGATAAAGGGTTAATATCTGAAATATATAAGGAACGCATATAACAACGAAAGAAAGACAAACAATCCCATTAAAAAATGGGCAAAGGACCTAAATAGATACTTCTCCAATGTGGACATACAGATGGCCAAAACACATATTAAAAAATGGTCAAAGTCACTGATCATCAGAGAGATGCAAATTAAAATGACAATGAGGTATCACTTCACACCTGTCAGAATGGCTACCATCAAGGAATCAATAATTGACAATTGCTGGCAAGGATGTGGAGAAAAGGGAACCCTAGTACACTGCTGGTGGGAATGTAGACTGGTGCAGTCATTATGGTTAACAGTATGGAGTTTCCTCAAAAAATAAAATATGGCACTGCTATTTGACCCAGTGATCCCACTTGTAGGAATATATCCTAAGAAACCCAAAACACCAATCAGAAAGAATGTATGCACCCATATGTTCATAGCAGCACAATTTACAATAGCTAATATCTGGAAATAGCCAATGTGCCCATCAGTAGATGAGTGGATAAAAAAGCTGTAGTACATTTAACCCTTTGCGCTCGCTTGCTTTTTTCTCGATTCCTTTATTCTACTCAGGATTTAATTTTTTAAATACCCCAGATTTTACAAAGCACGGCAGTAGAATAAAAAACTGGAGTTTCTTTTCATACAAACTTATTTATTTGGATTTTTTTGTATTTAAAATTATTGATACATTCAATACAATTCAACATACGAGCTGCTACTGATGCAAAAGGTTAAACCATGGAATACTTTGCAGCATTAAAAAAGAAGAACCTCTTACCCTTTGAGATAGCATGGAAGGACCTAAAGAATATCATGCTAAGTGAAATAAGCCCGTCAGAGAAAGACAAATATCAGATGATTTTACTCATATGTGGAATTTAATGAACAAACTAAACTGTTGAACAAAATAAATCCAGAGACATGAAAGCATGGAACAGAGTGCGGAATCTAGGAGGCAAGGTGAGGGAGGGTGGGTGGGAGGGATGTGGTCAACCAAAGAACTTATATGCATGTATGCCTAACCCATGGACACAGATAATGGGGCAGTTAAGGCCTGGGACAGAGGGGGAAGGCAGGGGCAAGCTGGAGGGGGTCTAAGGGGTGGGAGAGTGGATATATGTAATACTTTTGACAATTAAGATTTATTTAAAATAATAAAAATAAAATAAAATAGTAGCTTTTACTCAGTTACTTTAGGATAAGAAAGATAATGTAAGACACTGAAAACAAGTAAAATAATTAAAAGAATTAAACTAATAATCTTCCAAGAAATATTAATTATTAGAAACAAAAGAAATAGATTTTCAGTGTCATGGTTGTTTCTGCATAATAGCTAAATTTTCAAAACAAATAACATTTCTTTTGGTTTCTTCACCCCTATAACCTAGTGTAAGCTTGATGTGGTCATTGTTATGCAAAAGCAATCAACACACTGAAGTTTGAGAATACTATTACAGTTTATTTTAAATGGCTGGCCTACTAGTTAGGACTGCTTCATCTGGCTCTTACTCTATATAGTTGTTAGCAATTCTAACCCATATATACTAATTATTAATAAATGTGGATGAAATTATTGGCTAAAAATTAGTAAATAAAATTACTTTTTTCACATTTCATATTGATATAAAGTTTACCTAACCTTAATTATATGTATATTTTTTTTCCAATTGCACTTTTCCATGGTTCTTGACATGAGACACATTTTGTTTCTCAGTATCTTAACTGAATTAGTATTTCTGTCTGATTTCTTCTGAGCTTTTGATGGAACTCCAACTATTTGCAACACTGTGATGACTGTTTCTTTTTTAGGAACTGATTAGGCAATTCTCAAGCTTTTCAATTCTCTGGATTCACATTTCATCAAGTCCTCCTACTGCACAGTTTGCCTGCTTATTTCTCATTACCATCTTTTCATCAGGTGGTCAGTGCGGGGTGGAAAAATAATTTTCCCACTTTTCTAAGTTCTTTTGGCTGCTCTACTAATCAAATTAACATGAGACAGGTTAGCAGGAAAAAAAATGACCAAATTTAATTGTGTATGTACATGCTGGGGTTCCATAATAATATGGACCCAAGGACATATCAGACAGATGAGGCTTATATTCCAAGAAGGGGGACAGGTATGGTTTGGAACTTCAAAGGGCAGGAAGGCAATTCACACGGAGATAAAGAAAATCAAATGGTTTGTAAATAAATGGTCGCTGGACCATCTTTAACTATGGAACATGGAGAGGACTTTGATCAAACTGGCCTTTCTAGGTTCCTGTCTGTCTACATGTCTATCACAACTCGTTCATATCTACACTAATAAAAGAGAAACACCACCAGCCAATCAGGATTGAGTATGCAAATTAACCCAGCAAAGATGGCGGGTTAATTTGCATACACAGGCATGGAGCAGCAGGACGGGGCAGGACACCTGCTATGAGGGGGAGGGCGGGGGGCAAAGGGAGCTACAGGAGCCGTGCTCCGGCCAGAGCGGAGAAGACTGAAGGCTCTGGCAGGAGTGAAGACTCCAGCCAGAGTGAAGATGGAAGTCAGCAGCCAGAGCGAAGGCCTGGGTCCCAGGTGCTGGAGGGAAACCTGTGCCGGCAGCCAGAGGAAAGAAGGCTTATTGCATGAATTTTTGTGCAATGGGCCTCTAGTTAAACTATAATTATCAATGATGATATCTCCCTTTCTGAAGCAGGTCCTCT
The DNA here is from genome assembly GCA_025583905.1 of Ia io. Classification (NCBI taxonomy): domain Eukaryota; kingdom Metazoa; phylum Chordata; class Mammalia; order Chiroptera; family Vespertilionidae; genus Ia; species Ia io. Next base: position 63,164,196 of record JAJQQW010000001.1, read on the forward strand.
ATCTAAATTATTTTAGGCAGTTTGGGAAAAGGTTAAAAGTTTTTTCTGAGCCTTTTGTTTCTTAAAAAAAAACAAAACAACAGTTTAAAATAATAAATATCCCAAAAGTCATATTTTGGCATGGCAAATTATACTTCCCTTCAATAGGGTGACTGAATGGAAATGATACTTAAGTGGCTGTGTATTAGTAACTCCCTTAAAAATGAGGTTGAATTGGAGAGTATGTTCCTTGCTTTTTTTTTTTAATGTAAAAAACTGAGATTCTTAGGGGCGGGAAATCATCATGAAAACAAAATCACCTGCCTAACTATACATAGTGACAACTCCCAGAAGCAACAGCATTTAAATCAAAGAATTCTAGTGTTGCAGAAGACCAAGAAAACCAAGGACGCTTTTGAGGAAGTTGGAGGGACACTGTTTAATAACGCCAGTGGACTCAGGGAACAGCCTTCCAAATCTGAGTTAAGGAACATGCATGGGGCCCTCTTTTATATCTCCCTCCCTGTGCTCTTTGTCCCACAAGCATGGATCATGCTTCCTGTCCTTTTCTCTGGCCTTGCAAGAAGGCCTCCAGGTGTTGGGGGTCTCCAGGCCATATCTGGTGGTCTGGCCTGGCATCAGAGTTAGGAGCCCTCCCTCTGGGCAGTGTACTGTCCACAGTCCAATGGCCTCTGTAACCGGTTCTGCAAGACCAGTGTCTGGGAAAGAGGTAGTGACTTAATTATAGGTTATCAGGAATGTACACTGAGCTTACTGGCCTGGATTCAGATCACTAGCCCCAAATATCAGGGCTACATTGGAATTAGCCCTTTTTTGCCTCCTCACGAGAGCATTGCAGCTTTCTCTGTGATTTAAATGCTTGCCATATGATGAGCCCTTAATCATTTCCAAATCAGGTACAAAATATATCCATTGCACATTTTTATTGAAAAGTTCTCATCTGAGAACATAATTAATTACTGCATGCTATGATGTAAAATATAGCTGTGATTAGATACATATACTGGAGAACACTGATATGAGCAAATGGACTCTTAGCATCATTATTCTAAGCCTTGTTAACTTATTTGTCTTATAAGATTTGCTGCAGGATAGATTTTCATATTAAGTGCAATACAAAATTTTTCACCTTTGGATTTAAGGAGTAAAATGTGCTTTCTCATGCTCTCTGAAAGAAATCATTAACTAGTACTGAATTTAGGTTTTGAATGCTAATTAAAAATCTGTTAATATTCATTGCTCTATGATAAACACAACAATGTTTTCACGTTTGCACTAAACTAATTTTATTGACAAAGCCTTGGCTTCCTGAAATGTCAAACTTCAGATTTAGTGAAGAGCTTAAAGTGTTTTGATTAATTTTGAAATGTGTCCAAACACATAATTTTGTAAAGCATCTGTTACAGCCCAGCTCATGGAATGCTAAACACTTCTGTATGTATTTCACTTGGTTTAGTAAAAGTTAACTTTATCATATTCAACTTTTTTTTTTCAGCATGACACACTGGCAAGCCAGATTCCCAGCAAGACATTGTGGTAAATGAAAGCGTGTCACATTGTGTTATTTTTAATTTTCTCTAAATTTGAGAGTGGGTTATAGTTTGTTAAATTAAACATCACTGAGAACTGAGTTACACTTTAACAAGTCTCTAAATTTTAATAGAATAATTTCTGTTTGTAATTTTATTTATTTTTTAATTTTTTTATTTTTAATTTTTTAAATTTCTTTATTGATTAAGGTGTCACATATTTGTCCTCATCCCCCCATTCCCATCCCACACCCCTTCCCACGAATGCCCCAACCCCCTGTTGAACTTAACCATTGGTTAGGCTCATATGCATGCACACAAGTCCTTTGGTTGATCTCTCCCCCCTCCCCCCACCCTCCGCTATCTTCCCTCTGAGGCCTGTTAGTCCGATCGATGCCGCCTTGTTTCTGGTTCTGTTCTTGTTCATCAGTCTATGTTGTTCATCATTTCCCCTAGATGAGCAAGATCATGTGTCACTAGAGATATACTTATAAGAACTGAATGTGAGATGAGCAATAATAGTTATGCTGACAGGCAAATGAATCAGTCTGTAGTGAGTTTCTTTCTGGACCAACAGTTCTTTTGAGGCCCAATATCAATGTCCACCAGTTCCTTATGTGTACATGTCAGTACTGACCCCTCAGCTCTGGATGGTGGACAAATGGTGGTAATGCAGGTCTGACACCCTCTGTTTTGGTCTTGGCCGGACCCAGGGGCATGGCTTCACCCGAACTCAGGGGCACGTGGCCTCACCTGGACCCAGGGGCGCGTGGCCTCTCCCAGACCCAGGGGCGCATGGCCTCACCCGGACCGAGGGGCGCACAGCCTCACCCAGACCCGGGATCCAGCTTCACCCAGACCCAGGGGCGCGTGGCCTCACCCGGACCCAGGGGCGTGTGGCCTCACCCGGACCCAGGGGCGCATGGCCTCTCCCAGACCCAGGGGCGCATGGCCTCACCCAGGCCCGGGACCCAGCCTCAACCGGATCCAGGGGCACACGGCCTCACCCGGACCCAGGGGTGCGTGGCCTCTCCCAGACCCATGGTCGCGTGGCCTCACCCAGATCCAGCGGTGCACGGCCTCACCCAGACCCAGGGGTGTGAGGCCTCACCTAGACCCAGGGGTGTGTGACCACACCCGAGCCCAGGGGCACGCAGCCTCGCCTGGACCCGGGACCCAGCCTCTCCCGGACCCAGGGGCATATGGCCTCACCCGGACCTGGGATCCAGCTTCACCCAGACCCAGGGGTGCGTGGCCTCACCCGGACCCAGGGGCGTGTGGCCTCACCTGGACCCAGGGGCGTGTGGCCTCACCCGGACCCAGGGGCGTGTGGCCTCACCCGGACCCAGGGGCGCGTGGCCTCTCCCAGACCCAGGGTCGTGTGACCTCACCCGGACCCAGGGGCGCGTGGCCTCACCCGGACCCGGGACCCAGCGGGGTTTCGTCTTCTTGATCCCAATTCCTGTTGGTCAATTCCCTCTCAGCAATTCCTTCGGCCACTTTCTCAGAGCTCCAGGGTGGCTGCATCAGAACTCGTTGGGCTGCGGGCTCGGCGAAGCTCCGGTGAGCCCGGTGCGCGGTGGCGGGCTGGCCCGAGGTCGCTGCGTCGGCCCTTGGGTCTGCAGCGGTGGCCAGTCGCCGAGCGTGCGCACCTGGCCGCTTCAGGGGCATTGAGATTCTTGAAGGACTCGGAGGTCAGCAAGCGCGGAGTCTCCCACCCCATGTCTCTCAGGGGCTCGTCTGTCCGTGCTCGGCAGCGAGTGGAGCCATCCCCTCAGCTGGAGACCGCCGGGGGAACTGCGCCGAGCACGTTCCAGGCTGCCATTGTGTCGCCTGAGCCGTAGTTCTTAAAGTGTGATCTTTGGGTCACCAGCATCAGCATCATCCTGCGTACCCCTCTCTTTTATTCTAGTTGTAGAGCATCTGCTCGGCCAGCCCTCCGGTGGTTCTGGATGGTGTCTGCTCTGCTCTCCCGTCGTAGTCTCAAAAATGTTGTGGTAGGCAACAATCAGGCTTCCGCCCTATGCCTCCATCTTGGTCCTCCTTTGTATAGTTAAGTCTTGATTGTTGTTGGTGTCACTGGGAGGAATTGTCCTCCTGGCCAATTGTCCGTGAGGACCCTCTGTTTCTATAAAGGAAGAGTTGCTGTGCAGGAGACACGTTTATGGGCCGGATCTTGTTGCAGCAAGGCTTTGGCGCTCACTGAGTCTGCCTCTTGAATGTGTCCCTTATGCGAGTGGTTGAAATCTGGTGTCATCTCACACCGACCACTAGATGCCCTCGTTTCTGGGTCTCCAGTGGGGTGCAGGTCAGCTACTGCCTGAGGCCACTCAGCAGGAGTTACAGCAAAAACTGCAGTTTCCTCCTCCTGTCTAAGCGGCCCTGGAGCAGTCCGAGTAGAACTGCAGTTCATCTGGTCAAGCTGCCACAGGGCAGGCCACCCACATGCAAAAGCCGCTGCTTGGAGCCCAGGTGGGCCTGCAAAACGTGCGGGGCGGGTCTGCCAAAATGTGCGGGGCGGGTCCCAAGGCAGGACAGGGTCTCAGGGCGCCACCAGGCCATGGCGTGGTGAACCGCAATGGCTGCAAGTCTGCTTTTCCTGCTCTCCACGTTTCTAAGCCCCCTCGTTTCGCACTCCAGCGCAGCAAACACTGATTGCTGGGCGCACCTCCGCAAGGAAGTTACTCCCACTCTCCGACACGAAGGCCGAGAGTCCAGCCTCTCCCCGCAGGCATCTGGGTCTCCCACGAGTCCCCAGAAGCTGGATTTCAGGGTGATGGGGAGCTAATCTCCCCTAGGGTTGGAAAAAAAGCCGCACGACCCTTCCCCCACCACCAGTCCGACCCACGCGCCTCCGCACCTTATCCCTTCCGAGTTCGCTCTGTCCTCTTCCTTCTTAGCTGTAAATCCACCCTTCAGCCAGCTCTCCTGTGGTTCTGGGTGGCAGACGCTCTGTCCTCCAGTTGTATTTTTGAAGTTGGTGTGCGCGGCGCAGTTCATTTGTTTAACTTTGTCACCTTCTTGGTTCTCCTCTCTCAAAATGGCTAAAGGACTTGAAATCCTAAAAATCCTCCAAGTCGGTGTCGGCGGCCTCCGGGGCCCCTAGGATCTCACTGGGCAGCTCGGCCAGGTCGGTGACGCGGATGGGCCTGTCCTGCAGAAAGATGGTCTCTTCCTTCACCGAGAGCCACTGCGCCGAGTCCGCGGCCACCGCCGCCACCATAGCAGCTGCCGCGGCCGCCGCCATAGCAGCTGCCACAGCCGCCCACGAGCTCATGGCCCCGGCTGACGTGCTGACAGAGAGGAGCAGCTGCCCGGCCTGGGGAGACGCGAGCAGGAGTCGCCGAGCTCACCAGTCCATCTTTTAGTTGTATTTCCGAAACTGCCATGCGAGGCAACAGATCAGCCGTTCAACTCCGCCGCCATCTTCCAGAGCCGTAGATTTTAAAGTGAGATCTTTGGCTCACTGGCATCAGCGTCATCCCGCGTCCCCCTCTCTTTTACTCTAGTTGTAGAGCATCTGCTCAGCCAGCCCTCCGGTAGTTCTGGATGGTGTCCGTTCTGTTTTCTAGTTGTAGTTTCAAAATTGTTGTGGTAGGCAACAATCAGGCGTCTGCCCTATGCCGCCATCTTGGTCCTCCTCTCTGTTTGTAATTTTAAAATACTTAGTTTTGTGAAGAGAGCCTGAGCCCACCCCCCAAACTGAATTCCGATGCATATGCTTGCTAACTCCACCCCCCTTTCCTCTTGTGTCCTAGCTAGCCTTGCGAAATCTGTTTCTCTGAATGGTTATCTTAACAGGAACTATAAACCATACACAGCCCCATGATGGGTCTGACTGCCAGCACCAAATGGGGTCTTGGTCACTATCTCACTTCCCCCCATTACAACCAACCTTCACAGGGGCTGCAAAAGCCTACAAAAGTCCAGTAGCCTGGCCCATATTTGGGAGACAAAGAAACCAAGGGGCTCAGATTTGGAAAACTGTTTCCGCTGAGTCACAGCACCAGTGCTCCTGAAAATTAAAGGTTTTCCCTGAATCTTCCGAATGCGTGTTGTGTGTCTTCCCATTGCCTGGTAATTTCTACAACAGTTTAACCATTCTGCAAGAAAAAGTGAATTTTTAAAATAATAATGAGTAAAGCAAATACATATTTAAAATTATAAATATTTGTTTCATTTTTTATTTTATCAATTTTTAAAGGTAAAATAAATAAAATCACATTGTTTTTTACTTTCAAATCAACTCCGATTAATACATGGGACAATTATTACACTGAATTCACTATTTTTAGCTGGTTGTAATACAAAAAAAATTTACAGGCATTTTTATTTTCAAGATGTCAAAAATAGGAAAAAATTGAAGCATCTCCTAAATTTCTATTTAGTTCCAGAAAGATTAAATACCAAACTTGATGAGTTCAGATTATTATTTAACCCAACATAGTCAATGGTGCAGAATTGATTTTACATATGCAAAAAAAATCCAAACTATTAGATTCCCATGTGTCTTTCAGTCATCAGTTTTAGAGTTTTATGCATTCAATGCTAAGATACAACATCTTCATTTTCATTTTTGCTCACTATTTTTCTTTAAAAAAACAACAACCTCTAAGGATCCTATATAATAAAGAGGTAATATGCAAATTGACTCTCATGCCCTCATGTCACAAGATGGCTGCCCCCATGTTGTCACAAGATGGCACCCATGTCATCACAAGATGGCCACCTAAGATGGCCACCCCACATCATGTCAACATGGCCGCCCCCACATCATCAAAAGATGGCCACCCCATGTCATCCCAAGATGGCTGCCCCCACGTTGTCACAAGATGGTCGCCCCTATGTCACCACAAGATGGCTGACCCCACGTTGTCACAAGATGGCCAGCAGGGGCGGGCAGTTGGAGGCAACCAAGACTGTAGGGGAGGGCAGTTGGCGGCAACCAGGCCTGCAGGGGAGGGCAGTTGGGGGTGATCGGGCCTGCAAGGGAGCAGTTAGGGGGTGATCGGGCCAGCAGGGGAGCAGTTAAGGGGCTATCAGGCTGGCAGGAAGAGTGTTTAGGGGCAATCAGGCAGCCAGGCAGGTGAGTGTTTAGGAGCCAGCAGTCCCGGATTGTGAGAGGGATGTTCGAATGCTGGTTTAGGCCCGATCTCACAGGCAGTTGGACATTCCCCAAGGGGTCCCAGATTGGAGAGGGTGCAGGCTGGGCTGAGGGACACACCCCAGTGCACGAATTTTGTGCACTGGACCTCTAGTAGTAATAATAACTTTCATACTTATTCTCATCAAAATAAAGCCTGACTTTTGAGAGCATTTGCATTTAAACCTCAATATATTCTGGCATAAAAAGAGTCTTATTTGTAATTTTATATGTAAACAAACACTATCTTCTGATGCTGCACTATTCTTTAAATAACTATTGCGTTTTAAAACATATCTACATATATATTTACAACAAATACACAGACATCCCCAAATGTATTTCAGCTCTTAGTTATTCTTATGTATGACTATTGTGAAAACAAACAGTCTCACCTCTAACTAATATTATAAATACTATTTATTAATTAGGCACTTTGCTTTCCAGTGTTTCTAAACAGTTGGAAGAAGAAAAAAGGATATCAAATATATATATATATATATATATATATATATATATATATATATATATATATGGGAAATTTTGTAATAATTTGTATGCATACCCTTAATAGGTGACTCTAAATGCATTTCAAATTGATTTTTAAATAACACAGATGTGCTTAATTGTATATTATATTTTGATGCTAATGATACAGTAAGTAAAGATAAATGTGTAGACATAAATACAGATTCAAATATAGATAGATGATATATAGATAACCTCCAACCAATGGTCAACTTGGTATCAACTGTTTATCATCTGCTCTGTGGAGGAGATTACCAGTGTTTTGGCCCACTCCTAAGGGGTTTAAACATGGGTTAATTTGAGTAAAATTCTGAAAAGATTCCAGGTCTGGAGAGTTTCCAGGACTTCACATATGGTTGCACTGTGTAACTTTAGGTTGTGCACTGCACAACTTTAGGAAGTGACATTTCACATTGTAATCTATTAAACACACACACACACACACACACACACACACACACACACACACACACACACACATGCAAAGTCTCTAGACTTGTGAAGGAAGCTCACAACCATACAAAGCAGTCACATTGGACCTTACAGTCACTAGTAATAGAAGAACCACATAAAGGCAGAGAAAAGCAAAATTGTACTTGTATGTAAGTTTAGAAATGAATTGAGATTTTTACTAGCCAGTTTTCCATTTATTATCTGCGAGCATTAGCATGTCATTCAAGCATTGACTTTGTTCCTTCACAACTCTTAAGCATAAGAAACAAAGTTAGCTGGATTTTCTCCCAGTGGTAATCCTTGTGTTTCTGCTCTCAGATTTTCAGGTCTAATCTATTTTTCCCCAGTTCTCTAAATCCTCCTTTGCTCCTCCCATGTTTCAGTTGACACTCACTAATCTCTTAAGTTCCTAAATGGTGTCTGAGTGCTCTGTTCTCTTTAAAAGCGTATTGTTGTGGACATACATATGGCCAAAAGACATGTAAAAAATGCTCCAAGTCACTAATCATCAGAGAGATGCAAATTAAAACAATAATGAAGTGTCACCTCACATCTGTCAGAATGGCTACCATCAACAAATGAACAAATGACAAGTGCTGGCCAGGATGTGGAGAAAAGGGAACCCTAGTACACTGCTGGTGGGAATGCAGACTAGTACAACCATTATGGAAAACAGTATGGAGCTTTCTCAAAAATTTAAAAATGGAATTGCCATTTCACCCAGTGATCCCACTTTTAGGGATACATCCTAGGAAACCTGCAACACCAATAAGAAAGAATATATGCACCCCTATCTTCATAGCAGCACAATTTGAAATAGCTAAGATCTGGAAACAGCCCAAGTGCCCATCAGTAGATGAGTGAATAAAAAAGCTGTGGTACATTTAAACCATGGGATACTATGCAGCTATAAAAAAGGATCTCTTATCCTTTTAAACAGCATGGATGGACCTGGAGAGTATTATGCTAAGAAAAATAAGCCAGTCAGAGAAACTAAGTATCACATGATCTCACTCATATTTGGAATCTAATGAACAACATAAACTTATGAACAAAATAGATCCACAGACATATAAGCATGTAACAGAGTGATGAATCTCAGTGGGAATGCAGAGGTAGGTGGGTGGGTAGGGAGAGATTAACCAAAGATTATACACTGAGTGGCCAGATTATTATGATCTCTGAACTCATAATAATCTGGCCACTCAGTGTATATGCATATATGTATAACCCATGAACACAGATAATAGTATGGTGAAGACCCAAGGGGTGAAGGAGGGGGGGTCAATGAGGAAAAAAAGGGGGACATCTGTAATAGTTTCAAGAATAAAGATCATTTTAAAAAAATAAAATAAAAGTGTATTGTTGTGGTCTAAGCAGAGTGCCCTGGTTCCCTTGATTTTTTTTTTGTTTGCATTTCAAAGGCCTATTGTGTACATTACAAATAAATAAATAAATTTTATATCTTTCAATAAAAAAACCCTACTTCATTTTTAATTTATAAAGATACCTTTAATTATTAAGAAAAACATCACTAACAAACAACATCAAAGTGAGGGGTGAGTATATATTTTTATCAGATTTTTTTTATCCTTATAATATAAGCCAAAGGTAATTATTTGTATAGGCAGGGAACAGACTCAATGATGGAACGCATCTTCTTTGTTCTCCTCTGCTGTAAATGTATTAAATTAACATTAAATGGTTTAAGAGCAGACCACAAGAGAAATTGCAACAGGAAAATTTTTCATTCACAGATCCTGGAGGAAATATATGAAATGGCTCAAGGGTCCAAATGGGGAAATCAAGGAAGAGTGCAGACAGAGGGCCACATTTCTATATTAGGGTCCACAGGTGAAGTGTTTTGGGGTTCTCAAACTTAGACAAAATTGGTCAATTCAAACCAAGAGAGTGGAATTTCACTAAGCCCCATAGTGATTTTATCTAAAGAGTACACAATGGAAGCATCCTGAGATGCAGTAGAGGCTATTGAGCACAAAGGCTGCAGAGGAAGACATGTAATCCAACCCACAAGTTTGTATGCTCAACATGCAATAAGACCAATCACTAAAGCCCCAAAAAAGTTTATTTCAAGAGGCAGTTGCACAAGGAGATGGGGGAAAAGCCTAAATCAGCCTCTGCAATCCAGGGTTCAGGACAGAACCCTGTTTGGGGGATCAGGTATGCTAAAGCATGGAGGAAGAACATTTTAATTGGAGGACCTTGGGACTTGGCCATTTATGGGAAAGGGTTTTGCACTGAATTTTCCTGGACAGCAGACTCTGCCTCTGAACAGCTTCCAGTGTTCAAGTTCTGGTCATGTCCTGGTCCTTTGGTTATATAGGGTGAGGGAAACTTTGGCTCTTGGGTGTGTTATTAAAGAATAAAATAAATAATTTCCTATGTGTTTTTTTTCCCTTTAATGAAGCCAGAAAAATGACAAGGAAAATAAAACCAGACTGACTTGGAGGAAGGAAAAAAAAAAGTATATATATATATATATATACACACACAGAAATCAATATAGTATAAAAAGAAAGATGACAAAAATTTTAAAAAATTAGTATTTTTTAAATCAACAAAATTGATAAGCACTAGATAGACTGATCAATAAAAAAGAGAGTGGACACAGGTCAACAATTTGAAGAATTTTTTAATGTGTCACACTGTAGATTTTACAAACATTAAAAAAATACAAGGATATCATAAACAACTCTATGTCAACAAATGTAAAATAGTAGATGGTGAGGCCATTAGCCTGTACCCTAATCCAATCTGATAGGTGTTCGTATAGGAAAAGGAAATAAGGACACAGAGTGACATGAAGAATATGCATGCACAGACCAACAACCATGTGAAGAGGCGCTATGAAGGCAGTCATCTGCAAGACAAGGATAGATGCTCAAGAGACACCAACTCAGCTGGAACTTTGATCTTGGACTTCCAGCCTCCAGTACTGTGAAAAATTAAATTTCTCTTTTTTAAACCATCTAGTCTGCTACATTTTGTTATAGAAGCATTAGAAAACTAATATATATAGAATGATTTTATATATATATAAAACAAATAATACAAAATTAAATAAAAATCTGATTACCTTTTATTAAAGAAATTATATTTATTATCATAAGGTTTTAACATCAGAAACTCCAAGAAAAATTGTTTCAGTAGTAAATTTTACCATGTGTTCAACTTTACACAAATATATACTTTATAAAAATAGATGAGTTAAAATGACCTGACTTGTTTTTGAAGCCAGAAAACACAAGAAACAAAACCTGAAAAATGCATTACCAAAAAAAGAGGCCAAAATCACTTATGGATACAAACATGAAAACAGATAAAAATTTTGAATAAATATTTCACAATAGACAATATATTAATAGTCAATCTTATCTAATAAAAGAGTAATATGCAAATTAACTGTCACTCCACTACAAAAATGGCAGTACCCATAGCCACAAGATGGTGGTGCCCAGTCCTCTCAGCTCTGCCGGAGTCCCCCAGTCTCAGGGAGGGTTGCTGCTGAGAGCCGGCAGAGTAATTGGCCTGGCGGAATGCTGCCCAGAGGCCATCCTGACCCTTTATAAAACACTAAAACAAATTCACTCCCCACGGAGTGATCCCACACACACAAACTTGCAGCCTGGGGTCTCAGCCTGGGAGGGGCACGCACCCCCACAGAGCAATCCTCTCCCAGTGGCGGCAGCCTGGGGTCTCAACCACTGAGTCACACCAGCCAGGCAGATATGGAGGAATCTTAAACATTTCTTTTTTTTTTTTACATATATTTTATTGATATTTTACAGAGAGGAAGGGAAAGGGATAGAGAGCTAGAAACATCTATGAGGGAGAAACATCAATCAGCTGCCTCCTGCACACTCCCCACTGGGTATGTGCCCCCAACCAAGGTACATGCCCTTGACCAGAATTGAACCTGGGACCCTTGAGTCTGCAGGCTGATGCTCCATCCACTGAGCCAAACCAGTTAGGGTTGTCCAATATGTTAAAGAAAAACCACTATCTAATAAAGAGGGAATATGCAGGGGAGGGCATTTGGGGGTGACCGGGTTATCAGGGGAGGGCATTTGGGGATGATCGGGCTGGCAGGGGAGCAGTTAGGCATCAATCAGGCTGGCAGGGGAGTGGTTAGGGAGTGATCAGGTTGGCAGGCAGAAGCGGTTAGGGGCAATCAGGTAAGCAGGCGAGTAGTTGGGAGCCAGCAGTCCCAGATTGTGATAGGGATGTCTGACTGCCTGGACAGGCAGCTGGACATCCTCCGAAGGGTCCCAGATTGGAGAGCGTGCAGGTTGGGCTGAGGGACACCCCCCCCCCAGTGCACGAATTTTGTGCACCTGGCCTCTAGTAAGTATATAAATTGACTAGAGGCCCCGTGCATGACATTTGTGCACTGGGGGAGGGGGGTCCCTCCTCCTGGCCTGTGCCCTTTCGCAGTCCAGGACTGCTCAGGGGATGTCCACCTGCTGTGGAGCAGGCCTAAGTCGGCAGGCGGACATCCCTCGAGGGGTCCTTAGCACTGCAAGAGCCTCCCGCCACTGCTGCTGCACTCGCCAGCTGTGTGCCTGGTTTCTGGCTGAGGGGTGGTCTTCCTATAGGAGCTCACTGACCACCAGGGGGCAGCTCCTGCATTGAGCGTCTGCCCTCTGGTGGTCAGTGAATGTCATAGCAATAAGTCAGTCTATCATTTGGTCAATTTGCATATTAGCCTTTCATTATATAAGATGTTTCATATCATTACTTCTTGGGAAAATACAAATTAAAATCACAATAAAGTACCTCTACACTTGTAGAGGCATACCTCATTTTATTGTACTTCACTTTATTGTGCTTCACAGATATTGTGCTTTTACAAATTAAAGATTTGTGACAACCCTGTGTCTACCAAGTCTATTTGGTGCTACCTTTGTTTCCAACAGCATTTCCTCACCTTATGGCTATGTGTCACATTTTGGTAATTCTCACAACATTTTAAACTTTTTCATTATTATTATGTTTGTTATGGTAATCTGTAATCAGTGATACTTGATGTTATTATTATAGTTGTGTGGAGCACCACAAAAACTGCACCTATATCAAGAGGAAACTTAATAAATGTGTTTGTTGTAATTGTTCACTCACCATCCACTTACTCATTCCTCTTTCTCTCCTAGGGCCTCCATATTTTTGACACACAACAATATTACAATTAATACTCCTACAATGGCCTTTAAGTTTTTAAGTGGGAAAAAAAAAGAGAGATGCACATCTCTCATTTTAATCAAAAGCTGGAAATGATTAGGTATTGGAAAGCATGCCAAAATCTGAGATAAATAAAAATCTAGGCCTCTTTCACCTATGAGCCAAGATTTAAATGCAAAAGAAAAGTTTGAAAAAAAAGCAAAAGTGCTATTCCAGTGAACACATAAATAATAAAAAGGGAAAACAGCCTTATTGCTAACATGGACAAAGTTATAGTTGTCTGACAAGAAGGTCAAATCAGCGACAATATTTCCTTAAGCCAGAGCCTAGTCTAAAAGAAAACCATTCGCTCTTCAATTCTCTGAAGTCTGAGAGAGGCAATGAAACTATAGAAGGAAAGTTTGAGGCTAGAAGTTGGTTCATTATGTTTAAAAAAGAAAGCTGTGTTCATAACATAAAAGGGCAACATGAAGCATCTATGTAGAAGCTGCAGCAAGTTATCCAGAAGATTTAGCTAAGATAATTATTGACACTAAACAATAAATTTCCAATTTGTAACAGCCTTCTTATATTGGAAGTATATGCCATCTGGGGCTTTTATACCTAGAGAGACGACAATGTCTGCCTTCAAAGCTTCAAAAGACAGGCTGACTCTCTTGTTAAGGGCTAATGCAGCTGTTGACTTTTACTTGAAACCAATGTTTACCATTCCAAAAATTCCCGGATGAATCTACTTTGTCTGCGCTCTATAAATGTAAGAACAAAGCCTGAATGATAACACATCGGTTTACCAACATAGTTTACTAAACATTTTAAGCCCACTGTTGAGAAGTGTTTCTTAGAAAAAAAATAACTAAAAATATTACTGTTCATTGTTATTGCACCTGGTCATACAAGTGCTCTGATAGAGATGTACAGCACAATCAATATTTTATGCCTGTTAACACCATATTCTATAGCCATTCTAACACAACATTCATGAAGTAATTTCAAATTATATTTTTGTGAGGCTATAATAATAAAAGTGTAATATGCTAATTAGACCAGACAGCTGAACGACCTTCCAGATATCATTCCGGACATCCTTTTGGATTAAGCTGCGGCAGCGGGGGCTGAGGCAGAGGTGGTTTGGGGCGATGAGGCAGACAGGCAGGCGAGCAGTTAGGGGTGATGAGGCAGACAGGCAGAGGTGGTTAGGGGTGATCAGGCAGGCAGGCGAGTGGTTAGGGGTGATCAGGCAGGCAGGCAGAGGCAGGTAGGTGTTATCAGACAGGCAGGCAAGTGTTTAGGGCTGATAAGGCAGGCAGAGTGGTTAAGGGCAATCAGGCAGGCAGCCAAGCATTTAGGGGAAATCAGGCAGGCAGGCGAGCAGTTAGGGGTATCAGTCAGGCAGGCAGAGTGGTTAGGGGTGATCAGTCAGTCAGGCAGAGGTGGTTAGGGGCAATCAGGCAGGCAGGTGAGTGGTTAGGAGCCAGTGGTCCCAGATTGTGAGAGGGATGTCCAACTGCTGGTTTAGGCCTGATCCTGCAGTCAGAAATCCCCCAAGGGGTCCTGGATTGTGAGAGGGTGCAGGCCAGGCTGAGGGACCTGCCCCCCAGCTTGCACAAATTTCATGCACCAGGCTTCTAGTAGTTACCATAAATAGTGATTGTTCTGATAGATCTGGGGGAAAAAATGAAAGCTTTCTGGAAAGAATTCTCCATTCTAGATGTCATTAAAAATATTTGTAACTCCTGGGAAGAGGTCAAAAATCAACTTTAACAGTGATTTGCAAAAAGTTGATTCCAACCCTTATGAATAACTTTAAGAGGTTCAATAATTTAGAGGAGGGGTTAACTACAGATGTGGTGGAAATAGCAAGAGCACTAAAATTAGAAGTGGAGCTTGTATATGTGACTGTATAGCTGCAATCTCCCAATAAAATTTGATGAGAAGTGGCTTCTTATGGATGAACAAAGAAAGTGATTTTTGAGATAGAATTTACTCTTGGTGAAGTTTTTGAAACAACAACAAAGGATTTATAATATTACATACTTATTTGATAAAACAGTTTCAAGGTTTGAGAGGATCAATACAATTTTAAAAGATCTATTGTAAAGAAAATGCTGTCAACCAGCATCTTGTGCTACAGAAAAATTGTTTGTAAAAGAAAAAGTCAATTGATGCAGCAAACATTACTGTTGCCTTATTTTAGTAACTAGAGGCTCAGTGTGTACACTGGTAGGGGCCCTAGCGGCTGCCAGCTGCTGGCCGGGGACTCCCTCCCATCCCTCTGCTGGCCTTGCCCCTAATCGAACTTCCAGTCAAGGGGACAATTTGCATACTATGCTTTTATTATATAGGACTAGAGGCTCGGTGCATGAATTTGAGCACGGGTGGGGTCCCTCTGGCTGGCCTGCAGGGATCGAGCCAAAATACTGCCTGCAGCTCCTATCTTCCACTCCCCCTCATCCCGGCCCTACTGTGCCTGCTGTGGGCTTGCGCCCAATCAGTCCTGATCAGGAAAGGCTTGAATGAGCCCTGTGTCTGGCGCCCTCCCAAGGGGAGTGGCCTGAGGGATTGGGCTGAAACCAACTCTCTGGCATCCCCTGAGGGGTCTCGGATTACGAGAGGGTGCAGGCCAGTCTGAGGGACCCCACTGGAGCACGATCAGGCCAGGGAGGGACTGCAGGAGGGCTCCAGGGCATGCCCAGCCCACCTCGCTCAGTCCCAATCAGCCAGACCCCCGCAGCAAGCTAAACTATTGGTCAGAGCATCTGCCCCATGGTGGTCATTGTACATCATAGTGACTGGTTGACCAGTTGATTGTCTGCCCCCTGGTGGTCAATGCACATCACAGAGAGTGGTTGAGCAGCCTTAGCATATCATTAGTATATTGGTTGTTCAGTTGTTCTGCCGGTCAGTCTATTTGCATATTACCCTTTTATTATATAGGATTGCCATAGCCAAACCAACCTTTAGCAACAACCACTCTAATTAGTCAGCAGCTATGAACATTGAGGCAAGATCCTCTACAAGCAAAAAAGATTACAACTTGCTCAAAGCTTAAATAATGTTTCACATTTTTAGCAATAAAATAGTTTTTAATTAAAGTATATATCTTGTTTTCTTAGACATAATGTTATTAGACACAATAACTACAGTATAGTGTAACTTTTATATGCATTAAAAATGAAAAAAAATGTGTGACTTGCTTTGTTGCAATATTTGCTTTATTTTGGTGGTCTGGAACTAAACTTGCAATACCTTCCAGGTATGCCTCTATTAGAATGACTAGAGTAAAAGAAAATAAAAAATAAAAGATAGATGGCCAAACTGGCATGGCTCAGTGGTTGATCATTGACCCATGAACCAGAAGTTTACAGTTTGATTCCCAGTCAGGGCACATGCCTGAGTTGTGGGCTTGATCTCAGTGGGGACCATGCAAGAGGCAGACGATCAGTGAGTCTCTCTCATCATTGATGTTTCTATTTCTCTCTTCTTCTCCCTTTCTCTCTGAAAGCAATGAAAAGACATATTTTTAATGAAGACTGATGATAACAAGTCTTGGTTAAGATGTAGAACTATTGGAACTGCCATACATTTCTCAATTAAGAAAAAGTTTGGCAGTTTTTTTAAAAAAATTATGTAAACATATGTTTATCGTATTACTCAACTATCTCACTAATAGGTCTTTCTCTAAGAGACACAAGTTATGTCCATATAAATATTTGTATATTCATGTTTATAGCAGATTAATTTAAAATAGCAAAACTGAAAGCAACCAAAAAAAATGATTCATCAGTTGGTGAATGGATTAAAAACCTTTGGCTCTCTGAGATGAGTAGTGACTTTGAGCATGTTTTCATATGTCTCTTGGCTTTCTGAATATCCTCTTTCAAAAAGTGTCTATTTAGGTCCCTTGCCCATTTTTCTATTGGGTTGTTTATCTTCCTTTTGTTAAGTTGTATGAGTTCCCTGTAAATGTTGGAGATTAAACCCTTATCGGAGATAAAATTGGCAAATATGTTCTCCCATGCAGTGGGCTTTCTTGTTGTTTTGCTGATGGTTTCTTTTGCTGTGCAGAAGCTTTTTATTTTGATGTAGTCCCATTTGTTTATTTTCTCCTTAGTTTCCATTGCCCTAGGAGCTGTATTGTTAAATATATTGCTACAACAAACGTCTGCTAGTTTGCTGCCTATGGCTTCTGCTAAGATTTTTATGGTTAAGTCCTTTATCTTATGTTTAAGTCCTTTATCCATTTTGAGTAAATTTTTGTGTATGGTATAAGTTGGTAGTCTAGTTTCACTTTTTTGCAAGTATCTGTCCAGTTTTCCCAGCGCCATTTATTGAAGAGACTGTCTTGACTCCATTGTATGGTCTTGCCTCCTTTGTCAAATATTAGTTGAGCATAATAGCTTGTGTCTATTTCTGGGTTTTCTTTTCTGTTCCATTGGTCTATATGTCTGTTCTTGAGCTAGTACCAGGCAATTTTGAGAACAATGGCTTTGTAGTATATCTTGATATCTGGTATTGTGATCTCTCCAACATTGTTCTTCTTTCTCAAGATTGCTATAGCTATTTGGGGTCTATTTTTATTCCAGATGAATTTTTGGAAAATTTGTTCTAGGTCTTTGAAGTATGTCATTGGTGTTTTAATGGGGATTGCATTGAATTTATAGATGGCTTTGGGTGGTATGGACATTTTAATGATGTTGATTCTACCAATCCATGAATATGGTATATTCTTCCATTTGTTCATGTCTTCCTCCACCTCTTTTTTCAGCTTTCTGAAATTTTCTGAGTATAGGTCCTTTATTTCCTTGGTTAAGTTTACTCCTAGGCATCTTAGTATTTTGTTGTGATGGTAAATGAGATAGCTTTTTAAATTTCTCTTTCTGTGAGTTCATTATAGGGGTATATAAAAGCCATACATAGACTTCTGGGTGTTAATTTTGTATCCTGCTAATCAAAACAACAATAAGTTACCCCCTTCACACCTGTTAGAATGGCTATCATCAACAAATCAACAAAGGACAAGTGCTGGAGAGGATGTGGAGAAAAAGGAACCCTCTTGTACTGCTGGTGAGAATGCAGACTGGTGCAGCCACTGTGGAAAACAATATGGAGTTTCCTCAAAAAATTAAAAATTGAACTTCCATTTGATCCAATAATACCACTTTTAGGAATATATCCCAAGAAAACAGAAACACCAATCAGAAAGGATATATGCACCCCTATGTTCATAGCAGCACAATTTACAATAGCTAAGATTTGGAAACAGCCTAAATGCCCACCAGCAGATGAGTGGATTAGAAAACTGTGGTACATCTACACAATGGAATACTACGCTGCTATAAAAAAGAAGGAATTCTTACCATTTGCAACAGCATGGATAGAACTGGAGAGCATTATGCTAAATGAAATAAGCCAGTCAGTGGAAGAAAAATACCACATGGTCTCACTCATTTATGGATAATAAAAAAAATTATAAACTGATGAACAAAAATAGATACAGAGGCTAAATAAATAAATAAATAAATACTTTTGGCTCGACTTTCAGAGAAAATGGTGGCTGAATAGGTAGAACTTCTGTGCACCTCGTCCCAGAACCAGAGTTCAAATACAACTAAATTAGAGAACATTCACCCAAATTATAAAATGAGGAGATGACTTATACCAAGGAAGGACAAAAAACACCTGGATACCAGTGGGAAGGACGAGATCATGAGAAGAATGGACCCAACCCCCAAGGGTGGCAGGCCAGTAGGCCAAGAGGGAGAGGAGAGAACTGTGCTATGAGAGAATCTGTCCCCTCAGAAAAATAGAAGCCTGGCCCAGGCTGAGCAGCAGAGCCTCATATGTCCCGCAGCAGCAGGTGCAACATCTTATAATGAAAAGGAAAAGCTGCAGGACTGCTGATGGCCATAGAGTCTGGACCTGAGACCCCCGCCGTGAAAGACGGTATGGCAAAAGGGAAAAGTGACACCACACCAATGGGAGAGAAATCCAGTTTTGATGTTGTTGTTCAATCTCTAAACCCAGAGCACAGGAGTTTTCAGCTTCAACTACTCACCCAAGGCTTTGGTACAGGGAGGAAGGCGAAGTCTTGAGGTGCCTGAGGAGAGGTAGGGGAGGGAAACAGGGGAGGGAGATGTGGCAAAGCAGTAGCCAGGAGTCTTTCATTGGGTCTTTCATACTCTTCCAAACCCAAATGGCCATTTCTTGGAAGAGGAGCTAGCTATCCACAACAGCAGAGGGCAGGCAAGGGAAATACCCCCACCCTAGGTTATATAGCCTGCCACACCCTGCATTTTGAGCTTTATAGAAGAAACAAAAGCAGAGGCCAAGTTTATAGGCCAGAACAGTCTCTAGGAGCCCTCAGTGACTGGATTGGAGGAGAGCCCGTCCCCTCCATTATTCTGGGAACCAGACTAATAAAAACTCCAAGGTACCAGCCAACCCCATTGGTTTCCATACAAAGATCTCATTCCAGACAAGGAGAGAGTACTATCTTGGGCCACTCACAGATGAGTAGCTCTCAGGAAAACATAGCCACCATGCTCACTGAAAGCAAAACAGCACCTCCCCCTCCTAAATCCCTGTTAGAAACAAACTTTTCAGTGTTTAAGATTGACAGCTGGCTGACAGGAAAAGGCAGGCATAGGCAAAGCTCAGGAGGTAAGGGGGTCTCTGCTGAACCAGCCCTGAGCCCCATGTGGCTAACTAGAGAGCAGATTGACCCCTCCTGCTTGTGGCCAAAACCTATGGAAATAGACACAAGTGGTGGATTGGTGGATCGCCTGGAGTTTCAGGCAGGGTGCTAAAAGCCAAAAGACAATGCTGGATAGTGATTAGCACCTAAGGAGCTAACAGGAAGCTCAAAATTGGGAGAGAGAAGAGTAGGGTATGAAGTGAGCTCCCAGGGGGCATTAAACTCAGCTGATATTATATCAATCTTCTTGAATTTGCATAAACTTGTTTTGTGTCCTACCATGTGGTCTATCTTTGAGAATGTTCTATGTGTGCTTGAGAAGAATGTGTATTCTGTTGCTTTGGGCTGAAATGTTCTGTAAATATCAGTTATACCCATCTGATCTAGTGTGTCATGTAAGGCCTCTGTTTCCTTATTGATTTTTTGTCTGCACAGTCTATCCAGTGCTGACTGTATTGCATTGGTGTTAATTTATCCCTTAAAGTCCATCAAGGATTTTTTTTCTTTTTTATGAACTTGGGTGCTCTTATATTGGGTGCATATGTGTTTACAAGGGTTATATTTTCTTGTTGAATCATTCCCTTTAGCATTATGTAATGGCCTTCTTTGTCTCTTGTTATGGCCTTTGTTTTGAAGTCTATTTTGTCTGATATGAGTATTGCTACATGAGCTTTTATTTTCTTTCCATTTGCTTGGAGTATATTTGTCCATTTGTTTACTCTCAGTCTGTTTATATCTTTTGTTCTGAGGTGGGTCTCTTGTAGACTGCATATATATGGGTCATGTTTTCTTATCCATTCAGTCACCTTATGTCTTTTGACTGGAACATTTAACCCATTTATAATTAAGGTTATTATTTGTAGGTATTTATTTATTGTCATTTTTATTTTCTTTATGCTTAAGTTCCTCACTCTTTTTCTTTAAGCAGTATCTTTAACATTTCTTGTACTGCTGGTTTGGTGGTAATGCACTCCTTTAACCTTTTTTTTCTTTTTTGGTCTGGAAAGCTTTTTATTTTACCTTCAAGAATAGCCTAACTGGATACAGTAGTCTTGTATTTAGGCCCTTGCTTTACATTACTTTTTATACTTCTTGCCACTCCCTTCTGGCTTAAAGTTTTCCTATTGAGAAGTCAGCTGACTTTCTAATGGGAACTCCTTTGTAGGTAAGTTTCTGTCTCTCTCTTGCTGCCTTTAAAATTGTTATGTCTTTAACTTTGCCATTTTAATTATGATGTGTATAGGTGTAGGTCTCTTTAGATTCATCTTGTTTGGAACTCTCTGTGCCTCCTAAACTTGTGTGACATTTTCTTTCACCAGGTTGGGGTACTTTTCTGTCCTTATTTCTTTAAACAGGTTCTCTGTTCCTTGCTCATCTTCTTCCCCTTCTGGTATTCCTGAAATATGGATGTTGTTAGGTTTCATGTTGACCCAGAGATCCCTTAAGCTATCTTCTTGCTTTTTAATTCTTCTTTCTATTTGCTGCTGTAACTGGGCATTTTTTTCTACCTTGTCTTCCAAATCATGATTCTTATCCCTTGCTTCATCCAATCTATTTTTATTCCCTTCCAGTGTGTTCTTGATGTCAGATATATCATTCTTCATTTCTGTCTGGTTCTTGTTCATGGTGTCTATTTCCCTTTTCATGCTGTTGTAATTTGCACTAAGTTCATGAAACATATTTATAGCCATTGCTTTAAAATTTGTGTCTGATAGGTTGTTTGCCTCCATTTCATTTAGTTATTTTTCTGGAGATTCCTTCTTTTATCTCATTTGGGGGTTACTTTGTTGTCTCTGCATTTGAGCTGTCTCTTTGTATTTGCTTCTATGTAATAAATAGAACTGTTATGCCTCCCAGCCTTTGTGAGATAGCCTTATGTAGAAAGTGTCTTGAGGGGTCCAGTGGTGTATTCTCTTTTTTCACCTGAACTGGATGCTCTAGGAATACCCCTTGTGTGTGTTATTTGGGCTCGCTTGTTGTAATTGGGACTTGAATGTTGATATTCTTTTCATGGGAGGAATCTCTCCTCTGACTTGCTGCCAGTGAGTTTCATCCCAACATCATTGTGCCAGCTGTTATACAGGTGCTGACAGAACAGTGTAAAACACAATAGGACCAAACCAATAATACCATGAAAATCAAGCTATTCAATGCAACAATAAGAGGAAAGACTAAGAAAGAAAAAGAAGACAAAGTAAAACAAAAATAAAAAATAAAAAACCTAAAAGACACATGACCAAATACTTTGAGGTGTATTTTTAAAAAAAGGAGAGAGAGGAACCAGATGGTGGCATAGGCACCAGTATTTGCCACCTCCCACAACCACATCAAAATTACAAGTGAAATGCAGACCCACCATCATTCAGAACCACTTAAAAAGCTGGCTGAATGGAAGTCTGACAACTAGAGAAATAAAGAAGAAAGCACACTGAATCTGGTAGGAGCACTGGAGGTGTGAAATGGGCTGGTCCAGAACCCAGGTGTGCCCATTTTTTTAATCATGGGGGAGATTGTCTCTGCAGAAGCCACCTATGAGGAACAAGGGGTCCCAGCCATACACCAGACCACCTGCCGAGGGTTTCAGAGCTGGGAAGAGATGTCTCCATAAGTATGGGCTGTAAAAAACTGTGGGTATTGTGGCTGAGAGACACACAGTCTGCTGGGGACCCAGCTGTTCCTTTTATTTTTATAATATATTTATATTTATTTCAGAAAGGAAGGGAGTGAGAGACAGAGATACAAACATCAATGATGAGAGAGAAGCATTGATTGGCTGCCTCCTGCACAACCCTACTGGGTATCATGCCCACAACCTGGACATGTGCCCTTGACTGGAATCAAATCTAGGAGTCTTCAGTCTACATGCTCTATCCACTGAGCCAAACCAGCTTGGGCCAGCTGTTCCTTCTAAATAGCTAGAACATGAACACATTTGGACTCAAAACCTCTGAGCTCCAGCACCAGGCCCAGACATATATAGGTAGAAACTGGATTGCCTGACACCAAGGCAGGAACTCAGGGGCAGCTTTCTCCTAGACAGGGGTACTTGCAAGGGTTATTATTCCCGTGTTGGGACCTGCCCTGTCACAGGGCTTACTGGAAGCTATAGCTGAGTATCAGTCAGCCTGGAGCACACTGTTAGCTTCACCCTAAAGATTCCCTGAGACCCTACCTCATCCACTTTGAAGCCACTCCAGAAGTGTTTGTAGCAGTTTTTCCATATGAACGGCTTGTCCTGGCTCAGTCATTAGACTTTGGTAAACTCTCTCAACCAAGCTGCAGCTGATGACAACATGATCTCAACCTATCAAGAAAAGACCCAGAGAGTATCCAAGATGGTGGCGTAGGTAAGCACCTAAACTGCTGCCTCTCACAACAATTTCAAAACTACAACTAAAAGACAAAACGTCTATCACCCAGAACCATGGGAAAGCTGGCTGAGTGGAAGTTCTACAACTAAAAGGAAAGAGAAAAGAGCATTGAGACGTGCACAAGCGCTGAAAAGCTGAGGTACGAAGGCACATAATCCGGGCTGGCGGCGGGCATTGCTTTTTTCAACCTGAAGGGAGACAAGCTCCTGATTACTCTGAAATCCAGTTTCTGGGGAGATGCGGGGGACCCAAACTCCTATGGGGAGAAGCTGGACTGTCTGCCATCGGGTCAGAAAGTGAGGGTGGCTTGCTTGCAGAGCTGCGCGCAGGAAGAATTGTTTATTGCGTTGGGGCACGGAGTGCGGAGACACTGTCTGAGATGCAGAGATGGCTGACTGGAAGCCATTGCTGTTTTCCACGCCCTAGCCTAGTGACACACTGAGACCCCACCCCACACAACCTACAAACCCACCCAAGCTCCAAGCAGCGGCTTTTGCATTTGAATGGCCTGCCTTATTGCAGCTTAACCTAGCAAACTTGCAGCCCTGGTCAGACAGCTCCACAACCTCCAAATCCCAAGCAAAGAGGAGAAAATTGTAGTTCTTGCTGTAGCTCCTGCTGGGTGGCCTCAGACAGTAGCTGACCTACACCCCATTGGAGATCCAGGAACCAGTGTACCTAGTGGTTGGTGTGATACACCAGATTTCAACTCCTCACATCCATAAGTGACACATTCAAGAGGCAGACTCACTGAGCACCAAAGCCCCACTGAAACAAGTCCTGCACCATAAGCGTGTCTCCAGTGCAGCAGTTCTTCCATTATAGACACAGCGAGTCCTCACAGCCAATTGACCTGGAGGTCAAGTCCTCCCAGTGTACCAACAGCAATCAAGGCTTAACTATACCAAGACTTTGCACTCAGCCCACAAAGGGGTGTACCAAGAGCGTCCACCTCAGATGATTGGGGAGGCTGAGCTACTGGTCCCTATAGGTCATCTACCACACAAAGCCACTCCATCAACACAGGGAAGCAGCCAAAATGAGGAGACAAAGAAACATGCCACGGATGAAAGAAATGGAGGAAAGCAAACTACTGGACGACATAGAGTTCAAGACCACACTTATAAGGTTACTCAAGAATCTTCTAAAAACCACTGAGAAACTTGATGAGACCTCTGAGGAGCTTAGTGAGACCTTCAAAGACCTTAATGAGAATGCCAAAAAAAATGGAAAAGGACCAGTCAGAAATTAAGAATACACTGTCTGAATTAAAGAATATACAGAAACTCAACTGTAGATCAACGTACCCCAAGAATCAAACCAAAGATCTGAAATATGAGGAAACAAAAAACACCCAACCAGAAAAACAAAAAGAAAAAAGAATCCAAAAATATGAAGATAGTGTAAGGAGCCTCTGGGACAACTTTAAGCATACCAACATCCGAATTTTTGGGGTGCCAGAAGAAGAAAGAGAGCAAAATATTGAAAACCTATTAGAAGAAATAATGACAGAAAACTTTCCCTACCTGGTGAAAGAAATAGACTTACAAGTTCAGGAAGTGCACAGAACCGCAAACAAGAGGAATCCAAAGAGGACCATACCAAGACACATCATAATTAAAATGCCAAGGGCAATAGACAAAGAGAGAATCTTGAAAGCAGCAAGAGAGAAACAGTTACCTACAAGGGAGTACCCGTACGACTTCCAGCTGATTTCTCAACAGAAACTATGCAGGCCAGAAGGGAGTGGCAAGAAATATTCAAAGTGATGAACAGGAAGAACCTACAACCAAGATTACTCTACCCAGCAAAGCTATCATTCAGAACTGAAGGTCACTTAAAGAGCTTCACAGAAAAGAAAAAGCTAAAGGAGTTCATCACCACCAAACCAGGATTACATGAAATGCTGAAGGGTATTCTTTAAGAAGAGGAAGAAGAAGAAAAAGGTAAAGATAAAAATTATGAACAACAAAATGACATCAAATACATACCTACAAACAAGTGAACCTAAAAATCAAATGAATAAAAAATCTTATGAACAGAATGGACTGATGAATATAATAGAATTGAGTGGACATAGAAAGGGAGTGGACTGACAATTCTCAGGGGGAAGGTGGTGTGAGGGGTGCGGGGAGAGATTGGAAAAAAATCTTACACCTATGGATGAAGACAGTGGCGGGGGATAAGGCATGGGGTGGGGTGGGGAATCAGGTGGAAGGGAGCTATGGGGGGAAAAAATAGGAAAACCTGTAATAATGTGAACAATAAATATTTATTTAAAAAAAAACACAAGAAGGTAGCTCTGGGTGAAGCAGCTGTTTGTGGCTCAGTAGATCCAGAGTAAAGTATAAAAATAATAAAGGGTAATATTTACTGTGGGGAAAAAAAAAGAAAAGACCCAAATCCTGGCACTAGCACCAACCTGCCTTTCTTCACAGCTGGGCCTCACCTACTGCGCAGCAGCTCTCCCACTGTAGTCGCAGCTTGTCCTCAAAGCCAATTGGCCTGGAAGTCAACTGTTCCTACAGACACTAAAAGCAATCAAGGCTCAACTACAACAAGACTGTGCACACAGCCCACATAGGAGCTCACCTAGAGTGCCCAGCTCAGGTGACTGGGAAGGCTGAGCCACTGGGCCCTATAGGACACATACTACACAAGGACACTCTACCAACTCCAGGAGACATAGAAGCTCTACCTAATACACAGAAACAAACACAGGGAAGCAGCCAAAATGAAGAGTCAAAGAAACATGTTACAAGTGAAAGAAATGGAAGCAAGCAAACTACTGGATACAGAATTCAAAACTATGGTTATAAGATTACTCAAGGATATTCATAAGAGCTTCAAGGGACTTACTGAGACTTTCTAGAATCTTAGTGAGAATTCCAATGATATGAAAAAGAACCAGTTGGAAATTAAGCATGCACTAACTGAAATAAAGAAAAACTTAAAGGGATTCAACAGTAGAGTAAAGGATTCAATCAAGTCAACAATTTGGAATACAAAGAAGCAAAATACACCCAATTAGAAGAGCAAAAATAAAAAAATCCAAAAATATAAAGGAAGTTTAAGGAGCCTCTGGGACAACTTTAAGTGTAGTAATAATCACATTATGGGGATGCCAGAAGGAGATGAGATAGAGCAAGAAATTGAAAACCTATTTGAATAAATAATGGCAGAAAACTTCCCATGCATGGTGAAAAACATAGACTTACAAGTCCAGGATGCCCATGGAGTCCCAATAAGAGGAATTGAAAGAGGCCTATACCAAGACACATGCCAAGGGTTAAAGACAAAGAGAGACTCTTAAAAGTAGCAAGAGAAAAGCAGTTAGTTACGTACAAGGGAGTGCCCATACAACTGTCAGCTGATTTCTAACAGAAACTTTGCAAGCCAGAAGGGAGTGGCAAGAAATATGCAAAGTGATGAATAATAAAGACCTACAACAAAGATTACTGTACACAGCAAAACTCTCATTTAGAATTGAGGGTCAGATAATGAGCTGCACAAACAAGAAAAAGTTAAACCAGTATTATATGAAATGTTGAGGCTTATTATTGAAGAAAAAGGAGAAGGAGAAGAAGGAGGAGGAGAAGGAGGAGGAGGAATAAAAAAATATGAACAATAAAATGGCAACCAATAGATTCCTAAAATTTCTTCTATGTCGTCTATACACTACTTTAAAAATAGCCACATAGGCATGGGCATGCTTCCAGGAACAAACTGGAATTACAACTAAAATATAAAAAAAAAACTTCCTGAATAATCAGTGGAAGACTCGCTGGAGAGAACTGTGATACCAAGGATCAAAAGTGGAAACTGCATAGACACCAGTAGGAGGGACAGAGGCGTAAAAGGGCTGTATGGATCCCATAGACAGCAACTGAAATTCTGGAAAGATATCTCAGTTGTGGGGTGTTTCCACTGAGAAGTCTGGGATCTAATCCACAAGCTGGGCCCCCCAGCAGAGAGCACCAGAACTGAGAAGAGTACACCCACATAGCATTTGGCTGTAAAAAGCAGCACAGTTACTGCTTGACAGGGAGCACAGGTTGGAAATTCAGGCACTCTCTAAAAGGGCCAATGCACAAAATACCCTGCAGAGTCACCAACCTTGTGCTCCAGCAGAGGGAGGGCAGTGAGGACTGGAGCTGTGTGAGCAGAAGCCAGGGCTGGGGGCTCTGGGGGTAGAGCTTAGAAGACAGACACCAACAGTTTTCTACGCTGAGTCTTTCCCCTGTGCTGCAGAGGTTATATATCTAACACAAACATTTGCCTTGCCTGGGGGGAAGATAGTTGACCCACCCTATTGGAAAACACCTTGCCCTGAGGCACTTCAGAGACTAAAAATAACAATTAGTCTTCAGACAGAACTAATTGCCCCACCCTGCAGAAAAAAATCTCCCCACACCTGAGGATGATTGCCTGGGATCAATTCAAGAGGAATCTTATCAGTTTGTAGGCAGAGGCAGTCCCTGGAGGCTGTGAGTCTTTGTCAGATCTAATTAGTCAGAAACAGCATTTGACAATGGCCTGCACTAGAGATTGAGAGGCATAGAGGATCTACCTAATACATAGTCACAAACCCAAAAACACACCAAAAATGAGGAACCAAAGAAGCAACCCCAAAATGAAAGAACAAGATAATCTTTCAGATGAAGAGATAAATGAAGCAGAGATAAGAAATTTATCTGAAACAGAGTTCATAGTAATGATGGTAAAGATGCTCCAGAGCACGAGAAAAAATATTGTAGCTATGAAAACAGAAATAAAGAATGACATAGCACAAATAAAGAACACATTGGAAGAAATACACAGCAGATTAGGAGAAGCTGAGGATAGAATCAGTCAATTAGAAGACAGGGTTGAAAAAATCACTCAATCAGAGAAACAAAAAGAAAAACAATTATAAAAACAGGAAGCCAGATTAAGGGAGCTTTGGGACAACATGAAACATAAAAATATTAGAATAGCAGGCACACAAGGAGAAGCAGAAAGGGAGAAAGAGATAAATAATGTGTTTGGAGAAATAATGGCAGAAAATTTCCCTAACCTGGTAAAGGAAAATTCACACAAATTCAGGAGGCACAGAGAACCCTAAGCAAGAAGAACCCAAACAGGCTCACACCCAGACACATCATAATTAAAATGCCAAAAATTACAGAAAAAGAGAGAATCTTAAAGGCAGCAAGAGGAAAGCAAAATGTTACCTACAAAGGAGCTCCTATAAGGCTGACACCTGATTTCTTATCAGAAATTTGACAGGCCAGAAAGAAATGGTATGAAATACTCAAGGTAATGGAAAGCAAAGATCTGAAACCAAGATTAGTATATCCAGCAAGGCTATTATTCAGAATAGACAGTCAAAGAAAGAGCTTCCTGGACTAAAAATAAGGTAAAGAACTGCATTGCCATGAAGACAGCATTATAAGAAATGCTAAAGGGACTGCTGTAATGAGAAGAATAAACAGAGAGAGAAACTTAAGCATACAGTATTAAAATGGCAATAAATAAGCATCTATCAATGATAACCCTAAAATAAATTGATTAAATGCTCCAATCAAAAGACATAGGGTAGCTGAATGGATACAAAATAGTGACCCAACTCTATGCTGTGTACAAGAGACCCACCTCAGAAAAAAGACACACACAGGATGAGAGTGAAGGAATGGAAAAATTTTCCATGCAAATGGAAAACAAACAAACAAACGGGGGTAGTAATACTCATATCTGACAAAGCAGACTTTAAAATGAAGGCCATCATAAGAGACAACAATGGTCACTACATAATACTAAAGTTATCAATTTCATAAGAGGATATAATCTTGGTAAACATACATGCACCCAATTTAGGAGCACCTAAATATTTTTTTAAATGCCTAGAGGACATTAAGTGAGAGATTGACAATACAGTCATAGTAGGGGACTTTAACAACCTGCTGACTTCACTGGATAGATCTTCCAGACAAAAAATTAACAAGAAAATAGTGACTCTAAAGGACACACTGGATCAAATAGATTTAATTGACATTTATAGAACATTTCACCCCAAAGCAACAATATACATTCTTCTCAAGTGCACATGGATCATTCACAAAGATAGATCATGTTAGGACACAAAACAAGTCTACATGTCCAAGAAGACTGAAATCTTATCAAGCATATTCTCAGATCACAGTGGAATGAAATTAGAAATCAAGTACAGTAAAAATACCCAAAAACTTCAAACACATGGAAGCTAAATAGCATGTTATTAAACAATGAATGGGTTACTGACGAGATCAAGAAATAAATCAAAAACTCCTTAGAAACAAATGAAAATAAACATGCAACAATCCAAAATCTCTGGGACACAGCAAAAGCAGTCCTAAGAGGGAAGTTCATAGCAAACAGGCCTACGTAAAAAAAAACAAGAAAAATCAGCAATAAAAAATTTACCTTACAACCTAAAGAACTAGAGAGAGAACATCTAAAAGAGCCCAGAGTAAGTAGAAGGAGGGAAATAATAAAGATTAGAGCATGAATAAATAACATAGTGACTAAAAAAATACAAAAAATCAATGATATGAAAAAGAACTAGTCAGAAATTAAGCTCTTTTGCAAAGAACAGGTTCTTTAAAAGGATAAACAAAATTGATATACCATTAGCCAAACTCATCAAGAAACAAAGAGAGAGGACCCAAATTAATAAAATCAGAAACAAAAGTGGAGAAGTAACCAATGACACCATAGAAATACAAATAATTGTAAGAAAATACTATGAACAACTATATGCCAAAAAGCTGGACAATGTGGGTGAAATGGATAAATTCCTAGGAAAAAAAAATTCAAAAACTGAGTCAGGAGGAATCACAAAACCTGAATAGACCAATAACAACTGATGAAATAGAAGCAGTAATCAAAAATCTCCCAGCAAACAAAAGGCCCAGGTCTAGAAGGCTTCACAGGGGAGTTTTACCAAACCATTCAAATAAGAACTAGTACCTATACTCCTCAAAATATTACAGAAAATCCATGAGGAAGGAACATTTCCAAACTCTTTTTATGAGACTAGCATTATCCTAATTCCAAAACCAGATAAAGACACTACAAAGAAAGATAATTACAGGCCAATATCCCTGATGAACATAGATGCTAAAATCCTTAACAAAATATTAGCAAATCACATGCAGAAATATATTAAAATGATCATATATCATGACCAAGTGTGATTTATTCCAGGGATGCAAGGCTGTATCAATAAATATGATACAACACATAAACTAATTGTATAGGGACTGGCTCTAGGATGAAGCCTTGGGCTGTCCTGTGGCAGGGCCACAAACAAGTTCCAGCCTGGAGGGCAGAGCTCTCCTAGCATAATTAAGCCTGACCTTGTAGCCCTCTGTTGTAGTAATATATAGAAATGTTTAAAAATGCTTTTAAAAATGCCTAAAAATGTTAAGAAGGTTTAAAAATGTTTAAATTAACTTTCCTTGAAACTTAAAGTGTGATATTAAAGACACATTCCCCACTGCCCTGAATTGTGTGTACCTCATAGATAAGAATTTGAACTTCAGTTACTAACTTATAGTGACTTGTCAATATAACCATATGAGTGAGTGATGTACTCTCCCTAGATAACCACATGTAGCCCCTCACACTGTTTGAGAATAACATGTGTGCATTGACATAATTCATTGATAGCCACCTGGACTGCTGCAGGTGTGGTGCAGGCTTTTAAAATGGGGTCCAGACCAGCCAACATGCTCGCCTGTCAAGACAGCCACAAAGGCACGTCCTTTTGTCAGTCCAGCAAGCAACACTGCTCCACACTCCTCTTCCTGCCAGACAACAGAAGAATGGCTAGTAATTCCTGATTGAGACGCAACTGAGATCTCAGGTGAGGAACACAGGTCGCCTGCTTCCAGACCAGCCCAGCCCAGCTGCCAGACCCCAGAGGACAGCACCGCCGAGATCCCCAATAAGCCTGTACCCACAGCACCAGAAATTGTGTGAGTAGTAAAGTGCTGTGTGATTTCCAACTGCGTATGTTTCATGTTATATAATTCCTCTGGCAGTTCATTGAATTATTTTGCGTACGCTTAAAATTTAAATGAAATCTTCTGGTCTTTTGGGTCCTAAGCCTGCCCTTGGTCCTGCTTGCATAGAGTAGCCTCTTCGCTAGCAACTACTTGGATGTCCCACACCTGCATGGTTAAAGTTTATCTCAAGGGCCACCTTAGATAAACACCCCAGATCCTTTCCCGGGATCTACTTGAGACACCCTCCCTAATTCCTTCCTAAGTAGCTAATGGGCTGTGGGAGGTGCAACAGGTGTTGCCAAAACAAGAACAGTTGTATACATGTTAATCTACCCTATAAAGTAAAACATTGGATTGTAGGCTGGGTCTTTTGTGTCCTCATCCAGGCATAAGAGATCCACTGAGCCCCAGCTATATTCTCTTGTCTGTCTTTCCTTCAATCCTTCACCGCCCCTCCTCAGGTTCATCCTTAGCCATGCTGGCCCTTATTAGGAGAGAAGTTAAAAGCAGCACAAGAGTTGGTTCAAGAACAGCTTGAGGCAGGGCATATTGAACCCACTCACAGTCCATGGAACACACCCATATTTGTAATAAAGAAAAAAATCTGGTAAATAGAGACTATTGCAAGACCTAAGGGCAATTAATAAAACCATAGCGATTATGGGGCCCCTCCAGTCGGGGTCACCATCCCCTACAGGTATCCCATTGCAATATCATTTCTTGGTATTAGATCCTAAGGACTGCTTTTTTACTGTTCCTCTTCATCCTTAAGATTGCAAAAGATTTGCATTTAGTGTCCCTGTGATAAATTTTTTTTTTTTTTTCTATCTTCCCCACCTCTCCCTAACCTTCCTGCTGTAATTTGACAGACTGTTTGATGCTTTACTGCCTCTGTATCTATCTTTTTGTTCAAGTTTTTAATGTCCTTTATTATCCATAAATGAGTGAGATCATGTGGTATTTTTCTTTCATTGACTTGCTTATTTCACTTAACATAATGTTCTCCAATTCCATCCAGGTTGCTGCAAATGGTAAGAATTCCTTCTTTTTTATGGCAGCATAATATTCCATTGTGTAGATGTACCATAGTTTTCTGATCCAGTCATCTGCTGATGGGCACCTAGGCTGTTTCCAGATCTTAGCTATTGTAAATTGTGCTGCTATGAACATAGGGGTGCATATTTCCTTTCTTATTGGTGTTCCCAGTTTCTTAGGATATATTCCTAGGAGTGGGATTACTGGGTCAAATGGGAGTTCCATTTTCAGTTTTTTGAGGAAACTCCATACTGTTCTCCACAGTGGCTGCACCAGTCTGCATTCCCACCAGCAGTGCACGAGGGTTCCTTTTTCTCCGCATCCTCGCCAACACTTGTCGTTTGTTGATTTGTTGATGATAGCCATTCTGACAGGTGTGAGATGATAGCGCATTGTTGTTTTGATTTGCATCTCTCGGATAATTAGTGACCTTGAGCATGTTTTCATGTGTCTCTTGGCCTTCCTTCTGTCTTCTTTGGAAAAGATTCTATTTAGGTCCGTTGCCCATTTTCTTATTGGATCATTTATCTTCCTTTTATTAAGTTGTATAAGCTGCCTGTAGATGTTGGAGATTAAACCTTTATCAGTGATGCCATTTGCAAATATGTTCTCCCATGCAGTGGGCTTTCTTGTTGTTTTGTTGATAGTTTCTTTTTCTGTAAAAAAGCTTTTTATTTTGATGTAGTCCCATTTGTTTATTTTCTCTTTAGCTTCCATTGCCCTAGGGGCAGTATCGGTGAAGAAGTTCTTTTGACATATGTCTGAGATTTTGCTGCCTGTGGATTCCTCTAGTATTTTTATGGTTTCCCGTCTTATGTTTAAGTCCTGTATCCATTTTGAGTTTATTTTTGTGTATGGTGTAAGTTGGTGATCTAGCTTCATTTTTTTGCATGTGTCTGTCCAATTTTCCCAACACCATTTATTGAAGAGACTGTCTTTATTCCATTGTATGTTCATGCCTCCTTTGTCAAATATTAATTGAGCATAGTGGTTTGGATCAATATCTGGATTCTCTATTCTGTTCCATTGATCTATATGTCTGTTCTTGTGCCAGTACCAGGCTGTTTTGAGAATAGTGGCTTTGTAATACAGCTTGAAATCTGGTATTGAGATCCCTCCTACTTTATTCTTCTTTCTCAGGATTGCTGTGGCTATTCGGGGTCTTTTTTTATTCCAGATGAATTTTTGGAGAGTTCTTTCAAGGTCTGTGAAATATGCCGTTGGTATTTTAATGGGGAGTGCATTGAATCTATAGATTGCTTTGGGTAGTATGGACATTTTAATGATGTTGATTCTACCAATCCATGAACATGGTATGTTCTTCCATCTGTTTACGTCTTCCTCTATCTCTTTTTTCAGTGTCCTGTAGTTTTCCGTGTATAGGTCTTTTACCTCCTTAGTTAAGTTTATTCCTAGGTATCTTAATTTTTTTGGTGCGATGGTAAATGGGATTGCCTTTTTAGTCTCTCTGTCTGTAAGTTCACTATTGGTGTATAGAAAGGCCATAGATTTCTTGGCGTTAATTTTGTATCCTGCTACATTGCCGAATTCATTTATTAAGTCTATTAGTTTTTTGACGGAGTCTTTCGGATTTTTTATGTACAATATCATGTCGTCTGCAAATAAAGACAGCTTTACTTGTTCTTTTCCAATTTGGATGCCTTTTATTTCTTCTTCTTGTCTAATTGCATTAGCTAATACTTCCAGTACTATGTCAAACAGGAGTGGTGAGAGTGGGCATCCCTGTCTTGTTCCTGTTCTTAGGGGAAATGTTTTTAGCTTTTGTCCATTGAGTATGATGTTTGCTGTGGGTTTATCATATATAGCTTTTATTATGTTGAGGTATGAGCCTTCCATTCCCACCTTGTTGAGAGTTTTTATCAAGAAAGGGTGTTGGATTTTGTCAAATGCTTTTTCTGCATCAATTGATATGACTATGTGATTTTTATCTCTCAATTTGTTTATGTGATGTATCACGTTTATTGATTTGCGGATATTGTACCATCCTTGCATTCCTGGGATAAATCCTACTTGGTCATGGTGTATGATCTTTCTGATGTGCTGCTGGAGCCGATTTGCTAGAATTTTGTTGAGGATTTTGGCATCTATGTTCATGAGGGATATTGGTCTGTAATTCTCTTTCAATGTGTTGTCTTTATCTGGTTTTGGTATTAGGGTGATGCTGGCTTCATAGAAGGAGCTTGGAAGTGTTCCTTCCTCTTGAATTTTTTGGAATAGTCTGAGGAGTATAGGTTTTAGTTCTTCCTTGAATGTTTGGTAGAACTCTCCTGTGAAGCCATCAGGCCCCGGGCTTTTGTTTGCCGGAAGCTTTTTGATGACTTCTTCAATTTCGTCCATAGTTATTGGCCTATTGAGCTGTTGAGATTCTTCTTGATTGATTTTTGGAAGGTTGTATTTTTCTAGGAATATGTCCATTTCCTCCAGGTTGTCCAGTTTGTTGGAATAGAGCTGTTCGTAGTATTTTGTAACAATCCTTTGTATCTCAGCGGGGTCTGTTGTTATTTCACCTCTTTCATTTCTGATTTTGTTTATTTGGGTCCTCTCTCTTTGCTTCTTGGTGAGCCTGGCTAGAGGTCCATCAATCTTGTTTATCTTTTCAAAGAACCAGCTCTTGGTTTTGTTGATCTTTTGTATTGTTTCTTTGGTCTCTATGTCATTTATCTCCGCTCTGATCTTTGTTATTTCCTTCCTTCTGGTTACACTGGGCTTTTCTTGCTGCTCTTTTTCTAGCTCTTTGAGTTGTAGGGTTAGGTGATTTATTACCATTGTTTCTTGTTTTTTGCAATAGGCTTGTAGAGCTATGAACTTCCCTCTCAAGACTGCTTTCGCTGTGTCCCATAGATTTTGGATTGTTGTGTTTTCATTGTCATTTGTTGCCATGATGTTTTTTATTTCTTCCTTGATCTCTCTGGTGACCCAGTCCTTGTTTAATAGCATGCTGTTTAGTCTCCATGTGTTTGATTTCTTTGGATTGTATTTATTGTAGTTGATGTCCAGTTTTATGCCACTGTGATCTGAGAAGATGCTTGATATAATTTCTATCTTCTTGA
The DNA here is from genome assembly GCA_025583905.1 of Ia io. Taxonomy (NCBI): domain Eukaryota; kingdom Metazoa; phylum Chordata; class Mammalia; order Chiroptera; family Vespertilionidae; genus Ia; species Ia io. The sequence continues at coordinate 63,199,246 of JAJQQW010000001.1, forward strand.
ATTTGAAGAGATTTTGCCTGTGACCCAGCATATGGTCTATCTTTGAAAATGACCCATGTGCACTTGAGAAGAATGTATATTCTGTGGCTTTGGGGTGAAATGTTCTGAAGATGTCAATTAATTCCATCTGGTCTAGTGAGTCATTTAGGATTGCTGTTTCTTTGCTGATTTTTTGTTTAGAGGATTTGTCCAATGGTGATAGTGGGGTATTAAAGTCTCCTACTATGATTGTATTGCTATTAATCTCTCCCTTGATATCTTCCAGGAGTTTTTTTATGTATTTGGGTGCTCCTATATTGGGAGCGTATATGTTTACCAGAATTATTTCTTCTTGTTGGATTTCTCCCTTTAGTATTATGAAGTGGCCTTCCTTATCTCTTGTTATGGCATTTACTTTGAGGTCTAATTTGTCAGATATAAGTATTGCTACCCCAGCTTTTTTTTCATTTCCATTTGCCTGGAAGATATTTTTCCATCCCTTCACTTTCAATCTGTGTGAGTCTCTTGTTCTGAGGTGGGTCTCTTGTAGACAGCATATATATGGGTCATGCTTTTTTATCCATTCAGCCACTCGATGTCTTTTGATTGGAGCATTTAGTCCGTTTACATTTAAAGTTATTACTGAAAGGTATTTGTTTGTAGTCATATCTATTTTTGTGTCTGTATTCCTTCTTACCTGTTTATTTCTTCTTTTTACAGTATTCCCTTTAGCAATTCTTGCATTGCTGGTTTGGTGGTGATAAACTCCCTAAGTCTTTTTTTGTCTGCAAAGCTCCTGATTTCCCCTTCAATTTTGATTGATAGTCTTGCTGGATATAGTATTCTTGGATTCAGTCCTTTGCTTTGCAACACTTTGTATACCTCCTTCCATTCACTTCTAGCTTGTTGTGTTTCCGTTGAGTAATCATTTGACAATCTGATGGGTGTTCCTTTGTAGGTAACTCTCTGTCTCTCTCTTGCTGCCTTTAAGATTCTCTCTTTATCATTTATATTTGCCATTGAGATTATGACATGTCTTGGTGTGGGTCTTTTGGGGTTGATCCTGCTTGGGACTCTCTGTACTTGCGTAACTTTTATCTTTCCCATATCCGGGAAGTTTTCTGTCATTATTTCTTCAAATAGATTTTCTAATCCCTGCTGCTCTTCTTGTCCTTCTGGCAGCCCTATTATACGCATGTTACTTCGCTTCATGTTGTCCCGAAGCTCCCTTAGGCTTTCCTCCTGCTTTTTAATTTTTTTCTCCAATTGCTGTTCAGATTGAGCTTGTTTCTGTACCTGATCTTCTAACTCACTAATTCGGTCCTCTGCTTCTTGTAGTCTACTGTTGAAACTTTCCATGGTGTTTTTGATTGTAGCTATATCACTTTTCATTTCTTCCTGATTCTTGCATAAGTTGTTGATTTTCTCATCCATCCGATGTATAAATTCCACAACCATTGCTCTGAACTCCTTTTCGGTCATGTTGCAAGCTTCAGTTTCACTAATTTCCTTTCTTGGCGACTCCACATTTTCTTTCCTCTGTGAGTTATTTCGTTTCCCCATTCTGGCTATCACCAGAAAGCTCAAGCTTCCGTTTGTGTGGACCTCGGCCGTGCGCTGTGGGGACTTCGCTCCACCCGAGTTTCACTGAAGTGCTCTGACACTAGGACGTGTGGCTGCCTTTGGTTGGTGGGAACCAGACTTGCCCAGGGTCAGTGTCCCCAGTGTTCCGTGTGGTCTCGTGTGCACACTTAGAATCAGGGGCCTTGTCAGCACCACACTGTTGGTATGTGCCGAAAATGAGATCCTTAGCATATGCCAGGAGTCAGAGTTTCCCTGTATCTGCACCAAGAATCGAGTGTCAGAGTATCTGTTGCCTTGTGCAGTTTCTCGTTGAGAATCAGGGTCCCTGTGTGTGCATGCACCAACAATTGGGGTCGTTGGCTCTTAGTGTGAATGCGCTGTGAGTCAGGGATCCCAGGCAGCTGTGTTCGGCGTGCCAAATTCCCTGAAGTGGAGCTGTGTCCTGTGTGTGCTCTCTCTACTGAGCCAAACCGGCTAGGGCGCACACTCTCAAATCCCTGAAGGTGAGCTGCCTTTGTGCACTCTCCCAGAATCCCCGAAGAGGGGCGGAGTCCGTCCTGCGCGCCAAATTCCCCAAAGGGAAGCCCCTTTGTGCACGCTCTAAGATTCCCCGAAGGGGAGCTGTGACCCGCAAGCCAAATTCCCCTCAATTCCCCGAAGGGGAGCCCTCTGTGCGCACTGACAGATTTCCCCGAAGGTCCCTGTGATAAATTTTAACAATCCCATAAAGAGGTATCAATGGAAAGTATTGCCTCAAGGCATGGCCAGTAGTCCTACATTATGTCAGGATTGTGTGGCCGCAGCCATACATCCTATAAGAAAAAAATATCCCAAGGCTTATATTATTCATTATGTGGATGACATTCTCTTAGCTCATAACAATGAAATGCTTCTAAATACTATATATATTTTCAGGATTCCTGCATTGTGCTGGATTATGCATAGTACCTGAAAAAGTTCAAAGGACTTTTTTTTTCTTATCTTGGCAGCATTATTGAGGGAAAAACAATAACTCAGAAAATTCAAATTCAGACTGACACTTTACTTACATTAAATGATTTCCAGAAAGTATTAGGAGATATTAACTGGGTTCTACCTGCTTTAAAAGTAACTACTTCTGACTTAAGCCCTTCATTTCATATACTAAGGGGAGATTCATCTCCGTCATCCCCGCACTGCTTGACAGAGGAAGCCAAGACAACCTTACATAAAGTTTGAGGATGCCTTAAGTTCAGCACAACTTACTAGAATTGATTACTCCCTTCCTTTACAGGTTTTAATTTTCCCTACTACACATACACCAACTGGGGTCATTTGGCAAGCTCCTAGAGTTGTTGAATGGCTATATTTGGCTCATTCTCTGACTAAGGTATTAACTCCTTTCCATGATTCAGTTTCCCAGGTAATATCTCAAGCCCACCTTCGAACAGGCCAGTTAGTGGGCCAAGACCCTGACCTCATTGTAGTGCCATTTACAGCTATACAGCAAGACTGGCTCTGGCAGTGATCAACAAGTTGGCAAGTTGCACTTGCTAATTACTCCAGACAGGTTGATAACCACTATCCTGCAAATAAAGTCTTACATTTTCTCCCAGTTACTACCTTTACCTTCCTAAAGATAGTGAAGTCACAACCTATACCTCAGGCATTAACCATTTTTACAGATGGATCCAGTTCTGGAAAGGCTGGATACTACTGCAGCAGGGGAACAAAAGTCCTTCAAATCCCTTATATTTCAGCACAATGGGTAGAAATACAAGCTTTTATTTATGCCTTGACAGACTTTGCTACGGAGCACATCAACCTATATAGTGATAGCGCTCGTGTGGTAAGTATGGCCAAAATTATTGAAACAGCTACTATAGGGCACACTAATTTGGAGTAACTTTTTCATTTATTTTTTTCAGCCTTCAAAAGGTTATTAGAGAACAACAATTTCCCTGCTTTATTGGTCATATCTGATCTCATTCAGGTCTCCTTGGTCTGTTAGCTATAGGCAATGATGCTATTGATCACCTCCTTGCTGTAATACAAGAGGCTACCCCATTTTCTCTTTCCCAATCCTCCCATGCATTGCATCATCAAAATGCTGCTGCCTTGCACAAACAATTCCATATTTCTCAGGAGCAAGCTAGTCAAATTGCTAAGCAGTGCTCTCAGTGTGTAATTCATTGCCCTGTACAATTATTAGGGGTTAATCATAGGGGTCTTAAACCTAATCAAATCTGGCAGATGGATGTCACCCACATCCCAGAGTTTGGTAAGCATAGATGGGTACATGTTAATGTAGATACCTGCTCCCTCTTTATCTTTGTGACTCCCCAAACAGGGGAAAGCGCCAAGCACGTAATTAATCATTGCTTAGCCGTCTTTGCGGTACTAGGATCTCCCTTAGAGCTAAAAACAGACAATGGACCCACATATGCTAGTTCTGCTTTTCAGCACTTTTGTGAGCAATATCAAATTTGTACTAAAACTGGTATCCCTTACAACCCTCAAGGTCAAGCTATAGTGGAAAGAGCCAATCGTACTCTTAACCTTTTGCGCTCGGATGTTGAGATTAAAATTACTCTTTGAATGTACCAATAATTTGAAATATGAAAAAATCCAAATAAATAAGTTTGTATGAAAAGAAATTCCAGTTTTTTATTCTACTGCCACGCTTTGTAAAATCTGGGGTATTTAAAAAAATTAAATCTCGAGTAGAATAAAGGAATAAAAAGCAAGCAAGTGCAAAGGGTTAAAATGTAATTACTAAAACAAAAAAAGGGGGTGGGGGGGAGACGGATTTATGTGTCACCTCAAAACAAACTCAGTCATGCTCTTTATACTTTAAATTTTTTGAATTGCGATGCAGAGGGTTGTACAGCAGCCAAAAGATATTGGGCATCCAGTACAATAGCCTCCACTGGGTTAGCCCAGTGGAAGGATGCACAAACTGGACAATGGTTTGGGCTAGATCCAGTAATGATGTGGGGCAGAGGTTGTGCTTGTATCTTTCCAAAAGGAGCAGCACAGCAAATTTGGGTGCCAGAACATTACGTGCCCTCCCTAATTCCTTCCTAAGTAGACAATGGGTTGTGGGAGGTGCAGCAGGTGTTGCCAAAACAAGAACATTTGTATACATGTTAATCTACCCTTGTTTTAATCAGACTATAAAATAAAACATCAGCTTGCAGGCTGGGTCTTTTGTGACCTCATCCAGGCATGAGAGATCCATTGAGCCCCAGCTGTATTCTTTTGTCTGTCTTTTCTTTAATCCTTCACCGGCTCTCCTCAGGTTCACCCTTGGCTGTGCTGGCGTGACACATAATTGAAAGACAAAAAATCACATGATCATATCAATAAACTCAGAAAAAGCATTCGACAAATCCAAAACCTATTTTTGATAAAAACTCTCAGCAAAGTGGGAATAGAGGGAGAATATCTCAACATAATAAAGGCCATATATGACAAATCTACAGCCAACATCATACTCAATGGGCAAAAACTAAAATCATTACCTCTAAGAAGAGGAAGAAGACAGGGATGTACGCTTTCACCACTGTTATTCAAAATATTATTGGAAGTACTAGCCACAGTGACCTGACAAAGAAGAAATAAAAGTCATCTGAACTGGAAAGGAGGAAGTAAAAATTCTCATTATTGGGAGATGACATGATATTGTACCTAGAAAATCCTAAAGACTCCACCAAAAATCTGCTAGAATTAATGAATGAATTTGGCAATGTAGCAAGATAAAAAAATTAACACAAAAATACCAATGGCATTTTTATACATCAATAATGAATTCTCAGAAAAAGAAACAAAACAAACAATCTCATTTACCACTGCAACAAAAAAATTAAGATATTTAGGAATAAACTTAACCAAGGAGGCAAAAGATATGTACTCAGAAAACTACAGGACATTGAAAAAAGAGATAGAGGACTATATCAACAAGTGGAAGAATATACCATGCTCAGTGGTTGGTAGAATCAACATAATTAAAATGGCCATACTACCCAAGGTAATCTATAGATTCAATGCAATCCCTATTAAAACACCAATGACATATAGCACAAATCTAGAACAAATACTCCAAAAATTTATATGGAATAAAAAAGAGACCCCAAATATCTGCAGAAATCTTGAGAAAGAAAAGCAAAATTTGAGGAATTATAATACCATAATTCAAGTTATACTACAAAGCCACCATAATCAAAACAGCCTGGTACATGCACAAGAACAGGCATATACTGTAGATCAATGGAACAGAGCAGAGAACCCAGAAATTAATCTAAGTCATTTTGCTCAATTAATATTTGACAAAGGAAGCTAGATCATACAATGGAGTCAAGAGAATCTCTTCAATAAATGGTGTTGGGAAAATTAGACAGCTACATGCCAAAAAATGAAATTAGACCACCAACTTATACCATACACAAAAAATAAACTCAAAATTGATAAAAGACTTAAATGTAAGTAGTGAAACCATAAAAATCTTAGAAGAAACCATAGGCAGCAAAATCTCAGACATCTCTTGTAATAATATGTTTACAGATACATCTCCTAAGGCAAAGGAAACTAAGCAGAAAATAAACAAATGGGACTATATAAAACTAAAATACTTCTGCACATCAAAAGAAACTATTAACAAAACAAAAAGAGAACCCAATGTATGAGAGAACATATTTGGCAATGATACATCTTATAAAAGGTTAATATCCAAAATATATAAGGAACTCATACAACTTAACAAAAGGAAGACAATCTAATTTAAAAATGGGCAAAGGACCTAAATAGACACTTCTCCAAAGAGGACATATATATGGCCTAGAGACATATGAAAACATGGTTAATGTCACTGATCATCAGAGAGATACAAATTAAAATGGCAATAAGGTGTCACTTCACAACTGTCAGAATGGCTACCATAAAAAAATCAAGAAATGACAAGTGCTGGTGAGGATGTAGAGAAAAAAGAACCCTAGTATACTGCTGGTGGGAATGCAGACTGGTACAACCATTATGGAAAACAGTATGGAGTTTACTTTAAAAATTAAATATGGAACTGCCGTTTGACCTAGTGATCTCACTTCTAGGAGTATATCCTAAGAAACCCGAAGCACCAATCAGAAAGATGTATGCACCCCTATGTTCATAGCAGCACAATTTACAATAGCTCAGATCTGGAAACATCCCAAATTCCCATCAGTGGATGAGTGGATAAAAAAGTTGTGGTGCATTTATACCATGGAATACAATGCAGCAGTAAAAAAGAATAATATCTTATGCTTTGAGACAGCATGGAGGGACCTGGAAAATATCATGCTAAGTTAAATAAGTCAATCAGAGAAAGACAAGTATCATATGATCGCACTCATATGTGGAATCTTAACAACAAAATAAACTGATGAACGGAGTGGATCCAGAGACATGGAAGCATGGAACAGAGTGCAGAATCTCAGAGGGAAGGCGGGGAAGGGTGAGTGGTTGGAAGGTAAGCAACCAAAGGCCTTGTATGCATATATATATGCATGGACACAGACAATAGGGTGCTAAAAGCCTGGGGTGGGGTGGGCAGGGAGGCTGGAGGGGGTCAATGGGTGAAAAAAAGGGGACATATGTAATACTTGCAACAATAAAATACATTTTTTTAAAATGGCAAAAATATATGTCTATCAGGAAATGAATAAAAAAATCCATATTAACAATCTGGTCAGTATGGCTCAGTGGTTGAGCATTGACCTATGAGCCAGGACATCACGGTTCAATTCCCTGTCAGGGAACATGCCTGGGTTGTGGGCTCAGTCCCCAGTGTGGGGCATGTAGGAAACAGCCAGTGAATGATACTCTCATCATTGATGTTTCTTTCTCTCTCTCCTTCTTCTCTGAAATCAATAAAAAAACATATATTAAACAAATCCAGACAAATGAACAAGAAATCTAATGAACAAAATAAGCTGTTGAATAAAACAGAATTAGAGGCATGGAAGCATGAAACACATTGACGAATCTCAGAGGGAAGGGGGGTAGCGGGAAGAGATTAACCAGTGATATTACCTATGGACACAGACAGTAAGGTGGTGAATGCATGGGGTAGGTCCTACCAGTAGGACAAGAACTGGGAACAGAGGGACAATAAGGAAAAATAGTGGGAAATCTGTAATACTCTAAACAATAAAAAAAATTAAAAACAAACAAAGATCTTTGCCAACTTTAACAAAATGGGAGAAGGAAGAACATGAAAAAACGTCTATATATAAACAAGGATGAAGCTAAAAGAACTAGTATAGGAGGTAAAAAGAAAAATAAACAGAAAATAAATGAAATAATAATAATTAATTTAAAATGTGATAATGGATATAAGATATAGATAGAAAAAGTAAAGCAGAAAAAAAAGAAAAGAAGCAAAACTAATAAGAATAGACAAAAATAGAGTAGAATCAAAGGGAAGAAAGAAATTAGAGGTATGCAAGAAAAAAGGAGAATAAAGTATAAAAGTGGAAAAACACACACACACACACACACACACACACAAAAAAAAATCCACTCACACAAGCTCAGTGCAAAACACGCAAGCAGGCATGCGTGCACACACACTCACACACTGATAAAACCTTTGAGGCCACTATTTGTGGAGATCCTTGGATTTTGCTCTAATGTTGTTGAATCTGGTCCCTTGCTGTGTCTATCTTGGGTACTGTGGGAGCTTCTCTGGTGTAGGTCCATGTGAGTCACTGTCCCTTTCTATCCCTGGGCAACCTACAGATCTGCAGCCTGTTCAGTCTCCCCGGGTCCTCAGTTCAATAGGTCCAGGTCAGGGATGTCTACATACACCTCCAGGCTTTCAGCACAGTTCCTGTCCCTAAGCCCTGGCAGTGGAGCCAAGCAGCTGGGCTCTAGAGTGGCAGTGGCAGTATAGTAGATGTGGCAGTGGATGAGTACACAGCAGGGGCAAAAGTCCTGCTTGGTCAGTGGTGGTCACATGGTGGTGGTACTGTGTCAAGGCTGGTGCCCCTCTGCTGCATGGGTTCAGGCTGGGTGCATGCCAGGTCCATAGTGGACCTGAGATGTCTATTGCAGGTGTGAGGGTCTGAGTTGTGACTTCTGTAGGTGCATGGGAACTTGGGCAAGATTCACGTGGGCTCGGACCCCATGTGGGAGTACTCACTCCTTGAATCCTTCTCCACTATACCAACTCTTAGGTCTGAGTCCCTCTGCAAGGTACTGGTTCTCCTTGGACACTGGGTCTTAAAATATGAAGACATGCTAAGTCATAGGCGTATAAGAGAGTCTTTATTGTAGCCCAAGTAGCCATGGCTTCTAAGGAGCCATTAGACAAAGCAGTTCTTGCTAACACAGTAGCAAACACAAAGAAGTCCTTGCAAATACAGTAGCAAACAGGAGCCATACTAACAAAAATAGCCAGCACCAGCTGAACAGTAATACACCTTCCCCACAATGCAGACCTGCACATAGGAGCTATACAGGAGCCAGCCACACTGGATGGTCAGTAACATAGTTATACTAGAAGCCCGTTGCACTAAGATTCGTGCAATAGACCTTCCTTCACCTGGCTGCTGGCACCAGTTTTCCACCGGCACCAGTTTTCCTCTGGCACCTGGGACCCAGGCCTTGGCTCTGGCCACCCGCCGATTGGAGCGCCTCCTGCTGGCCCGATCGGCCACCCCGAGTCCCGCCACCCATGCCTCCTGTGGGCCCCATCAGTCTTCCCTCAGCGGTGGCTGATCGGGCTGGTGGGAGGAGCAGGAGGCGGGGACTCGCGAGTCCCCGCTCCCTGTGCCTCCCAGGGCACGATCGGCCACCCTGAGTCCCACCCCCCGTGCCTCCTGCCAACCCAAACGTGGGCATAGCGGAGTGATGGTTAATTTGCATATTACCCTTTTATTATGTAGGATACAAGCTCAAACAAAAGAGGCTAAATGTCAAATAGTGACCTCAGTACATGGGATACAGAAGGGCACGCCTGCATAGTGTATAGTTTGCTGTGTCTTTCTTTTGCACTTGCCTATAGCAAATTATCCTTGAATACCCTGATTAGGATTCCCACACTCAGAGTGGCCTTGAATATCTGGTGCACTCTAGACAGGGGCCCCCACATCCAGGCTGCAGTGAGTTCAGGTGGTGGCAAAGCTTGGTACCTAGCCACTGCCACTCCCCACAGCCTACTCCCTCGGTTACATGTTTTAATCACTAATTTGTACTCTACCTTGATTTCCATTATGGTACATGCATGTACTCCCAGGGTCTCTTGATTTCTTTTAGAGAATCATTCCTGTGCCTCACAGGAATTGATTTAGGTTGTGTATACAGCTAGTTATCTTAGTTTTACATTCCACTTCCTAGACAGTTGACTCAAATTATTGTATTCAATCTGTTGACAGTGAGAATGACACCAGGTGTCAGACCTCAGTTCAGTAACATAGATACTTGAGTTCTGGCTAAGAAAGAATTTAGAGGCAAAACTATAAGAGAAAGTTTATTTGGAAAGTCTTGGAGGTAGAAGAAGTGAGATGTAGAAGAAATGGGTTCAGTAAACAAGTTACAGAGGCAAAAGAAGGGCCCTTGAAGCTTAGGAAAGAGAAAGGTAAAGGTAAAGCACCTGGTGAGAAGAAGACAGGGAGGAGAAAGGTACAGACATGCTCTGGGAGGGAGAGCATGCTGGGTCCTACATTTTAAGGGCTTTTAAGGGTAGAGAATTTAGGGGAAGTCCAAGAGAAGGATATTAATAGAACATTCATCAGCTTTCAACTGTGTCCTGTCAGGGTTGTGGTCTCCACTGAGTAGCTAAGTAGGGGGTGATTAGTCAGCGCAGTTGTTCCTGTGATATTACTTGTCTGGTTTTGCTGCTTTTCTGGGCCTGGAGCTAAAATAAAACTGAAGCCTAGATGTTATTGCTTTGGGTTAATGCTTAAATGAGTGGTCATGCAAGAACCCCCATGGAAGCCACTTGAGGCTACTCTTCAGCCCCTTGTTCCTCCTCTAAGGGGGTCTACCACATGACTAAAAACATACCAGGGGAGGAAAGGTCAGGAAAGGGTTTGGACTGCATGGAAGGTGATGGAATCCAAACTATATGACCAGTGATATGCTAGGGGAGGAAAGTTACCCTGGAAGTGACATCCTTGTTTTCCCAGTTTTGCCCATTGTTAGGCACCTGGGGCTTTTGCCCATGGTGACCTTCTGTATCTGGACTATTGTCTTTGCTCTGCTCATGCCTGTCTAACTGCTTACCACAAATCTAAGATTTCATTCTGAAGGTAGGGAAAACAGATCTTTGTTTTTGAGGCTAAGATTTTCAGATTCTGTTGTTTTTATTGAGTGGCTAAATTCTGCTTTTTGTGTAGTATATTTTTTAAAGTTGTGATCCTTCTAATTGAATCTGAATACCTCATAACTAGAATTGGTAAAGCAAATTTGTCCTGGTACTTGAAAAGGTGAAGTTGAAATTAACAATTTTCTCCCACTGTGATATTGTCGTTTATAAAGAAAACATATATTTGGTCTTTGTTCCTGTTTCTGCCAAGGAGCTCTCAAAACCTCTAAAATTCCCTAACTGATGAAAGCAATAAAAGTTTATTTTTTATGTTAATGAGGTGAGTTTTGAAAAGCTCAAGTATGGGAATCCTTGGTTGCCAAGGGAAGCAACCTTGTGTTTAGAGAGTTAGAACTTTGAGTCCCACCCACTGACTTCTAAGGAAGAGAGAGGAACTGGAGGTTGTATTGATCACCAATGACTAATGATTTGATCAATCATGTTTATGCAATAAAGTCTCCATAAAAATCCCCAAAGACAAGGTTTGAATAGCTTCAAGGTTGGTAAACACATGCAGATGTGAAGAGAGTGGTGCACTCAGAGAGAATATTAAAATTCTACACCTTCTCCCCATACTCCTATACATCTCTTTCATCTTGGTGATTCCGTTATAATGCTATCTAATAAAGAGGGAATATGCAAATTAACTGTCACTTTGCGACAAATATGGTGGTGCCCATAGCGATGGGGCAGGACACTGGCATCGTCACCCGGGCAATGAGGTCAATGGTTTGCCCACTGTATCTGCCACCCAGGGGCTCGCTTGTGCCAGCAGCTCCTACACGTGGTTCCAACCACTGAGGAGCGGTCAAACCCCAGGGCCACCATCTCTGCCTAGAACCAGGAGGCCACTGCCCCGAGGCCCAAGTGAGAACATGGCTCTGCCTCCTGCTTTTCAGATCCACCAGGACACAGGAGCAGAGCTCAGCCTTCAAGGTCTCTCTGGAAGCAGACTCCCGGGGCAGGTGAGCGGGCTGGAGGTCATGCCTCAGGCTCCGAGCCTTCCGGCGGGTGGGAAGAGACAGCTTGGCTCCTCCTCCTCTCCCCAATCCTCTCCCTTTCTAACCAGGAGTCTCACTGGGAACTTAACTTTCTTTGTTAAACAAAGGAATTCTGGACAATGATTGTCCGACCTCTGCAAACCCAGCGGGAGGGATGGGGCAGTGACTGTGCACAAGCACGCACCTTTCTTCCTGTGGAAGATGGACAGCTGCTCAGAGAACTCTGTGGAACAGCAGAGATACGCTGAGCAGTTCACTGGCAGCCGGCGACCACTCTGCCTGCAAAGAGGTTACGGGAGAAGGGTGTCTCTCTGCCGCAGGTGCTCCCGGCCAACCCCTCTGACATCCCCAGTGGCGAGGTTTCCTATGGAAACCACAACACAGGATGAGACCTGCATTTCCTCACCACCGAGCTCTCTGAGAAACTAAGAAAGAGGCTTCCAAAGCTGGGACTGTGAGTGCTTCACACAAACACACAGGACCGCCTCCCCAGCCAGCACCCAGCACCTGCTATCACCCAGGGGTCTTCCATGTTCCATTCACCCAAACCTATGACAGCACACCTCCATCACTGCGAGCTTAGGGGACCGTGATGGAAGAAGGCACCATGACTGCTCCGGGGATGCAACAGTAGGGTGACTCAGGGTGCAGAGAACTGGCCGCATTCCCAATGCCCAGATCCGGTTACTGCACAGGATCAAGGCTCCGACTCCCCAGGCAGTGCCTTCCCCGTAAGCTACACATAGCCCCCACGGACACCACACTGCTGAGCAGCATGGAGCAGATGCATGAAAACCCCCAGCCCAGGAATGAGCCAGTCTCAGGCAGCTAGTTATGAACTGGCCACTGTAAGGATGGCCCTGCTGGCCATCCCTGCACTCAATTGCCTGCTGAGGTACTGACCCTACAGTTTGGTTCACTCCTCTTCCTTCCCATCCCCCTCTAGAGACCCGAACTTGTATATATACATAATCATCTGAAGAAAGAATGATTCAGAAATTTCCAAATTTAGCAAAATATAGTAAAAAATATAAACCCACAGATCAAAGAAGCTCAGTGAATAGCAAGCACAGGACATAAAGAAAGCTACATAAAGATACATAAAAATCACATTGCTCAACACCAATGATGAAAAGAAAAATCTTTTAAGTAGTCAGAAGAAAAGAGACACACTATACACAGGAATAAACATAAAAATTACAAAAGATTTCTCATCAGAAACAGTGAAAGGGAGAAGATAGTACAGCAACATCATTAAAGTACTCACAAAGGGGGGAAAATCCTCTCAATTTATAATTCTAGACTGAGTGAAAATATTTTTAAAAATAGTTAAAATATATTTTTATGTATACAACATTGAATTTTTTTTTCCTCACCAACAGATTTGTAGTGTAAGGAATGTTAAAAGAAGTCCTGCAAGCAGAAATAAAATTTTGCCAGATAAAAATAATGATCTATGCTAAGAAATGGAAAACACCAAAGACAGTAAATGCATAGGAAAAATACAATAGAAGTTTCTTATTATTTAAATATATTTAAAGATAATTAACTATTTAAGCAAATAATAATGTAATGTCAGTTTTATAACATCTGTGAAAGTAGAATACATGACAACAATAGCACAAAGATTGCCTTGGAAAAATGAAATTTTGTTACAGTGAATTTTCTAAACAAGATGTGAAGTGGTATAATATCCACTTGAAGATAGACTGTGACAAGTTCCTATGTAATAAAGAGCTAATATGCAAATAGTCATCACACCCTCATGCCATCATGCCATAACAGCTCAGGCACTCAACACTGGGGAGAGAGGAATGGGGACCAGCCAGGCTGTGGCCCGGGAGAGGGACAACCACCCGTTCCAGGGTCCTGGGTGCCAGCAGCTGCGCCTGCGTCTCTGGCCCAGGAGAGGGACAAGCCGCATGCCCTGTGGTCCTGGGTGCCTGTGGCTGCAGCCTGGGAAAAGCTGCTTGCCCACGGTTCCCTGTGGCTGCGGTTGGCCTGGGTGAAGTCACTCTGGGTTCTGGGTGCCTGTGGCTGGCCAGAGGGAGGGAAGCCTGGGTCTTAGGTACGGGGAGAGGCAGAGGCAGTTAGGGGCAATCGGGCCAGCAGGGGAGCAGTTAGGGGCGATCAGGCAGGCAGGCAGAGGCAGTTAGGGATGAGCAGGCAGGCAGGCCAGGTGAGCAGTTAGGAGCCAGCGGTCCCAGATTGCGAGAGGGATGTCCGAAGGGGTCCCCAGTTGGATAGGGTGCAGGCTGGACTGAGGGAACTCCCCTCCATGAACAAATTTCATGCACTGGGCCACTAGTCTTTTATAATAAACTGATAATATATTAAGTAATTTTTGTCTCTAAGTTTTGTTAGCCACTCTAGCAAAATAAAAGACTCCAAAGAGGGTGTTCTTAAAACCTCCAATCTATACCTAATCAGAAGCACAGGTAATAACTTGGGCTTGAAAGTGATGTGTGAAATGTGTGTGGAGCAGTCTTGTAGAACTGAATTCAGAATATGTGTAATCATGCTATCTCTGGGTAGGTGTTTGAATTGTAGAACATCAAGATAGTGTTATAAGGGTTGCTAGTTGGTAGTGTGGAAGCTCTTCCCTCATATTGGAATTGGGGTACAGAATTTAGTTATCTATTCTCTCTAAATTTTGATTATATGTTATCAACTTAGTGATGATGCCATCAATTTCTTTTTGCTTTATACATTCTTCAAACAACTTAATTAGTGACCAATTTCTGAAACTGTTGTTTTTAATTTTTCTCTTACTGATCTCTATTTTTTCCATCATGGAGACCCAAATTCTAACTGTACCAGAAGGTAATTTCCTGCCTCCTGAATATTCCCTTGGTCTTGCAATAAAGTTTTCATTTGATTTCCAAATGTAAGTTTACATACTGTGTCTAAAAACAGGAAACTCCATTAATGAAGCATCTATTGAAATATTTGTAAGTAGTATTAAATTAGCCATGACTCTAGTCTTGATAAAGTCAGACTAGGGCCATTTGCATTGTACTATTCTCTCTATGTTTTTAGAGTATTTAATTTGTGAGTCTGAAAACAGGTGAGGTAATTATCTTTCTTATTATAAGTCTTACTAACCTCCACCTCTGCCCACTGCAGAAGGTTGTTTGCAGTATCTGTTAATAAAGTGTAACTACATGAGAATTTGTATTAAACCCAATCAATTACTTTCATTCAAAAGCCTAGAATTAGAAGCATGCCTAATGGGTGTTAATTCTAAAATGAAAGCCAAAACTGATTCAACAGGTTTATATTGGTATTTTCCTATAAACTACCTAACTCTTAATAGAACACCTTCAGAATTTCATAGTCACCTTGTCATAGTCTCCAGCTACCTTTTCTTTTTTTTTCAAGTAACCCTTGGTTGTAACTGAATTACTTAACTCCAATTAGTGTAGCTCTATCTCTTCAGAAAGACACAGAAACATGAAAAGAGCATCCAGTCACAGAAACAAAGAAACAGCAAACAAGCTTACTATTTTTACCCCTACAATTATTCCCTACATATATACTAAGACAGCCCACAAAGGACATAGAATTATAGTTAATTTTCCTTGTGCCTGGCATTCTCTGCCTATTCATTAAGTCATTTTCCCCCAGGCCTAGGTCTACTTCTTCTAGTTCCAAATTCCATTAATAAGATTTATGACTCATTAATTGCTACTTCATAAGGAAAATGGGTAGGCAGCCATTCTGGCATCAAGTTTTCAATCATGTTTTTCTGTATTCTCCTTTCTATCCCTATGATGTATGAATTTAAATGTCATTGCTGGACTAGCCAGTTTGGCTCAGTGGATAGAGCGTCGGCCTGTGGACTGAAGAGTTCCAGGTTTGATTCCGACCAAGGGCACATGCCCAGATTGTGGGCTCGATTCCCAATAGGGGGCATGCAGGAGGCAGCTGATCAATGATTCTCTTATCATTGATGTTTCTATCTCTCTATCCCTCTCCCTTCCTCTCTGAAATCAATAAATATATTTTTTAAAAAATGTCATTGCTGCTTGATGGCACCAATTAAAGATAACACAAATAATTAGGTTATCAAATGAGATTTATCAAGATTAAATATTATACTTATTCTCAAGCTTTACTAATAAATAAGTTGTCACAAGTAATAATTATGCAAATGTGATGTAGAAAACAACAACAACACAGGGCCAATCATTTAGTTCTCCCAGTCCATTTTTTACTATACATACATGGACATGCTATTGCTCAGATTTACATATGAGGTTTGTAAGTGATGTGTGGGGTCATATGATGTACACAGAAAAGAGTTATTTTGTTAACATAGATAGCTAGATATTAATAAAGGGAACAAAGGAAATCAAACATTAAGCATAATCAACTAGGGAGCATAAGTCTGCGTACCCATGAAGATACAGCTTCACAAATTCCAGGGGATAGCCCTGCTAAAAGGATTAACACCCCTTTCCACATGTAGGGAACAGCCTGCCCTCCAGTACTGGATTGTTGGGATTATTGCAAAGAGGTAAGAATATGCACAGTAGAAATCAAGATTGCACAGGGGGAGGTGTTTCTTTGAGGCATGTTCAGTGGAAGCCAAAATGGTGACCATAAAGGCCTATCTGTCTGTCTGTCTGTCTAGCATGGGAAAAGAATCCAATTGGATAAGGGACACAGAACCATGGAAGATCTAGGAAAGTGATTGGTTAGGGGTGGACCCATCAGAAGTCTACAGAAAGCTTGGGAAGTCGGTTCATTAGTTTCAAGAAGCATCTGGTCCACCTAACAGAAAAGCGCTCTCTCTCTCTCTCTCTCTCTCTTCTTTGTAACATGCACTTGTCCCATTCATTTGTGTGTTCTTTCTGAGCAGCCATAATGGTCTACAGTAAGGTGACCAGATTTTAACATTGGTAAAGCGGGACACCATTGACCAGGGGGTGGGGGGGGTCTTTTTTTTAAAATATATTTTATTGATTTTTTACAGAGAGGAAGAGAGAGGGATAGAGAGTTAGAAACATCGATGAGAGAGAAACATTGATCAGCTGCCTCTTGCACACCCCCTACTGGGGGTGTGCCCGCAACCAAGGTACATGCCCTTGACCGGAATCGAACCTGGGACCCTTGAGTCCACAGGCCGACGCTCTATCCACTGAGCCAAACCAGTTTCGGCCCGAGGGGGGGGTTCTTGATTAAAAATTTGCTCTATATTGTAATCGCTTTTGGTTTTTTTAATAAAAGGAAATTCACTTCTTAGATCATCATTGAATTTGCATCCTCTTTTCTTACTCATTATGTTAAAAATCTAAAAAAAATAATTTAAAATTATATTATAAATTATTATATACATATTGCTTAAAAACACAGTAAGTAGGTATATAATTACATGAACATATTTTATTGTTAGTTTATAAATTAAATTAATTTGATTGTTATAAAGTAACTATATTTTAAAAATTATTTTAATCCTATATTTCTTTCTAAATAATAACAATACTAACTTGTATTATTTTTCCTCTGAATTTTCCGTAACGTAAGTCGTAAGTGTCACTTTCAAGGCCGGTGCTAGACTTTTTGCCGCCACTATAAAATATAAATAATACGAGTACTGTCTGCTAAATTCAAGAAAATTTATGTATTTATGAAATAAATAAATAAATTACTTACCTAAATTATCTGAATAGCTGATTTGTAATGACATCACTTGTTTAACTAGCTTACTAGCACGCAGTACGATGTGTATCGTCTGAGAAACAGTTACAAAATGTTTTCGTCGTTGCCAATCCCAAAAAATGCCATTGTTCATTAAGTTCAAACAATGGTGGTCGAATTCTAACAACTGATCAACAATGTGAACTTTGATAAGCAGTTCTCAATAATCAGTTCTCAACAATTATTTGTTATTATTAAAGTTTAACATTATAAAATTAACAAAAATAATATAAAACTCATATCCTGGCTAAATAGCCACATGGCCGCCGAAAACCGCATATTCCCTTCCCGTTCTCCTGCCGTTCCCTAGCTTGTCGTGCATTCTTTCCAAAAATCAGGACTTTTTTAAAACGCTGCGGGACGCAGGACAAATTGTTAAAAATCGGGACTTCCCCGCCAAAAGTGGGACGTCTGGTCACCTTAGTCTACAGGCACCTGGTGTTGGTTACAGAATGCATGGGCTCCAAAGGACTTAGCTTTAACCCTTTGCACTCGCTTGCTTTTTTCTCGATTCCTTTATTCTAATGCTAACCATGTCGAGTCACACTCGACATCCGAGTGCAAAAGGTTAATATGGCACAGAATCTTTGGACAATGGTCTTTGTTCTGGGCCTGATGAAGAAAAGATTGGACTTTTTCCATGGCAGGTCAGACAGAGATGAGACATTGGGAAAATGAGGAAGCCTTCTATTTCCTCACAAAATAAATCTTACTATGCCACAATCTTCCATATGTGAGTCCCTGGAATGCCTTCCCTGTGATCCCTTGAAAGAACACAATTTACACAAGCAAGGCTTCAGTCACGAATTATTTGTATTTTATATGTGGATAGTTACGTAGCATAGACTTCTTCTTTACTATGAGGAATTCTAGACAGAAGGCACTGAAGGGTAGACAATTTTACTATTCCAATATATGTCTTTTGGACATAAAAATTATTTTGTGCTAAAGGCAATCAAAATACACTACATTCAGGAAAAGCTTTTTACCTCCTAAACTTCCTTAATTACATGAGATAGGAGGTCTGTGCCAGGAATAGACTTATTACCAGAGATAACTTTTTACCTAAGAAACTTATTTGCATAACATATGGACAACCACTGTTTTGCAAACGATTCAGGGTTTTTTGGTGAGCAAGTGCAAGGGTCATTTCTTTCCCGGGTTCTTGTCCAGGTGGATTTGAAGAATGAAGCCACAGACAAAAGATGGTAGGTTAGAAGTACAGAAACTTTATTGCAAGCAGATACTACCTCTAAAACTCTAATTCTAAGACTCTGTTTGTCCTAGCACATAGAGACAGAGGGGTCCCCTAAAAAGGGTGGGCACTCGCCCTAGCTGGTTTGGCTCAGTAGATAGAGCATTGGCCTACAGACTGAAGGGTCCCAGGTTCAATTCTGGTCAAGGGCACATGCCTGGGTTGCAGGCTCAATCCCCATTGAGGTGTGTGCAGGAGGCAGCCGATCAATGATTCTCTTTCATCATTGTTTCTATCTCTCCCTCTCCCTTCCTCTCTGAAATCAATAAAAATATGTTTTAAAAAAAGGGTGGCCACTGCTTTCTTTGTCTTGAAGTATTGTATATCCTGGAAATCCCCTTTCCTTAATCTAGGACCCCTATGCTTTCCTCATTGGTCACTTTGCTACATAGTATTAGTTTCAAAGGCCAAAGCCCACGTGGTGCCCCCCTCTTTCTTTCCCTTTATTTTGCAACATTCCTCTATCTTCTGCGAAGATCTGTTGCCTCCTTCAGGATAGCCTGTGACTTTTCTTTATCCTCTGTGACTGTATGTTTTTCCCCCCTCCCCGTATCCTGTGGCATTTCTCTGTCCTGTGAAGGACAGTGAATACCCATCTTATCTCTTAAGGTTGGAGTTGCTTTTATCTACCTTAAGGCTGCTTTAATTGTTCAGGCCAAGATGACTCTATCCTCTCTTAACCCCCTCCCTTCCTGTCTGCCTAATTAAGCTAGCTGGTTAACTCTTATCAGTTCCCCCTCTAATTAGAAAACCCCAACTGCTGTTGGAGAGAGAGGGCATTGATCATTCTGGCTACTTCATGCTGGACAGGTGTGATGATTGGGGCAGCAGCCAGGGTTCCATTGAAGGTGGGTGATCTAAGGGTCTATGGAAGAAGTAATAGGTGGCCTCCATTTGTAGTTCTATTTGCAGGACCATTTGCAGTTTCAGGGTTTCTAAGCGGGAGGCTATAAAACATACCAAAAGGTTAAATGGGCAAGGGCCAAGGATGAGTAATAAGAATAGTATACAAAGAGGGCCAAGAAAAGGGGCCAACTGGATTCTTCAGGATGACATCATTTCCCTAATCTGCTCCCAAACCTCAGGGGAGAGATTATGAGGCCCTTTATTTTAGCCAGGCTGCTTGTTCGAGAATTTGAGCCGTTTGCTCGAGGTATTTATATAGATACAGCAAAAACTGTTGATCATGGCACAGACTCCTCCTTGTTTGGATAACAGATAATTTAGGGCCTCTCTTGAGGACCTTAATGAGCTAGGGAATCTATAGACTTTTGAATTCCCTAAAGTTTTGGCCAGCATCCTTGGAGACTTGAGAGACAGCTCTGGTCAGGTTGATGGTAGTGATAGCATTATTGGTGACGCCTACAGTTAATCCTGCAATAGCTGTAACTCAGGCTGTCACTCATAAGGCAATAAGAGTAATTGGCTCCCGTTTGTATTGAGTTAGAGCCTTTGGGCTGTGGGAACAGAAATGTTGTTGGATGCTTGAATTATTAAGGATGTTAGTGGTGGTCCTATTTAACCCGAGTCACCCTATAGTCCAGGATCCAGCATATTTTTTTTCAGATCTAGGCACAAGAGTACCCATGATATGGAACCATTTCTCTCTGCAAACAGATATCCCTCTGGGAGGCACAGGAGGCCAGGAGTAGGAGGGATAGTGGAATTGGGATCCAGAGAAGCATCAATCCATTTGAGTCCTTTACCTATATAGGTGGGGAGTTTGCTGTGGAGAACTACTCTCCAGAAATTGTAGTTCAGAATAGAATATCTAAGAAACTGGTTGGATACGTATTTTTGTTTTTTGTAGTCACAAGTATAGCATAAGGCCCATTGAGAGGGGCTGCAGAAAAGTCTTGCCTAGGACAGTACAAGACTTCAATATGGGTATCCAAGGCAATGGGGGTCTCAGGTCTGGTTAAAACTAGGATCTGTTTGTCATATCAGAGCAACCTCCTATGGACCTAGTAAAGGTTACGTTTTTAAGAGCTTCAGGAACGATGATCAGCAGATTGGAGATGCCCAAAGGTGCTCATGTGAGAGTGAGATTCCATTATTCTGAGAGGGATATGGGATAAATATATATCCAATCACTGATGTCCGACCCTGAGGTAGGCTGTTCATAACACATCCAGCAGTTGGGAATTTGGGAGGCTAGTGTGGCAGATAAATTTACTAAAAGATTCACACCCCAGTCCTCTGATGTACAAGGGATAAATAAAAGGGCTATAAGTAAGAGCATTTTATGGTGTTTCTGTGTCCCAGCAAGGGAAGAAAAGGTCTCCTCCAGGTACCAGCCTAAGGTTTCAGTGACACTCATAAAAAGACAGAATAAGAACTATTAAGAAGATGAAAACAATGATTATCCAGAAATACCAGAGTATGTTACTTATCTGGCACTCATCTAGTCTCCAGGATCCTTTCGAAAGAGAAGTTTCAGGTCCTCCAAAGGTTCACACAAGTAGGAGTCCAGTGATTCAGGTCATGGCAATACAGCTCCATCCTCCCCCTGTGTTGGCATCCAGGGCTTTATTTGAGACAGATGTATCCAGGAATTGACTCCACTGACCTTGGTCATGGTGAGGATGGATAAAATCATTGGATAGGAACCCTCCCATTGTGGTCCCATAATGGTAGAGAGGATAGGTAGAGCCTTAATGAGTACCAGATCTCTGGATGTTAGGGATGGAACCTGGGGAATCCCTGGATCTGGCTTCATAGACTTGTTGTAAAGTCTGCTGAAATTTGGCCAGTGCTGTAATCAGTATACTAGTAAAAGGGGCCTTTTTAGTTGTTTAAAGACCTGCTCAGCCTCAGGTTCCCAGATTAAAATAGGGAGGCTATCCTTCTGTGCCTCTTTAACTAGTTGGTAAACTGGGTATGCTAATTCTCCATAGCCAGGGATTCATAGTCTGCAATATCCAGTGATGCCCAAGAAGCCTCTCAATTGCTTTAGGGTTCAGGGCCAAGGGAAGTTGAGAATAGAATAGGCCTACCCAGTCCTCTCCTAAAGTTCATGTTCCCTTTGATAGATTAACCTTTTGCACTCGGATGTCAAGTGTGACTCGACACGGTTAGCATCGAATAAAGGAATCGAGAAAAAAGCAAGCGAGTGCAAAGGGTTAAGGCCTAGGTATTTAACTGAACAGGAACACAACTGGGCCTTGGCTTTGGAGACCTTATAGCCTTTTTCCACCAGGAAATTTCATAAAACCTTGGTCCTTTCCTCAGAGATTTCCTCTGATGAGACACATGGTAAAAGGTCATCTACATACTGGAGGACCTTAGTGCTGGGGAAATTAAACTGCCCAAGGTTTTTTGATAAGGCCTGCCCAAATAAATGAGGGCCATCCCGAAAACCCTGGGGAAGCACTGTCCATGTTAGCTGACTGCCCTCATTATTAGGATGTTCCAAGGCAAATAAAAACTATGAATCAGGATGCAGAGGTATACAGAAAAAAAGCACCCTTGAGATCTAGTGCAGTAAACCACTCTGTGTTCTTGGGAATTTGAATAAGTAGAGTATAAGTGTTAGGGACACCTATGTGAATGGGAATCACCACTCCATTTATTAGTCGTAAGTCCTTAATTATCCTCCCTTCACCATTAGGCTTTCATACTACTAATATGGGAATATTGCAAGGGATGTTAATGAATTTAACAGGCCTTGTGTCCTTATATTGTCTATTATAACTTTTAGTCTTTCTCGAGACTCAGATTTGAGGGGATATTGCCTCTGATGTGGGTATGAGGGTGAATCCTTGAGAAGGACCTGGACTAGGGAGGCTGTGATGGATTGTCCTATCCTTCCCTGGGTGGCCTAAACATCAGGGTTAATTTCAGTCTCCACTAGGGGAAGGCATAGGACCTTCTCTGGATGCATATGAACAGGAGTTCCCAGAGGAGCTAAGATATCTCTTTCTAAGAGAGGGGGCGGGAGAGCTTTCTCACATGGTCAAGAAGGCATGGGAGAAGAACAGCTCACCCCAGTTATACCCAACAGATTGAGAAAAATATATATTTATTGGCCTTCCAGACACACCTATAACAGTTATCACCTCTGAAGATAACTGACCAGAGTTAGAGAGAAGTATGGAGAAAGTGACTCTCATGTTGAGAAGGAAATTAATTTCCTTTCTCTCAACTGTAAGGCTTACCCAGGGCTCCTGGGTGGAAATGACAGTTCTATGAGGAGCTGGGTGGAGAGACCCTGGGCAGCATCATTCCTTTTGGGCCAACTGGGTTGCTGGCCCCACCCCAGGGGACCTATGTCTCTGAAGGCAGCCTGACTTCCAGTGGTTTCATTGACAAACAAGACAGGGTTTAGGGGGTTTACTAGGCCTTTTGGGGTAACCCTGGCACATATATTCAACCTTGCCACAGTTGTAACAGGTGACCAGGACTGAACATCTGCCTCCAGGCTTTGACTTGGAGCCCTTGTTCTCCTAAAGCATGACACAAAGTGCTTTGGTTCTGGCCTGGCTTTTCCTGACCTTACTGTCCTCCTCCTCCTAGTATCTATTATAAAACACAGAGGTGGCGATTTTCAGGAGATGGTCTAAGGTGCCCTCAGAGCCCATAGCCAATTTTTGTAGTTTTCTCCTAATGTCTGGGGCTGAGTGAATGATGAATTTATCCTTTAAATTATATTGCCTTAACCAATGCCTCCCTGAGTCTTTCTAAAAATGCAGAGGAGTTTTCACTAACCACCTGGTTTTGGTTAACCCAATCTTTCATATTTCTCCCCAATCCTCTTTCTTGTGAGAGCCATGTCCTGCGTGGTTCAGGGTTCGGGATCTGGAGAACGGCCGTGCGCAAATGACAGAGATGAGACAAGAAATAATAATTTGGAAATATTGGGGGCCAGGCGGGAAGCCCAACACAAGAAGGACTTCCACTCATGCTCAGGCCTTGCCAAACTTTTATTCAATTTTGGATACACATCTAGCCCTTAGGCAGGCAATTGTGGTAACAGACAGACTATCTTAAAGGTCAGTAAATATTAGAAAGATTGACTCTGAGACTATTTGGTCAGGAAATTGCTTGCGCCACCATTGTCTGGACTAAACAATTGGTGAATAGCTCTGGCCCTTGCCAGGGCTCAAGGTTCACCAGCGTTCTGGGCTCCTTGTTTACACTTCTCTGATAGTGAAGACAATGGGTGGCTTCCTACACTTTCTCTTAAAGATGGAGACCAATATAGGAGGCTTTGTGTGACCTTGCAGCATTTTGGTATAGGGAACTTTTAGCCTTATGCTTGGGATTTGGTGTGTACTGGTAGTTATTTGTTAAGCTGTGGTTTGCCTAGTCCTGCTTCTGGGCATTCTGATGTGATCCAAAGCTGGATTATCCTACTAGTATAACTCATATTCTGTTCTCTCTTGACTGAGGCAGAGCCTGGAACCATTTTTACTGACTTGGCCTTACCTTGACTCTGGTGGTTTGTGAATCACCAGTGCTTTAGCTGTCACTCCCAGTTAGTTTCAGCTCAGAATATTTTCAATTTACTTCATGACTGCTGTCACAATGATGTCATTTGTTTGGCTCACAGCCAGATGCACAGCCTTTAAAAATGCAGGAGTTTGTAAGTCTCTCTCCTACTACACAGAGTTAAAGGAATTTTGAGGTTATAAATCCAGGCTCTTTCTCTTGTTTATTTTTTTCTTTTTTCTTTTTTTTTTTTTTCCATTTTGGCTATTTATTTATTTCTTTGTTTTCATTGTCTAAAGTTAACATATCTCCTTTTCCCCCAATTGTCATCCTCCCCACAGCCATTTCCACCAAGGACAAGCCCTCATTACCCCAGTGTCTGTGTCCATTGGTTATGCTAATATGCATGCATACAAAGCCTTTGATAACACCCACTCCCCTACCATTTTTCTCTGAATATATTCTTTTTCATCAAATTATGTTGATCATTATATCCCACATATGAGTGAGATCATGTGATATTTATCTTCCTCCGACTGGCTTACTTTGCTTAGCATAATGCTCTCCAGTTCCATCCATGCAGTTGCAAATGGTAAAAGTTCCTTCTTTTTGATAGCAGCATAGGATTCCATTGTGTAGAGGTACCAAAGTTTGTTAATCCATTCATCTGCTGATGTGCACTTAGGCTGTTTCCAAATCTTAACTATTGTAAATTGTGCTGCTATGAACATAGGGGTGCATATATCCTTTCTGATTGGTGTTTATGTTTTCTTGGTATATAGTCCTAGAAGTGGGATTACTGGGTCAAATGGGAGTTCTATTTTTAACTTTTTGAGGAAACTCCATACTGTCTTCCACAGTGGCTGCACCAGTCTGCATTCCCACTAGCAGTGCAGGAGGGTTCCTTTTTCTCCACATCCTCGCCAGCACTTGTCATTTGTTGATTTGTTAATGATAGCCATTCTGACAGGTGTGAGATGGTATCTCATTGTTGTTCTAATTTGCATCTCTCGGATGATTAGTGACTTTGAGCATGTTTTCATTTGTCTCTAGGCCTTCTGTATATCTTCTTTGAAAAGTGTCTATTTAGATCCTTTGGCCATTTTGGATTGGATCATTTATCTTCCTTTTTTTAAGTTGTGTGAGTTCTCTGTAAATTTTGGAGATTAAACCCTTATCAGAAATATCATTGGCAAATATGTTCTCCCATGCAATGAGCTTTCTTGTTGTTTTGTTGATGGTTTCTTTGGATGTGCAAAATATTTTTATTTTGATGTAGTCCCATTTGTTTATTTTCTCCTCAGTTTCCATTGCTCTAGGAGCTGTCTGTAAATATATTGCTATGACATAGGTCTGCTATTTTTCTGCCTATGGAGTCTTGGAGGATTTTTATGGCTTCTCAGCTTACATTTAAGTCCTTTAGCCATTTTGAGTTTGTTTTTGTGTATGGTGTAAGTTGTTGATCTAGTTTCATTTTTTTTGCATGTATCTGACCAAATTTCCCAGCACCATTTATTGAAGAAACTGTCTTGACTCCATTGTATGCTCTTGCCTTCTTTTTCAAATATTAATTGAGCAGAGTGGCTTGGGTCAATTTCTGGGTTCTCTGTTCTGTTCCATTGGTCTATTGATCTGTTCTTGTGCCCGTACCAGGCAGTTTTAAGAACCATGGCATGGTAATATTGCTTTCTATCTGGTATTGTGAGCCATCCAATTTTGTTCTTCTTTCTCAGGATTGCTGTGGCTATTTGGGGTCTTTTTTTATTCCAGATGAATTTTTGGAGAGTTTTTTCTAGATCTTTGAAATATTCGATTGGTATTTTAATGGGGATTGCATTGAATCTGTAGACTGCCTTGGTTAGTATGGACATTTTAATGATGTTGCTTCTACCAATCCATGAACATGGTATATTCTTCCATTTCTTTATGTCTTCCTCTATCTCTTTTTTCAATGTCCTGTAGTTTTCCGAGAACAGGTCTTTTACATACTTAGTTAAGTTTATTCTTAGATATCTTAATTTTTTTGTGCAATGGTAAATGGGATTTTTTTTTCATTTCTCTTTCTGTGAGTTCATTATAGGTGTATAAATAGGCCATAGATTTCTGGGTGTTAATTTTGTATCCTTCTACATTGCCAAATTCATTTATTAGGTCTAGTAGTTTTTTGATGGAGTCTTTGGGGTTTTGTATGTATAGTATCTTGTCCTCTGAAAATAAGGACAGTTTTACTTCTGCTTTTACTATTTGGATGCCTTTTATTTCTTCTTCTTATCTGATCACTATGGCTAGCACTTCCAGTACTATATTGAAAAGGAGTGGTGAAAGTGGGCATCCCTGTCTTGTTCCTGTTCTTAGGGGAAATGAGTTTAGTTTTTGCCCATTGAGTATGATGTTGGCTGTAGGTTTGTCATATAAGACTTTTATTATGTTGAGGTATGATCCTTCTATTCCCACTTTGCTGACAGTTTTTATCAAGAAAGGGTTTTGGATTTTGTCAAATGCTTTTTCAGCATCGATTGATATAATTATGTGATTTTTGTCTCTCAGTATTTTTATGTGATGTATCACATTTATTGATTTGTGGATATTATACCATCCTTGCATCCCTGGAATAAATCTCACTTGGTCATGGTGTATGATTTTTCTAATGCTGAATCCGATTTGTTAGAATTTTGTTGAGGATTTTAGCATCTATGTTCATCAAGGATACTGGCCTGTAGTTTTCATTTTTGCGGTGTCTTTATCTGGTTTTGGGATTAGGGTAATGCTGGCTTCATAGAAAGAACTTGGAAGTGTGCCTGCCTCTTAAATTTTTTTGAATAATCTTAGGAAGATAGGTTTTAGTTCTTCTTTGAATGTTTAGTAGAACTCCGCTGTAAAGCTGTCCAGACCAGGGCTTTTGTTTGAAGATTTTTGATCGCCCCTTCAATTTCTTCGGTAGCTTTCAACATATTCAGGGTTTTTTTTTTTTTTTCTTCTTGATTGAGTTTTGGGAGCTTGTATTTTTCTAAGAATATGTTCCTTTCGTCTAGGTTGTCCATTTTGTTGGAATAGAGTTGTTCATAGTATTTTTTCATAATCATTTCACTTCCTGCGAGGCAGTAAGGTGGGGGCTCTCTTTCTGTGTTTTTATACTAATGCAGTTACCTGTATGAAAGGGCAACTTGTAGAGTCCTTAAAGGAGAAGAAGAAGAAGAAAGCTTCTCTTATGATTTCAGCAATTCCTTTAATCTTTCTAACAATTTTTTCTTGTATTTCTTGTCCCCAAAATGCATTGTGCTAGAAAATAAGGGCTTTTCTCTTATTTGTGTGACCAAGGCATTGCTTGTGTTACTCTTCCTCCTGTCTGATCTCATCCTTAGACTTAATAGAATATAGTATGGACAAATTTATATTTTTGCAGTTTGAGAACAAAAATATAGTAGTTATTTCATAATATCATCACTTTTAGTTCATAAACAATGATCTAGTGATTCTATTTCTAATAATTACTTCTAAGGAAAACATTAGATATTATAAAATATTTATTAATAATGTTCATCATCGTATTTTTTATTAAAGCAATCTAAATATCAAACAAGAGTGCATCAGTTAAATAAAGTTTGATTATTCATACAGTATAGTACTCATCATTAAAAAACATAAGATAGACTGGTATAATGGCTGAGAGCATAGAATTTAAAGCTAAAAACACCTAGCTTTGAATCCTTATGCAAATTAGGAGTTATACATATTAGGAGTTTTTTTACTTGAGTCAAGTTAGTATTCCCTCAAATGCAAATTTCACTATTGGTGCAGTGGCATTACATAACTACTTCTCAGGGTTTCCATGAGAGGTAATGTAATAATTTATATAGACATACCTCAGAGATATTGCAGGCTCAGATACAGGTTTGGATCCAGAATACTGCAAATAGCAAGTAGCAATTTTTTTTGCTGTTGGAGGGTCTTGAATTCAGTTTGTGAAAAACACAGTATCTGTGAAGTATACTAAACTAAAACACAGTAAAACAGGGTATGCCTGTATGTTTCTGTTAAAGTACTACCATACAGAAGTAAAAAATGCCCCATTAAAATTAATGAAAACATTAAAGGATTTATTAACTTACATAAGAAGTCAAAAGCAAATGGCACTGCTATGAACTTAAGGGTGCATATGTTCTTTCCGATTGGTGTTTCTGAAACAGCCTAAGTACCCATCAGCAGATGAGTGGATAAAAAAATGTGGTACATCTACACAATGGAATACTGTGCTGCTATAAAAAAGAAGGAACTTTTACCATTTGCAACAGCATGGATGGACCTGGAGAGCATTATGCTAAGTGAAATAAGCCAGTCAGAGAAGGATAACTATCACATGATATCACTCATTTGTAGAATATCATAAAATGATGAACAAAAATAGATCCAGAAACATAGAAGCATCGAACAGACCATTGAACCTCAGAGGGAAGGGGGGAGGGGTAAGATATCAACCAAAGGACTTAATTATGCATATAAACATAACCAATGGACATAGACAGTTAAGGGGGTAAGGGCATGTCATACAGGGTGGGAGCGGCTAGGGAGAGGTCAATGGGGGAAAAAAAGAGACATATGTAATACTTTCAACAATAAAGAATTTAAATTTTAAAAAAAATAATAATAATGAAAAACAAATGCACTAAATTTGGTTAAATTATCAGCTCAAGAATGTTGTGAAAGACCAGGCTATTTTTGCATTTTTTGTTCTGCCATCTTCTGTGTTCTAATGTTATCTCTTTGTGGTTGCAAAACAGCTGCAGAAGATCCAAACATCACATGCTAACATGAATGATGTCTAACGAAGAAAAGGTGTATCCTCTCTCATGAGATTTGCACTCTGCAAAATGCTGAACATGCCTTGGTGAACCCTTCCATAACCTTTCACTATTGGGCATAATACTAGCTTTAAATTTTACATATATAGGTATCAGGTTTATACAGTCTTTATCATATCCTATATAATAAAAGCCTAATATGCTAAGTGTCCAGTCGACCGGTCAGCTATTCAACCAATCAAAGTGTAATATGCTAATGATATGCTAAGGCCACTCAACTGCTCACTATGACATGCACTGACCACCAGGGGGAAGACGCTCCGACCAGTAGGTTAGCTTGCTGCTGGAGTCTGGCCTATTGGGACTGAGAGAGATGGGCTGGACACACCCTAGAACCCTCCTGCGGTTCCTTCCCAGCTGGCCAACCTCCCACGTCCCTCCCCAGCCCTGATCGTGCACCAGTGGGGTCCCTCGGCCTGGCCTGTGTCCTCTCGCAATCCAGGACCCCTTGGGGGATGTCAGAGAGCCGGTTTCAGCCTGATCCCACATGCCAGGCCAAGGGACCCCACTGGTGCATGAATTCATGCATCGGCCCTCTAGTATAGCTATATGTAGATATATATGCATATATAGGTATAGCTAGATATAAGTATATAGATGTCCTACTATGTGCTAGGCACTCTTCCAGGCATCTACTATTACAGGAGAAATGACAATTCTTGACCTCCTGATGCTTATATTCAATTAAGGAAGACATAAATTTAAAAAGTAAAGAGAGAGACAAAGCTAGTGATAAATGTAAGGAGAAAAATCAAAGTGGAAAAGGGGTTTGTGAAATTGTGGTATAGTGTGAAAAATTCTATTAAGTCAGGTAAGAAAGACCTTGTTGAAATGGTGACATTTGAATACCTGTTATAAATAAGGGAATGAATCGTGTGCCTAGCTGCAGGAAAACCTTTCTGGGCAGAAGAAACAGCAAATGCTAAGAACTTAAGATAGGAACAGGAACGTATCTAGCACGTACCAGAAACGATAAGGATGGCAGTATAGGTGTAGCAGAGAATGAGTGGTGCAGCAATAGTAGATACATTTTTAAAAATGGGTATATGAGAGGAGGTCATGTAGTAATTTGTAAAAGTTGTAAGAACTTTAAGTTCTTACCTAGTGACATGGGAAGTCAAAGAGTGTTTTGAAGAGTGAAGTGACATGATCTGATTTATGTTGAAACATCCATCAATTTCTAATTTATAAGCATTTATCATAAAGTTGTGCTTGTTGAATTTTATGAAATACCTATATTCCATAAGCTTTTTTGATATGTTTAAGATAGTAATAAGATATATTATTGTGATAGATTTCCTAACATTAAATTATTAAAAGCATCCCTTCTTAGTCATGGTATTTTTCCTGTAATGTCTTTTTAATTTGTAATACTTTAATTCAGAATTTAATATATTTCATCATATATCAATTAATTGTTTTTTGGTACTGTTTTGAATATTTTTGTGAAGGTATTCCAGCTGTATAAAAGGAACTGGAAAGTTTCCATGTTTTTTCACGCCATAAGACTCTTTACATAGAATGAAAATAATTTGTTCTTTGAAAGAACTTATGTATAAAATTCCTAATCTTGGCACTCTCAATAAAGTAATTCTTTGATAACTTTTCCCATTTCTTCCATAGTTACTGATTTGCTCATGCTTTCTACTTTTCTTGTGCAAAATATGATAATTAATATTTTCTATAAAATTTCCTTAAATTTTTAATAGCTTTATCAAATGTATAAATTATATGATCATATAATGTGTAAATAGCTGTGGCGTTTGTGGCAATATAACTTTTCTCATTGCTGATTTTTAAGAAAATATGTATTCTATAATTATGGCATCTCAGTTTTTTAACTTAAAATTCTGTACCTTAGTAAAATATGTTGAATGAACTAAATAACAGCGGTTAAATGGTATGGAGTAAGAAAGTTGCCGTGAAGTTTTGATCGACAGCTACCTAACAATGCCCTAATAAAAGAATTTCATGAAGATGTTCACAATTCACCTCATGATGTCCAAAATAATCATTAAAGTTTGGTAAGCTATAAGCCATTTATGACACATTTCAAAGATCCTTTACAAAATATTATATTATCTGATTATTTTTCTGTTCAATATATAATTTGAGAACACCTATACAAGGAAAATTTTAAATGTACTGTAATCTCCAGAAAGAAATCTTTCTTCTCTGTCATATATTTTAATATACTACAGAAATTCTATTTCAATATATATTAACAATATATATTTTGATATATATAAATAATATTTTAATGAGAAAGGTTTGTATACTTCTATTAAATATAATTGTCTGTTAAGAAATCTAAGAATATAAAATATTTCCTTAAGATATTTAATTAAAATTGAAAATCAATTAGAACAGATGTTAATCTATGCATTTAAATAGTCAGTGACCCCAAATTAATTTCCCACTTGTCCTCAATTAAGATTTTCTATATAAGGATAAATTAACATTACATTGATTCAATTAATATTTGTGTATCCTTGAGAGCAAACTTGCAGAAGTATTCACATCATATCTTGATATAAATAGAAAAGTTGTGTGTTTCCAATGAATTTCCCTTGTGTCATTCTGATATTGTTTTTAGACAAATTAAAACTCTTACTGAAATGCATTAATTAAATTTGCATTATCTTCCGAAAGTTGTAAATATGTTTTTTCTCAGTTAAGAAAACAGTAGATGATTATAAGCTTTAGCTATTTAGGAAAACCAATTTGGTCTCCTTCATATTAAGATTAAACTCAAGAAAATGTTATTGTGGCATTGTCAGGTAGCTCAGTTGGTTAGAGCATCATCCTGATACACCTAGGTTGCGGGTTTGATTCCCAGTCAGGGCACATACAAGAAGCAACCAATCCTATATAATAAAGAGGTAATATGCAAATTGACCATCACTCCAACATACAAGATGGCCACCCTCATGTGGTCAAAGATGGCAACTCCCCTGTGGACACAAGATGACTGCCACAAGATGGTCGGCAGGGGAAGGCAGTTGTGGCGATCAGGCCTGCAGGTGAGGGCAGTTAGGGGTGCCTGGGCTGGCAGAGGAGGGAAGTTGTAGGGGACCAGGCCTTCAGGGGAGGGCAGTTAAGGGTGACCAGGCCAGCAAGGGAGGGAAGTTAGGGGTGACCGGGCCGGCAGAGGAGGGCAGTTAGAGTTGACCAGGCCTGCAGGGGAGGACAGTTAGAGGTGACCAGGTCTTCAGGGGAGGGCAGTCGGGTGCGTGCAGGCCTGCAGGAGAGGGCTGTTAAGGGCGACCAGGCTGGCAAGGGAGAGTCGTTAGGGGTGACCGGGCCATCAGGGGAGGGCAATTGGGGGCAACCAGGCCAGCAGGGGAGGGCAATTAGGGGTGACCAGGCTGGCAGGGGAGGTCAGTTAGGGGCAATCGGGCTGGCAGGGGAGCAGTTAGGTGTCAATCAGTCTGGCAGGGGAGTGGTTAGGGAATGATCAGGCTGGCAGGCAGAAGTGGTTAGGGGCAATCAGGCAGGCAGGCAGAAGGCAGTTGGGAGCCAGCAGTCCTAGATTGTGAGAGGGAATGCATAAATAAATTTCACAAAAAAATTGATGTTTCTCTTCTCTCTTCCTTCCTCTTGCTCTGTCTCTCTCCAACATGAATAAATAAAATTTTAAAAAGAAAAGGATATTGTGTATGTGTTATTTATCTATTTTTAAGATGTAAGTGATTTCAATGTATATCTATGATTTTAGATTATATATGTATTAGTGGCCCGGTGCACAAAATTCGTGCTTGGAGGGGGTTGTTCCTCAGCCCGGCCTGCACCCTCTCATCTGGGACCCCTCAAAGGATGTCATCTGCTGGTTTACAGGGATTGAGCCTAACCCAGCAGTCGGAGATCCCTCTCGCAATCCAGGACTGCTGGCTCCTAACCACGCACCTGCCTGCCTGCCTGCCTGATTGCCCCTAATCACTCTGCCTACCGGCTTGCTCGTCCCCAACTGCCCCCCGCCACCAGCCTGCTCACCCCCAAACACCCCCCACCAGCCTGATCACCCCAAACTGCCCCCCTGTGCCAGTGTGCTCACCCCCAACTGCCCCCTCCTTCTGGCCTCCTTGTACCCACCTTCCCTCCCCACTGGCCTGCTAGCCCCCAACTGCCCCCCTGCTGGCCTGCTCACTCCAAACTGTCCCCTGCTGTCCTGATCACCTCCAACTAAACCCCCACTGACGGCCTGCTCGCCCTCAACTGGCCCCCCTGCTGGTCTGCTTACCCCAAATGGCCCCGCCCCCCACCAACCTGATCACCCACAACTACCGTCCCATCCTGGCCTGATCACCCACAATTGCCCTCCCCTCTTGGCCTCTAACTGCCTCTACCTCAGCCCCGCCACCATGGTTTTGTCCAGAAGAACATCCAGAAGGTCTCCTGGAAGGTCTCCTAGTCTAATTAGCATATTACCCTTTTATTAGTATAGATAGAGGCCTGGTGCATGGGTGGGGGCTGGCTGGTTTGCCCTGAAGGGTGTCCTCGATCAGGGTGGGGGTCCTGCTGGGGTGCCTGGGCAGCCAGGGTGAGGGGCAGATGGCTGTTTGCAGGATGGCCAAGCCCCCCAGCAGGGACCCTCACCCCATGGGGTGTGGCCAGCCTGAGTGAAGGGCTGAGGGCTGTATTCAGGCTGGCCAACCCCCCCCAGCCACCCAAGCTCCCAGCCCTTCCTTTTTTTTCTCCCACTTTTATTTTATTTAGGTATTATATGTGTACATATCTTACCATTGTCCCCCCACCTCACACCCATACATGCCCTCACCCCCCAGAGTTTTGTGTCAATTGGTTATGCTTATATGCATGCATATAAGTCCTTCGGTTGATATCTTATCTCCCCCACCTCTCCCTAAACTTCCTGCTGTAATTTGACAGTCTGCTTGATGCTTTACTGTCTTGGTATCTATATTTTTGTTCATCAGTTTATAATGTTCTTTATTATCCATAAATGAGTGAGATCATGTGGTATTTTTCTTTTATAGACTGGCTTATTTCATTTAGCATAATGTTCTCCAATTCCATCCAGATTGCTGCAAATGATGAGAATTCCTTCTTTTTTATGGCAGCATAGTATTCCATTGTGTAGATGTACCACGGTTTTCTGATCCAGTCATCTGCTGACAGGCACCTAGGCTGTTTCCAAATCTTAGCTATGGTGAATTGTGCTGCTATGAACATAGGGGTGCATATATCCTTTCTGATTGGTCTTTCTAGTTTCTTCGGATATATTCCCAGGAGTGGGATAACTGGGTCAAATGGGAGTTCCATTTTCAGTTTTTTGAGGAAACTCCATACTGTTCTCCACACCAGTCTGCATTCCCACTAGCAGTGCATGAGGGTTCCTTTTTCTCCCCATCCTCGCCAACACTTGTCATTTGTTGATTTGTTGATGATAGCCATTCTGACAGGTGTGAGATGGTAACGCATTGTTGTTTTGATTTGCATCTCTCAGATAATTAGTGACTTTGAGCATGTTTTCATGTGTCTCCTGGCCTTCCTCCTGTCTTCTTTTGAAAAGATTCTATTTAGGTCTGTTGCCCATTTTTTTATTGGATCATTTATCTTCCTTTTATTAAGTTGCATAAGCTGCCTGTAGATGTTGGAGATTAAACCTTTATCAGTGATAGCATTTGCAAATATGTTCTCCCATGCAGTGGGCTTTCTTGTTGTTTTGTTGATGGTTTCTTTTGCTGTAAAAAAGCTTTTTATTTTGATGTAGTCCCATATGTTAATTTTCTCTTTAGCTTCCATTGCCCGAGGGGCAGTGTCAGTGAAGAAGTTCTTTTGGCATATGTCTGAGATTTTGTTGCCTGTGGATTCCTCTAGTATTTTTATGGTTTCCCGTCTTATGTTTAAGTCCTGTATCCATTTTGAGTTGATTTTTGTGTATGGTGTAAGTTGGTGATCTAGTTTCATTTTGAAAATCTGTCCAATTTTCCCAACAACATTTATTGAAAAGACTCTCTTGACTCCATTGTATGTTCATGCCTCCTTTGTCAAATATTAATTGAGCATAGTGGTTTGGGTCGATATCTGGATTCTCTATTCTGTTCCATTGATCTACATGTCTGTTCTTGCGCCAGTACCAGGCTGTTTTGAGAACTGTGGCTTTGTAATACATCTTGAGGTCTGGTATTGATATCCCTCCTACTTTATCCTTCTTTCTCAGGATTGCTGTGGCTATTCGGGGTCTTTTTTTATTCCAGATGAATTTTTGGAGAATTCTTTCTAGGTTTGTGAAATATGCTGTTGCTATTTTGATGGGGAGTGCATTGAATCTGTAGATTGCTTTGGGTAGTATGGACATTTTAATGATGTTGATTCTACCAATCCATGAACATGGTATGTTCTTCCATCTGTTTACGTCTTCCTATATCTCTTTTTTCAGTGTCCTGTAGTTTTCCGTGTATAGGTCTTTTACCTCCTTAGTTAAGTTTATTCCTAGGTATCTTAATTTTTTTGGTGTGATGGTAAATGGGATTGCTTTTTTAGTCTCTCTTTCTGTAAGTTCACTATTGGTGTATAGAAATGCCATAGATTTCTTGGTGTTAATTTTGTATCCTGCTACATTGCCGAATTCATTTATTAAGTCTATGAGTTTTTTGATGGAGTCTTTTGGGTTTTTTATGTACAATATCATGTCATCTGCAAATAAGGACAGCTTTACGTCTTCTTTTCCAATTTGGATGCCTCTTATTTCTTCTTCTTGTCTAATTGCAATGGCTAATACTTCCAGTACTATGTCAAACAGGAGTGGTGAGAGAGGGCATCCCTGTCTTGTTCCTGTTCTTAGGGGAAATGGTTTTAGTTTTTGCCCATTGAGTATGATGTTTGCTGTGGGTTTATCATATATAGCTTTTATTATGTTGAGGTATGATCCTTCTATTCCCACTTTGTTGAGAGTTTTTATCAAGAAAGGGTGTTGGATTTTATCAAATGCTTTTTCTGCATCTATTGATATGACTATGTGATTTTTATCTCTCAATTTGTTTATGTGATGTATCACGTTTATTGATTTGCAGATATTGTACCATCCTTGCATTCCTGGGATAAATCCTACTTGGTCATGGTGTATGATCTTCCTGATGTACTGCTGTAGCCGATTTGCTAGAATTTTGTTGAGGATTTTGGCATCTATGTTCATGAGGGATATTGGTCTGTAATTCTCTTTCAATGTGTTCTCTTTATCTGGTTTTGGTATTAGGGTGATGCTGGCTTCATAGAAGGAGCCTGGAAGTGTTCATTCCTCTTGAATTTTTTGGAAGAGTCTGAGGAGGATAGCTTTTATTTCTTCCTTGAATGTTTGGTAAAACTTCCCTGTGAAGCTGTCTGACCCCGGGCTTTTGTTTGCCGGAAGCTTTTTGATGACTGCCTCAATTTCTTCCATAGTTACTGGCCTGTTGAGCTGTTTAGATTCTTCCTGATTGCGTTTTGGAAGGTTATATTTTTATAGGAATATGTCCATTTCCTCCAGGTTGTCCAGTTTGTTGGAATAGAGTTGTTCGTAGTATTTTGTAACAATCCTTTGTATTTTGGCAGGGTCTGTTGTTATTTCACCACTTTCATTTCTGATTTTTTTTTATTTGGGTCCTCTCTCTTTGCTTCCTGGTGAGCCTGGCTAGAGGTTCATCAATCTTGTTTATCCTTTCAAAGAACCAACTCTTGGTTTTGTTGATCTTTTGTTTTGTTTCTTTGGTCTCTATGTCATTTATCTCCGCTCTGATCTTTATTATTTTCTTCCTTCTGCTTACACTGGGCTTTTCTTGCTGCTCTCTTTCTAACTCTTTGAGTTGTTGGGTTAGGTAATTTATTACCATTGTTTCTTGTTTTTTGCAGTAGGCTTGTAGAGCTATGAACTTCCCTGTCAGGGCTGCTTTTGCTGTGTCCCATAGATTTTGGATTGTTGTGTTTTCATTGTCATTTGTTGCCATGATGTTTTTTATTTCTTCCTTGATGTCTTTGGTAACCCAGTCATTGTTTAATAGCATGTTGTTTAGTCTCCATGTGTTTGATTTTTTTGGATTGTTTTTATTGTAGTTGATTTCCAGTTTTATGCCGCTGTGATCTGAGAAGATACTTGATATGATTTCTATTTTCTTAAATTTGGAGAGACTTTGCCTATGTCTTAACATATGGTCTATCTTTGAAAATGACCCATGTGCACTTGAGAAGAATGTATATTCTGTGGCTTTGGGGTGAAATGTTCTGAAGATGTCAGTTAATTCCATCTGGTCTAGTGAGTCATTTAGGATTGATGTTTCTTTGCTGATTTTTTGTTTAGAGGATTCGTCCAATGGTGATAGTGGGGTATTAAAGTCTCCTACTATGATTGTATCGCTGTCAATCTCTCCTTTGATATCTTCCAGGATTTTTTTTTTTTTATGTATTTGTGTGCTCCTGTATTGGGTGCGTATATGTTTACAAGAGTTATTTCTTCTTGTTGGATTGCTCCCTTTAGTATTATGAAGAGGCCTTCATTATCTCTTGTTATGTCCTTCACTTTGGGATCTAATTTGTCAGATATAAGTATTGCTACCCCAGCTTTCTTTTCATTTCCATTCGCCTGGAAAACCTTTTTCCATCCCTTTATTCTCAGTCTGTATGCGTCTTTTTTTCTGAGGTGGGTTTCCTGTAGACAGCGGGTATATGGGTTTTGTTTTCTTATCCAGTCAGTTACCCTGTGGCTTTTGATTTGGGCATTCAATCCATTTACATTTAAAGTTATTATTGATAGGTACTTATTTGTCGTCATTTTTATTCTATACCCCTGTGTTCCTTCTTTGCTTCCTATTTCTTTCTTTCTTTCTTTTTTTTTTTTTTACAGCAGATCCTTTAGCATATGTTGCATTGCTGGTTTGGTGGTGATAATCTCCCTTAGTCCTTTTTTGTCTGTGAAGCTCCTGATTTCACCTTCAATTTTTTTTTTTTTTTACTTTCTTTTACATTATTTCATTTTATTTATTTATTTTTTTTCCAATTTTTTTTATTAAGTTATTATATGTGTACATATCTTACCATTGCCCCCCCAACCCCACTCCATATATGCCCTCACCCCCCAGAGTTTTGCGTCCATTGGTTATGCTTATATGCATCCATACAAGTCCTTTGATTGATCTCTTATCTTCCCCACCTCTCCCTAACCTTCCTGCTGTAATTTGACAGACTGTTTGATGCTTTACTGCCTCTGTATCTATCTTTTTGTTCAAGTTTTTAATGTTCTTTATTATCCATAAATGAGTGAGATCATGTGGTATTTTTCTTTCGTTGACTTGCTTATTTCACTTAACATAATGTTCTCCAATTCCATCCAGGTTGCTGCAAATGGTAAGAATTCCTTCTTTTTTATGGCAGCATAATATTGCATTGTGTAGATGTACCATAGTTTTCTGATCCAGTCATCTGCTGATGGGCACCTAGGCTGT
This sequence comes from Ia io, assembly GCA_025583905.1. NCBI lineage: Eukaryota > Metazoa > Chordata > Mammalia > Chiroptera > Vespertilionidae > Ia > Ia io. The sequence goes on from JAJQQW010000001.1 coordinate 63,237,813, forward strand.
TTCCAGATCTTAGCTATTGTAAATTGTGCTGCTATGAACAAAGGGGTGCATATTTCCTTTCTTATTGGCGTTCCCAGTTTCTTAGGATATATTCCTAGGAGTGGGATTACTGGGTCAAATGGGAGTTCCATTTTCAGTTTTTGGAGGAAACTCCATACTGTTCTCCACAGTGGCTGCACCAGTCTGCATTTCCACCAGCAGTGCACGAGGGTTCCTTTTTCTCCGCATCCTCGCCAACACTTGTTGTTTGTTGATTTGTTGATGATAGCCATTCTGACAGGAGTGAGATGATAGCGCATTGTTGTTTTGATTTGCATCTCTCGGATAATTAGTGACTTTGAGCATGTTTTCATGTGTCTCTTGGCCTTCCTTCTGTCTTCTTTGGAAAAGATTCTATTTAGGTCCATTGCCCATTTTTTTATTGGATCATTTATCTTCCTTTTATTAAGTTGTATAAGCTGCCTGTAGATGTTGGAGATTAAACCTTTATCAGTGATGCCATTTGCAAATATGTTCTCCCATGCAGTGGGCTTTCTTGTTGTTTTGTTGATAGTTTCTTTTGCTGTAAAAAAGCTTTTTATTTTGATGTAGTCCCATTTGTTTGTTTTCTCTTTAGCTTCCATTGCCCTAGGGGCAGTATCGGTGAAGAAGTTCTTTTGACATATGTCTGAGATTTTGTTGCCTGTGGATTCCTCTAGTATTTTTATGGTTTCCCGTCTTATGTTTAAGTCCTGTATCCATTTTGAGTTGATTTTTGTGTATGGTGTAAGTTGGTGATCTAGCTTCATTTTTTTGCATGTGTCTGTCCAATTTTCCCAACACCATTTATTGAAGAGACTGTCTTTATTCCATTGTATGTTCATGCCTCCTTTGTCAAATATTAATTGAGCATAGTGGTTTGGGTCGATATCTGGATTCTCTATTCTGTTCCATTGATCTACATGTCTGTTCTTGCGCCAGTACCAGGCTGTTTTGAGAACTGTGGCTTTGTAATACATCTTGAGGTCTGGTATTGATATCCCTCCTACTTTATCCTTCTTTCTCAGGATTGCTGTGGCTATTCGGGGTCTTTTTTTATTCCAGATGAATTTTTGGAGAATTCTTTCTAGGTTTGTGAAATATGCTGTTGCTATTTTGATGGGGAGTGCATTGAATCTGTAGATTGCTTTGGGTAGTATGGACATTTTAATGATGTTGATTCTACCAATCCATGAACATGGTATGTTCTTCCATCTGTTTACGTCTTCCTATATCTCTTTTTTCAGTGTCCTGTAGTTTTCCGTGTATAGGTCTTTTACCTCCTTAGTTAAGTTTATTCCTAGGTATCTTAATTTTTTTGGTGTGATGGTAAATGGGATTGCTTTTTTAGTCTCTCTTTCTGTAAGTTCACTATTGGTGTATAGAAATGCCATAGATTTCTTGGTGTTAATTTTGTATCCTGCTACATTGCCGAATTCATTTATTAAGTCTATGAGTTTTTTGATGGAGTCTTTTGGGTTTTTTATGTACAATATCATGTCATCTGCAAATAAGGACAGCTTTACGTCTTCTTTTCCAATTTGGATGCCTCTTATTTCTTCTTCTTGTCTAATTGCAATGGCTAATACTTCCAGTACTATGTCAAACAGGAGTGGTGAGAGTGGGCATCCCTGTCTTGTTCCTGTTCTTAGGGGAAATGTTTTTAGCTTTTGTCCATTGAGTATGATGTTTGCTGTGGGTTTATCATATATAGCTTTTATTATGTTGAGGTATGAGCCTTCTATTTCCACCTTGTTGAGAGTTTTTATCAAGAAAGGGTGTTGGATTTTGTCAAATGCTTTTTCTGCATCAATTGATATGACTATGTGATTTTTATCTCTCAATTTGTTTATGTGATGTATCACGTTTATTGATTTGCGGATATTGTACCATCCTTGCATTCCTGGGATAAATCCTACTTGGTCATGGTGTATGATCTTTCTGATGTACTGCTGGAGCCGATTTGCTAGAATTTTGTTGAGGATTTTGGCATCTATGTTCATGAGGGATATTGGTCTGTAATTCTCTTTCATTGTGTTGTCTTTATCCGGTTTTGGTCTTAGGGTGATGCTGGCTTCATAGAAGGAGCCTGGAAGTGTTCCTTCCTCTTGAATTTTTTGGAATAGTCTGAGGAGTATAGGTTTTAGTTCTTCCTTGAATGTTTGGTAGAACTCTCCTGTGAAGCCATCAGGCCCCGGGCTTTTGTTTGCCGGAAGCTTTTTGATGACTTCTTCAATTTCGTCCATAGTTATTGGCCTATTGAGCTGTTGAGATTCTTCTTGATTGATTTTTGGAAGGTTGTATTTTTCTAGGAATATGTCCATTTCCTCCAGGTTGTCCAGTTTGTTGGAATAGAGCTGTTCGTAGTATTTTGTAACAATCCTTTGTATCTCAGCGGGGTCTGTTGTTATTTCACCTCTTTCATTTCTGATTTTGTTTATTTGGGTCCTCTCTCTTTGCTTCTTGGTGAGCCTGGCTAGAGGTCCATCAATCTTGTTTATCTTTTCAAAGAACCAGCTCTTGGTTTTGTTGATCTTTTGTATTGTTTCTTTGGTCTCTATGTCATTTATCTCCGCTCTGATCTTTGTTATTTCCTTCCTTCTGGTTACACTGGGCTTTTCTTGCTGCTCTCTTTCTAACTCTTTGAGTTGTAGGGTTAGGTAATTTATTACCATTGTTTCTTGTTTTTTGCAATAGGCTTGTAGAGCTATGAACTTCCCTCTCAAGACTGCTTTCGCTGTGTCCCATAGATTTTGGATTGTTGTGTTTTCATTGTCATTTGTTGCCATGATGTTTTTTATTTCTTCCTTGATCTCTCTGGTGACCCAGTCCTTGTTTAATAGCATGCTGTTTAGTCTCCATGTGTTTGATTTCTTTGGATTGTATTTATTGTAGTTGATTTCCAGTTTTATGCCACTGTGATCTGAGAAGATGCTTGATATAATTTCTATCTTCTTGAATTTGAAGAGACTTTGCCTCTGACCCAGCATATGGTCTATCTTTGAAAATGACCCATGTGCACTTGAGAAGAATGTATATTCTGTGGCTTTGGGGTGAAATGTTCTGAAGATGTCAATTAATTCCATCTGGTCTAGTGAGTCATTTAGGATTGCTGTTTCTTTGCTGATTTTTTGTTTAGAGGATTTGTCCAATGGTGATAGTGGGGTATTAAAGTCTCCTACTATGATTGTATTACTATTAATCTCTCCCTTGATATCTTCCAGGAGTTTTTTTATGTATTTGGGTGCTCCTATATTGGGCGCGTATATGTTTACCAGAATTATTTCTTCTTGTTGGATTTCTCCCTTTAGTATTATGAAGTGGCCTTCCTTATCTCTTGTTATGGCATTTACTTTGAGGTCTAATTTGTCAGATATAAGTATTGCTACCCCAGCTTTTTTTTCATTTCCATTTGCCTGGAAGATATTTTTCCATCCCTTCACTTTCAATCTGTGTGAGTCTCTTGTTCTGAGGTGGGTCTCTTGTAGACAGCATATATATGGGTCATGCTTTTTTATCCATTCAGCCACTCGATGTCTTTTGATTGGAGCATTTAGTCCGTTTACATTTAAAGTTATTACTGAAAGGTATTTGTTTGTAGTCATATCTATTTTTGTGTCTGTATTCCTTCTTACCTGTTTATGTCTTCTTTTTACAGTATTCCCTTTAGCAATTCTTGCATTGCTGGTTTGGTGGTGATAAACTCCCTGAGTCTTTTTTTTGTCTGCGAAGCTCCTGATTTCCCCTTCAATTTTGATTGATAGTCTTGCTGGATATAGTATTCTTGGATTCAGTCCTTTGCTTTGCAACACTTTGTATACCTCCTTCCATTCACTTCTAGCTTGTTGTGTTTCCGTTGAGTAATCATTTGACAATCTGATGGGTGTTCCTTTGTAGGTAACTCTCTGTCTCTCTCTTGCTGCCTTTAAGATTCTCTCTTTATCATTTATATTTGCCATTGAGATTATGACATGTCTTGGTGTGGGTCTTTTGGGGTTGATCCTGCTTGGGACTCTCTGTACTTGCGTGACTTTTATCTTTCCCATACCCGGGAAGTTTTCTGTCATTATTTCTTCAAATAGATTTTCTAATCCCTGCTGCTCTTCTTGTCCTTCTGGAAGCCCTATTATACGCATGTTACTTCGCTTCATGTTGTCCCGAAGCTCCCTTAGGCTTTCCTCCTGCTTTTTAATTTTTTTCTCCAATTGCTGTTCAGATTGAGCTTGTTTCTGTACCTGATCTTCTAACTCACTAATTCGGTCCTCTGCTTCTTGTAGTCTACTGTTGAAACTTTCCATGGTGTTTTTTATCGTAGCTATATCACTTTTCATTTCTTCCTGATTCTTGCATAAGTTGTTGATTTTCTCATCCATCCGATGTATAAATTCCACGACCATTGCTCTGAACTCCTTTTCGGTCATGTTGCAAGCTTCAGTTTCACTAATTTCCTTTCTTGGCGACTCCACATTTTCTTTCCTCTGTGAGTTATTTCGTTTCCCCATTCTGGCTATCACCAGAAAGCTCAAGCTTCTGTTTGTGTGAACCTCGGCCGTGTGCTGTGGGGACTTCGCTCCACCCGAGTTTCACTGAAGTGCTCTGACACTAGGACGTATGGCTGTTTGGTTGGTGGGAACCAGACTTGCCCAGGGTCAGTGTCCCCAGTGTTCTGTGTGGTCTCGTGTGCACACTTAGAATCAGGGGCCCTGTCAGCACCACACTGTTGGTATGTGCCGAAAATGAGATCCTTAGCATGTGCCAGGAGTCAGAGTTTCCCTGTATCTGCACCAAGAATCGAGTGTCAGAGTCTCTGTTGCCTTGTGCAGTTTCTCGTTGAGAATCAGGGTCCCTGTGTGTGCATGCACCAACAATTGGGGTCGTTGGCTCTTAGTGTGAATGCGCTGTGAGTCAGGGATCCCAGGCAGCTGTGTCCGGCATGCCAAATTCCCTGAAGTGGAGCTGTGTCCTGTGTGTGCTCTCTCTACTGAGCCAAACCGGCTAGGGCGCACACTCTCAAATCCCTGAAGGTGAGCTGCCTTTGTGCACTCTCCCAGAATCCCCGAAGAGTGGCAGAGTCCGTCCTGCGCGCCAAATTCCCCAAAGGGAAGCCCCTTTGTGCACGCTCTAAGATTCCCCGAAGGGGAGCTGTGACCCGCAAGCCAAATTCCCCCCAATTCCCCAAAGGGGAGCCCTCTGTGCGCACTGACAGATTTCCTCGAAGGTGAGCTGCTTCTGTCCTGTGCGCCAAATTCCCTAAGGTGGAGCGCGTGTCCCTGCGCAAAGCTCTGCAGCTTGAGTGAGGGGCGTGTCTATTAGTTACTATGGCGCTATCCGCGTGCGCCTGCGGGGAGGGGGATAGGCTCTTTGACTTACGGGAATCTGCCGGGAAGTCTGGATTCTTGTTGTTTCTTTTACTGCAGCTGTGATAGCAGTTCTCTGTCCCCAGTGGCTGCAGGGTCCTGGTTTGTGTCAGAAGCCAGGATCCGAGTCTCAGGCAGCTCTGTTTCTCAAGATGGCGTGGTCTCTCCATCCGCACCAGCCGCCGAGAAGTGTCCGCTTTGTGCGCAGGGCTCCGCCGTCTAGGACTGCCCGGTTAGGCAGCCCCTTGGAAGCCCTGCAGAATCTATCTGACCCTAGCTCATACCCACACACACACCACACACGTCTACACGTCTACACTCTCCTCTATGGGTTCCTCACTCACTCTCTCTCCCTACCTTCTTGCCGGTCGCCATCTTTCTCCTGTCCTCATCTTCAATTTTGATTGATAGCCTTGCTGGGTACAGTATTCTTGGATTTAGACCCTTCCTTTGCATGGTTTTGTATATTTCATTCCATTCCCTTCTGGCCTGATGAGTTTCTGTTGAGAAATCAGTTGCTAGTCTGATGGGGGTTCCTTTGTATGTAACTTTCTGTCTCTCTCTGGCCACTTTTAAGATTCTTATTTTGTCATTGGTGTTTGCCAATTTAATTATAATGTGCCTTGACGTCGTTCTTCTGGGGTTCATTTTCCTTGGGACTCTGTGAGCTTTTTTGATTTGTGTGGGTTTTTCTTCCCTATATCAGGGAAGTTTTCTGTTATTATTTCTTCAAACAGGTTTTCTATTCCTTTCTCAGTTTCCATTCCTTCTGGTACCCCTATTATTCGAATGTTGTTTGGTTTTGTGTTGTCCTGAAGTTCCCTTAGGCTCTCCTCATGCTTTCCAATTTTTTTTTCTAGAAGCTGTTCTATTTGGATTTTTTTTTCCATCTTGTCTTCTAGCTCACTTATGCGGTCCTCCACTTCGTCTAGTCTCCTCTTGATGCTTTCTATTGAGTTCTTTACAGCAGCGATGTCATTTTTCATTTCTTCTTGGTTCTTCTTCATTTCCTCTTGGTTCTTACTCATATTGTCGAATTCGTCTTCCATTCTTTTCAGCCACCTTATGACCAATTCTCTGAATTCTTTCTCTGACAGGTTGCTTGCTTCTATTTGGTTTACTTCCTTTTCTGGTGATGCCTGCTTTTCTTTCATATGTGGGCTGTCTCTTTGTCTCCCCATGGTCTCTCTTCTCCGGATGTCTGGTTATATAGCTCTCTCTCTCCTTATCCCCGCGAAATCTGACCTTTTCTTGGTGCAGTGAAGGGTTCCTTTGAATCCGTGTGTTTGCGCAGATTGGGGGCCAGTGTTCTGGTGCTCACAGCTGTTCAGTGTTCGCCGTTGTCGTGGAAAGTCAGGCCTCCAAGAAAACCCTCCTTTCCTTGCAAGATGGCGAGTTTTCCTCCTCTGAGCCCGCTGCTCCGGGAGGGGACCCAGCCTCTGTGGGTGCTGCACAGTCAGGGGAACCCTGCCTAGCACTCCTCCACCTTCTCCTGGAGTTTAGCTGTCCCTTAGCTTGCCAACAGACACTCCCCTTGCGAATCTCAGCTGTTCTTACTCTCCGCCCCAGAACCAGTCTTAGAACACATCTCTATTCAGCTGCCATTTTTCCTAGTCCCCAGCCCTTCCTTTTTTTTTTCCAGCACCTCCTTGAGTGGAGGCCAAGGCCAGCTGGAAGCAGAAATCTAGGATTTATTTATCTTCTATAATTGAATCTTTGTAGCCTTGAGCAGAGGCCAGGGCAGGCCAGGGTGGGCAGGAAGCTTGGCTTCCTCCATTGCCAGGGGCAAGCCAACCTCCTGCTTGCTCCAGTGATTGCCTCCATCTTTGTTGGGTTAATTTGCATACTCGCTCATTATTGGCTGGTGGGTGTAGTGGGGTGATGGTTAATTTGTATGTTTATCTTTTATTAGTGTAGATATATATAATGTATATATGATTTATGATTTATATATATGATTTAAGAAAAAAATACATATACTACCTAATAAAACAGTAATATGCAAATTGACTGCACCTTTGCTATGCCAAGCCACGCCCACTAGCCAATCAGAGCGAGTATGCAAATAAACCCAACCAAGATGGCGGTTAATTTGCATACATAGGCGCCCTGAGCTGACCCCCTGTATCGGATTGCAGGGAGCTGGGGTCCACTCTGGCACTAGACCGAAAGCCTCTGCCAGAGGCTTTTGTCTTGGAGCCAGAGTGGACACCCAGCTCCCCACTTTAGATGGATGGTGGGCATGGTATACACCCAGCTCCTCACTCTGATTGGATGGTGGGCATGGCGAGCAGACCCCTGCCATCAAAAGTGGGGAGCTGGGTGCCCGCTCCGGCTCCAGGCCTGGCGGAGGCTTTTTTGGCCTGGAGCCAGAGTGGACACCCA